>CM020229.1:6741618-7341618 GCA_009819775.1 Phoenicopterus ruber ruber | reverse complement strand
TCGTAGCAATGTTATTTTTAATATTGTTGAGAAAATACAATAAAATGGATACAGAACTATTTAAAAACTCTTTGCACTACTTCAGAGTAAGTTGTTTCTCTCTTGTACATCTGTATTCCTGCATGCTAATCAGTTCCTCTAAGCATGTTTTGGTGCCTGTTTTGATTTGGGCCAAAATTGAAACATTAAAAGTCATTGAATAAATCACACTGAAGACTGAAATATGCTAAGTGTTTTTTCCTAAGCAAAACCAAGGATTTTCATGAACTTTGGTTATCAATAATTTTGAATGGGTAAATTGCCTTTGTCCCTTTGGACTGAAAAAATCTGTTTTGAAGTATTCTAACAACGGACTACTGGAGTTGGACACAATACCCATTAATATCCTTTATTAAGAAAAGAAAAATCCTTGACTTCCAAAGTGCATGCCACATTTTAATTTAACAATCCTTTTTTAATATGATTTTCGTATGGTAGGTAATGTCCTTTCTTACTATAAATGTCAGTAAGTGCAGCTAACTGGATGATCACACTTTAAAACAAGTTCTGTCTTTTCTTATGAAAAACTGTAGAAGGCTTCTCTTAATCTGTAATAGATCTTTTCTGTATTTTACAATGACAACCCAGAATTATTATGTTGATTTTGCTTCCTTCCTTATCAATAGGATTGCCCTTGGATGGCGTTCTTACTGCCATGTGTGACTACGGCACAAGAAATCACACCATTACTATAGCCCTACAGAGTGGCAGTGAAAGGATTACTGCTGTGTTTGAAGGTCAAAGAGTGTCTACAGAGCCTCCTAAATCCCAGCTATCTGTGAGTCTAAAGCACAACATCTCAAAGATAAAGAAACATGGGATCCCTTTTATTGTGGAAGCTGCTGGCTATTATGAGGTAAGAAGAGTTCTGCCTGTGATTATTTAATCTCTGGCAGAACCATTTCTAATAACTGTAGGTTATTTCTGTGCACTTTATTCCAAAAGCATCTACATTTTTGAGATGTACTAAATTACTATGTGAAAAAAGGTGTTTTCTGGCTTCTTGTCATACTATGTACCTGTCATCTGAAGTCTTGGAGCTGAAGCTAGACTAAATGAGATGCTATCTTCAGTTCTCATTTAAGTGAAGTTCTTTGCTGCATAGGAACAGGAGTCTTGTCCAATTTTATTTTTCCCCTATAAATGGGAAGTGGACAGGCAGGCCTAATGTATGTAGCTATTAGGTAAGTGTCAGTGAGCCTAGATACTGCATTGCATCTGGTACGGGATTTAACTAGTTCTGATGTCATCCTTTGGATGTCTGCTAAAGAGTGGAAGAGTGTTCAGCATGGCTTTCCATTTGGAAATGTCTACCCACAGAAGCATCATGGATCATGTTTCCTGGTACAGTGTTGCTTGGCCACTCTTCTCTCTATCTGCATTTCTGCTATAGATCTGTGAACAATGTATAGCTCTTTTGTGTCTCAAATTATCCTTCCATAAAATAAGGGTTCAGATATTTTGCTTGTTCTAACATATGCTGGAAGGCTCAAGTCACTAGCATACTAACATTTGTAGTGGGTTCAGCCACTGTGGTACGGTAAGACACAGAGGTGGGCGGAGGAACTATACAGTTCCCCTTGCCCTGCTTACTAGTAGTTTCACTGCTTTAATCGTGTATGCCTTAGGACTCAAATTCTCCAGGGTACTGAATGCTCTCAACATGTGTTGGAGCCAGAAGGAATTATTGGTACACAACATTCAGAAGGTCTAGCATAACAGGAAAATCTCTATTTGAAATGAAGCCACTTTGATGAATTTGCACTTTTATTTTACCAGTGCTGCTGCCCTGACACAAGCTGTGACCTTTAAGCATGGTGAAACAGATTCTGCCTTTGCCAGTTGTTTCTGGGATGTTGTTGTTTGTTTCTTTCCATGATTTGGTTTCTTTTGCACGTAGAATTTCACGAGAAAGATTGCTGCAGGGATAACAACCACAGTGGAGATGGAACACCTCAAAATTGAAATAGAGAAGAAAACCACTGGCAGTGCTATGGAAATTTCTTTTTCACTTCACCATGATGTGGGAGGACTGATTGACATTGTTCCATGTGTACTAGAGGTTAGCAGAAATCCTGTGTATTTGATGTAGCTTTCTGCTGTGCATTCTCAACTGTTCAAATTTACTGCTTGATAGCAAGCTAGCAGGTCAGAAGGGATTGATATTTTTGACAAACAAGGCCAGTACAGAAAGCCTAAAAATTGTTTGCTTAGCCTTAAAGAGCAGGTTTTCAAGATGTTGTGGGTAACAAAACATTTATGTCATGAAACTGGAGTAGGTGCTTGCCCAGGCACAATAACATGCTGTCCCAGCTTTTCCATCTTGCTAAAGGAGGGTTTGCAGGTGGATCATATGGCTGTTGGTGGGTGCAGTGATATTGACAGCAGAGTGAATAATAATGGCAGTAGTTTTCATACAGCCAACAGCACTCCCCAAGGACTTCACTTTCTGCAACAGGGGACACAGCTGATGGCATTTGAAACACTGAATGTCTATTTGCAACAGTGGTATTTTCTATGCCAAACAAGAAATACCACTATATCCTGTCGAAATCAAAAGCCTGAGTATCAAAAATAGTTCTGTCTAGCAAGTAACAGTTTCCTACTGTTTGAAGATATCCTTCTGTCTTTATGCTGATAATATTTTGGCATGATAATGCAAGATTAGAGACATGATTTAGCCTCAGATTGACTAAACTGTTTATCTTTTTGAAACTGATCTCTAACCTTTAGTTTTAAAGCTGTGTTTTAGTATCTTCATGCTTTTTGTCCTGAAAGTAGCCTTTTAGCTTGGTCCTTTGTATTTTAGTCCTTTCCGCTTTTCTTTGTGCTCTGAATGTGCTTTGTTGATAATGCCAACAGGTTGCTTGCAGTGGAGAATCTGCTAACAAACAACTTTCTGGCCTTTGCAGTGGAGCAATTACGTTTCATCATTTTGAGGTACTGGCTTCATTTATAAACTCTGCTGTCAACGACATACTGTCTTAACTACAACTGAGGGAATTTAAGTGCTAGAAGGTGTCAGAGATGTAGAAATGGATTTGAATTAGCTGGAAGTTTTGCACACACTTCAGATATTTTCAATCCCTTAATATTCACAGATTCAAACAGATCAGGTTACTTCTCCATCAAAAACTGTACAAGTCCTTGGGGAAGGTGGCACTCAATTTCACCATCATGCAGTGGATTGTTTATTCTGAATCAGAATTGTCAACAAACTTGCATTCAAGTGATACAGATTTACATCTTTAGTGCACAGCTGTGCATCGAGTGCAGAATACAAAGTAGAGGTAAGGGATGTTTATGGCCCCAACAGGTGCAATTTTAAAGACGATATTCCTGTGTCCTACAGCAAACAATCAAGTTGTGCTGCTTCAGAGCTCAGTGCAAGAGCTTGCACCTAGCAGAAAAAATAGTATCTTGAGATAAGAGGTGTGTGCCAGGCAAGAGTCACATTCATGTTTCTAGCTGAAGTCTCCAAAACTGCATCTTCTGCCAGTTAGAACTGAACTCAGTATAAATGGTCTTGTTCTGTTACTGAGCAGCCAACCTGATATGAGCTGGACAAGGGAGCATAGGAGGCACAAGCTGAGAATTTCACATTTTACTACTTCGTACTCTTTTTTCTGCTCTTTCTAGCTAACCATTTGTTTGTGAAAGTCCCTGTGGCTCTTGAGCTGTTCAAGAAAGATACACCTTATAATCCGATGTGTTCTTAAGAACGTGTTAAAAACGTCTCCTGTGAGTGACATTACAGAAGATTACATTTGTCTCTAGAAAGACAGTAATCACAGTGACTCTGATTCCATCTATGTTCTAATGCCAAAAAAATACAAATGCATTTCTATTCGTCCCTCATTTAACATGGGTACAGTCTGCATAACACTGGTCACTCCTGCTGAGGCCTGAGGGGAATTGAACACATTCTCACATTGCTAGAGCTCTATTGTAGTAAAAACAGAAGTGATGATAGTAAAAGCAATAGCAGTTGATTTTTCTGGTATTAGTAATTGTTTTAATGGAGTGGTGGAATTGAGTTTTTTCTGTTATTTTTGTTATGAAACTCTAAAATAAAGATTTTAGGCTGTCTCTCCATTTGTTTAAGCATTTATAAATATGTAGAATGAATACAAAATGGTGTCAAGGTTGTAGGGAAATAGTTCTCTTTTAGTAACATGAGCATTTACAAACAGTATATGGCCTGACAGGAAAACAAACTTGACAACAGTTTTTCCTGTAATTTTTCAGGCTCCAGCAAGAGTTTCACTGAATGGGTCAATGTTTACCAGCAACTTTACTGTCATCTTCTTTGGACGTGTTTCTTTTCGTGACGTGTTTGCCTGCCTGCAACTCCATGCCACCACTAACATCCAGCCTCATTTGGAAATTGACTTCCAGCATTCTTTGCCTTCGCTTCAGTCTCTGGGAATTGCCAGAGAGAACCAAGTGAAGGTGTCAGCCATGAGAAGTGACAAGTATAAGGGCGTGCTTGGTATTGCCCTTGGGTCTTGCAGTTTAAAAGCTGATGGAGAAGTGAGCCTGGCAAGCAATGAAACAGATACAGAATGGGTGCTCACTTTTAGAAACAAGTGCATCAGTCTAGAGGTAAGCCTAGATTGTTTTCTGTGTGGCATTATAGTCTATGTATTTCAGATCATTATGCGTCACAGAGAACTATCTCCTGACACTATTATTTATGGAAAGGACAGTTTTGGTCATTAAAGTTGTTCTGGCAGGGCAATGAGTCAGAGCACTTGCAGAGGGAGTGTATTTGAAGATGAGAGTTTGGAGTAATACAATGGTAGATGTTACTGCTGTTGCCATAAAATAGTTGCTTAATAATAGCTTTTTAATTAAAATAAACTTTTGTTCTAGAATCTAATGAAATGCATGTCCTTTCTGTTAGAAATTTTGGAGGTTTTCTTTGGGTTACGAACTTTTTCTTTTACAATACTTATGAAAAGGTTGTTGTAGGATGGTTTTTTTTTTCTCCATAGCATTTATTTTTTGTTTCTTTTTCTCTTGTTTCACAGACAAATTTCTGATTTCTCTGTGAAACAAGCTGTCTTGTATGGTCCTTTCCAAAAGCATATTGGTTCAGAAAGAAGAAATGTTTCCTCATTAATTAGAAACAAATTAGGCAGACAGTTGCTTTACTTTGTGTGCTTTAAATAGTATAATCTTTTCTTTCGCAGAGGATGGGATTGCCTCATGCTGTAGCCTTTGGGGGCTCATTTCAACAGAACATCTGCAACGTTGGCTTGTTAATGAACCTCCAGTGTGATGGCAGAACAGTTGATGTGCAGATAGACACTTCCTGCAAACACGAATATACGCTCCAAGGGATGCTCAGGCATTCCATTCACTGGCTGAGTCAGCTTGGGCTGCCTTTTGAAAACTCTATCCTGTTATCTGCAGCCACAGACTCCACCACTGAGGGCATTTTGTTGCTACAGGCTGGCGAATGCAAAGTTAAGGCTAGAGGAGATCTCTGTATTCGGAACAAAGCTGAATGGACACTGGAAACAGAAACAGAATGTCAGCTTCTGCAGGTAGCTCTTGGAGGCTTTTAAAGAGAGATTTGGGATCAAACGCAGGGCCATATGGGGTTTTAGCTAAAATAACAATGCTTGAGTGTTAGAAAGCCACTCTAAAGACACACCTGTCTTACAGCATTAGGCAAAGAAAGTGTGTAATGTATCCTGTTCATAGATGTTCTCTGTAGACTGAGGTAAGTTCAGTCATTACTGCTTGTTGCCTTTGCAGACCGAGACTGCCCTCTAAGGATGAACAGCAGTTTTAGTTTGAACTATTTGTCAAAAAATATATTCTCTGCTCTGTCTTTTTTAGCAAAGTAGAAGTTGTGAAATTTCCTTGGTTTTTCCATCTAGCCTCACGGATTACCTTAGAAAGAATGACTATTGTGAATTTAGAGGTTATTTCCAGATGTTCATAGGCATTTACGTTTTGCTTTTAACTCCTTAGTTTTAACTTCTTCAACTATAAAGTATCGATATAAAAACAAAAATGACAGGAAAGCATGCGTCATCCATAGTGAAGAGGGAATGAAAACCACTTAAAGTATTAAATATAGTAGAATTTTCAGTGTTTCTACAAATACTTTGAAAGAATGAGAGGAAACATTTCATTTGGGATGTTGCACAAGACAAGCTTGAATTTTTAGTATTAAAAAAAAAAAAATCCGTATAACACCAGATGCAAGAATGTCTGTTAGGCCTATTATTTTGTGTGAATTTGTTTGAGAATTGAGATTGGTCTGGTCTGAATGAAGCAGAGGATGTTCAGTAAACTTTGCCACTCTGAAGAAACAGGCATTTTGTATTTTTGTAAATGTAAAACTTCATATAGATACTGAAGTTGTAAGTTCTGCAGGGCAGTCCTAAAAACTTCCCTCAGACCTTATTCAGGTAAAATTGCCATCTTACTGTTGGGAGGGAGAAAAATGGCAGCACAGACATTGTAGGTTTTGTCTCTGATATTGTAGCATATAATCTGCTTTCTCATATGCTAAAGGGAGAAGAAAAAAGAGTCAATACTGACTTGTCTTAAAGTGTATGTATAATCCAAAAGATTTTGGGGTTTTTTTTGTATCTTGGTAGGATCTCAGTATTCCAACTCAGTCACGGCTCACAGGATCTGTTCAGAAAGACAAGTGCCAAGCAGAACTTCTCTGTGTCCTTGAAACAGAAGGCAAGACTGCCCGTCTTGAAGTGAGAGCAGAGTGCAAGCCAAAGATTACACTGGAAATTCAATTCAGGCATGACCTCCCTCAACTGAAGGAAATCCCAAGGGAAAATAAGCTGTCCATCACTGCACAAAACCAGTTAAAATACCATATCGGAATAGGAATGACATCGGATGCTTGTGAGCTTCAAATGAACGGGGACTTTGACCCTGAAAAGAAGCTTCAGTGGAAAATGTTTATAGAAAACAAATGCCAAACAGTTCAGGTATTGGAAGGAGTTTTTTTGCTTTACTCTTGAATATATACATTTAAACCAGGATCTTTGCACCTACTGAACTCAAAAGAAAATAGTCTAATGATTTCAATGGTAGCAGAGAAACAAGAAAAACATTCTCTTCTTTTAATGTTACATCTTACTTTTGGGGCAAATCATTCACTGTATTTTTATATGGTATAAGCCAAATTTTCTGTGAATTGCTACCTACAGTAAATGGACTTGCTTGTAGTAGCTCTGATGTCTCTGTATTTTTTTAAAAGCATAGTTGAGAAATCTGCAGAGTTTTAATCTTCAGAAATAATAAGTATTCAAAGTTGTCTTTGACTTTATCAGCAATTACAGTTTCTCAGCAGTTTCACAACCAAACTCTGAAATAGTTTAAAAATATATAAAGTAACTAGATAATCTTCAGGTCAGAAAATTTTCACTCAGCTTTACAGAAAATTGAAATTGCTAACAAACTGAGATGTAATGTATGAAAACCATTGCGGAGAACACACAGACTGAAAAAGCCAGCAGTAAACATGATTTCCTGTAAGGTCTCAGTTGAGAAATATTTTGGGGAATTTAGTTGAAAAACAAACAGTGACATTTTGAACAAGCTGTTTTGGACTGCCCTAGTGAGCTATTCCTCTGTGGTAATTCTTGCAAATGCTGACCATATAATTGTCTCTGAGCTGAACTTTACCATTTGCAGTGCCTGACCGAGCACCACCAAATCACCCCTCCTGTTTCATTAATAAGATTTAACTACTGTGTTTGGTGGGAATCTCACTATAGACTCTTTGAGTCTGAACAGCAACTAGTAAGATAAGAAAAAAAAAGTAGTTTCTTTGTTGAAAAGATTTAGCCAGTAGAAAAATACAGTGAAAACAGTTCTGTGGAAGATCACTCTATACCACATGAATGTACCATTATTTGCAGTAGGGTCTCATTTCTATACAAAGCAAAGGAAGTGAAGTCCTGTCTCTGGGGCAGTCGACCTGGTTGGCATCAGACGTCCTGGGAGTCCCCATCGCTGAAGGAGTGCACTGTGCCATTGCCTGGAGGAGCTGTGTGAGCTGCGGAGCAAGGTGGCTTTCAGAGCTTGCCAAGTAATGAAAGGCAGTGTACTGTGACCTTTCTCAGCTAGTTAGCATGACATGCTAAGCCCTTTTGCCTTTTGATGGAGGGCTGAAAAATGGCACTTTTTCCCTCAATTCTTGCCCAGTAGTTTGTTTTCCCAGGCCAGACTGTTGTAGGTAGGCAGAGGGGGAGAAATTCTGCAGCAGGATTTCCTAAAGTAGCAGTTCTAAATTTAGCTGGATTGTACACTGACTTTTCTTACTGAAAAATTGTATTGCTATTGGAAATCCTGGTATCATGGCGCTTGGCCTCTCACAGATCCCACCAGTCAGTGCTATGTAGGCAGGAATGGAAAGGACGGGAGAAGTGTACAGAAAGCTTGAGAGAGATGTTCTCACAGAATGATCTGTGGATTCAATATGCAAGTCAGAGTAAATCTGAATATACAAAGACGAGATTCACCTGCCCTCTTCCAAAAATAGAGCTGCCATAATAAACCTATGTATACTGTCTGGTTTCACTGGATTTATGGATGCTTTGGGCCACTGGAGCAATGCCAAGCATAGAAAATTAATTGACTTTTCACTTAGGCAGGAGGAGCTGCCATGTTGTCTTGTGTTCTATTTATGCTGGCTCACTTATCAAAAATATGTCAGACATCTTCAAAATAAAAATGACAAAATGTATAAAATGTAATAAAAAAGCTGTCAAGACTTCTGAAGCATCCTATGGATATGCTGCCTGATATATTAGATTTACAGCTAGGTGCTATTAGAGCTACTTACTAGGAATAAAAAGTTTCAGGTGTGTAGTCTGTCTGTGGGTAAGTGTAAAAGTGGTGAATTTTTAATTTTTTTTTTTTTTTTTCCCCTTGTACAGGATCTTGGCGCACCAGTAAAAATTGACAGTTCGGGCTATGTTTTGATGGATAAAGTGAACCTAGATTCACAGATGTTGATCACTGTTGATGAAAGTAAATTTCAAGGACTCCTTATACTAAAAGTCACTGATGTAAGTGTCCTGCAGACTGTTAGACTGCATGTACAAAGTACTGAGTGACATACTCTAAACTATTTTATTGGGAACAAATAGTCAAGCTTTAGTAATAAATGCCAGAATAAAAATAAAGTCTGTGAAAATCTGGCACCTGTAATGTGCAGTAAAACAGATGTATAGGATAATAGGATACAGGCTGTGGCACTTTCTGAATCATTTCCTTGTTATGCTCTTTGGGTGTATATATTTTCTTTTTTTTATATTGTACTATTTGATGTTCCTTATATTATGTGGCAAATACGATAAGTCGTGCAAACCCACAAATGCTGATCTCGCTCCAGATATACAACAAGTAGTCCAATATAACACTCTTCATCATGAAAGTATACAGCAATGTGCAAGAAGGTGATGACTGTGATTTATAGAGCGATCACTGTGATTTACGTTGCAAAATAATAGGCAGTGATTAATTGGGACACTGCTGTTTGTTTCTTCAGTAAGACAACACACAAGAAAGGCTGTGAATCTCTTGCTTTCCTGTTGACAATTACAAGTTTGGCTTCTCTTGTCATCAGTGCAGGAGAGTAGAGTACACACAGAGAGAAGTATTTTCTTCCTTTTGATCATTCACTTTCTGGCCATAACTGGTAATTTCTGCGTATTTCTGTGCTGTAGAGAAACAGATAGCTAGTGGGAGTTCTTTGCCACCAGAGAGAAACATTTACACCTTTTTCCCTCTTAGCTGAATTTTTTTTTTTTTTTTAATCCTATCTGTTAGGCTTGACTTTTTTCTCTTTTTTCCCAGTGTAACTTCCCTAAGTTCAAGGCAACTGGTTTTAATTAGTATTAAATGTAGGACAGACAGATTTGCTGAATTTCTGGTTTGAGCTATGTATTGCGGCAAGCTTTGGGTTCTACACATGCTTTGCTGTATTTGCTGTGAAATATTAACAGGAAAGGCAAGAGTTGGACGCAGTGCTAACCCATAACATTCAAGGAGCTGCTGACATTGGCATTCCTATGAGGATGTCAGTTGATGTCATATCAGAAAAAAACAGCGACTTCTATAAAAGACTTAGTCACTTCTGTGTGAACAGCAAGCAAGTAAGTGTCTCCTCCTTATTAGTAAGATGTGAAATAGAGGTTAAAGTGAGCTAATTGATTTGGTAAATACTGTTTGAAATAGCTGTGCATGAGGCCCTTATAGGAATACTCTGCAGGGACTGGTTTGATTTTAAAGGCCTTAATTAAATGAAGGCGGTATCTTTCAGCCACTCCTTCTGTGCAGTCCCTTCTAGCAACAAATTCGACATCAGCAATGATCCATGACTCCCATTTGCAAACTGCGTCAAACCTTTCTTATCAAGTATCTTCACTTGGTGCAGCATATTCCCCATTACAGTACAAAGTTGTGACATAAAAAAATTAGACAATTCTTCACCATAAATTTTTCATAGTTTTCATAAGTTTACTCTAATGTATAATTAGTACTATAATTACAATTAATCAGAGCAGTCTCAGTATCAGAGATGTGCCACGGTTAACTTTTGTCATATTTTATTTGAACTGAACAGATTACAGAAGAACTGAGCTTTGTCCGGAAGTTGGGTGTTGTGTCTCTTAACTACAAACTTACTCATAACATAGAGGCACTGAAGACTTTGCAAATAGAGGAGAGGAATGAGTTGCAGGTAAGTTATCAGACAATGACGGGAGACATTAATCCAGCCTAGAATCACACCATGATGGAAGCAGCAGTTGTAGAAGCCGGATGGCGAAGAACAGAGGGGGTAGATGAGACTTTGTGCATTTGTATTTAGGTGAAATTTTTGTTGCTGTCAAGGAGGGTAGAATTTTACTCATTCAGTTATTAACTTTGGTATCTTTACCATCTTTTCTATTCTGTTATGCCATCTTGCATAAGATCAGAGCACAGATTTCAACGTTGCTTCATAATACTGCTTCACTTAAAAGTCAAGATTTATACAGGAGAAAAAGTTTATTGCTACAAAATATAGCCCAAGTGCAGCAAATCACAACTATAAACACCTACCTAATGTCGCAGGTACAAGTGGGAAACATTGTTCTCAACATTTTAAAATACAATCTAACCTTCAATAAAGTATTCTTCTGAATTAAGGTGTCTGTGTTGTCACACCACCTCAGCTTTCATTGTCATTTATAATTATTTCTAGACCCAGTCCTGCTCTTTACCTATACTCTACTGAAGTTGGGCCCTTCCTTACCTTTAATTCAGTTACGAGAGAGAGCAGCAGTGTCTTCTGTCCTTCAATATGTAATTTGAAGTATGGTGAAGTATTCGTCGTGAAAGTGCACTGCAGGATGTGCGAACTGTAATTTTTTGTGCAAAATGAATGGTCTGGGGCATTTGAAGTCTGCACCTGTGCATGCAAGGACTATCTTGGAAAGAGCTGGGATAAGATAAGGCAGAGGAGTGTGGCAGTGGTAAAATTAAATGTCACTCAATGAAATGGACAGGTAACAAATCAGTCACTTTCTTGCCATGCAGATTGTAGTCCTGAGTTCTGTAACCCATGAGAAGTGAAAGGAAATTGGGGAGGTGCTGTCTGTCTAGGTGGAGCATGGAGATGGAAAAGCCCATTGCTGCTTACGGTCCTGATGGAATAAGATTTTCCTGAATTTGGATATTTTCCTAATATACATGGGTCATACTGGCTGCTTCTGTTTTAAAGACGTTTGTATTTTCTTTTTCTGCCTCCTCCCTCTCCTTCCTGCTCTCTTTCTCTCTTCCCCCCTCCCCGAAGTTCAGGGTGGAGGGGAGTCCAGATGCTCACTGTGTTCTTGAGGGGAGCCCAGAAGCTCAGTTTGTTCTCAAGGGGTTGGGAGAGTAGCTTGCTGGACCAGAACTTTTCGTAGGAATACGAGGTTGGAGCTTGGCTCCCAGTGTGTGAACAGCCCAAGCCGCAGCTGAGCTTGCAGCATGCACTGCACAAGGAGGGCAGTGCATTTTAGCTCATTTGCCTAGTCTGTCTGATAGATCTGCAGCGTACCTTGTGTAGACTAGACAGAGGTGAGTACTGATATGTTTTCACAGTTTACATTCCAAATGGTATTTTCCTCCCAGACTGATTACCTGGCATATTTTTTTATCTGAGATATACAATCCTTCAGCACAACACTTACTCTTTATTAATCATATAACTGTTTGAATAGGGTTAAGGCATGACCATACTGGAGAATATGTGTTAAAATATTGAATTTAAAATAAAAGGGACATCTGTAACTATGTTGTGTTATAAAATTATACAAGATTAATTTTTTTGACACATCTTTGAGATGATACTGCCTGAACCGAAGAAAGAACCCTAACAGGAGCTTTACCTTTTACAGAGCTGCCTTTTCACAGTTTACCTTTGTTGCACACAGGCTATCTTGAACCTGAAAGTGATCAAGAGCTTTAGTATGAAAGTGCATTATGGTGCTCACCTAACAGTTCTTGAAGGACAAATCCAGGAGTTTGAAACAAGTACCAACATAACTGGGAATTTCCATCATACTTGGCCGTGGCTGCTACAAGCCAGAGTCCCATCATCTTTACAGGTAGTTGTTTTGTTTGGGTTTTTTTGGTTAAAATCATTGTCCTTTATTATAATATAATAGCCCATGGCTTGAATGAAAACTACCATTTTGTAAGGTACAGGATGGAAGCTGAGATTTTTCTGATATCTAAAAACTATGGATGGCTAAAGCCTGAACTACTGAAATAGAAAATTTCTTTTTGACTGCTTTCTGGACCAGATTATTCCATTCTGATCTGTGTTAGTACAGTGTGTGTTGTTGATATTGTAACTCTACAGGAGAATAGTTTCAGCATGTTGCATCGGGAATTAGAATGTTGCTCCTATGTTCTTTAAGGGAAATTTTATACTTAGTGAAGTACTTCCTTAAGTGCTATTTTCAGGGAAGTATTGGAGTACCTACTACCTGGTAAATATTGGCAGTATGCATGGATCAAAGATCCTTTATATAAAAGGAGTCATGTTTTTGTGGGATAAAGGAGAACCTAATGAGAATTTGATGTAAATCAGTGAGGCTGGTGTGGTTTGAAATTCATTCAATTGAATGGACTTCATACTGGAAAGTCATAGATGATCAATGAAAGGCTAAGTTTTTTTGTTAATGGATAGATTTTTGACATAAGTATAGACTAGAGAGAACTTTCACTTCCATTTGTTTTCTATTTTAAAATTAAATAGTATTTAAATGTTGTTTCAAGAACTTATACATCTACATGTCATTTTTTAGATAGATGTGGTTTTTCAAGGGAGAAACACTACTCAAGAAAGATACATGCACATTGAAGCTGGAGAAACATCATTCACATACATAATAAACTCCTATTATGTTGGTCACCAAGTGGATATCTTTTGCCAAAGTGTACATAGTAGCGAGGCACTACAGGCATCTGGCTACCCTATGGCAATCAACTTGATTCTTAGTTTACAGAAATCAGGTAGGTACCTGTCATTCCTTGCAGCTCTCTTGTTATATAATAGCTCTTTGAGGATGTTTCAACTATTCCTTCAACAGCTACAAACTGACTAAGATTTGCTGGTAGTACCTAAAAGGGGGCTTTTTCATGGATGTAAGTAAAATTGTCATTCTTAAACTGCATCTGTTATTAGCTACATTACATCTGTTTTTTTAATTCCAGGAAAGACCTCATGTGGTACAACAACTGGTAAAACCAGTGATCCCCAAGATACTTAGCTGCATAAAATAAGAAACTGTCTTTTCCCATATCACACAAAGAACCTTCTTAGAGAGCACAAAAAAAAATGTGAATTCCAGTGTAGTTTAAAGCAGAGTTTTATAAATGGCTTTTGTTGTTTGATCTGCGGAGGGGAGACAGATCCATCCTGAATAAGCCAGTCTGTCCTCAAAACTTGCCCTGGTGTAAATCCTATCTGCATATTCCTCAACTGCTGATTTACATTGTGGTCAAGTACATTCAATGCCCACATGAGAGTATATTCGTGTTGAAAAAAACCCCAACAACTGCGAGAGCACCACAGAGTAGGAATTATTGAGGTCAGCAGGCACTGAATCAATACTAATGTTAGTGGCACCATCTCCTTTCACCCATTCTGAAAAAAGCAACAGGACAACAGGTGGCTTTCAGGACAGCTGCCAGAGTGGTCACTGTATGATTGCATACATGCCTGTGATTTTGTCTTCTCCGTAAAGAGTTTTGGGGTTTCACATCTCTCATCTAATTTTATCTCTTAGCAGTCTGTATTTTCTTTTTCAAATATGAAAAGCTGGTAGGAAAGTGGGGGAAAGATCTTCAAGTCGTGTTGTTTGAGCAGTGTTGGTCCCCTGTAGCTGGAACTGAGGGAGTCACTAGAGGTCAAAACAGCTCAGAGCTCTTCTCCAGAAGAAGTGACTACTACCTGCCAAGTGCTACAGTTGGCTGTATAAGCTAGTCAGCTCTGCCTGCAAAAACACGCTGCTGTTGGGAACTGACTTGTCACTTAACACCTATACGTGGTGTTAACTCAAGACTTCCTGTGTTCAAGGACATCCAAAAAACTCTGCACTCCTCCAACCACAGGCCAAAGCTCTTGTCATCCTGAATGGATGACTTTATCATGATGAATATCTTAACCCAGAAGCTAGCTGGATTGATTTTATGCAGGCAGTACTGAAATTCCTTGAAAATGAGCCCCTCAAAATGGCACTATTTTGTTCTTGCTATTTAGAAAACAAAGCCAAGACTATCTGTGAAATCCAGTATGATGACAAAGATATAACTTTGACTATGGATGTTGACACAGACTTTCAACTCTATGGTATATTTGAATTCATGGCAGAGGTGAAGCATTCAATATCACTTCTCCATCATCTGGGACTTCCCTTCTTTCTTAAGGTAATAAACGATAGATCTTTTGTTGTGCTTTGATTAGAGCTGCCATCTGAGTTACATTAGCATGGTTCCAGAGCACCTCAGCGGCCTCAGTGAAATTACTGCAGGTTTATACAAGTTGCAGATGAGAGGTGACTTGGCCCAGTTTGTCTGAATCCTTGTTTAACATAAGTACACAGCTAATGGTCTGTTTCCAAGGAAACTCAGTAGGTACCTCAGATCCCCAATTTCAGGATTATTCATTTCAGGAAGGCACTCATTTATTGTCGCTTCCTAGCTTACATGACTTACTAAAGTAGAAAGGACTTTTGGTAGAAAACAGCTGTCCTTCATACCTAGAGAATTGGTTAAACCATTTGTGGCATAGACACTTAAAATGTTTCAGTGTTGAATAAAAAGAAGTAGATTTGTATTCCAAACTACTTGATAGGATCAACAAAGGCTGTGCCTGTTCATCCCTTGCGAGAAAGAAGTATTAGTTGAAATGTCTCCTTCCCTTTTGAAGGGTAGTACGCAGAACAGCACATCCAAGTTATCCATCACCTTCTCTTCAAACAAGAGGAGATGTAGCTAGGATACAAGATTAAAGGTAGACTTTTCTGAAAATAAACTTTAGATCAGTATTAAACCTGCAATGTTGTGTCAATGTTTCAAGTGAATATTTAATGCCAACATTTTATTAAAAGGTATTAGATATATCCCCTGCTTCTTCCCTCTCAATCTTTAGTGAAATGTCTTTTGTCCTCTAATCTTTGAGTGAAAAAAAGAAAAACAGAGATGCTAATTCTTTAGGTGCCTTATTCATGTATAAGGTATGAGTGTAATCATGGGACTTCAGAAATTACTGTTCCCACAGCATTTGGCAAACGCAACGTGTTGATATTTAAGTGCAGGAGACAGTGCTTGTCTTCCCCAGAGCGACTCTTCAGCAGTTTCAGGATAAAGCTGTAGAGGAGCCAGCAGCTGTGGGAGGAAGAAAATACCCTGGAGTAAAAGATTTGTGGAGCTCCATCTGTTTCATCAGAAGAAGAAGGAAAGGCAGTTTCTTTACAGCATATGAAAAAGAAGAGTGGAGGAGACATCAACAAGAACCAGTGGCTCTAGAGTTAAACCAGATAAGGGTACATTGAAAGTAAGGCTAATATTTGTCAATAATGCAAATGAGTAGCTATGGAAACATACTCACAGAAAAAAAAGGAAGACATCTCTTGATGCTTTTGGTTTAGGTCTAGAAAGCTTCTAGAAGGCCTGTCTGAAAGATAAACTTCAGTCAAGATGATGGTTTTTAGTCAAGAGATTGTGCTCAGTTTAGGTTAAATGCTGGGTAGAAGCTATGGTGTGTGATTTGTTTATTTTTTTTCTCCCCACAGATGACAATTCGAGAAGTTCTGACTGAAAATGAAATTGAAGGAGCTCTGTGGCTGACCTATGAACAAAGCACAAACTTCTCCTTTACCATCGGGAGGAAAAAAGACCAGCAAGGGTAAAAGGGTCATTCTGAGCACTGTAAAAATGTCATTAGGCCACAGTGATTCTCTGGAAAAAGTTACTGGTTAGTCACCAAAGCACTGGTGAAATGGATAACAAATCTTTGATAAAGCACATAGTCATGCCAAACAGTCTGTATACCTCAGGAAGTTTAGGAAGGGGCTGCAGAGAGATTCCTCTCCTCACAGTTTGGGGCACGCTTGTCTTTTTGCCTTCCCCACAGCATCGAAGTAGCAGACAGTGACATAATCCAGAAAAGCCTAGGTCTGAGCCAAACAAATACTTAAAAATATACTTTAATTTGACATAATTTTAAATCTTATTAAATCATTTTGGCACAGTTGAACCTTGTAAAATTATAGAGACTCAGTTTTCTAAGTTGGTATCAGTCTGGCTGTATCTGCTATGCTAATTTTTCTGTTTTTTCTGTCTTCTAAAGATTTTCAAAGTTCTTTAAAGAAATGAAGAATGAATAGAATAATTTTTTACTTCGAAAGTGTCTGATAATCAGTGTCTAAACAGAAATGTATAAACAAAACTGTAGGCTTTTGAGGATGTTTAAGAGGTGTAATATTTTCAGCCTTGGGATATTTCAGATATTTCTTAAGTTTCTAGCAAAAGACCTTTGCACTGCAAAGTCTTGTAAGTTCTGTTAAACTCTCTAATAATTGTAAATTCTAAGTCTGGAAACCATGACAATGCATCCCTGGGATGCATATGCAGATTTTTCACTGAGGTCAGAGATGACACTGCTGTTTGGTCTCCTTTACCTTTGTATGAATGCCTCAAAAAATGTGAGCTGGGTAAGCGTTGAGTGGAAGGTACTGCAATTTGTAACTCTAAAAGCTGTGGCAGAGTCAGAGATTACTCAGATGAACTTGTGCTGTCAGTGAGAGTGGACTTTCTGAAATATTGTTGAGCAAAAGTACATTTCTTCCCTTTAGTGAAGAGTTGAATATAAAAGCGCTCCAGACTCATCCCTTATTTCTACAGTACTTCCCCAGTGCAGCAGAACTATCTTCTAAGGTAACTATCTGCAAGTTGTCTGTCACGTACATTACTACAAATTAGACTTGTCTAATATTTTAGGAGTCAAGCTGCATTATTTCTATTACTAGTATCTCTGACCTTGTTGTTGTTGTTGAGGATGTTCATGTTTTGAAAGATGCTAAGAATCCCAACCTACCGGAAAGGATTTATTCCATTTGACTCTGCTTCTGTGCATCTGCATTAATTATGACTTCTGGTAGACTCCTCTCTGGAACATTTTTAATCTGGCTACTAAGAAAAGAGAGACTGGGCAGAAAGCAGTTCTGGATATTGGCTGTTTGCAGTGCAGAAATACACAACAGCAAGGAAGATGAATGGGGTTATTTGTCAGTCAAATGCAGCACAGTTACTCCTGCTCACATAAAAACTAATTTCTTATGCGTGTTACTCAGTTTACGCTATTTTGTAGCTGTGCCTTTTATAATGTGAACATAAGACAAAATGACAAATCAGATCTCTCTTAGGTCCTGAGGACCATAATGTAACATACCGTGTGAAGAATGAGAGCACAGTATTTATTTTCTCTTGCTTTCTCTCTCTCTCGTTTTTTCCCCTTTCTTTCCTTTGCTTTTTTTTTTTTTTTTTTTTTTTTTTTTTAATTTAATGGGAACTTGAAAAGGTAAATTATGACATGAATGAAGCAAAAGGCGAACTCTACCTCAGGATGGAAAATAGGGATTTCAATGTTACCGCTAAGCTAACTTTCACTGGAACCGGCTACACTAATGTCATTGAAGTAATACAGACAATGTCCCAGGTTGGTATCGTCAACTCAGATGGCAAAAGGCAAGCTGAGACTGGCCCTATTTATAGAGTATGGCATTCAGGATGCTGGCTGCCAAACAGTGAAGGTCAAATACACGTCCAGCTGCTATGAGGTGTTTTACTCATGAGCAAACATTTAACTGTAGATTAGGTGGGTGTCCAATGATAGAAACTGTTGTTTGGTTTTATATTTGTTTGCTCCTATAGATAGAGCACATATATAGGATATACAGGAAATAAGAAAAATAATATATTACAAACTGACCAATTGCCAGTTTTTATTATGCAGGTACCACACATATTTCTTTTTCTAAATAAGGAAGAAAAGATGCCACAAATAGATATTATTGTTTGTGCTATCTGCTGGATTTATTCTGTAATAGTGGGGCTCTTGATGTAAGAATTATTCAGTGAGATAAAAAAGAGATAGAAAATCAAAATATATAATAAGCAAAGACTATTGTAAAGGGGATACTCAGTGTTTATGTATGTTCTATTATGTGAGAAGATGACTTACTGTAGAAATGAATAGCTGCTTATACAAAAGCAGTGGGCATTAGGGTATCATCGTACTACGCCTTTTATAAACACATTTCTAAAGCTAGCTTCCGTAGGACTTTACAATATCAAGATTGCACACTTAAGTTTTTAACTTTTCAGAGAACTTGGGATTTAATATGTTTCCCCTCTTTTATTTTTAGTTAAAAATTCTTCCAAGGCAGCTTGTGTTTATGACGGTTTACCAAAAAGGCAACAGAACACGTACGCTGAGGCACGTTGCTCTGTGGGATGGCAGAGAGATAAAGGTAACAGGCACTTACACTGGACTCTTCCCAAAGTTGCCTGGAGGTCATGACATTCAGGGTAGGTTTCTCAAGTCTTTTGCCAGTGTTGATAGCAGACTATAAAATAAACTAAGTCACATAAATCTGATTTCAAAATGCATATTCAAATGTTTTGAATCCAGGCCTTCTAAGATCTTACTTGCTTTTAATTCATGATGTCTGGCTGTTAGAAACATCCACTTCAGAACACTATTTCTGCTTTGTGGATGTAGAATGGAAAGCTTAAATAAACTTTAGTAGTGCCAGGAAAAAGTTTGGCCAGAGTGAAAAGTCATCAACAAATTAAAATGTCTTGTTATTTTACAACAAATTTCAGAAGTGCTCTGGATTAAATGAAACATTTTATTTTATATTTGCTTTTGAATATTTTAAATATTTAATGAAGAGCAAAGGAAACCTAGGAACTAATTTTGGACTAGACACCATTTGTAAACAGAGGAGAGAGTTAAAGTATTGCAGCTGCTTTCATTCTAGCCAAGGCACTAGGATACTTAGCTGGGAGGTGGCTGGCTGGGCTTCATATCTGCATTTGGTTTCATTCAGAACAGTGATTTGAATGAGAAATCCCAATGTGTGGGGCTCTCCCTCTCTTCTTCCTGGTGGTTCCATTTTGAATAAAATAGTTCCATAGTTCTGTGCCAGTGAATGTTTCTTATTTTCACAAACAACTTTGGTGGGGAGACAGGGAGAATACAGGTAGCATGAGCAGTAGTACGCTCTGCAGTGTAGATCAGGGTCTCAGTTCTGTAATTTTATGACTTAAGGATCCAGTTGGAAAGTACTGGAAAAGAAACATATGTTTCCTTCCAGGAGGAGTCAAGGAGCTGAGGAGGAGCTTTATAGGATCTGTAGTCTTACCACACTGTGAGGTTGCCACATGTGTGAGGTATACACCTGGACTTGCTAGCCAGAAATGCTCCCAGCTCCACAAGTGCACGTGTAGCTTGAGGAAAATTTAGCCTCAAATGCCCAGTAATCCAGTGGTCAGGGTCATTCACTATGAAGTGGGTTACTAAATGCAAATCTCTCACAGTTGAGAGAAGGAAAAGGTTTTGAGGTGACCCACATCTCAGATTTCTCCTTCAGTCACTGCACTAGAGGTATAAAGAGGCACATCCCACAGATAACATTTTTTCTGAATGTTGCCCAAGTATCCCTTTGAATTTGGAGAGTAAAAACATTTCATTTTAAGTTCATTTTTCCTTATTTTTCTGTTTTCTTCTTCCTTTGTATGTTTTTGTCCCTCCTGGATAGAATTTTATTTTTTGTTATTTTATTGTCACCCATTTCTGAGGCTTTTTTCAGGAACTGTAGTAAATTCTCTATTGCACTGGGTACTGCAGGGGAGCAGGGGAGCACTGGTCATACTGGCCACTACCTTGAGGTGCTGAACCCTTATGTTGAGGCTGTGTTGTCTGAAAACAGAGAAAATAACTGCACTTAACTTGTTTGAGAGTTGTAAGCTGTTCCTCTTCCAGTGTAAGGTCACCTCAATAATAATAAAGATTACTTTCCTAGATGTTCTTGCTGGAAGTTGCTTTGGGTGTAGGTATCAATCCTTTGATTATTGCGGGTAATTACTGTTTTGCTGGTAAACAGAGGACTCCTGTTTTCCCTTGCATTTCTTCATATTCAGCAGAAATCAGCACACTAAAGTCATTGTGGCTGTTGGGTAGGTGCATGTGTGTGTGTGAGCAAAGACCATGTTTTCTCTGGGAACCAATTGTTGCCCCACTACCTCTCAGAGTATATGTCCTATGCCTTTATCAGAAAATGAACAGTCATGGTTTGTGGTGGGGAAAACTTACTTGCCTTTTTTCCTTGCAGTGGAACTTTTCCATCCTCTCTCCATCCCTTTCCCATGGCATGCCAGGGTCAACTTGTATGTGAAGCATTTGGCACGCAGTCACCGGGATGATCTTACTGTCATTTGGAATGAGAAGGACCAGGTACAGCAGCCTAGAGCAAATAAATGTCAGGAGAATTACAAGAATATCAAGTGGTTCTTTTTTTTTTTTCTTAGCATTAAGCAAGCCATGGAATGCAAGTAGGAGGCAAACTGTCCTCCTTCTTGGATGTATAAAAGGCTATGATTATGAAAGATGAGCAGCCAGTGTTCCTGTTGGAAGCATTTTCAGGCCATGCTATTTTTTTTGTTTGCAGTAACCCCACAGCTTGCTGCATAACCAAAGGCAATGAAATGCATATGGTTCAAAGCACTGGATAAAGGCCATTCCCAACACTCTCAAAGGCTCTAGGACAGCTTTTGAGAGTAGATGGAAAGAATAGCACGTGTCGTGTTTAAAGCAGCTTAGTGGGAAAGAAATAAAATCTAAGACAAATGTAAGTGTCAGCATTAGTGTGAGGTTGAAAAGGACGAAGAACCTACCTGTTGCATGGATATATGCTATGTTTACCCACAGAGAAGTGTGACACATACCTGTGCTTAGTATTTTCAGCAACACTGGTTCAACTGAAGCTCTTCTGTATTTCATTCTTTCATTCTCCTCTTTATTAGGGAGAATTGCAACTTTGGCACAGTTTTCTGCCAAAGTTTTATTTAAAGTATTACTTTATATTTAAAGTATTACATTATTTTCTGAAAGTAAGTCAGCATTATTTTTTAAAAATATAAATAGTAAAAAAGACAGAACTAAGAGAACTTTGGTTAAGTTGATTTCCAAATATGGTTAAATGGGGAAGCTTACTGACTTGCAACTAACTATGCCGTCTTTACACGTGTGTCTGAAATACAGCACCTTGGCTGAATACTACTTTATTTTCTGAATAAAGGAAAGATAAAAGACAATGCATAAAGTATGTTACCATACAGAAACATAAATGTGCCTGCAAAAAGAATTAGATTTTCTTAGTTTCTTTTAAAACTGCTAAAATTCCAAAATTTACTTTAGAAGTTGTATGGCATCTATTTTTGTACTACTACTTAAATTACCACAACTATTTAAATGCCACCACTATTTAAATTGCCACAAAAATATTTTGCTCCCAGCAACATTACAGAATTTAGTTCCTGATTCTGCAAATGTGTTTTCTTGTGCTTCAACTTTGCAAGCTGCATCTAAGCACTCTGCAGTAGTGGAGCCTACAGTGCCTAAAGATGAGACCAAACTTAAGCCTCATCAAACTTAAGCATGGTTCATGATTTTAGTAAAATACAGAGAATACTTTTACTTTCCGCTGTGCCGTGTAGGAAATTCAAGTAGCAAGAATGTCCTCATTTGAACATTGATTTGCCTCACTACTTTAAAAAGGACTTTCTTATGCACATAATTCATCTGAGGAAAAGGTACAGGGAAATCTTACTGGGTGTGTGTTTGAGGTCAGTATGTGACAGGTGTTTTATTTCACAAGTTCCTTTTACATCTGTTGATATGGATCAGGTATCAGTGTCGTCATCTCTGAAGTTTGGAAGAGACCGTACGAACTACAGAGCCACTGTTGCCCACCCATTTAATTACACTCTGAAGCAACTGGAGGTCCATTCTGTGTCAGAAAAAAGAGGCAGAAAGTACAACCAGCAGGTGAGATCATGAGAAAGGGCTGCAAAATACAAAGCTGTAGTACTGTATTTACTGTTAGTGTACCTTTCATCTCAAAGAATTGCAGAACCAGGTATCATCCTGAAAAATGTAAAGGCTATTGTCTCCTTGTGTCCAAACCACCAGCATTGTTTCCTTTTCTGAGCCTAACTGTTGATCGCTGACAGTATCTGTCTTGCAGTTTTAGCATTGACCCATTTTGGATGGCAATAAGCCAGAAGTGCACAGGAGCCAGCCTAGCAATGAAAATGAGGCAAATTTTGTCCACAAAGTAATGAACAAACTCCTATTCCACAAACAAACAAACAAACAAACAAAAAGCCAAAAATCCTTTGATACCCACGTAGAGCAAACCTAAACTTTTGGACTGTATAGGAAATTGCAACGCAAGTGTGAAAATGTGCGAGACTAGAAAGGCTTTAAAATACAGTTGTGAGGTGCACTTGCAAAGCATATATGGGGAAGAAGGGGAAGAACTCCATAAATCATCCCTCAAGATCAAAGTCTACAGAATATTTTCTGTTTGAAAATGCACTGCGTGGGCCAGGACAATCCAGTTGCTGAGGCTGAAGACTTTCTGCTCACTAAATAAGCTGCACAAACCGTGCAATGTTCTGTTTGTTCATCTGAAGTCTTTTTGATACTCATAGTGATGCCACCGAGTGCTCTCAGGTTGTTTTCACTAAGTAGTCAATATGTCTCAAGCATCATATTCAGAGGAATAAATTCTCTTCTTGTGTCATTATTCCACTGCTGTCATTAATTGCTATGCATGTGTCCTGGTTTCAGCTAGAATAGTTAATTTTCTTCCTAGTAGCTGGTATAGTGCTGTGTTTTGGATTCAGTATGAGAATAATGTTGATAACACACTGATGGTTTAGTTGTTGCTAAGCAGTACTTATACTAAGTCAAGGACTTTTCAGCTACTCCCTGATTCCCATCCATGAGCTGATTTGTCGACTGGAGAGCCAAGGACTGATCAGCGAGACTCGCTCACCCTTCAACAGTCCTATATGGCCAGTGCGAAAGTCTAACGGAGAGTGGAGACTAACAGTAGACTACCGTGGCCTGAATGAAGTCACGCCGCTGCTGAGCGCTGCTGTGCCGGACCTGCTAGAACTTCCATACGAACTGGAGTCAAAGGCAGCCAAGTGGTATGCCACGACTGACATTGCTAATGCGTTCTTCTCAATGCCTTTGGCAGCAGACTGCAGGCCATGGTTTGCTTTCACTTGGAGGGGTGTCCAGTACGCCTGGAATCGACTGACCTGGCTGGAGTTAAACCATGACAGCATGATAGACCCATGCAGCTTCCAGAGAAGATAATAGAAAGACTTCTGTTGCCTTCCCTGTGTGTTTGTCTAAGGCCCTGAGCTTCCAGGCCACGTGGAGTTCAGCGGAGTTTTAACATTGTTCTGTCGCAGTTTAAATTGTGTTTCTTTTTTTCTCCACCGAGTGGAGATCATTCTGCTAGATCACCCTGCAGGCCCTTCTGCTAGTTCTAGTCTTGCTTCACTGGACAAATCCTTCTCTTCTGGTTTCAGCTGCGGCTCACAGGGAATGGGGGGCAGCCTGCTGACATCCAACTGATGCTGGAGGATAAATCAAAGATGAACATCACTGCCTGGAATGGCTGTATGACACTCTCTTCAGGTCAGGTATGAGTCTTTGAGTCTAAGAAGGGATGGGTGTAGCTAAATTTTTGGGTTTGGGTCTCACAGAATGAATGTTTTTTGCACTTGTTATCATATGAAAACCTTTTACTTGAAGTCAACCTTTTCTTTTCATGTCTCAGAGGAAGAAAAATAAAACTTCTGAAGAGTTCTGTTTCATGTTGCCAGATAGGTTTGTATTTGGGATGCAGTTTTCCCTCAGGACAGAATCGTCAACCCCTTAGGTTTCTTGGTAGAGATTGAAGCAGTCTTTTATGGATATAGACCTTTCAGGGGTTCTCACAGGGGTGTATTTTTGCCCAGAAAGCATACTCCCCTAGTATATACTGAACATAATTTTTTTAGAAAACTACTAATATGTATGTCTTAATTTTTTCCCCTCTTCCAGTTTCAGAGAGTGTTAAGTATGGAACACCTGCATGCATGTGGGTCTCTAGAGCAAAGATCAGCATTGTTTAATGAACATCTAGATCTGAACTGGGATGACAAAAAATTTAAACACAATTTAACTTATGAGGTAAGAGAAGGCAGTTGTATCTGTTAACTCACGATTGTTATGGAAGCTGTTCTTAATAGATGGCAATTTATTTAGTTTTCGTATGTAATTTTGAGTGGATTTTAAGAAAGCTTCTGTAGACTACCACTTTCTGTGAAATACCATTATTTCATTTTACCTTTTACGTATTTCTCCGCATAGGAAGAAGGCTAAATGTAGCATAATTAAGAAAAAATGAGTTCTTCCAAACTAGAGGCCTCACTTGTGCCTAAATTTGCAAAACTGTTAATTCTTGTGGTGGTTTTAACCCCAGCTGGTAACCGAATACCACGCAGCCACTCACTCACTCCCCCCCGCTCCCCAGTGGGGGTGGGGAGGAGAATCAGAGTGAAAGGAAAACTCGTGGGTTGAGATAAAAACAGTTCACCAGGACACCAAAGAAAAATTAATAATAATTATATATTAATAATGATAATAATACTAAAATATAGGGATAATAGAATATATAAAATGAACGATGCACAATTTCATACCAGCTGATGACCGATACAGCCTGTCCCAAGCAGCAGTCAGGAATATTCCCCAGCAGCAATCTCAGAATAGCAAGTTCCAGAGAGAGCGAGCGAGGGAACGAACAGCCAAATGAACAAACAAAAAGGCCCAAATGAATGAAAAAAGGGGGAAAAAAAGGGAAGTGGCCCACCGGCTGACCCCCACTTACACCAGGCATGATGTCTATGGTATGGAATACTCTCTTTGGCCAGTTTGGGTCAAATAGTCTGGCTATACCCCTCCCAAGTTTTTGCACCTGCACATTAGCAAAACCTGGGAAGCTGGAAGATGTCGTTGACCGCTGAGCAGCAACTAATAACATCAGTGTATTATCAACATTCCTCACATACCAAATCCAAAACACAGTAGCTGCTGGAAAGAAAATTAGCTCCATCCCGGCCAAACCCGGGACAATTCTGTAGGATGGGGACCAGTAACTGCTGATAAGCCAAAACATTGTCAAGTGGAAATGTTACATTTTGGAAATGTTATGTTAAAACCCTGAAGCTACTAGGAAAAAAAAGCCAGCATGGGGACAGGATAAGGTTGAGAGCTGGGATGAGTGGGCATGGAGGAGTGTCTAAGATTCTGTTGTCATATTTTAACTGTTTTCTTGGTTCATTGCAGAGAAATCAATTCTTGTATCCTGATAAATTTCAGTTAGAAGCTGTTCTGGAAAATATTTTCCTGACCTCATGCACCAAACAGAAGATTCTGAGTAAAATAGAAACAAACTACTCATCTTGCCTGGACTATTATATGAGCTTTGAGTTCTGTGACCTTCCAAATGTAAGTCTCGCATAAACATACTGAACCTGCTTCACTTTAAATGTCATTACTGATTTGGAGACTCAGTTTTCCTCAGGTGCAACTTTTCATGAGAATTGCTGTACTTTTATAACTTAATGAACCATAAATAAACAGTGTCTTCTGATGGGTTGAGGCAGAAAGGTTGTGTTTGCCGCTGTAGTATATTCTATAGGTCCTGCTACAGTTGTAAACGTTCCCGCTGCCTCCATGTTCTTTTTTTCCTATTCCTCTCTCAAAGGTCTTTTAATTTCATGTTTCTGGAGAATATCAAAACAGGCTCATGAGTGATGAAAAAGGAAACTAGAGAGGAATAAAAGTGCTTTCCTTCCCCTGTAGGTAAAAGTTTACTGGTTTTTATGGCTGCTCTGCTGGTAGTGATGGATTTTTGAACCTTAGTGTAACCTTATAGTTGTAATTTATTTTTATATTACACACATAAACTGAAGACTCATCCGTGATCTTCCTCCAGGTGCACATTGGACCCCAGAGTTGCCTAGAGATATTCACAACAAACAAAACTTTGAACTTGCAATAAATGTGGTCTCTTTCCAGTTCCCAGTGGCTAAAATGCATCTCGGTTGGTTTCCTCATTTATTGTCAGAGCAGGTCACACCCTGTTAGCAAAGGGAAACAGCAGCCAAATTCTGATGCCAGTGAAAATTTTTTCAAGAACAAGATGTGTTAGTGCCTGTTTATAATGCAAAAAATGTATATGCGTGTCACTTCAAGATCAGGTGCCTCTGTATTCTTTTGGATCCTTTTCTTCAAAGGCATGCATCAAAATGCCTAGCTAGAGAAATTGAGAAGCTTAAGACCAAAAAAAATGCACTTGTTTTAATAAAATATAGTTGTATTACAGCTGTTCATCTTGTCTTAGGCTGTAATCACTGAACATGCTTTGTTATACCACAGAAACTGAAGATGTCATGAAGTAAGGCAGTGCTGTGAGGAGGAGGATGTGCTGGTCTCTGAAACTACAAGTTTTGTTCATCACTTCGTTGTGTAATTTCATGAGAATGCTAACATTGTACAACCTCTTCTCTATGCAGAGCCCATTTCTTTGGAAGAATTAAGCTTTAACACCTTTTTTTGTTCATACTTAGGTAGTTGTTTTCTCTGGAAAACACCAGCTCAACAAAGATGACATCATTTTGCAATCAGAGAGCAGGTTCCACCTTGCTGATCATGGGAGAGATGAGGGATTGATTGGAGTATCCTTAAAAAATCAGAGTACAGCTGATGTGAAGAACTATTCTTTGGAAATTGAAGTGAGTTTTTATTTTATTTTAGTGGCACTGAGGTTTGGTTTTTGATTTTTAAAGGCCTACTGCCATCTATCTTCCAAACTGATCAGGTGCAGCCAGTGACTTTAAAACACCAGGCAAGTACAGGCAACATAAAATACTCCTGGTTTCTTAGTTCTGTTCTTAAAGGAGCCAGTTATGCAATGTACATGCAGTATGATAAGAGAGAAAGGAAGGCACCAACATTAGTTACCTGCAGAGCTCAGTGACAAATGTAGTGAGTGTATGTCCACTGGAGTATATAAACGTTTTAAGAGGCTGTGTGTTACTATAGCTCACCTCCTTTAGCATAACTGGTCAGTTTGGTGAGGCAAGTTTTACTGGACTGTAGCAAGGAAAAAAAAAAAAAAAAAAAAAAAAGAGGGAAACAAAAATGTGAGACTCATACAAAGCACCATTTGCCAGAAAAAAGAACTGGCCTCAAGAAAGGCACAGAACAGCTAATATGATGCTCGTCCTGAGGCAAATCTCGTCCTTTTTCTCTCCCCCTCTATTCTGCATTTGCTCTTAATTTTCTGTAAAATTAATAAGGTGGAAAAGCTGGGGGTAGCAACAGAGTGGGGCAGAAAAGTAATGTGGTCAGCACCATCCAAACTCTTCATTAGAAGGAATGTGGGTAGTCAGTCGTAATTAACTGAGACAATAGGCCACCCCTTAACAAAAAGATGGTGATTTAATCAATAACAGGCTAGGACAAATACTAAATTATTTTTCCCTCTCTCGTTAGAAAGAAGGGAGATGAAAGTAGTATCAGCTGCTCTACTTGGGCTTTCTCTATTCTTTGTTTTGGAATAAATGGCATAAATTAGCAGCCTCACAGGCAATTGACTGTTAAAGTATGTTTCTTACATTGCTACCATTAAAATTTTGTCCACAGCCTTGTGCTATCCAGTCATTCAGCTCTTGAGCTAATCGTCCTAATGCTTGTACCTCTCTTAAGAGTGTAACTAACTCCTGCGTAGTGCACAAGCATTGGAAAACATTTCCCTCACCACTTACCCGTCTGTGGAAAGCACTGATATTTGAGCATCATTCATTAATTTTGTGTGGTGGCTTTGAATAAATGTTTTTCCTTTATGGCTGCAGTTAAGAGCCTTTGAAGATATTTGGCTAGGCCTGACAGGAACTGCTACTTCCTCATCTGTTCAGAGCCAAATCCTGGTGGAGGGGATTATTGATCAGAAAGAGAAAGTAAAAGTAGCTGCTTCTAAAGGAAAGGACTGTTTTCAGTACTACGTGGGGTATTTGAAAGGTACGTACCTTCACGGACGACGTTCGTTCTTAGTCATATGATTTAGTTTTAGGTAGTCCTGCAAGGAGCAGGGAGTTGGACTTGATGATCCTTATGGGTCCCTTCCAACTTGAGGTACTCTACGATTCACAGCTGTCATTGGTATGAAGAGGCAGGAAGAAAGGCTGTGTCTCTCTAGTGCCAAGCTAGCTCAGTTTCATGGAGATCCAAGCTATGGTCTTTCAGATAATGAAAAGCTGAAGCTTAAAACTTTCTTATTGTACAAGGGTCAGTTTGGGAGACATTTGTATGATTACTATCCAGGGAAGGATTATAATAGATGGTGATCAAAGACAGGATTCATTTCATCTTGATTTAGCCATCTTAAAGTTGTGTGCCTCGTTTAAGATAATCATTACATTCCAAATTCAATGAAGGGAAAGAGAAAGGCACCTCCAGAGGCTGACTCTCCCCCATGCTGAAAGAGATGTATGAAATAGGATGTATGAAATCACCCTCTGCAGGTGATTCTCAGCAGCAGTCAATTCTGACTGACAACAGAGAGGAAACAGGGCTGTTAGCTCAGACTGTGCCTAACTTTTAGATGACTAAAGTTAGATGGAATGAGACCTGCTGCAAGTGCTTTCTGTTGTGACTCATCCACCTTTCAACTACATTAGATTTGTGTGCAAACCAGGTAGATTTGGTGGTAAGACAGTTGTCTCAAACTCGTGTTGCTGACAATCCCAGTCCTAGTTTCAGTTATGGATTTGCCGTTCCAACTTCTGCAGTAGAATTTCTCTCGGGTTCATGGCCTCACTTGTAAGTGCTGTGATGTATTTGGGATTAAGACCATTAGTTAGTGAATTACTGAAGTCAGAAGTTTGTAGAAATCATTCAACTCTCTCAACCCAGGTTCTGTGTGCACTTCGCCAACCATTTCTGCTTATGCTCATCACTACTTGGGCAGAAACAACTTACGTGTGTGATGGGTGGATGAGTGACTGACACTCTCATTTATGGTCTAAGCTGTTTTGAAATGTCAGCAACAAGGGGCAGTGGAAGACTAAAGTAGAAAAAAAGCCTGTGAATCACTGTGACTGAGGGAATTATTTAGATTTATATTAATTCAGTGCTTTCTTTGCGGTAGCAAATCTGTATTTGTAAATCATTCACAAGCCACACAGAGGAGAAAAATCAAACACTGACACTGATTTAATTTTTTCCTGTTTATCTCCTCTTGTTTTTTTTTCCACAAACACCTAACACACTCAGACACTGATTGATCACCTAAGTAATTAAAAAGCTGGCTTTGAAACAACGTCTGTCAGTGTTGTTCCTGTAAACAAAGCTCTCTCTTTTCATTCTCTAAGGGGACTTGGAAGAAGGAATGGAAGTCAGTGCTTGTACTGATGGGCAACAGATGGCTACCGTTAATACCTATCTCAACATTAATGGTGAAAGGCAAGAAAACATGGGACAAATGACTCTAACAGCTGTTAATGGAAGCTTGAGTTTTCTGGCTCATGGATGCGGGGATCCAGTTCTTAAGGCTGAGGTGAGACCCTTCAATGGCAGTTAATTGCAGTGTGATTTTTTTTCTAGAATATTGTTTAATCTTTTCAGTTTGATGGCGCATCCTCCAGGTAGGCTTCAGGTGTCAGTTTTGGTGAGTAACCAGGCAAACAGGGGAGTTATGCAATTTTTAAACTCATAATAACATTATTTTTCACTTTGGTGTGAAAAGATACCATGGTGAGAATTAAAAAGTTCAGCCATACCTAGAAAGCCTAGAAAATATGGGGCCCTCTCCTAAAGGGTGTATTCTCTGAAGAGGGCAAATAAAGCGAGAGCAGCAGTGATGTGCCAGGGCTGCTCAGGATGTTGGTTACAAAACTAAGATTAGAAATTCCTGAATGTACTTTTACTTCTAATAGGGTTTCACATACTCTCTGCTTGGAGGAGGCTTTTTAGTTTTTTGTCCTTAGACTCTTCTGTTTCCATTTCTAACCACTGAATAACACAGAAATCATTTCCCCTGAGAAATGGGAGGCCACTGTGGATCTTTGCTGGCATTTAAACTAGTACAAACTTGGAGTGATTTGGACCCAGCACAAGCAATTCTAAGTCATAAATTCAAGGTTTTTATTCATCTTCTCACAGTACAAACTTAATGAAATTTGGAGCCTTCTGAAAGCCAAACTGATGGCAAAGATGAAGAAGTTTGACGGATATATGTGGAGATTCCGGAGATCAGTAAGTATCTGTACATCATTTGTGAAAGCACTATGAAGCATTAATAAAAAATCATTATATTGCATGCAGTTGTTTTGTTTTGCTCAAACATTTAAATGGTTAATCCTGTGCTAACTTGCGATTCATACATAGACAAAAAACATGTTTCATGGTAAAGATCCTCTATCTCTGCACCAATACTGAGGAGTTCAGAATTGCCTTGGAACGGAGTCAAAGCTTTGCTTGTGATCACTATGTATTTTGATATTTCTTCTTTTTTGGGAACCACTGTAGGTGCAGCAAGTTGATTTTCTGTCTGAAGCAGCTGGCTGGCCTTCCATAGCCTTGCAAAAGGTAGCAGGCTTCCTCCACAGTGTGGGTAGAGCTGTTGCCCAGGTGTGGAAGCAAAGTGGAATCAGGCAGATACTGAGAAGCAAGCTCCCGCTTTACCTGGATAAAATTCAAGACGTTGTCCAGCAAATGCAGAATGAATTGCAAAGTAAGCAAAACCATGCAAAGCAAGGAGAATAAGGACAATGTCAGTGCAGGGTAAAACAAACTTGAGTATAAAAGATACTGAACAGCATAAATGTTTCTATTTTGATCTAGTTAAAAGTGCTGACCTTGGCTCTTAGTTTACAGAGTGGGAGCCTTGATGCAATAAGCTCTAAGTAACCTCAGTGTGAAATCATTGAAGAGGCATTCTCTTGGACGCAGGAGTCTGGGTGCCATCGGATGAGAACAGAGCCCTGACTCCTAAGCTCAAGCATTTCTGCTAACAGTTCCCTGGCAAGCGTTTATTCCCAAAGGGCTGTTCATATCCATCCTTGAGTTTTGAACGCTTGTACTAATCAGATTTCACTTGATCTGGTTTTTCTAGGTCTATCCCGTAGCCACTAATTCACTGTTCAGCTGGACTGTGGCCCATATTGAAACCATTGAGAAATGCGTTCAGCTGTAATTAGCTGAGAGAACCTTCGGTTCTCACAGGATTAAAACCTCACTTTGAGCCACTTAACCTCTAGACTCTTCCCACTCAAAAGTGGAATTTTTTTGATATACCATGTTTGAAATCAGTTGTGACCAAACTGTCCTGTTATTCCTTGAGCAGGTGCCGGTTGAGCTGTACAGCTCTGATGGTGGCATATTGCAAAGCATTCCTTACATTGCTGCTTTCCAAAATAAATGTATTTATAATATAGGGCGTATGAGTGGATCAGGGCCACTGAGCTAAAGGCCTCCTTCAGTTGTTTGTAACACTGTGTCCACGCACACAGCTGCGAAATGTGCCGGACTGCCGTGAAAACAAAGCTGCCTTTTCCCCTTCTCGGTGTCCCTCCTTCACTTAGCTGGAAGCTGTGGGGAAACAACAAACAAGCAGCCACTTTGTAACATACTCGCTAAGGTTTGTTTCACGTAATGTGTTTGCTTCAGAGCCATTAGCAACTTTGAAGGATGCCTACTATGATGTAACCTTGAAGCCACTGGATGAGGTTTGGCAAGAGAAAACAGAAGAGTACATGAAGAAAATCCAGGCTTTTTTGCCCAGGATTGTAAAAGATGTGTGGCTAATGGAACCAATCCAGACGGCATTAAAGGTTGTGAAAGCAGGCTTGGATATGGTTGGTATAATTCAATTCTCCCTTTTTAATGGTTTGAAAGACAAAGCCTACAAGTTTAAGTCTCAGCTTGGAAGTACGGATACACACAAACAGTTAAATATTTTTGCTGTGGAAATAGTGCAGTTATCTCTCCACGTAACAAGCTTGTGCACAGCTAATTTACCGTTCTTGAAATATTTGACCTGCTTTGAAAGCAGTACTTTTCCAGCTAGAGGATGGGTTGTTTTACTAGTTTTGGTTGAAATCACAGCAGCAGTAATCTGTCATTCGTGTAGCTTTTGCTTTTCTTCCATAGAGAGGAGGGATGGCGATTCCAGTGAATAATGTACAAATATGTTTGGGCTCATCTAGTTAAAATGAAGAGCATAAAGGATATATCATGACACCAGTTTATATTAAGAAAGATATCAATCCTTTGCAAGCTACTGAAGCACATTAACTCACTGAAGTATTTGTATACTTTAAGTAATGTTATTTTAGGCAGGATATTTCTGTCCATTATTTGTTGCTGTAGTGACTAGTGTCTGTCTCTGGATATTAACCTCTAACTGACAAGATGCTGTCAGGCAAGTGACAAATGCATGAGAAACTAAAGACTAAAACTCAGTTTTGTAATCTCCTTTTCTGGCTCTCCAATAGACTACACAGCAGATGCTCAGGTGGGCTGAGGCCATGTTTTCTAGAGCTGTGAGCAAGATCCGGAAGCCCTTACTCAACCTTTACAGTTTTTCACCCAGGTAATTGGTGTTTTTTGTAGGATCCCTGCTGCCGGGTAGTGTTCTAAATGGATACGTGCATAGTTCCATCAGCTTGTACGCTGAGGGTTGCGGACAACTACCCGACCACTCTGTGCTTTGGGCGCATGGCATCGCACCGTAAGGTTCATTTTTGTTGGCTACCAGGCCAGGCTGCATTTCAAAAGAAGCAATAACTATGATAGCTGCCCTTATATGGCATGGTGCATGGCAGGTCGTAGCCATTGTGTATCTTTGTTTTGCCATTCGACCCAGACTACAGTTCTTATGAATATTTCACTTCCACATTTCTAATAATAAAGCAACTGCATTTCATCAGCTTAGCAGATAAGGGCACACGCTGTTTCATTTGTATTCTACAGGAACTGTGCGGTGGCAGTAAAACTGCCAGTACTTCCTAAAGCAGACTACTCCCTGGATCTGGCAAATATTACTAATTATCTCATTGAAGAAAAGCTAATGAGGCCTCTCCAAGACCTCTACAATATCAACATAGTTGCTGAGTATTACAGGTTCAAACGGAGGATGATGGAGAGTCCCTTTGAATGTAAGCCCTTTCAAACTGCTGCTTTGTTTTGTAACTGGGTCTATTTCCACTTCGTTGTAAATTTTACAAACCATATTTGGAATAGTTTACATAGAGATGATTGCTAATTAATAATTTTCCTATAAACTTCATATATAGTCTTTCTTGTAAAACAATAATTGTATGTATAATATCAGTATTTTGGGTAAAGCTGATACGCAATAAACACTCCTCTACTTAATATTCACGCTAATTTTACAACTCGTTACACTTCCTACTGTTGAGACTAGATACTACTTGTGAGTTGATACTATGGTTCAATGCCAGTCATACCTGTTGGCCCTAGGTCTTGCAATGGAGGCTTTGTCCATACTTTGAAACTGGTGACATCACTTCTGTTGTCTCTAGGATGAAAAAACTCAGCCCTACCAAAACTTCAGAGACAATATTACCTGAAAAAGTATTGCTAAATGCTAAAAGACTGCATTAACAGTCCCTACTCTCCCTTGTAGATAATGGCTTTTCCAGAAAGAGCCATTTTAAAGGCTTCCTCCCATCAGGCCGGCACAACGGAGGGCACTGAAAGTGGGTCTAGTGACCACATAGTCTGTGTGATGTATCAGCAGGGTTTCCTGGACCATGACTCTGCTTGATGCTCTGGTGTGGCAGGGCATTTTTTGAGACAGTTAATACTGTTGCTGTTTTCTGCATAGGAAGGCACAATGTGTATATTGGGGGGTGGGGCTTACCAATATGACTATCAAGTAGCATGACTATAAATCAAGATGAGCTTTGAATCCTAACTCACGTTTCTCAAAGTTTTTGCACACTCAGGTGGATCTATAATGAAAAAAATTATTAGATTGTTTCCTTTCTGGATAAATTCTTGTTGCAGAGCAACTTGCAACTAACTAAAATGATAATAGCTTGAGAAATTTTAAGAGTATGCCAGGCAGAAGCTGTTTGTGTTGCAGTATGCAAGTAGTAGTATAGCACTTAATGCTCTGTGGAAAACTCACTGATGTTTCTTCTGAAATACCGTTCTCTAGATCATGCTATGTTGATGGGGACCAAGCATCTTCTGACTTTTGATGGAAAAATTTATGATTTGGCATCAAAGTGCAGTGTACTTCTTGCCAAGGATTTTGTTCGCAATACTTTCACTGTAATACTAAATGAGGAAACTAGTAACTCAAGATCACTGTATGTGGAGATGAACCAGACCGTGATCAGTATCTACCCAAGACTGAAGGTAGGAGGAGAAAGTCATTCTTCATTTGCAGACCAGAAATTATCTTCAACCAACCAACCAAAAAAAAAAAAGTCTTCAAAATATTAACAAATTAATATCAAAACATAGATCAGAACAGCTCTCAGATGTAAGTGCTAGAAAGTAACCACTTTTTAATCAGGAAATAACTCCCCAAAACAAAAACAGTTTTAACTCGAGGTTCTGCCTCTTTGCTCTCTGGATACTTAAAATAAGAGAAGCTTGACAAACTTTTCAGCTTTCCTCTTACACGGTCTAAGAGAAGGGCAGTTAGAGACGTCTGGAGAACAAGCTGGGCTCACAGCCTCAGTGTACCTGGGAGGCTTTGTGCTTTCCCGCTCTTTCAGTTTACACAACCCAGTTCCTATTCCCTAACTCTGGGCTGAGCAAAGTTGACCCCATCCCACCTGCAAACCCAGACGGAGCTTGCCTGTCATTGAACTTCCATTGTGACAGATTTGAAATTGCATTTTCATTTTAAAACAGATATCCAAGATGTATAACTTTTCCTTTATGGAAGAGAACTGCCACGTATTGGATCAATCCCTTGAAAAGAATACCACTAATTCAAGGAGAGAAACCAACAGAATAGAAGTGTCTAATCAGAAAGGCGTTTCTGTCTCTTGTGACTTTCAGTATGATCTCTGTACTGTCACGCTGGCGGGCTGGCACCATGGTGAGTATTGATCAGACAGCTTTTGTCAGCTGTGAGTCATTTTTTCTGTATCTCCAAATTACCATCACCTGTAGTAGCAGCATGTGGGTTGTCTTTCACTTGCCTTTCCCCTCTTCATTTGTACATACCCTGGAAATGGCCCTAGGCCTTCCCAGTTATTGCCAAATAAAGCACAGTATGTATCATTGCAGTAAGAACAGCAAATGTTCACCTAGGTTACTATTGTTTCAATGCAACAAAGCAGATTAGATAGAAATAGGGGGTAGATGTAACGCAGTCAACCCAGCCCCAAACCCTGTCTGAGACGCACTGCTCTGTAGCAGGCTTATCTTGTCAAACCTGCAAGACTATGAACGAGGGAGGCCTAAAAGCCTCCAGGGCTTTTGGTATACTTGGAATACATTCCCCACACTATTCTAAAACTCAGGCCCCTGAGATTAGCAGAGAATGGATACAATGCCTTTATCTGGTCAGAAGAAGCAAATGAACATCTAACAAGCAAGAAGGCAAGGCAGTCTGAGAAGAATCCATAACGGATGCCTGGGCATACTGCCCCTCTTCCCCATTACAGCTGACCTCTGCTGTACAGAATAATCAGAGCCCAGGGACAGCTTCTAAAATTTTCGTGTGTCTACTCGTGATGACTACTCTTATACTCCATTTCCATTTCATTCCAGGTATTTCAGCTGGGCTTTTTGGTACCAATGATAACGAAGCTGGAAACGAATGGATACTTCCTAATCGTTCCTTCACTGACAACGTGCAAGAGTTCACACAGAGCTGGCAGGTAACGAGCTGAAGGGCTTCTTCTATGCAGAGTACCAGTGGTGCTGGAGCACAAAGGGCAACATGCGACGTACTGATTTGGCTTAGATGAACTAAAGCTAGATAGTGAAAACAGCAGCATACAGTATATAATTTGTTTTCCTGTGTTTAACCAGGGAAAAGGTTGCAGGTATTTGCCAAAAACCATACAAGAATTCCCCATAGATACGCATTGAGCATTTTTGGCCTAAGTGGCAAGGTAGAATATGGAGGCTGCTTCTGCTATTAGAAGAAAGTGATGTTGGAACAAAGTATCTTTGACGTTTTCCTGCTTAGAACACCTCTTTCTGGAAGGCAGAGCCAGGTGGTACTTGGTCTGGGACAAATCCGTATGTTCATCACTCAGGCCAGAGTCTGTACCAGGAAGTTTTCCCTCTTGAAGTTTTCTTTAGAGCTGTTTGTTCTAGCTGAGTATGTTGAGCCTCTTATGAAAAGCAGGAAGAACAGAAAAACCTCTTATCAAAGAACAGAACTTTAGAAACCAGTAACCAGTAAAGTTGCTCTCCATCCCCATACACTCTCTGCTGAGACTTTTTTGGAGCGTTAGCTGCTACCGATTCAGTTATTAACTTGCATAAAAGGACTTCCTATAACTATCTTAAATGTATGTTGTAACTCTCTTTGGTACCAGTAACGTTATACCTCTTTGCTTCAAAGAGATATAACCTTAATTCATGTAATTTATCTTCAGCTGAAAATAATCTAAATTTGAAAACATGCAGGTGTACATAGCCATTTGTGAATGCAGCTGACCAAAAAAAAGTAGCCTTACAGTGCTCTCAAGCCATGTTGACAGGATCCTCTAAATCCCTTCAAACCTAACCTGAGAATCTATTACAAAAAAAAGAAACCAGCATCTTAGTAGTAATAAGATTTTAAGAGTCTTCCCTTTACCTTCTCTCACCAGAAGATGTCCGAGTTCTGGGCACAGAAATGCTACTATTTTCAGCTTTATTTCAGTACTTTACTTTAAAAAAGAAAGAGGATTGCTTCAAGTATCTTGTACTTTTCCTTGCTGTTGGAGAGATATATCTAATGAGTTTGCAGCCTACGTTTATGTTAATAATGGGGCAGGATCATGACGTGACTAACTGTAGGTATAGTTTTCTTAATTGCTACAAATATTAACTTCTAATATATTCATAAAAAAGCAACCATCTAATCCAAAACTACCCAGAGAAGTTGAACTAAAAATAATAATCAATTAAAAGCAATACGTAAGAAACTTCCTGTCATAAACAAGCTAGGAAGTCATGTATGTCGTTCTTTAAGTGGCTGATGGCATAATGGCTGCGCTTACGCTATTGATTTGTATGTTTTATTTGTAGGCCATGGCATATTTGCAGTGCTGTATACAGATAAGAAAAATTTATAGATGACTAGCTGAACTCTGTGCTGTTCGCAGTCGTATCCCGTTCAGAAAAAAAGCAATAGAAAGACTGACTTGCCAGTGATGTACTGTTGTCATACGTCATTAAAGCAATGGCCAGAAATACAAACGTGCCGAGTCAGGAGTTCCTGCAAAGACTTAGAAACTCTTCTATAAAGCGGTAGGAAGAGATGATACGGTGGAAACACCCAGTTCAAACAGGCAGTGTGTTCGGCTGTGCTGATAAAATGGAGCTTGCAAAACCCTTCCTGACCAGAAGTTTTAGCACAACTATATGTGATACAGAAAGTGAAAAAAGCTGCTCGTTACTACTTCTGTTACTATTTGGTATCATCAGGTTTTGACTGGTGTGCTAAGGGACCTTACCTGAACCATGTACAAAACTCCATTCACATTTTATTGTCCAAAAAGGCCTGTAATTGGAGGGACCTCCAGTTTGGGGTTTTTTTTTTAAAGCCGCCTTGTTGTTTATTACCTATGAATAACCCAACAAAAATATGAAGATTTTTTTTCCTCTAACAAAAAGATCTAGTAAAAGCACAACTCTGATCTGTCATATGTAATAAAAGTTAAGACAGCTAGCCAACCACTTACTGTGTCAGCAGCCACCCACCAAAATCCTTCAGTGAATAACAAAATCAATAGAAAAAGGAAACATTGTCTATAATCTGTAATATTTATGAAACATATATTTTTGTTTGTGAAGAGTGCAAGGTACTTCTCAATATTAGTGAACAATAAATGTTAATCGGAGCAGTGTACTGAGCTGCCTGTATCGTCCTTCAAACTATTTCACACTGGAAATCTGAAGAATTCATGCTACGCTGATGTTTAAAAAAAAAAATCAAACAAAAAACCCCAACTTGAGTAATTCTGTTTTCCTAGGTGAACAAGTGCGGTCTAGTACAGAAGAAAGTGACGCCATGTCCAATTACAGCTAAGCAAAACATCTGTAAAGTGTTTTTTGAAGAATCACATTCACTTCTTAGGAACTGCTTCAAAGTCGTAAGTACAAGACTTCAGCCACCAAAGGACTATCTTAATACGCCAATGTTGTACCTCAAAGGAGTACACGTAATTGTTGCAAGGATATAGAAGCTCAGTTGCAGATAACTTTAGAAGCAGTCAGAACAACAATCCAGACAGGGGGAAAAAAGTGCATTATCACCATAAATATAAATTAAGGTCCTTGCCATCCACAAAATAGTGGCATGACTTTGCACCACTCTTTAGCATACAGGTCTAGAATTTGGAAATACAAAAAAACCCTCAATATTAAGAAGACAATAAAGGTTTGTGAATAGTCCTAACAAGGGCAGGGGGAGGGAGACACAAACCAAACTTCCTCCTCAGCTCACCCGCAGGTGCATTGCCAGATTGCTGTCTCCGGAAGAGATGTATGCCCCCGCCCTGTACGCCACTCCTCTAACCAAACCCCTTTTGTGTTAAAGGTGGACCCTAAACCATTCTACAGCATGTGTACATACGACACCTGTGAATCACACGAGTTGAAGGCTGCCTGCAGTTTAGCAGCAGCCTTTGTTCATTTGTGCAACCGAAATTTTGTCCCTGTGGAAATTCCTCCTCCGTGGTAAGTTTTGTTTCTTGTCATCCTTGCCTATTCTGACTGCATTGCTCCAGTACTTACACGTCTGTTACTCAAGAGCACGTAAGAAAATAAAACTAATGAATCTGACTACGGGCATGAGCAAAAATGATCCTATTCCTGGAATTATTCTTCTTGCTCTTTGTCTATCTTACCCTTTCTGCTGTTCACTCAGCAGCACGCCATAACCCACCCCATTCGTACTCTCTAATGGCTTTCTTATTTCTTCCGAATTTGCTGTGTAGGAGGCAGAAGGATACTTGCACAATATGGTGTGATTGCCCCTAAGAGTCCCGCTTCTCCCGTATTATTTCTGTTTCAGTCTTTTTTTTTGTCTGAATAATGCATTTGGATTCCCTCTTAACAGTAATACATATATCGACACACTGAACATACTCAGTGACCTATTTCTGTACTTTTCAGTCTCTTTTAATGAAATCTATCTTTTTTTAAACTTAACCTAGAATTTCAAGATTATCAATATTTGTATTTTAATGCAGCTGTCATCCAGATAGAGAGCTGTCTTCTGGGAATCTGTTTCAAAATGCAAAGACAGCTGAAAAGCCTGAAAAGAGCAGCAGTGCTGGCTTGAAATTGTTGTCATCACAATCCTTGCCCATTTCTGGTGTTATTGTGCAAATTAGTTACAGACCCTCACGTATTTTGGTGAAGGTGCGCACACTGCTGCATTACACGTTGCTGCAGAAACTAGATCAGGACACTTGCTGCTCTAAAAGCAACGGGAGTCACGTGTTCTGCTAACTGCGTCTGTGTTACTTGGCAAGGGCAGAATTTTAAGGAAAGAATTCTTCTTGTGTAAAGAAAAAACCTGTATAAGTAAGTGCACAGCCCCAAAATACTTGTAATAAAATTTATTATTTTCCTCAGAGTTACTGCATTATTACTGCAGTTACTGCACAGCTCAGCTACACAGCTGTCATTTCCAGTATGCGTTACCTTACTCCCGTCCAACTTGGCTATTTTGCAATAGAAGCACCTAAAGAACAAAAAGCTGGCTGTGCCGGAGAACCGCAGTACTCCGAAACACCTCACCCTTGAGGGTGGATAGCGGCTGTGTATTTAGGCATTTTCTGTATTATGTATATTCACTAATTTCCACTACACATCTTCACTACAGGCTTTTTGTTGAACTCTGTTGGATATTCTGTGTCCAGTCCCTTCCTTGATCTATGATATTTATTGACTACAAATCGCTACATAAATAATGATATATAAACAATGATTGCTTGTAGCGCTTCTGTACTACTGTTGACTTTTCACATATTGCTGTCTTAAGAGAAGTGACCAAGAACATCCCCAAAACTTACTCTTTTATTCATCTGCATTATGTTATTCCTTAGTTTAGACAAAAAAAAAAAAGGACAAACCCTTCTCTGAAATTTGCTATATGCTTCTATCTTTTCATTGAATGAGAACATTAAAAGAAACACACATACAAATTTTTGTCATACTAATTACTGATACACTTGCCCAAGTAATAACTTAAGATGTAATTATATTTTTACAAGACTGCAATAAAAACATTTACTCTTAAGCAAATGACAGAATCATGCAGAAGAGCCAATTATGCTTGTGCTTGAAATGAAGCACTTGGGTTTATACTCCTCAATTTTGCGCTCTGTGCTTTGCTAAGGCTTGGTAATGAGAAAACAGGGTGGGTTTTAATATATGCAATGAAGTGTTATTTGCATTTGTAAACTCACTACCCCCTCAAAAGAGTGATTTGGTGACTAAAAACATATTTGTGGTATGCTTAAAAAAAAGTATTTACTACTATTTGCTGAATTCTCACCCCCTAAGGAAGGGAGTAACTATTTTTGTACATGATTGTGTTAGACATAAAATAAAAACCTAGAAAAAGGACACTCAATATATATGTAAGTGCGTGCATCGCATGCATACACACCCGTATGCGGTAATAATGCCATGTGTCATTATCTGCCTTGCGTATTCAGTTCACCTGGTGTGTAAGCAGCACATTACATGACCATGAAATTTCTGGGGAGTATCTTGTAGGCAGGAAGAGGTTTTAGCTCCAATAGTTTATATCTCTTCAACATGTGAACATGAAATAAAGAGACAAGTTTTGTTGAATCTGAGCCTGAATACTCCGTTGAAAACAGTTTTAGAATGGCTCGGTAACCAAAAGATTGCAGTCAGCTAGTGCTGCTAGTTTACATTATCCTATTTCTGAGGAAAGGGATTGGAATTACAGTGAATCACAAGCTCGGTTAACAGCAATAACATGCTATTAAAGCATGCTATTAAACAACCAAAATATACTGGTGATGTACACATGGAGAAACACATTCAAGACAAATAATTCTCTATTCAGCTGATTTTATGCATCCAGTTTTGGACACCGTGTTTTAGTTAAGTTGTGAACCAGGTGAGAAAAGTCCAGAGGTGTCTCTGGGGGGAAAAAATTGAAGGGCTAAGGAAAGATGAGAGTTAAATCTTTATATATATATAAACACACTAAAGAGAAGGAAGTGTAACAGACCAAACTGCAGTAAAGGAGAATTAGGTCTGATATTGTGAAAGAGTCTGTCATGGCCAGGCTTGTCACGCATCGTAACCAACAGCCATCTGAGGCCATGAGAACAAAAGAGAACATTTCCGTCAGTAATCGCTACCTCGGCACTACTTTCTAGAAATTCATTCTTGTCAAGGATCTTCCATTGGATACCTGAACTAGCCAGATCCCATAAACTTCAGTAACAATGCTGCTTGTTCCCTCTTAAATGTGAATTTATCATAAACGTGAAGAAAGAATCTTACATCTTTATTTCAGTTTAGTGTATCTAAGATAAAACTATCTAAAATACTAGAATACTTTTTCCCACAGCTTTCTGATAACGTCATAAATATATTTGATGCTATTTTTCCCTTCATAGATTTCTTGTAATTCAGCATAACAGCAGCTTGTATCACATGTCACTTGTTACTTCCTATCCTTTAAGTACTTACTAACCACTAACTGGATTTCATCTCCTCTTCATTTCAGCCTGAGCCAGTTCTGAATGGCAGACACCACCAGCCCTGAGGATGGAAGAACCCTTTCAGCACCCAAAACAAAACAGCTGTTTTAGGTAGACCAGTTAGAAGCTGTAGTAGGGAGAACAGTAAACATGTGAATGAATTAGTGTTAGGACTACGAATAGAATGAAATGTACGTAGTATGAAAGGAAAGCTTTTCACCCAGAAACACCTGAAAGTAAGAGGAATGATTTCAGCGCAGTGGCAAGAAACTATAATCAACCAGAACAAATTGGACGTAAGAGCATCTGTTACTTTAAAAGAAATTCTCACATTGAGTGGCAAAATGGCCTCTTCACAAGCCTTGAACCATAGCATGAATACATTCAAAAGATGACAAAAGGTCATTTCCTGCTCAGCTTAGTACATGTGGGCTACTTTGTGAAAGCAGCGTGAACCTGTGCAGAGATGCTGACTTCTTTTTTCTCCAGAACTGAAACTCAGCTGTTCAGTACATTCCGGAGAAAGTGACCTTTTTCCAGGGAAGTGCCCCAACCCATGCAAGAGGGCTATGACAGAAATACGATGGTTAAATAATTGAAAGCATTTAACCATTTTTCTCATTTTTATGCTGGTTGATTTCTCCCTTATTAATGTGTACATTGTTAAATGAGAAACAGCCTTCTTGGTATCTGTTCACCAGTTTCACACTCTCCTTTGTGTCTTCAGAACCCCCTTCTCAGAAGTCGCTTTACGTGTTGGGAAAAGGTGACTGGTATCTATCCTAGTCATAAGGTAGTCTTAAGGTGTTATAGACATTGTTGCGTGAAAGTGCCTCATCTGTTAAATTGCTTTCTGTATTGCAAGTCTATTGATAAAAAAAAGGCATTACATTTCTCCACAGTACCAGGAATGCAATTATTCCTTAATAAAAGGTAACACCGTGAAATCGTTCAGATGTCTTTGCATAATATGCAAACATTGAAATAATGGTGTTCTGAACTATGAAATAATGTTAATAAACATTTGACTTCCTTATTTTTATGCAGGAGAACATTTTTACTGATTATTCATAAGAATAAAGTTGTACTGATCTACAGAGTTGGAACCGGCTGGGTTTAAATGGCTCCTATAGTTGGTCAGAGACAAAAATAGCTGGCCTCGGTTATCTTGTGTATGCTGCTTTAGCCTACGCTCGCTTTCTGAACGCTTACGCTGTAGTTTTATACAAATTCTAAGGAAAACACGATTCTCACACTAGTCAGGAAAAATTCCTACAATTGTTAGGATTCCCACAAGCACGAGATGCTGCTATATAAAACACAGTAGAAATTGGAGTCCTCCTCTGTCATAAATTTCTAACTGCTTACTTACAGAGAAGAGGTGTTTTATAATGAAGCCGAAATTGTATGAAATGTAGTTCTGAAAGCTGAAGACTATTTATACCAGTTATTGATTAAAAAAATGCATAATCTTCTCCCCAGTCACTTGACGCATGCTAAGCACGCCAAACACCTTTGAAAAAACACTGAGGTGACAGTTGCAAGAACAACGTAACATGTCAGCAAGTAGAGCAAAAGATTCAGAAGAGCTGCTTTACTTTTCAGCTAATGGCAGCTCAGCTGGGGATGCAGAAATACAGACGAGAGAGAGTTTAACTATGTGCTAACTGTAGACAGCCACACTGAGATGGATGCAGGGCTTGGGTCTCCTAGAAGCTGCATATAACATACCACAGGTGCTAAAGAAGCCATTTAAACACCAATAAACATTTTAAACTACCACCACTGTGCTCAGCACATTGGTAGATGTCTCCGAGATGCTCCCAGGTTACGCAAATGCACGTTTCATGTCTGGATACTCACTGGAGAGGCAAGAACTCAAACAGGCCCCCCACCCCTCACGGGAAGGCCGCGAAGGTCAGCCGGAGCCCGGCTCGGGCGGGCACGGGTGGCTGCGGCCCGGCCCGGCTCCGTGACCAGCAGGTGGAGCCAGCAGCTCGTCAGGCGCCGCTCGGACCCGCGACCCACGGCCGCTCACAGCACCGCTCCCACCGAGCAGGGCTGACGGAATAATGACCGGGGGCGCATGAGGGAAAACAAACCACACTTCATTTTTCAATACCTTGTTCATAATTTGAGTTTAGCGTTGATTTATAGCTTTCATGAATAAAGTCATGCCTCCGTGTTCTGTATTGGCAGCTGTGCCTTTCCTACGTGCCAGATGGACTATTGGTGTTAGCGGAAAGGCAATCTTTTTCATGCCTGTTTGTTTGTAAAATAACTAGCAACAAATATGCAGTGGTTTAGTTTGTCACAGGTCAAGAGCTTCTCCAAATGAACTTCGTAAAACCTTTAATGAACCAAGGAAACCATCCATCCAAATGATTATTAAATAGGTCGTATTCTCTGCATGGTAATGTCTCATTTTGGGAATTCAAAAGTGGAAATAACACACCACCCCCCTCCCTGCCTAACAGAAGCAAGATGTCAGCTACGTTGGAAGGCAGCTTGTATTAGCAAACAGGCCATTAAACAGGAAGATGACAGAGGATTTATGTGGGGAAGCACATTCCAGCAGTCCCTGACGGCTGGATAGCAGCCTCCCTCCCTGCTGCGAGCTGACACACTCTTGCAGGGGAGCATGCCAACACGAGTTGATGACTCAGCACAAAAAGCATCCCTCAAGCCAACCAAAATATGTCTGTGATTCCTCACGGACATGCTCTTCCAGGAAGTATCCCCTTGGCAGGATCTGACTGAATCATTTCTCAGGTCAAGCCTTCAGTTTCAGTATTTCAAAACTGGCAATTTTCTCTACCCTACCCCTGCTTTATCAGGGCTAAACTTGTAGTATACAACTGCTGATAATCCTGCACGTTTTAGAACACTTGCCTGAAGTCATCTGAAGTGTTTATGCTTCAGATGAAGGTAATGCCCTACACAAACTATGTTGTCCTACGGAAAAGGCATAAAATCCATTGAATAGCTACACATCACACAATACGAATGGCTCTGATCTTGCCTCCCGGCTCGCTGGAGACCGGGAACTTCTGCATCCGTAACTCATGCAGATCGGAGCAGTCTGAACATGCCCACCCACGCCCCGCTGTCCCTGCTGGAGCATAGAGAGGTTAACTCATTCTTCCAAGTGTCAGCATTTTTAGTGCCTACAACTCGCCTTCAACGTGTCCTTTATATGGGTCACATACAGAAACTCCAGATCTACACAGTTCAGACATTTATGCATACCGTGCAAACTTTTGTGCCCTAAAACTTAATAGCAAAGTTGAGGTTTTGAGGATCTATCACAAGCTGAGAAAGTTTGAAATACACAGGGCCTCACATTTCTGCCAGCTGAGTCCCCCAGCTACTGGTATGTGCTCCGAAATAAATCCCAATTTGTTCCAGTTATGACAGAGCTGACACAGTGCACAGAAGCCTTCCTACGATCTACAGCCATTCTCCTGCCCTCTTCAAGGTCCAAATACCAAGCACTCTTCGAAGAAGATCCCAGCTTTGACCTCCCCCTCCACAAGACAGGGCTGTAACTTCTCAGTTACGTGCTCTGCTGTACAACAGCAACAAAAATCCCAGACAAAGCCACATTCTACTGTAGAACTTGAGACACGAGTTAAGATGTGGAAAAGGGAGAATTCCCACTACCCAGTAGAGCCCTGCAGTGCCAAACTCCTCGCAGAGCTGCCCTGAACTCACTCTCTCCCCCCTGGGAAACCCACAGACAAGACACTTCAGCCCAACCCTGACACCTAGGTGGTACAGAAGCCACCAACAGCCATAAGCAGCACCAGTCGCTCGTTAGGTAAAGCACAGCTATGCTGCAAGTCAAAGCAATCGCTAGAAGTCTTTTCTTTAGAAGCTCAACATTCAACTTTGCTAAGAGCATCTTTAGCTTTGAGTTCCTAGGAAAGCACTTTTTAATGTGAACTGTCATAAAAGCATCCAGTCTTGGCTTTAAAACCCTTCAAAGTTACTGTTTTACTAACGTAATTGCAGGCTATTCTGAAGCACTGCTTCAGGTCAGCAGCAGATCGCTTTCCAATCAACATTTACAGCTTTATAGTAATCAAACCTTGCTAGGGGGTTGGAACCAGTTTATGTCTGGGTCTTTAGTGAGTTCAAGTGTACAGTAGAGAGCCAGACAGACACTGAACCACCCTAAATCAAGCAATGAAGAGATCTAGATATCGTGAGGCTTGGAACTGACCGTTAGCAAGCAAGCAAAGAAGCCCCAGATGCTTTGACTCATGAGCCTCTGGATGGGAGAGGGCAATGAAAGATGCAAAGAAATCCTCTACAAATCCAATCCAGCCCTACGTAAACACAATCTAATCCTATATAAATACAACTTTTCAGATGCATTCAGTGAGTATGCATCACTGCCAGATGGATTAACAGTAGTTTCACTCCTGATAGCTACTACACTGTGCACCCATCAACTATGTACGGCAGGAGCTACAAGCCGTATTTAATTCTGCCATAAATTTACTGACGCTAGCAAGGATGCAGCAGACCTTTTAGCTCTTCATTTCCAGGGTTTTACTGTCTAGTTAGAAAGCATGGCAAGGTGAATTTATTTGGAACGACCTGCAGGTTCCCGGCATAAGCAGCATTCAGATGGAAAAGTATCTACCACCAGATAAAAACACTTGCCAGCCAAAATGCTGACCACATAGATCATTTCTGAAAGGCTACAGAATTCCACAAGTGGATTTTTTTTTTTCCAGCATTAAAAACAATAAATACACCCAGACTGCCAAAATTCTGTGTGTATGTGGGGCTTTTCGGCATTTCATCAGCAGGGTCTCAGAGCACAGGACTTCCATTATACAACTGCCTCTGATGTGGTCTGGTTTGGAATACTAAACTCAAGGCTGGAATTGCACTCTGAAATCTAGTCCTTAATCTGTAAAGATCTCATTTAAAGGTCTACTTAAAAGACAGTATTTAATTTCCATATGCTTTGAAAACAAACCCACAATTTTAAAATTTAGTTACCACCACTTGATTCTTGTCTTAAATTGTACAGAGCACAGTCCGAGAGTATCTTCCCTTCCTATATGCATTCCTAATTAACACAACTCTATTGCTGGACAATATAGTCCCAAACTACAAAGCCATACCACAGGGATAACGCACTATTTTCTTTAGGACTCAACTCGTCTTTAGACAAGAGGTGAAATAAAGAGTAGTAATAGTTCTGCTTTTAAAAGGTTTTCTGATTTGATTTCAGAGATTTTTTTCCACAGGAGGAAGAAAGAAAGAGAAAGTATATTTAAGAATGATTTAAACAACTAAAAATAGCATACATTGGAACAAGAAAGGAAACCTTCAAAAAGAAAAATGCACTTAGGCACAGCAAGCTTCCTTCATGAAGTGATAGAAGTATTTGCATCTTGAACCTGGACAATCTATTCCAAGGAATCCTGCATCACATCTTTTCAGTTAATTTCACTTCACTGGAACACAGGGGTTATTACTGTACCACTTTCAATATTTCAGAAACACAGAAACCAGAGAGGTATTTCAGTACAAGACTATGCTTGTTAGTTTAAGTACAAGACTATGCAGTTAGAAAGAGACATGTATCTTACAGGCAGAGTTTACCGACATGGTTATTACTGAAAGAGAAAACACAGGCAAAGATGTTATTTCCAGCCACAATGTAAATAGACCGAAACACGTTTTGCCTTCGTTCCACATCTCGAGTTCACCCTGGTACCACCAGTTCTGTGCAGCCCTTGCTGCCAAGAATACACCACTATAGGAATGACTGTCTAAACACATGTTCCTAGAAACAGCAACTAACATATGTAAAAACATGTAGTATTCTTAATAGCACAGACATGTTACTCAGAAAGCATCAATTGTTTCTCAAATCTGTTGGTAAAAAAAGAGACTGTGCAAGAGACGAACATTGTGATTATTATCAAATATGCACTGATCCCTCCACTTAACTTTCAGTTATGGCCCAATGTTCTGCACCAAAAAAAAAGAAGGGGGGAAAAAAAAGTACATTTCCAGTTATTTTAGGCAGAAGAAAAAGTATCTACGGGATGACTCTGTGCAAATCCTCCACTTCAAGGCTCCACATATTCTTATGCACGGGGTTTTCAGAAAGATCTGTCATCTTTATTGCTCGAAGAACAGGCTCAGGACTGCAGGATCGCACCACACCCATCACCATTACATACTTCCCTAAAAAAACAAGCATGAAATTTAATTAACCTTTGTATTTTCATTCTAATTCAGAAGGCAAAATATTTTAAACCAAGTAGTTAAACGATTTGAATCGTAGCTGCCAATACTTGCAAGAAAACTCAAGGAACTAAGATGGCTCAGAACTAAGTTTCAGAAGAAGGCTTCATTATCTGTACAGCCATTTTTACAGCAGATTTTACTAGATTCTTCACATACAGTGAGAGTCAAAACCAGCACACAATTCCTCCTTCTGCAGCGCAAGTGAAGGGAGGACAATTCAGAAGACTGAAAATTAAGCAACGTGACTATTTTGTACCGCAATTCCTGCGATGCTGCAACCCAGCAGTTCTCCAGTTGAATTAACAGTACTGGTGACGGGAAGGGAAGAAGAAAAAAATCCCTATCCCCGTTCCAATACTCAGAGCTCTTCCCTGCAGCACCCCAGCGCGATCAGACCTTTCCTGTAACCGTGCAGAACTGAGAACAGGCCCCGTCCTTACCAGAACTCGCATGGGAAGACAGCGCAGTCTTCGCACCCACAGCCACGCGCCGCCCCGCCGCGGCACACGCTGCTCCGCGGGTGACGCTAACAGCGGCACGGCTCGCGCGGGGCGCCTCGCTAAGAAGGACGGGGCACGCGACAGCGCGCGCCCAGACGCACACCGAACACGCGGGCCGGACTCATCGCCAACACGCCGCCCTGCAAGGGCCTCCTGCGCGCGGGCAACGGCAGCGCCCGGGAAGCACCGTTACACCAGCGGGCGCGAGATGCCACGTGCACAGGCGCGCGGGAGCCGCACGTGACGGCTCACGTGCACGCGAGAACGGCCTCGGCCGCCCGCACCCGGGGCGCAGGGGGGAGGGGCCGAGGCACCCACCGTCCCCGCGCACCGTCCCCTGCGCGTGCCCCACGCCCGTGTACCCGCCCCACTCGGGGAGTGACACCCCCCGCAGGCTCCTGCGGCGTGGGGCGGGGCACCCGACGGGCACCAGGAGGGAATCTGCGGAATTACTTGAAAATGAATACGGGGAGAGAAAGCGCCCCGTAACGCCCCGGGGGAGCCCCCACCTCCCGGGGGCCGCTCAGCGCCCGCCCCCCCACCCCACCCCGCCGGCCGGTACCTGCGCTGAGGCAGGGCCGCCCCTTGGGCACCTCCTCCACCCCCAGCACGGTGAAGGGGCCGCTGCCGTCCTGCAGCCGGGCCGAGCCGCCCCGGGCGCCGCCGCGCTCCACCTCCAGCACGGTGCCCTGCATCCACACGGCCCGCAGGCGCAGCGGCGCCCGGCCCACCTCCGCCCGGCCCAGCTGCCACGTTCCGCCGGCGCCCCGCACCGCCCCCCTCAGCTGGGCGGCCAGCACTTTCACCGGCGGCCCCAGCGCGTCCCCGGCCATGCTGTCGCGCCGGGAGGCCGCCGCGGGCGGCCTGATGCGGCTGGGGGGAGGCCTGTGCCCGCTGCGTGCAGCCGCTGAGAGAGGGGAGGGGAAGGGCGGGAAGCGGCGCACGGCACGGCCCGCCCCGCCCCAGACGTTTGCGGCGCCTCAACAGCCGGCGCGCGCTTGGCGGGCCCCAGCGCCGCCACCTGAGGGGAGAGCGGTGGCGCCGCGCGGCTGCTGCCGCCGGGAGGGACCGGCCGGGACCGGCCCCAGAGCCCGGCGGCAGCGTCGGGGCGCGGAGGCGGCGGGGGCAACCGCAGAGAGCCGTCTGAGCTACTTTAAAATAAAGACAAGGAGGAGAAGTCTGCTTGTTCGTGCGTGGCTGCTGAGCCGCGCCCCGGCGCCGCCCTGTTTTACTTTCACATTCCCAGTCACCCCGCGGTGCTGCGCCCCGCCACCGCCGCTCCGCCAGCAACACACCACTCACCCGATGAGGGCAGAGGGAGCACAAACGCCCCGTCCTCCAGGGCTGGACACGCCGCCTCACGCAACCAGCACGTCTGCTGCCGAGCTTTCTGCGTTAAAAACACAAAGGGCTTATGTGGATGACAAAGTATTTGGCACAGGTGTGCTATGTTTGATGCAAATTGCAAACAAGAGGAGTTGCTCCCAGGAGGCTTACCTGCTCCCGACAAGCCACCCGCGCACAGCTGCTCCGGTGGCTGTAATTTGTGACTTGCTGGAAAAAGTGCACGCCTCACCAGGCAGCTCTGGGCCAGCACCCCCTCTTCCACCGGTGATAATTTATTAAGAGCCTCACCAGAGCTTCAGACCAGCTGGTTCTCATTTCACCTGAATTCAATTCAGGATCCACTCCTTCACCTGCAAAAAAACTAGTGTAAAATCTGATTCGTGGCTTGGTTCGAGCAGAAAATACTTTTTGCTGTGTCTCAACTTCATCCGAGTAAAGTCGCCCCACTGACTGCTTTCTGCTCTTTGCCCCCAGCCCAGGGTTACGCTAGTGTAAGACTTGCCTGCGCCTCCTCCCAGGCTGCTGGAGCCAGCCGAGATATTTTCCCATGGTACTTCTTCACTACTTAGCAAGAAATGATCATTTAATGTTTACTGTTTAGTTGATGAAGATCCTCCGGTTTCATGAGAAAACAGAAAATGCACATGCTGATTTTTCTCAGGGATGCTTTCAGGATATCTTTTTATTGCATATACTTCTGTGGAAATCTGGAGCATAATGCACCGAAAGTATAGGCAGCTTTAAGCTGGGAGACTTTAATTCTAAGGCCTTTAAGAATTTATTTGCTGTCTGTTCATATTACAGACAGGCTAATTCGCTTTGCTGCAATCTGAAATCCTTGAAATGTTGTGGTTTCCTTTGGGTGGGTGGGTTGACATTTCATTTTGAAAATAAGCCAAGAAATAAGCTAATGGAAAAACAGGAGGATGGAACAAAGAAAAAGAAAATAATCGGGAAAACCAAAGGGATGGATTCCTCGATTTCACAATTTCTGTCACCTACAAAAGTGCAAAATAGGTAAAAATACATAGAGAACTGACTTCCCCTGCAATCATTCCTCTTGTAAGCAGATTCTGTTCTCCATTAAAATAGCCAGTTACTTTATTTAAAAAATCCAGTTTTGTTTTGAGTAGCAAAATACATCAAAGACCTTTTATTCTACTCACCCATCATGTTATTAATTATTTATTCATCATATCTTTTTTCAGAGATATTTTCTGTTTAGAGACATTCTGTAAATGGGACTTTATTCCTTTTATAGTGTAAGGAAGCAGTTAACTTTTTGTTACCATTTACAGTAAGAATAAAAGAATATTGGTAATAACAATAAAAACACTGACATCTAAGCACAATACAGAATCATGTAATCTGGCAATCAAATCGTATGGCTTACAGGAATAGAAAGACATTAGATGGTTACTGTATATGAATGCAAAATCTGAGCAAGGCTCACAGGAGAAGAATATTTGTAATTTATGCCCCTAAGCTGCAGTCACTTGACAGCATCAATATTTAGTTTCACATTAAAAAAAATAATTGCGCCAAATATTGATAAAAGTATTGTATTCCTATTTGTTACTGTGTAATAGGAGGGTCTAATGCTTATTAAACCATTAAATCTACGGATGAAGGCAAGACCCCTACAAAAGTGTCACCTCCAGGAGAGACTAAAAGGTCCCTTTTAAAAGATTTTCCTTGAAGAAACTGTGTTATGAGAAGAAGGGCTGAAGCACTGGCGATCTGCACCAAGAAATGGATTTGTTTTCCTAAACCAGAAAATCCTTATCTTTCCATAAAATGCAAAGTTATACTGAACTACCTGCAAAGATCTTATCAAAGAACTGGCTCAGCTCAGCGTGGAGACATGTTCTGCAGCTGCAGGAAAAATGTCTGATGCCTCAACAGACTGTTTTCTGGAGATGATCCCACAGCAATCACCCTCTGATTCCTCTCGGTAGCAGGGGAAGCTCAGCACACAGTTGGAAAAGGCAAGGAGTTGGTGGCTGACAGGCTGTAAATTACACTGGATTAAACTTGAGCACATTTTCTGAGAGCATGCTGGATGAGACAGTTTTGGTTTGCATGGATTAAAAACAAGGAGTCAGTCTTCTTCTGCCTGTTACTACAATATGCACCTTTCTTGAAAGCCGTCTTTAAGGACATTATTCCTCATGCTGACATGCAAGTGAGATGCTGTCACAGTATGGGTAAAAAAAGGTCAGACTACACATAGATAGTCCAGAGTGTAGCAGGAGCCAGGTCTCCCTCAATTACCCTGGCACTGTTTTGTTGGTATGGTGTGAAGAGGACTTAGAAAAGAATTCTACCCTAGATCTCCACAAAAAGATTTCCAAAGAAGCAGCAACTTAAATGTTTCTGTCCAGCTCAGACCTTTTCACACTCTCACTGACAGTACTACTTAAAATGGAAGCAATTCTCTGCTCCCCTCTCTAATTTTGGTAAAAGACTGATAGTACACAATCAGAAAAATCCTTTCCCTTGGTCAGAAATTCTGATATTTTACAGTCTTTCATCCTACCCAAAAGAGTTTTAAAAAGGATTTCTGTCCCAGTCCATTAGTTAATGTGTACAGAAAAGGTTCTTCAGTTTTATTTCTCAGTTTCTCTTTCCTAGTACTGAGAAGTCACTAACTAGATTTCAAAAAAAGTTGGGTTTTGTTTTTTTTTTTTAAGATTTGGAATCCAAACAATCGAGATTTTTTTTTTTTTTTAAATATTTATTTTTAGTGTTTTGTAAATACTTGCTTTAGAAACAGGGCTACCGGGAAGCTCCACAGATGAATGAAGAAAAGTCATGATGTGTGGAGCTGATAAATACATGGATCATAATGGTAATGTCTGAATGGCCCACGAATGTCCATAAAACAGATACTATAGAAAAACTTGTCCGTGGCAGCCCAGAAGCGCAGGCGATTCGAGTGTGATGGGGACAGGCCAATGGCAGCTCTTCACCTGCTCTGTTCTGCAGCCTACTGGCAGGTGCTGCTCTGTGTTAGCATCTCTTGCAGACACTGGCTGCCTACAGTCTGAGAGTGAACTGCAAAGTGATACGATGATGTCTTTTATACCCTCCTTCAGTAAAAGGAAGCAGCATACAAGAGCTAAGCATGACAGAGGCAAGATAAGAAAACAATACTTTGTAAAAATGCGTTACTCCATAAGTGAGAAGGGGGATCTGAGACAAACTCTTCCTTTCCCTGGTATTCATATGAAACTTCACTGAAGGACAACTTTTAGCACAGACAAGAACTGTCAAGTTTCACCTTTAAGAGATCCACCCTAGTTTATGCATCTTTTCTTATACTGCACACAGAACTAAATAAAACAATCACAAGAATATAAAGTTCAGTTGTTTCCTGGTATTTGTTTTGTACTGCATAAAAGATGCAATGAGGACTTGCTGACATGCTGGATAAAGTCCAGAAAACCATCCTCATCCTTCAGGTTTTTTTTTTTTTTAAGCTATCTTATCATCACTGAATTTAATTAATGATTTGAAATTAATGGGTCAATGGGTTGGAATTAATGGGTTGGAACTCAGTCATATTTGCATCCCTAACCTGAACTTCAGCTGCTTGTAATTTATGCTTTGGGACTGATCAGTCTGGCACATGGATGCTAAATTATGTTCAACCAGCCATTTCAAGAGACCTGGGGCCAGGCTGAAACAGGAAAACTCCATGTGCAACCTGCTAAAGTTTTAGTTAGCAGGTAGCTCTGAATAAGTGACATTTTAGAAGTGACTTGGACAAGGCTGGTAAATGTCAGCGACAGACATCATACTACTACTACTAACAACAAGAAGAAGAGTCTGGCCTCTCCCCTAGTGTTGTCCTGCCAAAACTGCACAGGAGTCACTCTAAGATAAGCTGAACTAATTTTTGTGGCAAATGCTGTCAAGTAAAGCATTAGCAAGGCACCCTCTTGTGCTCTTTTTTTCTTGAGAACCTAATACAGATGCTATACATTGCATATGCTTAGTGGAGTCAGTAGAGGATTACGGCAAGAGTCTTCCTGCAGCTGCCAAGAGCCGACAGCTGCACCCAGTGTGTGGCAGAAGAAAAACAGCATCTGGCTGAGGCACCTCCTCAGAGACGGTGGAAACCTTGGCTTGTACAGCCAGCCTTAACATGAGAAATTATTTCATTGCTTTCACCGTCACGCAAACTTAACCAGTTCCTGTCACTCACCACACATCCCTGCTGATGGTAGCCTACCGGCTATGAAAACAGTGCGACACTCTCCAGCTTAGCTGACTCATTTCATTTACAAAGAATACTTAGAGGAAATGCTTAGAGAGCTCCAGTCGTGTTCTGCAGAAGTGGGTGTCTATTCCTTTCCATGCTATAAATATGCTGGTATGTAACTGAAATAAATCAGCATTCTATGGAATCGAACTACGACACGATGTAAGAAAAACAAAAGGAATTAATCATAGTCTTTACTTTACCAGTATTGCTTGCTGCTCTGGAAACAGTCTGTACAGCTGGCTTCCAGATGAGCTTATTCAAACTCCTGCACCAAGAAAAAAAGAACTCTCTTTGAACAGGAAATATGAATGGCATCCAAAGTGTTAGATCTTCGTCCTGACTGAAGTGAGGCCAATAGCTAGGAGACTTCAGTTGTTCAGCCTTTCTGACTTCATTTCACTTCATAAAAGAATTGGTTGTTTAAGAGAAGCTTAACAGGACTGGAGAACCCCTATAACCAGTGTAGGGGAATACAGACCACGGTGTCCTCCCTTGACAGCTGCTGCCTTTGCATAAATATACTCTGATTAGCATCGTCAGCATGCAATTCATCCAGTGGAGTGAGAGCAGAATAATTTTCCTAAACAAAAGTAACCAGAAGAGTGGCATTTTATTTTTGAAAACTTAAAATCTGAGATGTCAATTATCAGAAATATACATAGAGGCCAGTAAGGCTGAGAAGTTACAGCCGTTCAGAGCATACCTTGGCAGGGTTCTGCAATATTCAAAGCCTGTTCAAAGATTCATGAAATAAATTTCTGGTGCTTAGTAGGGAGAGGCTTTTACTAACAGTCAAATTTTCAAGCAGGCAAGGTCTTTCTCAGGCCCAATCAAAGAAACCATCTCTCCCTATGAGCCTTATCTTGTTTAAACTGAAAACATCACAGCTACACCACCACGAGTCAAGGTAATTTGAAATTAATAAAATGTTAGAATGGGATTAAAAGGAGTTCAGAGTTTTAATATAATGACTCGAGAATTTTATACCAATCTCACACTCAGCACACAACTGCATTCATTCAGGAAAACACTTTTGCAAGTTTAAGATTAACATCAAGCTATCGAAGAGGAATGTTTGAGGTGAGCCTCCAAGGGTTCATAGGGAGCCAGAGAGCAGAAAGTCCACATCTCTGTTGCTGTGTGAGTTGCAGAGTCTTCAGGAGACAGACATTTGATAGCAGGTTTGGTGGCAGCTGCAGGTCACACAGCCAAGCAGACCAGTCAGCTGTTTTCTAGTCAGTGAAAATTTGTATGAAAAGTGAGTATTCCTCACTATTCCCTATGCTTTAGCTAATGTTTTTTACTTGTATTCCCATGGAGTAGCACCTGAGACACAGATGTGGTGACTGTCCTTAACTAACAAATTTTGCTCTGAGATCAGAAAATCTCCATGTAAAATGGCTGCATTTATTTTCTATGAAGCTGTGACTAAAGCTTTGCCCATGTGATTGCCCGGGGCTGCCAGACAAAAAGGATCTTGGACTGGACACAGGGCACTAGCAGCACTGGCATCCTCTTTAGAAAGTGCTTGTGAGCACCTGGTCTCCTGACGCACTTGGTGCTGGCAGTAATACTGGGATGAAGAGCAGAAATGGCCTTGAATGGGAAGAATGCTGCTAAGTGCTGCGCGGGAAGGCACTGGTATTGGTACATGAGAAAGCAAAAGCTAAAATCATAGCTGAAGGAAAAGCTGGCCTTGTGCTGCTCTGCAGCGGGGAAGCAGAGCGTGAATTCAGAACAAACAGCTGAAAAACTGAAAAAGCGAAAATAGTATACAAAGAGGAAATCAACAGCAGTGAAACTTTTGTTTAGAGCTGCTCAATAACAGCACTTACATGGTTTTTAGGTACTTAGATGGACTGGGGCCTAAATAAGCTTGATTTTTCAATTTCTTATATTATCGTGTGCATTTGGTAAAGCAAGGTTCAAAAGTGGAAGTAGTTACAAGCCCAGACTTAGAACGTATTTATTGCCATTCCACCTATAAACAGCAGCTCGCTCCCCCAACTACTAGCATGAATGAATGAATGAATGTTGGCATGTACAATAGTGTTAATTTTGGATGAAGGTCACATTAGTGTATGGGCTATACAAGGCCTATTTATCTCTTAATAGGTCTAAAAGAAGATATAAAATGGTAAGTAAAATCACAGAATTCTTCCTAAATCAGGACATTCAATGTATAATGGCTGAAATACGTTTGCACATTCTTAGGCTTCTTTAATTTATTAAAAAAATCAAAAGACACAAGATTGCATGAGCCAACTGGGAGACATCTCATCAGTTCAGCTTAGAAAGATCTCTACAACTCATACAGAAATGTCACATTTAAAAATATAATTTGACATTAAAATGTCACAAACTGCCTCCACCTCTTAAGTGATTTTAATCACAGGTTCAGTTTGTAGTCTGTACAGCACCTTATATTAAACAGTATATTGAAACTCTCTAATTAGGACCCATCTCTTTCCACTAAGCCCAGAATATGCAGGGTCAAATACGAATTTGATGGAATGAAGGTCAGACTTTTATTGCTGGCATTCGAAGTCTTGAACTGACAACTGATCCATGAGTACCTTATGGTACTCAGTTTCTGTTAAGGTAAATATATCTACTGGTGCTAAAAGATTTTCATCAGCTCATTCCAGTGCGACTCTAGACCTCACGTTATGAACTAAAGAGGAAAACAAAATTAACCAGAGGAACATACAAAGAAATTGTGAAAAGGACTCACTTCAAGGGAAAATACTAAAATCACTTCTTATGTACAGGTAACCTGACTTTTCTACTGAACTAATGGCTGTGATGAAGACTGCAGTGAGGCAACTATACAAACATTTATTTAGCTGAATAAATTTAAATAATAATGAATCATATTAAAAATATATATTTGACTTTTTGCAGGTGGCTAAAACGTACATAGTTGTGCAACACAATGGTTGTTTCTAAATATACCTCTATATAGGGCAGCCCTCCAAACTAAACAACAAAACTTAGACTTGAAATTCAAATACACCCAAAAAGCGACTCTTCAGGGATTCAAAAATATTGAAGCCAAAAACTTAGCAAGCTTTCCGCTTATCATGAAAAGCAGCAATAAATGAGAAATGCAAAACCAGTACGCCTTATTTTCAAAATCTGACGAGCCCACAAAACCAGACTTGCAGTAGTGCACTCTATTGCAAAAGCCAACAGTGTTTGTTCAAAATAGAAATTGTCAATACTTTAAGAGCCAACTAGGAGACATCAGGTCAGTGTAGATGGTGTCTAGGATTCATGCAAATATCACATAGCATAAAGTGGCTGTGCAGCGCAGGCATGACAGCGTGTGCACATTTTTGCTTTCACCTCTGAAGTTTTGACGTTCCAAACATCAAGCACTTACATTCAAATAATTTCAAATTTTGTGCAGGAGCATTTGAGGACCTGTAGCTCTCCTACAATTTAAGCCGATACGAAGTCCAGGCAATAGACACTTTAGAATGGAAAAGGACGGCACATGACCTTGGATTTGCAAGGCAAAGCTCGTCAGAGTACTCAGGCTCAGTTGCCGGTTACAGCTTCATTTACGAGAAACTGTGCAAGATGAAAGTGAAAGGCACAAAGGAGTTTCTTTTTCTTATCTACAGATCTCTCTACTCTGACTATTTTTTAAAAGATAATACTGTGATTACTAACAAACAATCCTAACAGATGTGGGTTAGGTATTTTCATTTTCGTTGTTTTCATAGATTTTAAGGCAGAGGGAGAATGGAATAGTTGAACCTACTGTTTGACAAAGACCACTGATTTATTTGCATTCTGGTACCTTTGGCTCTTCCTTTGCTGGGAACTCAGTGGCTCTTCAGTCCACTCCAGACCACAAAAGCCTCCAGCACTCACCAGTGGAGCTAAGGAGGCTGAAGCACAGTCAGTATTGCGTTCACGCTGTCATTTGATGCAATCCCTTTCACACTCATTTCTGCCAAATCAAATACTTGGGTGAACATCTAGGCAATGGCAAAAATATTCTCCAGGCCCCTTTTTTTCCTCCATGCAGGTTGGTTAACAATGGTTAACCATATCGATGAAGGAATTAACAGCTTAGGGCAGACATTTTTCAAATGCAACTGAGCTGGCCCCAGTCACTCCCCAGTTCCACTGCTCCACCCTGCCTGGTAAAACTAAGCATTCAGGTATATAGGTTAGATTCAGCATATATATGTGGATAGAGTTCATAAAATACTTTGGCTGGCCCAGGTAAATTACAGTATATGCTACCTATAAAACCAGCACTGCTCGGTATCAATCTACTAATTCTTTTGACTTGGGCCCTGTTCTGAAAGGCACACAGAGCCTTCTGAGACATGCTACATACTTTAAGCCTTCTTTGGTATCAGCCCGAGTAATAGTCATAAGCAACTTGCAAAATCAAGGCTGGGAGGAACAGTCCTTATTAAGAAAATCTCTAAAGTTCATAGTCACAGGAGTGTTCATTTAAATAGTGCCCCATTTTACTCAAAGCTGGCAGTATTCAGTGAATGTCCCTTTTGCTTGTGGCTACTTTCCCTTCTGTTTCTTATAAATGTCATTGTATTACCCTGGATTCTGGCTGGACACATGATCGGCTGGGGAAAACAGAAAATCCAGCCAAAGGAAACAGAACTGAAAGTAATTGGAGAATCTTTTTCGTTCATCCTCTGATCTGTAAAATGGATAGATGTGTTTCCTTCTAAAGGCTGCATTTCCCAGCTGTAAAACAATAGAGCTCCCTCCACCAGTACTTCTGCAATCTTCGTCACCCAGCTGTGGAATGTTGCAAACTGATAAACATTTGTAAAGAGTACTTGTAAAGTCATAAAAGAAGCAGTGCCATGAAGTTCTTACTCCTAAACTGTGGGGAAAGTTTAAGTTTCTGTTCTTGAGTTCAAAGCAGTTTGCACGTTTTGCAACGATCTCAAACTATAGTTTATGGTCTGTAATCTTGCATTAAGCCCCATTAAATTCCTGGTACATGAGTAGGAAAAGGCGTACTGTTGCTTTGTTGTTTCATCAGTAAAGTGACAGACTGATGCTTTAGGAGCAATGCTTTTATCTTTCCTGGTAGCCATTTCTTGTGCAGGCACATACTGAAGAACAAGTTTGCATCATGGCTTTCATTTCACTGGTTTTTCATTCACACTTTTACATTATCTGTAAATGTCTGAATATACAGCACCTCAACATAACAGCTCTAAAGTCGTGTCTTCGTGTTGCAGCTTTGTATAAATGGGCAGATTGTGCATTTCAGAAGGTAAGAAATGAACGGCTCTGCATGAAAAAGCCTCTGGAAAGTGGCAAGTCGTATCCTGGGTCAGCCCTGGTCCTCTGTCCCACTCGGGTAGGGGGGAGCTTCTGCCTCCTGTATCTAGCTTTTACCAAGTGCTACAGCTTGGTTGGCCACAGTTTGGCCTCTGTGGAAGCAGGTTAGCTGTGATCATAGAAGCACAAGATTCCTGTGAAGGTGGGATGAGACATCTAGATTGCAGACCTAGAAGACTCTGAAGTTTAGCTAAGCTTGGCCAAATGCCTCAGGAGGAAGGAGCGCTCCCTCACTGGCAGAGCTGTCTCTAATTACCCACTGCTTGGGACTGAAGTACTTCCTGCTTCCTTTTTCTTTTTTCTTTTTTTTTTTTTACTTCCTCTCTTCCTTCAGTGTGCACAGACCCTGCAATAAAACCTTCTCATTCAGAAGGAAAGGGAACTCTTTATTGCACTGCAGTTATAAAGCAGCAGGTGACTTAAACCTGGGAGGCAATGCAGCTGCATTTCAGCAGACAAGAAATGTCGCATAATTCATTTAACCTCACCAGGATACATGCTGTACTTTTACAGTATATTCTAGGAAACTTTAATTACTTCACATTTTCATCTGAAAAACAATTACATTAAAAAAGTATTTTTTTAACATAAAACACCAATTCGGTATGTTTTTCCTTCCCTCAGTTTTGCTGCAGTTTGATTTTTATGGGACAATTGTCACTATTTTTTCAAACTGAATGAAATAATAGAGCTTTGAAATAGTTCTCATCCCTTCAGAGACTTCATTAGAGACATTTTCTTTAAAGGGGTACCATCATCTTTTCAACCTCATCTGTTTTATCCAACAGTTTACGAGTGAGATAACTTGTGGGAATTTGGGCATTTCAGGCTTAAATGTGGGAAATTCAGGCTCAAATCCCTTCCTGGCATAAAGTGACTCAAGGACATGCTTGTCAAGCTCATTTTGAAATGATGACCTCACCACAAGCCTATAGAAGGAAACATTCTCTGGTCTTCCCATGAACTTGCTTTTGTTCACAGAAAGGCATTCAAGAGCCATGGACCTACAGAAAGAATGGTAATTGCCTTTAAGACTGCAGATTGGGGCATTGATTTGAGAGGTGAGCCACTGAATTCTACCTCAGCTTCAAATACCACTTAGGTAGCTTATCTAATAACTGCTTAAGGTACAATATGTAACAGCACTCAGAGGAGGCACCAGAATCCAGTGTTTCCCACTCATAGGTGAGTGCTGTAGCTGTTAAACTCCAAGTCTCTCTTGGCTAACAAATACTCCTCCTTCCCTTTCAATGAGAAGAGACCTCTACTTAGTAGTCAGGACACCTTCCAGAAAAGGGAGGGACCAAAGTTTGACTGCGCTCTTGCCGAGCAGGGGCACAAATCTCACTTTTCCACATACTGAAGAGGTCTTCTGAGTACTAATCAGCTGCCCCAGCTCTTGGCTTGCTCCATTTTTGAAAGACTGCTGTTCTTCAAAGACCAATTTTTGAACAAGCTCAAGAGGGGGAAAAACTTCAGACACACCTCTGTAGGCATTAGTTCCTTTACTGGCTACTTGCATGGCATACTGCCTCCTTTGGATCTCCTTTCAAAGAAACTCAGCTCTCAACATGCACCACAGATGACCATAATACAGGTCCAACACCTTAGCTCAGAAACTTCAAAATTTTGTTGGGCAATGCTCAATGTTGTGGCACACTTCTTTGGCTTTTAGCCTAATTAATTAGTGCAAGGTCACCAGGCAGTCTGTTTCAGAGCAGGGCTTAAATCCATGTCCTAATTTAGTGCTCAAGCTAATGGATTGTCTTTCCTTGCTGGGCCTATTTCCTGATGTGTAAATATAAAGCTGGTCCCTGCAAAAGGCTTTGTCATACACAAATGACAAGCATGGTTTAAACAGCATGCAGTATTACCTTTCACCTAGCAAACTTCCCTTGTCACACTTCAAAGACAAGCAAAGCAGGTCTTTGCAGTTTGAACTGCCCTGGAAAAGCATGTGTGCTTCTTGGATTCAGATTTTTATTATTTCCTGTATAGACATATTATGCAAGTACACTCTAACTGTGTGCAATGAGATCACTGACAAAAGATGTAAATAATATATACGAGATATAGTGGGGGGTGAAGAGGGTGGACACTACTGAAAATAACTTGGATGATAAAATACTCAGATGACAGGATGAATTTTCAACAGACTGACTGAATACGCATTCAAATGGAGGGATTTGAACACATTTGCAGCAATCATCCTGACTCTTCTCTAAAGCTCAACTCATGACAGATAACAATAATAATAGAAAGATAGTAATGATCTTGTGAACTCTGAGCCTGTAATTACTTGAACAGTAATAAGCTGGAATGCTTTTACTAGATGTCTTCAGCATGCAGGGACGAAAATACAATTTTTCCGTCCAGCAGAGGGGGCTTGGCAGTAAGTTTTCTAAACACAAAATCAAATGATTTCTTTGGAAATTGAGTAATACCAAAATTAAACTGACTTTTATAGGAACTTGCATAGTATTATAGATAAAAACGGAACTTCCTACAAACAAGAGATTCAAATATAAACAGACACAATTCAAATTGAGTGTTGTTCTGGCTATCTTTGCTTCCCTTACTTTTCAGCGTGGCTTTTCTATTTCAGCAGAAAGCCCTTGCAGTTATACCTGACAGGCACAGTGTGCAAGTAAAGAAGTTTTTGCTCCTAATTCCTTTGAAAAGCTGAGTCCAAGTTCCTATTAAACCTGTCTCTGTAAACTACTTCAATACACGTACAAAAAAAAACCAGGGAAGACACTGAGGTAAACTCCTGGTGGAAAGTTTTGCAAGCCACCACAAAGCTGTATATTTGAAGGCAGGACATGTCATCCGAGTGGTCCAGAAATTTACAGCACAGTTGTCTAATTTATTGAGGCTACTTTGTTGTTTTAAACAGTAGACATAAATCTGGATGGCTATGAGCCACTGGCAACCTCACAATACGGATGAGACCAAAAACATGGATGTAATCTAAGGTGGTGGTGTATAGAAGCACATCTAAAGCTAATGCTTAGTGTTAAGTAGCACACAGTGTTATGTTAAGACAAAAGAACGACACAAATTTCTCTTGAAATTAAAACAGACTGGCTAGTCTTCTGGTAAACTCCTCTTTTTCATGGTTAATTGGATTTGTCCCCCAAACACTGTTTCCTTGCTCTATTTCCATTCACATAGAAGAAAAGTGCAGGCAGGTGCATTTGAATACCTGGGAATTATATTCACTTTATTACTTCTGATGAATAGAGTTTTACTCCATGTGTGAGTACTTGAATGACACTGTTCAGTGCTGTTCAAAATCTGATTCTTTTATTTCTAGTGAGAACTAGCTGCCAATTTTAACGACAGATTCTGATAAATGTAATTATTTTCACCTCTGTAGCTCCAGCTTCTGGTGAAGAAAATACTGAAAATAACGATGCACTAGAGTAACTTAAAATGAAATTCATGCCAGAGGTAGCAGAAGGTGCAAATGACTCACTATGACCAATAAGGGCGCAACACTTTCCCTCGCTGACGTGAGCATGGGCTGTCCTGTTACATGCGCAGCAGCAGTCACCTTGCGGGCATGCTGATAGGTGCAGCGCTCTGCAGCAGCCTGGGCTCTGCCTACTCACTGGCCTCGAGGGTCATTCTGGTGAGCTCTTCTCAGAAGGCAGGATCTCAGCAGCCGCTCTGTGTTTGTGGGGTACAAGAGTCGCCACCCACGTAGCCCAGTAATTTTCCTTAAGTACTAATATACTTCAAAAAAAAGTACGTGGGGGAGGAGGAGGAGGAGGAGAATTCTGGTCACCTAGTGAAATAAAATTATCATTTAGTGTGGATATCAGATTGCTAAACCTCCTATTTGGAAGTGGATATACTATGTACTGACACACTATATACCACCATATTTCTGATAGAAGAAAAAGATAGGCTGTGAGGGTTACAACAGTCCATTGGGAGGAAGGGGGATGCGGCAGGTCATTGTGTGTCCTCAGTCCCCAAACAGGATGCCAGTTAATGGCACCAGCTCTGCTAGGTGGTGATCCCCGGCCCCTCCTGCCTTTGAGTCCCCTCATCCATAACACATCTGCAACACTTCCACCCATTGCTCTCAGTTTCCCGGGTCTTTGGACCCGGTGTTCTCCATATCCTTTACCTCATTTCTCCAAACCCATTTCAAAACCTCTCCCTTCTCTGTAGACGTGCCTTTCTTCTCACAAAATAAAAATATCCAGCCTTCCACACCAGGGCATCCCCTCCCTGACCCAACAACCCTGGGCTACCCGTCCTTCCTGGACCTTCCCTTTCTGCCTGCCTGGAATCATCCCAGAGCTGCTTTCTCATAACCCTCAGGGATTCCCAGCGCAGCCCCTGCCTTTTGGCCCACGCCCCAGTGTCAGGTCCCCCAATACCAGCCACGCCTCGGTTCCCTTTGGCCTCTGCAATAATCTGAGCTCTTTCCTGGCACCGCTCCTTGGGTATGCCCTCCTCGGGTGCACTTTGTGAAAACCCCAACTCCTGCTTTTCAGATGGGAAGATTTCAAAACACACCAAATCCTCCACCATTCACAGCTGTAAGAGCAGCAAAAGAGGACTTCTCTGAGGGGAAGCAACTGGGTGTCAGCTTTCATAAAGCAATGTACGGCACAGCACTGCTGTGTGTGGTACTGGAGAGGATTGAGGAAGAGAAAAGAGAAGAAAGGTGGGCAGTTATGGGAATTTGCAAGAAAAAAAGAATCTACTTTGATGTTAATGACCTGAGTCAAAATACAAGGAGCCTGAACTTCCCAGAAAGGAAGTTCACTAACAAGGAACCACAAATAACCTTCAGATGCTAAACTGAAAACTCTGGAGGAGAAGGTAGACTTAATTCTCAGAAGAAAACCTGTACGAAGTATACTTAATATCAGAGAGAGAAAGAAAGCAAAAGACAGAGAGCACCTTGAAACTAAAAGAGGTATTAAACAGAAATTACAGGAAGCAATTAGAAAACATCAGGCTGGAAAGCAGAAAAAAGCAAAGAGTGGCGTAAATTTTAAACCTGGGACATTGGGATTTGTTCACACAGAGAAACGTCAGATGGGGACAAACTTCCAGCAGTGTTGTGGAAGAAGCCAATAAGGAGTTAGCTGGGACTAGCACGGAGGGAGTACAATAAATTAAAAAAAAAAAAAAGGAAAAGGACTGTGAACTGGAGGAGAGGAGACAGGCTAGAAGTGAAAAAGGAAAGAAAGAAGCAACAGAATACATATTGCATGGGATAAAGAGGGAAAAAGAACAGAACAGCCCATTCTAGCTGCGCTCATGGGAACCGGCAAATCTCCCAAATCTGCTTTATTAATTGCCAAAGCCAAGTTTAAAGCCGTGTGGGTACAGAACTTTTCACATGGAGAGGCAATTATCTGTGCAGGTTCAAAATGGACCAGGGAAAGCATTATCTTAATGACAAAGGATGTACCAAAACTATGAGCCCAGAGGAGTAAGATGACATCTGACAGCTTCAAACAAAATACTCTAGGGCAGATGAGACTCCTGATGCTGCTGACCTAAGGCTACTAGACATTGCTACTGCTGTTATTGTAACAAGGGCATAGCTTCTTCCAGCTCAGTTCATCTTTCCAAAGATGCTAATTCTTTGAAGGAACAGTAGGTACATTAGAAAATGTATTATAAGCAAATACATAATTGTCTCCCTTCCATTCAGCATATTTACACGCATACTCTTTAAAATAAAAAAACCCAGTCGTTCCTGAGTCGTCTTGCACGTGAAATGAAAGCAATGACAATTCGATTTTTAGGCTATCAAGAGATGCAGGTAAGAGCCCAGTTAAAGTATGTTAATATAAGTCCCAAGAACTTTCATGTGAAGGTCTAACAAAGATCCAAGCAGACAGACGGATTTGCAGGCATGGGTCATTGATAATCAGACAGCTTAACAAGAACTCCAGTCTCGTTGGTCTACCGTAACATCATTACCTTAAGACAACAAAAAATAATGGGTCATATTGTCAATTCGGTTCCTCCAGGGATGAATGGAGCCCCTCTTGATATGGTGCAAAAAGAGAAGTAAAAATACTCAACTAGAAAACGGTGTCTGCGCTGAGTTCCCAGTGACTGCAATGGCTGAGTCACAGTGGGTTCTTGGACATGCAGGGGAGTTTTAGCAGGAAACCGCCTACCACTTTATTTACAGCTCCACTTCAGCTATGCCATTCGACTCAGCTCAGTAGATGATTTTTATCACTTTAGATGTTGTGGATGCATTTGCACAGAGACACTTTCCAAAAGGCCACATGTGTTTAGCGTTGGTTTTTCATGAGGTTTCTACATATTCACTGCAGATGGAAGAAATACTGCCCCTTCTACCCTTCTACCTCCAGTACAAAAGTACCTTTTCTCCATCGACTCTGATTTGTTTGAGTCATACCTGACCTGCATGCATGCTTTGCATTGCTGAACTGTATCTGTTTAGAAACTAGCATGCTGTCATTGTATACCTTACGAACACAGGCAGCTACAGTAGCACAAAAGCACTTATCTTCAAAATTTGGACAATTCTGGTGTCTCATCATTAGTCTTAAGTAAGGCAGGAGCTCAAAGATCCAGAAAAGGTGGGGGGAACACAGTTCTGCCAGCCTATCCTGCTTCCACTCCGTGATCTCTACATTCAGCACCTGGAGACAAGAGTCCTGCTCTCCCATATACTGCACATTATCTTTCTGGCAATTAACGTAATTAAAACAACAATAAGTTTGTATCAAAAAACCATTCTGGAATGCTAGCAAAGTTTCTTTTTATACCTTTCTTCTTTGTAAAATACAGAATTATCTATAGAAAACTATGTTAAAAAAATGTGATTGCTGGCAAATTCCAGCCCTTAAAATGTAGACAGTGCCTTCCTTGTCTTTTCCTGAAAATTCTGTCCTAGTTTTGTGAAAGAGTTAAGATCATGCATTTCACCAGCACCCCTGCGTCACTCAGTGCACAAATGTATGAGTGGGCAGATTTCAGGCTGCATGTGCAAATGTAAATCTGATATTGCCCAATTTTTCGGTTCTTGGCTTTGTGAATCACATAACATCAGTGCAGTGTGCGCGCCAGCGTGCAAGACAGGAGGAAGGCTGTGGTATGTGCTGTACTGAAGTGCAACTGCTATTTAGGAGAACAGGAAATGGGGTAACAATTCTCTGGAACAGTGATGGGGTCTCTGCACAGCCTCATGACTGCACCAAAATCCCATTTTCAGAGGGGAAAGGCTGCTGAATCCCCGGTGAGGATGACTTGCCTGCATTCATGGAGCGCTCCTTGGCGTCGTAAACCCAGTGGAGTACAACGCCACGACAGACACCCTCCCAAATCTGCTTCTTCCTGCGCAAGCATGCCATCATAATTCCCCAGCCCTGAAAAAGGGGACTAGGAGGAGGTAAGGGAAGAGATATAAAGACAAGAAAATACTTCAGCTAGACCCATTTCTCTCTGCATATACCAGTATACAGAAAAATTTATGCAAATTAGAATCAGCCACAGGACTTCTGGGAAGTTGCCTGTGACACTCTCAGTGTCTCAAAGTTAAGGTATGAGTGACATTGAGAGGGACGTCTCTGTTTCTAAATAGCCAGTAAAAACATCCAGTTCCGTCCAGCAGCAATCACTTTGGCAGTCTACATTGGCAGCTTTGGACACTCAGGATCACTTTTTGGTTTTTACGCTACACAAAACTCTGCTTGTGGCTCATTTTTTAAAACCAGATTCAGCTTTAGCCCTGCTTTTCAAGTACACATTTGAGAGATCATCATATGCAGAGCCGAGAAAGGATGCTGAATGAATCGCAAGAGATGATCTATTTGCCAAAGATTTGCAGGCTGTACCATTCTTAGTATTTTACACAGCGGGGCTGTCACATGAAGAGGATTCATATGTGATCTGAAACAACTCAATGAGTGCAACACCTAAAACCCAATGGGTTTACCTCCCCAGTCTCAAGGCTAGTGTTTCCCTTTCCCCCCTGCAATCACACCCCTCCTACCCTTCTACCACCACCACAACCACATGTTGGCACAAGATGAACAGAAAATAACCACACTCAGATCTGCCTGCCACCCGCTAGTGGAAACTGGGAATTCACTGGAATTCAGGGAACTGGAGGCAGGTCACATGCATTACACCCTTGATACCGCAATTTATCTGCACAGTTGATATTTTAGAGTTTCATGTATGTTGTTCGGTTTCCTTGAAATTAACCTTTTAAAAAAAAAAAAGAAAAACCCACAGTCTTTCAGGGGGATCAGAAACCAATTTCAGGAAACACTACCAACTTTGATGGTAAATGCAGCCACTGAGAGTAAATGTATTCTTGTGTGTGTGTGTGTATCGTACCAAGTTTTTTATTGAGTTTCATACAGAAACAGAGGAGGAAAACTGTAGAATGTTACGCAACTTACTGCTGGAATACCACATTGCTATGTATTGCAGACTTATCAGTGGTGAGTTATTTTTAGTATGGCCCATGAGCAAGCAAGAAGTGAGGACATGGGTTTTTTCCAGCGCTTGAGCCAGGCAAGCTGCTTTTTCCAGCCCTGACACCTGGAACCCTCCGGTGCAGGGATCCCTCGGCGTTGCTCCACCGGCATGGTGCACAGCCTCGCCCTGAGCTTCCCCGATCTGCAGCCCAGCGGTCAATGACTGTGCAGGGGAAAACGGGACACTAAGAAAGCAAGGGTAAGACATGTGAGGAATAAAAAGCCAGAATTAAGGGCGGAAAATGGAGGGAGTTAGGTGGTATCCTTTGAGCTAATTCAAAATTTGTAACACAAATGTATCTGGAAATGAGCTTTGAATGTCTTTGTTTTTCATCTCTTCAAAAATAAGCTATTTTTAGCAGTACGGCTAAGGTCTGGACCCCACTGCTCTATTCTGGGTGCAAGTCTGCTTCTCCATTTTGCTAAAAACATCTACTTGGAGATCTTTGCCCAACTGCCACTAGCAACATTTTGGATACAGAAGTCAAGTCTAACATGAAGTCACATTTGCATCCTTCCATAGCCATGGCATATCCATCACATTCCTATTAAAGAACCAGCACATACTACAGAACAAAACGTTCAGCTTGCTCAACAAAGAAAAAAATTCCTGAGAAACATCCTAAGATCACAGACATCACACTATTATTACTGTGTTTATATACTGCTGTAACTGGAAATCTTCTGAAGGGCTCTGATGAACCTCCTGCCAAGCCTTTAGCAAAGAAATCTAAACTCACAGAAAATTTCCTCCTGACCAAAGCATACACTGTAAGTACGGACTTGGGAAGACACTGGAGCATTTTTAATGTACGCAGACATTCTGGGTCTCTGGCAGGCCTCTGAAGCTAGGCAAACCTCTCAGGATGTGCAGGAGCTTGTCTGTAAGTGCGTGCTTCACCTTCGCCATGTATAAGTCACAGCACTGTATGAGCATTAGAAAGGGATTGACTAACTGGAAAATCCATACTCCCTGTTAGTATTTTAAACTTTCCTTAGAGATTCAGGGAGAGAGGATGTAAACCTATTTATATGGGAAATCATGAGAGAGAGAGCACAGTATTTAAATTCACATTCATCAGTTTATTGGTATTTCTTGGTAGTATTGTAGTAGGTGCTTAATTGCATCTCTTTGCCTATAAAAGTTCTTGAGGGGAAAATCCCCAACACTTGACATCTGAAGAATTATATCAGCTTTTTCTTGACATGTTATCACCCAGCTAATCTGAATTTTTAAACTGGTGATTAGAGAAATCTGATTACAGAACTTCAGCTTAGATACATACTAAAAGAGCAATCACCTGTAGGCTGCATTAATTCGTGTTGGATGGGGCTGTAATATCACGAATATACAGATCATTCTGTTTAGAAGTAAACCCAGAAAGTCATGGACATAGTTTTGGTACTGCTGCAGAAACTGAGAGGTTACTCAGTCCATACTCCAAGTCATGGTATGAGACAGAGCCAGAATAGGACAGCTGGAGCAAAGAACTAAGTACAAATTTAAACTCTTTGCAATAAGAATAGCTCCAGGCACCTTACCAAAAGGTTTTCTGTGAGTAAAGTTGTATTAGAATGACTTGTGGTTTGAGGTCATCACATGTCACTACTCATACATTCAGTAAGTTTTTGAAGGTCACCTTGGCAAGCTCAATTCGTGTATGTGACTAAATCTAACACTTCCTCTAGACTCATTATCAGACATTTTGCCACTATTTTGACATTATTATGAACTGAAATAGATCTGCAATTCAAATACAGCATAGCATTTCTTGCCAGTTTAAGATAACTGCTAACAGGAGTTCTCACAGTGTCAGAGGACAAAGCTGCCCTTAAAAAGTGAGTCACCACAGACGTCAAACCTCTCGACAAGAGCAATTCAGTGAGATGTCTCCAGAACTCCAGGAGGAAATCCTCCAAGCTGGGCACTCTTCCCACTTTCATATTCTCAATTACCTAATTACTGATAGGGGACATGAAGGCCTGCACACTAAGCTACACTAATTTTATGTAATGTAATATTTCTTCTTAATTAATCCAAAAGTGTATGTGGTGACATCTGTATCTAACTAATATAGATCTTTCTAAAATTAGAGAATGCTTCATTAATATTGTTGGATGATGTTTCTAATTTACCACTCTAACGACAGATGCCAAAAATTCTACATTTAAAGAGCTTTTATCTTGTGTCAAAAATGGCCAGCTTATTCTCCTGGTTCCTAGAAATTCTGATGGAGTTGGAATATGGTGAAGCTAATCTATTCTGAACACAGCTTGTTGAGTTCACATGTAAAATTGGCTGAGGTTTGCAATAAATCTGGAGAGGGAGAATGTCTGAAGAAAAAAATCCAGTTCTTCTTCCACAAAAGCAATTATGGTGGGTTTTTTTTCCCTTCCTTTTCTTGGCAAGTGAGGAATTAATATTTGTATTCTGAAGTAGACTGTTGAGCCACCTATTAGGACCTATCCTTTCTCCAGAGACAGGGGAGGAACAAATCTGGCTAATTTCTCAATACTTTGAAAACTGAAAAATTAAAATTCATATTAGCTATTTCTTGCCTAGATCTTTGCAGACATTTGTTACATAACTAGTCAAGGCCATAAGACAATAATAAAATTTATATAGGCTCTGTCCATACAGTAGAATAAAAGATGCACATTCACTAGTTTCTATTTGCTGGGTATAGGAGTTATTAGATACTGAAGGACCCTAATATATTCCATCATCATCAGAGTTTGGGTGGTTTATGATTTTGAGATTAGACTGCAACTGTCAAAAAGATCTGTCAGTTAAGATAGATTACAATCACAGTAGGAATATGGAGGTCAGTATATCATGTAGTAGGAAAAGCCCACAAAAGATGTTTTCTCAAGGCTGAGTATTAATAGTGATTTATTCAGATCCAGGCTTGATGACTTCAAGTATTAAAATTCCAACCAAGTCATCTGAAAGTGTCTCAGTGCGCTGTGAAAGAAATATGATTGTCCACCTGGATCTGGATGATCATCTGCATCAGAAACTGACTCCACATCCTTTGAATTACTTCAGCAGAAGCTCAGCATTTGCATGCGGTTTGAATAGATGGAATCATGGGAGCACCAGAAAGGGCATCAACACCGTTCACCTGCAGCAGCAAATGCAAATTTGTAGTCATGTAAACCATGCAGGACGCAATCTAAACAGGCATTGAAAACAAAGAGAAGTGGTAGAAAATGTCTGCAAGAATGGGAAACTGTAAGAGCAGAGGGTAACGCTACCATTAAAATAGTAATAAAGAGACACTGGAGGCCTTTTTGGATTATGAATTGATGTTTTGCTTGGTGTCCTTAAGGTTCCCACTCAAAAATAAATTTTCCCCAATGCTTATGACCTCTCCTGTTCTTGCTTTACAGTCAGCATCCTCTTCCCGTATTGCATGGATATATAACTGCCGGAGGACTCTAACTGCACGTACAAACAGTAACCTCAGCTCCAAAACCCACAGCACAGTTCACTGCCATGGCTGATTTTCCTGTGCCATGTTACCACTCTCTGAGGATCACTCAGGTATTGCGGTAGCCAGACTGAAGTAAAATAAGCAACTGGCTCTGAAATTCAAGTTATATGGCACTGAAACCTCTGTAGTCCAGTAAGTGTATGTGGAAGCCAAACTACCTTCATATGCTTCTGCTTTAAAATATCCAGTTCAGTATTTATAGCAGCGGTTCCCCCGTACGAATGGCAGCCTGCTACCTCTGCAGTTAGCACCAACAGTATTTTTAGGGATCTGAAGTTCCTCCATCAATTGTGGAGTATGCACATACACCCCCACCCCCACCCCCCACCAAGCAACACAAATCTTTCATTCATATGAAAAAAACACCAGAAAGCAGGCTGCCCTTTCACAAGGCTTTTGCCAACAATTTGAGGCTTTCCTTTTTTTTTTTTTTTTAACTCAACTAATTACCCAGAAGGATGTCTAAACTACTGAAATGTAGAAAACCCAAACCACATTTTTGTATGGTTAACTGTTCAGCATTTGAATTCATGACACTAATGCGAATCGTGATTTGACTTAGTTAATATCAACAAAAGAACTTCCACTGAACATCAGACAGGGTCCATTTAGTCTGGGCTCAAAAAAACCAGCATTAACGGCCCCAGAAGAATGAATGATCATAATTTACAATAAACAATTCCAGAATAGCCAGCTTAGAAAGAAACTTTCCTCATAACCTCAGACAGTTAATTTATTACTTATTTGAAGTATAACAGTTTATATATCTTACAGAGATATACTTCAGACAATTGGGACTATTCAAAGGAACTTACGGGAGGGAGAGGCTCGACTCTTACTTGGTTTTAGTACACAGTTAAGCTTAATTTGCTTAACTTCCAAAAAAACCAGCTTTTCATCCTAGCCAGTAGACGTGCACTTTCTCACCACTAATACTCACAGCAATCCTTTTCATAAGACAAACCCACTAATTTCTATCATCCATCCTAGCTGGACAGGATCTGACTTGTACATTATCTGCAGAACAGCACAAATTCCAGTTCAGACAGGAGTTACTAATTCCGTACCGACTGGCTAGCCCTTGTCTAGGTATAGGCACGATGCTTATCAAGGCTTGATAACAAATTGGTGACATTTGAACAAAATATATTTTGTTCTTGGCACAATGACTTGTTTATGCTATGACAACTGTGCCATATACACATCGTTCTTCAGTGATATCTACCATGATAATTAATATCAGTGTAAAGGGAGTAATTTTTATAGCTATTTTACCTGGAAGTAAATGACTAAAAGGATAGGAGAATGAGCTGTATTCATCAGGCCCACTTTATTACCTCTTAACTTAGAAAATGATAGTATGGATAGTCTGGAAATGGAGATGCATAAGGAAATGTCTAGTCACAATAGTTAAATCTTTTGGGCATGTCCCATTTAAACACGTCAAACTCTGACCTTAATATCTAGTTAAAGTGGGTGACAGAGGTTCACACTTCTCTCAGTGCTGCTGGTTTCAGTACATCTGAAAGCAGACTCAGAGACAGTGTGGTGTCTAATTTACTTGCAAAATCAAAGAATTCCGATTTCAGGGGTTTCGTTTAAATGAAAATTCAGATTCTGGAGAAGAAAACAAAACCCACTAAAACAGGAAGGATGGTATTGTGGTTAAGTTTCTAGTATGGGGCTCTGAAGACCTGAATTATGTTCCATTCCTAGCCCTTCTGCAGACTATCTTGCTCTGTGACTTTAAGTAAATCACTTAATCTCTTGGTGCTTCAGTTCCCCTTTTCTAAAGATGATGTTGCTGATTTGGTCCGTTTAGATAATGAGCGCTTTCATGTAAGAGCTACCATTTACAATATCAGCACAACAGAGGCTCTAACCTCAAAACACTAATAGTAAAATATGTGACCCTATTTACTTGAACTGTTCTTATAAGAAAATAGCAATTTATTAGACTTAGAAAAATATTTTGCTTACTCATTGACAAGTGTCTTCATAACAATAACACAATTGAGTTGATTTAACATTCCCATATTAATTCCCACACTGATCACCCACTTACTATACCAAATTCTAAACAATATGCTATTCCACAAACACATTGGCCTGCAATTAATCCAGCTTCATAACAGAATCAGTGTCTGCTTCTATTCTCAAAAATTAGGAGCAAAGCTGAAATGGGGAGTGCCTGCTGATTCTCTAAGCCTTTCAGGTTTCGTTCGTTTGTTGCCTTTTTTTTTTTTCCTCCAGAGGACTGTCCCTGCGGGGGCCATGAATTCAGCAGGGTGTGGAGTGCCCCATAAGGGAATTTATACTGGGGAATACCATACATGGTATCACAACCTCCTCCCTCTTGGTTTCACAGGGTGAGGGAAGGCTTGGAGCATAAATAAAGGAAGCTCTGCCTGCATTACACTGCTGCTCGTAGGGCTAAAAGTATGTTTTTTGAAAAACAAACTAACAAACAGGCAAATGTCTCATGTATCCCCAACAGATACAGTACTCTTCTACCTTCAAAACCATCTTCAGAACCATGTTTTTTCCCTTGCTGCCTCCTGACAGACCTTTCCTGGCATCCATATTCCCAGTGCTTTCTGAACAGATTCCCTCTAGCCTTTACCCTGTTTCTAGCCAGCAAGCTGTGCTCCTGCTGCACATATGCCTAGCAATTCCTCTGAATTTTCTGTCATTTTCCAAGCCAATGTTTACAAAGTAGGGGTAAGGACTTTTATTTTAACAAAAGCTGAGTTTGTTCTTTATCCTAGCCTTTGGAGCTTTACTGATATGACCCTTCAGGTCAAAAGCATTTACTTTCCTGCCCCAAGAAACAAGGGAGAAGAAGGTATAGGATAATGTGTTCCAATCATTTTCTTTCTCCCCAGACTTTGCCTTTCTTTTCTGAGATCATCAGCAGGGACGAAAGGGAACACAATTTGTTTCTCCATGTGAAATGGTACTTTGTGAAGAGGAGAAAAAAAAGCATTTCACAAGCAAGGCTTTACTTACCAAACAGACTCTAAGAAGTGTCTAATTCACCTTGCAATACGCAATAAGTGCTCATTAAGCTGAGTGACAGAGCACAGATCAGAATCATCTGAACTGGCAGCAGTGCTTTCAACTTCAGTCGTTTCTAGAGACCTTCTTTCTATGTGTGCTCTGCCCAGCAGCTCTGCACCAGCTCCAAATTTATGCACTGCCCTCTACTGGGTAGAGTAACCTCATTTTATCCACTCCTGCTGGCATAGAGCTCTTTCCAAGGCCCAGATTAAGGGGATTTTAAGTAGAGGGAGAAGAGATAGGAAAGGAAACAGAAGGATAGGAATGGGAGGTTGCAAAAGGAAACATGAGTGGGTAAAATTGAAGATCTCCAAGAAAGCTCAACTGGTAGGACCCTCAAGTCTAAAACCTCAGCTTTTCCTATCACAAAATCTTCACTCACTCTACAAGTCTCCTTCACATATTATGATTGTCACCCACTTCTCCTGGGCAAGCCTTTTTAAGGCACCTTATGCAGCACCCCAGACCACTCTCATTGTGATTCCCGTAGAGATGGTATCAAACTCTGTAAGCAGCAGCCTGATGCACTTGGCTTTTGGTGTCCGAGCTGGCAGGCTCACTCCATCGCTCTCCTCAGCGACTGGGAGCTCACCTACCCATTCGACCCCTGCCAAGCTCTGGAGCTTTGCAACTAAATGTTATTACCACATTCCTGCTCAATGAGGAAGACTTTTTGGACAGACACTTTGCCAGCTGCACTACTCAGTACATGGCAGACAGACTGCACGTGCACCTGGAGGATCCTTCTTTCCCCTGTGATCTTACAAAATTAAAAATTACATGAGAGTGGAACAGCTTTCCTGGCACGCCTACAGCAACCTGCAGCCAACTTCCATCTCATCTGAGAAACACTCGTACTACTGTGCTGCATTACAGCCATGCCATGCTCCACTCCTTAAAGCCACAGTGATGGCAGGAGCCAACTGTGCAGTAGCAGGAAGGTAGCTCGGCTGGGCGCCTTGGGGCTAGGTGAGGAGTTAGAGGATCTGAGCTGTACTTTTGGCTCTGATTTACCATATTGTGACACAATTAAGCACTTCAAATCTCTTTTCTTTGAAGAGTTGTCAAGAAGGACGGGGACTTTGTCTTGCCTAAGTAGACTTTAAGCTGTTAAGGGGAAGGCCTGGTTGTACTACCTGTCTGAACATGAACAGTGCGTTATACAAAACAGCCATTGAATCTACCCGCTGCATGGAGCACCCTGCACCAAAGAAAATAGTGGCAAAACATTTCTCACTATTGCATGTTCAAATTCTAAAGTAAGTTTCAGTTCCACCATTCCTTCATGCTTTTGTTTTACACAGAAAAGCAGCTGAGCTTCCCTCCCCCAGTTGCTTATGCCAAAACTTAGCTTAAGGTCAGTTGCTCAAAAATTGTTTGAAAGAAGATTCTCAGTAAAAAGTAAATTTCGGTGCCAGGTCTTAAAATTAATGACAAGCTCTCTTTCTCCAAATTCATGACAACTATACTCTCACATGACAGAACATAAGCAGTAAATTTTGGTGGCTAAAGCATCATCAGAAATTTCCAGGCTCACCTATTGTACACTGGCTGCACATCACCGTAAGGCACTGTATTGCCATCAGGTTAATTCAGTCTGTGACCACACTGGATTTTGAAAAGAATATTGCATCTCAAAGCAGGAAATACATTCCCTCAACTTCATCCCAAAGGACAACTCACAAGTCCTTGCCAGCCCCTGTCCCCTTAATCATTTGACAGAAACATTTCCTTTTCATTGTCACAAAACATCGTGTCGACTGCAAGGGGAAAAACATCCTCTCTCTGCTCCTGATGCAAAGAAACATTCTGGGTGCAAAACCCATGTCATACTGCATGACCCTAACCACACGTGCTCTGGAAGCAATACATTCATGTATTCAAGAGTCAGGGGAGTTCTTCACAAAGTTTCTGTATTTTTGTACATGCCTACACAGATGAATTACTGCGCAAGGTACATATTAGGGCACTTGGCTTCCAAAAAGACAAGGAATAATCAGAAGAAAGACTTCTTGGCCTTTTTAAAGAGGTGTTGGTTACTACTTTAAGAAACATCCTCTTTGGAGGAAAGCACACTTTACTGAGGCCTGCTTAAGGGAGTACATAAGACACTGGTTTGGTACTTGAGGTTTCAAATCTCCCTCCAGGCAAGCAGAACAGCATCCCAAGCCTCCTGCACTGGGTGCTGGCAAGGTTATAAATACAGCTGGGGATTTGAACAGTTACTTTTAAGTCTGATTACCCTGTAGAAAACCCCCGGGAAATTCTGTTTTGAGAACTCAAAACCCAGTGTAGTGTCTGCACAGTCCTCTCAGTGGAAGGATCATAGATACCTCTGAATGTTTTTCTCACTTTAAAATTACTATTGGTCTAAATTTGCTCCCCTTCCTGGACATTTAAGTTATAGATTAAGTCCTCTCACCTGTCCATGCTGACCTGTTAGCTTTGAGGAGAGCAGCTATCTTCACGTTAAAAACTTCCCACGTTGGTTGGTTGCTTGCTTTTCTTGCCATTTTTTCCCCACGTTCGGAGCTAGCTGCCAGGTCTGAGCCTTATTCGTCACCTACCTCTAGCGTCCCCTCGCCTCCCTTTGGCCTCAGAGCACTCCTGTGCTCAGGTTCCCAGGCAGCACCTCCTGCCGGGCCAGCCTGACCCTGCACCCGCTGCCTGCCGCTACCCGGGGCACCTTCTGCACCACCGCTTGGCTGGGGCTGCCAAAAAAAAGAAAGAAAGAAAAGAGAAAAGAAAAGACAAGAAGAGTAAAACCAGATTTAGTCGGGCAGAAGAAACGGGGTCACCCGAGGCCGGAGACCACCACCACCGGCGGAGCGGGGCGGGGAGCCGGCGGGGGCGTACGCCGCAGCCCCACCGCCGGGGCTCCGCAGCGGCGGCAGCGCCTGCCCGCGCCCGGCGGCCCACGGCGCTCCGGCAGCTCCGGCTCCGGGCGCGCTTCGCGGGAAGCCCGGGCGCCGCGGGCAGGGCTCGGCAGGGCCCGGCTGGGCCGTGACTCATTCGGAAAGTGAAAGTGAAGCGGCGGCCACGTGTTTTCGGAGAAGGCAGGGGAGGAGCCGCGGGCAGAAAAGCGCCGCCGCGTTAAATAGAAAGCAGAGGCGATGAGCGGGCCCAGAGCGCTGGAGGTGCTGCCCGCCCGCCCGCCCCGCGGGAGCGCCGGCTCGCTGCGGCGCCAGGCAGGGCCCCCGCGCGGAGGATGCTCAGCCGGCCGCCGGGGCCAGGACTAGCCGCCGCGCTGCCGCCTCCGGCGCGCCCCTGTCCGCAGCCCGCGCGTATGCTGCGCGCCTCGGGGACGGCCCCCACCCGCGGCGCCCCGGGCGAAGGTAAGGGAGGGTCTCTTTCTCGCGGGGTCCTCGCGAACCGCGACGTGCATCGAAACGCTCCTGCGCCGCAGTTAGAAGAGGTCAGATTTCGGAGGCACGACGCGGGAGCCCTGCCTGTTGTGCAAGAGCGTGGTGGCTTTGGGGGTTTTTGCCTTTTTTTCTTGGTTCTATTTTTTTTTCCTCGCGTTTTGGCTCGATGTCCGTGCTCAAGACGGAGCTCTCGTGCCTGGTATAAAATAGCGGGAAAAACAAGAAAGCGAACACGCAGTGGTTTTTGCGTGGCACCGCTCGTCTCCAAGGTCCCCGCGCCTTCGCTGCGCGGTAGGAAGCGGAGCAGCCCCCGGGCGGGAGCGCGGCGGCCGGACGGGCGCCGCCGCCGGGACGAGCCGGAGCCGGGGCCGGGCCGGGCCGGGCCCGGCCCGGCCCCCGCCGAAGGTTCTGCTCCGGCGGAGTCGAGGCACCCTTGTACCGGACTCCAGCTCTGGCTTTCAGGCTCTGTAGAGTGGCGTGCCCCGTGTTTGCTCTGCGCCCTTTGGAAAGGCACCGCAAACTCTTTCTCGGCTGTGGACGGGTTCTGCTAGGGAGCTCTGCGATTTTTGGATCTTGGGCTTAGTGGTTATTTCTCACCAGCATGCCCTGATATTTAATTTTTGTTAGCTTTAAATACTGAGCGATAATCCTGGCCCAGTAATTGGAAAAACTGACATCAGTTTCCTTCTGCTGTGTGAAGAAAGCCCAATGCTACTTTCAGCCTGTTAGGTTATTTGCCAGCATAAGGATTTTACAGCCCTCGTTGCTGTTTCAGGAGGTACTATGACCTAAATGAAACCAAACATCAAGTTGTTAAATTAGCACAGACAGAAATCCAGCTGCCTACTTTCTTTGAAATCCTCATTAGCATGTTACCCTGAACTGTAAGATGGCTGAGGGATTCATTTCTGAGAATACTTCAAGGTTTCTCAACAAGCTGCTGCAGATCTATATCTGACTATAGGGATAAATCCTAAAATCTATGCTTGCCAGTAAGGTCAAGGCAGCCAGCAGAGATGTATCGAACCATACTGTCAGAGGTAGACATTTCAGGCCAAACTCATTCCTGTTGCAGCACTGCTAATTCCTTTGAAGTAACACGAGGGATGAATTTAGTCCCTCATGCTGAAAGATATATCAATAGGAAGCAATTTAGATTGGGCCACTTAAAGTGCATGTAATACAAAAAAGAGAGAGAGACTGAGGAGTAATGCTTTAAGGGTTCATAGAGGTTGATTTGTGTAAGCTAGTGAGGTTGTAGCATTGCTGTCCCAAGGGAGAGTTGGGGGAATGGGAAATTGCCTTTTATGACTGAGCCTCAGGTTAACAGGAAAGTAGTTTTAGGATTACTGTGTAAATTGGCAGTGTTACAGGCTGCCCTTCTAAGTTACACTTCAGTCGCACAATGGCACCTATTCACCTCGCCCTCTTCCCCAATTACCTGGAGACATACCCAGCTGCGGAGTTTACATTTCCTTCATCCACTTTCTCTTTTTTACACATTGCATCAAATAATGATGATGTCTGAGTTCTGACATCTCAGTTGGGATTGGGGAAGGGAAAGAGGGAGATGCAGAGAAATTGGTAACTCAGTTGTAAAACCTTGTTGCTTTGTTCTCTAAAAACTTGAAAATCTGATGGAGTGTGCACAAGATAACTTCTCATTGAGAGGGTCCTGTCATTTGACTCACTCTAGGTCCTGATATGCTTCTGTGGGCTCGTAGCAGGGAAACTGCATTATCCTCTATAGCTGTTAGTGATCCTTGCTAAATATTTTTGGAGCTTTGGACTTTACCATAGTGATAGACTGCTAATGTTGTCAGAAAGCAAGCAGTTGTTTGCCCAGTGTAAACTGGCAAATGAGTATTTTGCTATTTTGCTAATGGGTGGGAGGCATGTGAATGGAAGACTTGGTCATTCAGAGATTGCAGCCACTTTTCTCTGGGGATCTCACATTGTGTCTCTCTTTGGCATTTCAGAATAGCTGCTGGAAAGCTGCCCTGCCGTAGCCGCTGACGCTATGGAAGACCGCATCCGCTGGTCTAGGCTGTAGGATGGTAGCGCACAGCAAGGTGTCAGCAGATAATGCAGTTGCAGCAGACCCGAGATGTCTACTTGACCCTCCAGCACGGGATCGTTCACAGGCTCGAGGCTACCACGGCCCAGGCCGGCCCAGCACTGTGCAGGCACAGAGCAACACGCACTTCCGAACCTTTCGCTCACAAGCGGATTTTAGTAGCATCACTCGAGCAAGCAGCCTGCTGGATGCCTGTGGCTTCTACTGGGGACCTCTGACTGTCAGTGCTGCCCACGAGAAGCTGAAGTCTGAGCCCGAGGGCACCTTCCTCATCAGGGACAGCACACAAAAGAATTGCTTCTTTGCCATCAGTGTTAAGACTGCAACTGGGCCCACCAGCATCCGGATAAACTTTCAGACTGGGCGTTTCAGCCTGGATGGCAGCAAAGAGACTTTTGACTGTCTTTTTAAGCTGCTGGAACATTACCTGAGCTCCCCGAGGAAGGTACTGGTTACCCCCCTGCGCAAAGTCCGTGTGCAGCCCTTGCAGGAGCTCTGCCGGAAAAGCATCGTGAAGACTTTCGGAAGAGAGAACTTAAACCAGATCCCTCTCAATCCTGTTTTAAAGGACTATCTGAAATCCTTCCCATTTCAGATATAAGTACAGCATTAACTGTATAGGGACGTGTGAGAGATGTGTGAAGAAATCCAGCTTCCTGGGTTTTTAAACGTGTTTGACAGTGAGCAAACTTATTTTTGTAGCAATTTACTGTATTTTGGGATGGAACTTGAACACTCGACTTCTTATGTTTACAAAAACTGTTTGCACAAACCTGGGGTTTTAAAACCCTGGCATAATTTTTCTGCCAAGCAGAATATTTTATTATTTTATAATATTTTTAATGATATTAACATAATAAACTTAATTGTGAAAGTTTTTAAAAAAAAATAGCATCTCTGTTTTTAGTTTTAAAGGCTATGGTACCTATCCTGCTGACAAACTTGAACTGCTAATGCAGCGTATAAGTGCAGACAACAAACAGGTCTCCACGTGGTCCTGCTCTTTGCCCTACTGAAGTAGCCTGTTTTAGTGCTAGTCCAGCAGAAAGAGGATTCCTGCCCCAAAAAGCCTAAAATAGAAAGATGCAAGTGAGTAGAAAATGTACTCAGGATGAATCTGCCCAGGAATCTAGCTCTCTTCTAAATCCATGAGAGCAGGAACAGTGTGTTAAGACTACAGTGGTGCATAATTTTTGAAAGAGTGAATTGAACCCTTGGCTGAGCTAACTGCACCAACTCTGGCTTGCCTTACTTCTATTAAAAGCTACAAGGCTCTAAGCAAGAAGAGGTTGCTGTCTGACATAACCAAACCACATGAGCGTTGGTGGGGAAAAATAAAACTGTCCAGAAATGCCATTCACGCACTTTAAAAGGCTGTGAACACTGTATCATTATGATGCATTGGGGAAGGATAGCTTAGTTCTCTCTTTAAATTGGCATACGCAAAATGGCAAAGGTGCTGACATCTTTAGACTTCAAAAACATGCTTCTTGTCTTATATTCCTGGTGATCCACAGAATGCAAACTTGATGCTTTAAAAGATTGTGTGACTGAGCTCCATGACAGGATCTGGAAAGCATAAGCCCATAGATTTGCAGCTGTAATTTCTAGTGGCTAAACTGCATTCAGAGAAAGTTAAAATACACTAGACTGTTTTGTAATACCATTTGTAGGAAATTGGTGAAGGCACCACTGGGTTTCTGTCTGCTCATAAAATGCAAAATCTGCCTTATGCAGCTGTAACTGTGAATGACGTGAGATGCCTAATTTGGCAAAATGTCACCTGCATTATGATAAAGTGATTCTCCCCTCCCCCAGGCACTTCCTGAAATCCATGAAAAGCTGACTTAGAAAACCAGCTGAACCAAATCACTTCAAAGAAGGCACAGAGTCTTTCACAGAAATGTACTCTATCAGCACAGATCTGTGGTACTTACAGTAACTGTAAGCAGTAAATGAAGTCATCTTTAGAGTTTGGAAGAGAAAAGGTCTCTCCCTCTACTGTAATTCACATTCCTTTTAAAGCTAAAGCCACTTTTACGAAACACTAAGTATGTGTTATATAGTGTTCCTTACTGAGTAATTGGTTTAATATCATTTACTCTACGAAAATCAGCTCTTACATCACTGATGTTTCTTTGGAATTAATAGGTTTCCTCCTCAAACATGACTAAGGATCATTCACAGCGCATTGGACATTGTGAAAAAGGGAAAAAGAACGAACATACAGGCAGTGTCATGTGACCCTTTACTGTGCTGCTTCCCTAAAAATGTTCTTTGGATCAGTCCTGCCTAGCAGTCTCCCATTCCCTTGTCAGACATCCCTGGCTGAGATTAGCAGACAGCAATTCTGCTTAATTCTAAAGCTGGAATTAGTTGCTGAATGATGCATTTTCCCACAGCAGCTGCAAGGATGTAAATTAGGGCAGTAGTGAATGCTGCGTTATGCAGCAGATACAAGAGCTGAGCAAAGCGATTGCCTGAATGTGAACAGCTTTAAGAAGTTAAATTGGAGAAGAAAAAAAAAAAAAAGTCTTTGTAGGGTGAAGGCTGCCAAACTGGTTGCTGACAGCAGAGATTGTTATCCCTTTCCCTGTCCTCTTTTCCCAGCCCCACACTGTAGTATCTTTTAACCCTTCAGGCCCCAAACTAATGACTTGTCTTGCTATATAAATGAATGCCTACATGACAGCATTAGTGGTAGAAAAAGCACAATGTAGCTTAGAAGCTTCTCCACTGCCCCATAAAAACAAAACTAGACCTAGATATACGGTAAGGGGCTTCCCACTGAGAGGCATGGAATGAAAACCATAAGGATTGAGCCCATGTGATTTTCTTCCTGGCAGAAACAAACCTACTTTCTTCCTCTCTCCCTTTTATTGCTTTAGAGTAAGTTTAGCAGAAATGATCCATATCCTCACACATGAAGAGCCTAAATCCCTTCACTTTGTCTTTAATATGAAATGCAAAGGTGGGATAGCTCAGAAAAAAATATAATCAAAACTATAATAAGGACAAGAAGGTCAGAATTGTATAAAAGGTCTCTTAAGGAAAGAGGAGACAAAGCTGGCTTGTATTTTTAAACTACTTATCTTTTCACCTGCCTTATTCTTCTTCCCCTTCCTTCCTTTCCATCTCTCTTTCTCTCTCTCTCCCCAGCATACAATACAGTGGCCAGGCAGATCCTCTTTCTAGCAGGTATATGTAGGTTGCTCCAAAGCAACTAAGAAATCCTAATCATAGTATGTGTGTTCACAATGTCACTCTGACTTGCCCTCTGTAAGAGCTAATGAAGGGTGCTCTAAAATGTCTGCTTACCTGTGTGCACTGATTTAAGGACTCTGTCACATCTAAGGGGCATAGTAGGAGTCTCTTGAAGATTTCTGTAGTAATTCCAGCTGTCAAATCTCTCATCCTCTGTTTAATAAAGTACCAGCAAGGTCAAATAGGGACTTTGTTGTATTCTGCGCCTAAAGCAATGGAAACACATAAGAGTGCAGTGTTTTTAATCCTCCCTGCTAAATAGTACATGAAGAATAGTGTTTCCAATCCCTCCCTCTCTTGCCCAGTTCTTTCCTCTGACCTTTTCACTCCTGGCTGTGGCTGGAAAGTGAAGTAAACAGTCAATCTGGTAAAAGACTACAGAAGAACTTGAGCCATGCTCAGGACCAGAGCAAAGCCACGTTTTCTGAAGAGACTGCAATATTTATAGTTAGTGGGGAAGGGACAGCTTTAAAATAATACCATTTGCAGCATGGCTGTGTCACCCACAAGGACCCTGGGGGTCTCTGTCCCACAGAGAGCAGCAGGATGGGAACTGTGCAGCAGGGTCGTGCTGGGACACCACCCAGCCCTGCTCCAGTGCAATGCTCCTGTACAGGCAATTCGGACTGTACAGGCAGCAAGACTGAGGCTTCCTTGCTTTTTAAAGACTGAAACACACATTTGCTTTCAAAGTAGGTTAATTTACATACCATGCTGCAGCTGTAAAACACTTGATAACGAACAGAACTAATTAATAGAACTGTAGGTGTTCAGAGAACCTGGTTAATTTAGCCAAGAGTTATTGAATGCTCAATAGGACCCTCTTGAATGACAAGCATAACCTTACCCACTGTGAAGCTGTGGTCGCACTAATTCTGTTATGATTGAAGTCATTTACAAGAAGTGAGGCTTCAGCTGCAGTCAGCACTGATGCTATTTTCAACAGTCAAGAAAAAAGCATCCCCTAGGGCAACACACTGACCATATCTAGCCATCAATACTCTTCACCCAGCTGGTACTTAATCCTCTATTGAACAGTGTATCCACCTCCTGAACCTTCTCCTTCAGATCCAGCGTCAGCCCTTTCTGTTGTGCTGGGCTGTCATTCAGTCCCTTGCTCTCCTTCCACCCCCCCATTCATGGTGCTGACAGCTGTGTGAGCAATGCATTTATTCATTAATTCCAGCTTTGAGACAAAGGCTGTGTAACGGCGACTTAATTCGGACTCTACATTGCTTTCTGTGCAGTCAAAGTGTAAGCTAACAACTGCACGTGCATTAGGTTTCCAGGATGTTTCTCCCAACTGCAAAGAAGTGCCGTTCAAGACTTTTCATTGCCACCGACTTGTCTGTTGTCATAGTACTGCATAGGACTCAGACCCTATCAGGGTCTGACTTTTTCCTCCACAGCTGTTTCCCAACATAGCAGCCAAATTTGCTACACCTGGGTCCAATTTGCTCTTTGTGTCACCATGGAATACCAGAAACACAGGCCAGCAGGGAGCGTAAAGAAAACACCAACTTCACCCACCCGTCCCAACATGCAACCACTGCTCAAGTACAGCAAAGCAGCAATGGCTAGAGTCAGAATATAAACTCCTGACTGACAGATGGGTGAGTTAGCTGCACGCCAGAAGTATTTCCCCTCTGCCTGGACCTCAGTAGCATGCTTTGGAGGTGGTTATTGAAGTCAAGAATGATAGAGATGATGTTTGTGCATAGCAAAGCAATTACCCTATAGTCTTCAGCTATGAGAAGAGCAAATTTTGTGATGACGGAATAGCAGCCAAACAGAATAAAGCAAATAGGTAACCATGCCACAAGCCATGCTTGCTCAGCTTCCTTCATTCTGCTCCTCTTGATAATATTAGCAAGGCAAAGTAGGATCACCTTTCTGTTGTCATTCTAATCTCAGTTATAGGTATATTTTTTGTAGCTCCCAGCCATGTAGAAGAATGATAAATCCAGTCATCACTCTTCTGTCTCCTTCTGTGAATCACTACTGCCTGGCCTGCTTCTGCTTGTGACCACAAAGGTTCGTCTTCACTAACAGAGAGGTTTGGGATTTTTTTGTTCTCTGCTGCTAACTGAAATAAATCAACTGTGAAGATTTGGTTATTTTTTGCTGAATAGGATCCACTGGCCACTGTGCTGTGCTTCAAGGTGTGCATAATCCCTCCAGATATGGCTGTGGAAGTAAAGTTCTGACTGAGTGGTAAAAAAGGGGAACTTTCTTTACATGATTAGTATGTTTTTAATCAGAGGCTTCTTACACACTTATCTATTGCCAAACACTTACCACTTCTTTCATAGAAGTACTCATTAAATGCCTCTTTCTTCCCAACGTAATTAATTCCTTTTTAGTTCTATTCTTGTTCCAGGAAAGGGTTATTTGGTTTAATCTTAACAGCATTCTTGTTTACACATGATTCTGAATTCTACAGCCTGTAGTTGTCTATACTGAATAGGGTGGGCCAAAACATGCTCAGGTTTACAGTCAGATTATTTCACGGGCAGATCCAGAATGGTGCCGAGATGCCTGAGAGGACACTCTAACCCAGACACCTGTGCATTCGCAGTACTACATGGGCTCAGGACGTATACACAGTGTTGTTAGCTTAATGCAACTTGTGGATCAGATCTACTGATCATCGGTGGTACATTAGTTCCACAAAGACCCCTTACTTATATTTTACAGCATCTTTGCATGTCATAAAGATTTGAAGGGTAGAAGATACATTCATCTAGTTTTATTTTCTTTAGATGAAAAAAAGCCTCAGAAGTTTCACCAGGAATTTTCTACAGTGCAGAAGTTATTCCTGCAAAGCACATAGTTATGCCTGCTGCATAAGTGAACATCGTCAAAGCCAGTTATGTGTAATTAAACTTAGCAGAGTTTTTAGGCAGACATCCAATCTCAAATGAAGGATGTCAAGCACTAAAGAATTTACTGTGCTCTTCCACCAGTTAACACACTGGCTGCATTACAACACAACTTATATTTTCCAATCATCAACACGTCCAGCCAGAGTTCTCTTTCCATTTGGGATTACAATAGCAGCATGGCATGACTGCAGGTGGAGAGGGAATAAAGCCCTAAAATAGATGGTGGGACATTTTTTCTCCTTACCTGACAGAATAGGACTGGGTACAAGGCTGGCTTCTTTTATGTAAGGTGAGCTAGTCACCACCCAGAACTTGCTGAGCTTGGTAACAAGAGAGGAAAGAGGAAAGTCTTGATCATCAGCCTTAGTCGAGCACATTGGGAAAGGGGAGGAATCTGAAGTTGTTATAAATCAAGTTCCTCCCTCTCTCAGGCAATTGAAATGCAGACAGTGAAGAAACTGTAACTACTGTACTAAAATAAGATGTGCAGGCCACACAAAAGACCTGAAAAGATGCACCCAGTTGGATAGGTAAGTAGAATAATTAGTTTAGGCCTTTACTTAGATGCTGTCAAATCTTGTGGAATTTCTGTGCTCTGTTTTAGTTGCTTTTTATAGTATAAATGGACATCCTGGCTCTATTAAAAAAGCAAACAACTATTTTGCCCTTCCTTATTCTACCACTAACTGCCCTCCTAATAATCTACTGTGGACTTTGAGTAGTGGTGCTGGTTTTAGCTCGGATAGAGTTAATTTTCTTCACAGTAGCTAGTGTGGGGCTGTGTTTTGGATTTGTGCTGAAAACAGGGTTGATAACACAGGGATGTTTTCATTATTGCTGAGCAGCGCTTACACAGAGCCAAGGCCTTTTCTGCTTCTCACCCCACCCCACCAGCTTGCGGGCTGGGGGGGCACAAGAAGCTGGGAGGGGACACAGCTGGGACAGCTGACCCCAACTGACCACAGGGATATTCCATACCATATGACATCATGCTCAGCATATAAAGCTGGGGGAAGAAGAAGGAAGGGGGGGGGGGGGGTGGGGGTATTCAGAGTGATGGCGTTTGTCTTCCCAAGTAACTGTTACACATGATGGAGCCCTGCTTTCCTGGAGATGGCTGAACACCTGCCTACCGATGGGAAGGAGTGAATGAATTCCTTGTTTTGCTTTGCTTGCGTGCGCGGCTTTTGCTTTCCCTATTAAACTGTCTTTATCTCAACCCACAAGTTTTCTCACTTTTACCCTTCTGATTCTCTCCCCCATCCCACCAGGGGGGAGTGAGCAAGCGACTGTGACGCTTAGTTGCTGGCTGGGGTTAAACCACGACAATAGCAGAAAAGAGATCGGCGGTTTCACTAGTCAAGGCCCATAATATGTACACAGGTGAACATGTTATTGATGAGAAAGGAGAAGAATGAACTCAGTAGCAACTGAGAAAAAATAGGAAAAATAGCAAATTTTCAGAGGAGATAGTAGTAAAGGGTGGCTTTACTGTGATGAATGCTGGGACATTTAGTGGTGGTATCAGCAGAAGCAGAGAATAGGGGATAGGGAGATAGCTTGAAAAGGAAGGCACAAGTGGGATCAAATCTCAAAGTCTGTACTTTCCATGTAGCTATAAAGCCATCCTTTAATTTGGTTACAATGCTCCCAGATTAAGTCAGGATAGAGTGAAAAGTTACCAGTGTACTGGCAGATGAATACGTTATCACTGTAAAGGAAGCCCCTGAATTCAGTTACCTTTATCTTAGACTGAAGATCTTGGGTAATTTCACCAATCCCTTCCATCTTTCACAAAGTTTAAACTGAAAATAAGGTGCTTTACTACACTGGTCTAACAGGCACCCTAGAGGTAGCATTAGCACAGGACAGCCAGCAGCTCCATGAAGTCATGGGAGTGTGGAGGAGTTCCCAGCACTGTACTGTTCCTGTGGATCCTGAATTGAAGGACACTTTGCAAGACACAATGTGAATGCAAAGAGATAGGGAGGATACTGTGGACCCATTATTTCTCTTGGTAAATCTACTCTAGTCACAATATTTACACATGTGGGAAAAATGCAAATATTAGCCATATTCAATTGCAGGTTTATCATATCAGAACATACAAACATCTGGAGTGAAATCTTAGCTCCAGTGAAATCAATTTCCAGGGTAGATCAACTTTTCTATATATAATATTATTAAATAACAGTAAGTATCTTTTTAAAATTAAACCTAAGAGCTATGGTTGCATCATGAAGATTTCTTACTTGATAGAGTCCCAGCCAACTCACAGGTTGAGGGTGATGTGAAACCATATTTATGCTGTTCAGTTTTGATACTGAAAGCGTGTATACAAGACTGTGCAATTTCCTGCCCCCATTCCTTCCAGCTCTGTAGAGTATTTGCAAGTCTCTGCTGTGCCCTTCAAACTGAAACTGATAACTATGTTACATTTTCACCCTAACCAAACTTTCCCCAAATCAACTTCCCTACAGCAGAAACTAATTATTACTGGAATTTGAGTCAGATTGAACTTTCAGGCTGAGATTTTAGGTATCTTCTCTGGGATTTGAACAACTTCTCGTTCCCAGACAGAGCACTGGAAACAAAAGTGAACATAAAATATTCTCCCCAAAACATTACAACACAGACTTGACTAAGGCTTACAGATTTTGTAACACTCAGTGAAATAGTCTTATTTGGTTATTTCTTGACCTGCTCATATACCATTACTGTTCAGGCAAACCAGAGAGATCTGGAGATGGAGTTGGTATATCCTATAAACTCTTCACACGGAAGTAGGATAGGTATGATCTCTAACATTATCACTAGGATGAATTTGGAAGATACATATGCTACACAAGGAGTAAGGCTACTAGCTACTTTCTTAGCTCTCCTCAGACAAAAACCAGTAAACCTTCTTGCTAGACTCTTCTGGTATGTATTCTACATACACAATCTGTTCAGAAATAGTTTTGACAAATGCTTCAGAGATTATTGTAGGTTTTCTTCCCCCCTTACACTCCCATTTGCTCTCACCAGCTACTTTAAACAGCTGACTCTTTTAGGTGCAAATCAAAAGCTTTCAGAAACAGATGCCTAACTACCAGGGGACAATTAGATCTGTAAACTAGGCACCTAAAAGACATGTGAATGCTTCACTAGGTTTCTCCCTGGTTCCCAACAAGGCCAGCTATACAAAGTAAAATGAAGTGAGCCATGAAAGCTTTACAAGTATTACATAGAAATTGCTTTCTGTTTAAAACAAACTCAAACTGCTGTTCAGTACCTCAAGCCTTTTTCAGCCATGAGATAGGAATTTCCTTTTCCAGATACAGGGATCTTCTTTATCTAATCTCGCAGTTACTCAATAATTATGTGATTAATGGTAAATCTGTCACTGTCCCGTGACTAAATGTATCACGTGTAAGTTACTATCTTAGGCAAATGCAGGTCCTTTTGTTTTGGAAAACCAGAAAGAAGGGAGAAGCAGGAAGAATTATGGTTTTGTAGGAAGAGGAGAAAATACTTGTCAGTGTTTGTGTAAAACTGGCAGCCAACAGAAGCTTTTCCCAGACAAGGTAGTATAACAGCATAGTAGTCCAGAGCACAAGCTACACTCTTGTAGTCCATAGCTCTGCAACATATCATATAGCTATCACCTAGATGTATTTGGCATGTACCATATTTGTATAATTGTATGCAAAGTAGATGGCGCCTTTCTTAAAGGTAATAATTTCAGTTCGAGTATTCTCAGCCCAGCACATTTGGCAATGTAATTTCCATTTTCATACAAGAGTTTCTGGCTGCTGTAAATTTTCTCATTACTGTTGCTGCACAGAAAAAGCTAGTGACTAGCTGAGCTGTGTTAATAGAGCATACGATCAACCTGCTGTTCAGTGTAAGTTTGCTGCAGTTTTCCTCTCTATGGACATTAATTACAAAGGTCCAGGTGTACAATGGCATTTACAACCAATATTGTTCTTGTAATTTGTCAGTTATGCCAAATGAGTCCTCTTTCTAAGTTTCCATTCAGTAAAAAAAAAAAAAAAAAAAAAAGAAAAAAGAAAAAGAAGGCGGCTGCAATGAGAGAAATCTTAGACCTTCCAGGGGATTCATTACTGGCCCTGAGGGCAGAGCTGTCTATACCATCTCAAGCCTTACGCACGAACTGTTTTATAGCATTCAGTATGCTGTTGTACAGTGGGTTTGTATACACTTCCAACAACTGATATGTGTACATCTGTTGCTGTAATTCATCAGCTCACTGTAAAAAGCAGTTAACTCCTTTCTGGAGTGGATAGCTGAAGCAGCAGGAGTCTACACGGCAGCTCAGAGATGATGTGAGTGTTTGCATACAGGGACAGTGATTCCGGGGTTTCTCTGGCTTTCTCTAAAGCCTGAGAAGCCAGGCATAGTAAGCATCTCATGGGGTGGTGCAGATGACCTTCTCAGCTGGCCTGTTTGTCTTTAGGGCCAGACTGACTGCCATGATGGGAGTCCAGGTCAGACTGGCAATTAAGGGATGTTGTTACGGGATGGCTTTTTCAAAAGGCTACAGTGTCCTTTGTCCTTGGGAATTAATTAAGAATATCTCACCTAATTTGTGTGTTGCAGTTGTAAAGGTTTCAAGCACTGGTGAGACTTTAGATGTCTTCAACTTTCTGCCAGGGACACACAATTTTGAGGACTTTAAGCTTAGTACAGAAGACACCGGGAACACTTGGTATCTTCTAATACGCAAAGTCGAATGAGTGGCCCACGTTCCATTCTTGCCTTGACTTTCATGAATACAACCCATGTACATACTGGTCAGAGGAATTTTCTCTGGAGTCTAAATGTAAATAAAGGAGGACAGCTTTTGTTTTAGGAGCAGAGAGTGAATAGGAGTGTGAAGTAGCAGGGCCTACCAAAGCTGTAAGGCACAAAGGATGCTCCAGTTAGCCACAGAAGTACTTGGGATAGGAAAAGGAAATAGAAAAGAACAGAAATTCAGCCTTTGGGTGAAGTGCTGCTGAAATGAGGTTTAGGACTCTGAACTCCAAACAAGGAAACTATTTCCTGCCCTGTGACTCTGGAATCTTGCATTATATAGTTTGTACAAAATACCTATTTGTAAATAGTTTGAGTGAAGCATTACAGCTCAGACTCGTGGACAGAGCCCTTTCCAAGGCATCAGGAGCCCTTAGTTTCATTCTGGACCCTGCCAACAAATTATTCTATGTATCATACTACTTCACCTTGTAATCTCACCCCAGCTTTTAACTGGATAATTTAGACTTATTTTTCACAGCACATAACAGAACGTGTATCATCTTTTTTTGGACCATTAGGCAACACTGCAAGGGTTTCAGTAACAGAATACTCAGTAAAGAGAGGTTTGGCTTTTTTTAGTTCATTATGATCTATTCTCTTTCTAGTCCTTTTACAGCTTCCCTGCTGAAACCACAAATTCCACATCTTTCTGACAGTAGGATAAAAGTCTCTTGATTCAAACTCTGAGTCTATAAACCTCCCCATGCCTTCATTCCCTTACCTGTGCAATGGGTATCGTGCTCTAGTCCTGGAAGATTTACTGTAATACACACATATATTTAGGAAGAGTCTTTAACTCTGGGGAATAAAAGTACAGAGGCCTAGGTATCAAGAAGTATTTGCTGATTATTTTCTCATGTATCTAAGTATTATTTCATATCTACTTTTAAAACAAATATGCCTAATGAGGAAGGAGTTGTCCATGTGAACCGCACAATCTGTACTGTGTATCTTTTTATTATGCTTTGGAACTAATAAAACCTACGTAATCTGTTTTCCTGATAAGTGCAATTTATGCACTGTATGCAAAACCATACACAAGCTCATCGCCAAGGTGAATACAATGACAATTTCAATCACAGATACTGAAATAGCTTAGGACTTCCAAATCTGCATTAAAAGACACAAGTGAAGAGTACAGGTAAGGCTATGTCTGTATACTAAGTATAAAGTGAGAACTACACCGTCCAGGGCTGCCTTTCTCAGCCATCCATATTATTTTCTCCTTGCTCTCCTACATATCTCATTTCCTTTGTAATTTCAATACTATTTTAAGAAGACAGGGATTTTAAAATGCAGCGTATTTCACATCAGTCCAAAATACGTTTTGGTACTGGAAGCCCAGATAGATAGGTTTTAGCAGTGACATTTCTACTGGGGAAGAATAATCTCTTCTGACTCCTTAAAGTTTAAAATACCACAGTTCATCTGCCAGACTTGAACTTCTGATCCAAGTGAAAGGAAAAACTGACTGTTGCATACAGTCTGCTGTAGTTACACTGTATACAAACCGTTATCTGTTAATATTGTATACCAACCCAGCTGAAGCCCAAAGGCAATTGCATATAAATGCTAAACACAACCGATAGGCATACTCCAAGCTGATATAAATAGGCTTTGAGTGAATTTATGAGTGCGTGTATAATTCCACTAGCTTGAATGCTGGCCATTGGTGGAACAAAAAAATGACCACAGGGCCAGCTTCAAGCAAATGCCAGGTTTAACTAATGGCCAGTGGTCTTCAGGGTTTCTTACAGGCCCTAATTCAATCTCTAGTGAAGTCAATAGAAACCAAACTGAGCTCAAAACTAACCTTGAGAGAAAATGTTTTCTCTCTAAAGAAAAATTCTGTGTGAAATCTGGGAAGGCTGCAGCATGTCAGAGGAGACTGGAAAGCATCCTGGAAGGCTGTGAAATTTTGGAAGGAGGTAATGCATTCAAGAAAGCCAGAGAAAATATTAGCTTGGTTTTGAAAGAAGTGCACAGACGGAATAACAGCTGCAAAGGCATACAAGTTCTCTTGCCAGCTGTAATCTCTGTTACAAAAAAGGAGTCCCAAGTGCAGAACAATTATACACCTAGTTTAGAGCTTTTTACTCCGGGATTCAGACACGTTACATAATCCAGCATAGTCCTAAAACTGCTCAGTTTCCACTGACAACAGTGAAGGCCTGAGCCCTTATTGAGGACTTGGAGAAGCCACTTAATTAATCGCCATACAAATTATGCTATTGTTGGTCGCAATTTTTAAAGCTTGAACTTATTGCAGGTCGGTTTGAACAGCCTCTAGTGCTTGAGCTGAAATGAATGCATTCTCTTTTATTCAAGCTTAATCCACATTAAGTGCACAATTTTGCAATTAACATAATGTACTGATTGTAGAGGGAAAAAAGGAGGGAGAAGAGACATCTATTAAACACCTTCATAAGACAGTGTCTTTTTAAATAACCATGAGCAAAGTATTTATGAAACTCCCCCAGTCTGAGTCATAAAGTTTTTATGTAGCAGGCAGATTATGATAGTAGCTTGGCCTCACCAGTTATAAAACATACAGAAGTGGCTGAATTTTAAATACTGTCTATTGAGTTAGGTAGTCATTTATACATTTAGATTAGGACTGCTTTGGCCAAAGTACAGCTCAGGAAGTTCTGTAAAATAGCACCTTGAAAAATTGTTCCAGAAACTAGAGTTTTGACCTGTGGAGACCACGTGTCACCATGTCAAAACAGATTAAGGGAAAAGAAACTCAACTCAAAATAAGAATAACTACAGTCTACTCACTTTTACTTTAATCTTTTGCAGGTCTTCCTTTTGCTTAGTTGCATAAGAAGCACAGATTGTACAGTATGTCACTCTAGCTCAACAGGCACTGCTATCCAAACATAAGAAAAACAAATCCCTTCCTTTTAATTCAAGTCCATCCTGCTTCCCATGATTTCCTGTCCTCCAGCGCAGTTCAGTTCCTAGGAAGAGTTGCACAATACAAATGTACTGTTGCCTGTGCTAACAAAATAATTGACCTGCCATGAAAAAGCTGGCATAAATATTATCTCCTCTTGGTAACTACTAAACAGCTAAATTGCATGTGGTAATGCTGTTTGCTATTAATGTCATTTTAAAGAGACATAATGCTTACAAATCTAAATAGAACAGCCAGAGGCCTGTTCCATGCAGAGTGTACAACAAACAGCACATTTTACTGTAAAACAACTACACCAGAACCATTGCAGTTAAAGAACATATCTCACAGTCACAGTCCTCTAAATTCGCTGGTCAGATACGATTCTCCAGGTAATTAAAGGCCGAAAAGGTGAAAAGAACATCATCAAACAATACTTACTAATGTTGATGATGGAGGAGGGAAACAACCAGCTTTTCACTGAACTCAGTTTCTGCTTTACAAATCAGTTCTGGTTTTCTGCTCTGTATGGTTCAATATTAAGAGGTTTGAGGCGGATGAGCTAGTTAACATTACAAATCTGGTCCAGTTTTATTAATTTTACTGTAAGCTTAAATGAAAAATGTCCTCATATGATCAAGTTGGAGCTCAGACTTGCAAACACTAGTCCTGCTTTGGAAATACTCCACTCTGTGACCTCTGCTTTAGCCACTTCAGGAAATGGAGCTGATAACCCAGGAGCAAGTCCAAGAAAGGGAATTAAGCATCTGGAGACTTAAGTGTGCATAGGAGAAGGAATAAGAATTTAACAGTGAATGACTAAAGTACAGAAATAATTCTGGAGCAATGACTAAATCACAGGATTTCTCAGGCACAGGGAGCAATTGAAGCAGCAGGTTGCAGACCTCCCCTGCCCTCCTCTGCTCAGCCCAGAGAGATGCACTACTGTTTGTACAGCCTCCACAGACCAAAGTGCCTCCCCCTACTCCACAGAAGCCTGTGTAGTGTACGACCTTCACCTCTGAGGGAGGCAACAAGGACTTGAACCAAGTCCTCTCCCAGCACTGAATCTGTTTGGAAGCAAGTGCTCTGGCCACTAGACTATGGCGGGGGGGGGCAGGGGGAATAAATATATTTCTTGGCAAATACAACTACCACCTCAGGACTCTCATATTTGATGGTGGAACACTGTGAAAAAGCAAGACCATCCATATAACTAAGACAAACATCTCCCAGGAGCAAAAGTATGAAAAGGGGAACTTTTCAAGAGCTAAATACTTCCATGAACATCTACTGAAGTTGGGGGAGTTTTGCTATTGATCGTAGAGGCAGCAAAAGCAGTACTAGACTGTGCATGTATCAGGCTGACACAATAGAAATTCTCCCTCCCAGGTCTAGTCAAGAGCCTTGATTTCAGTAGAAAGGCTTACTCACTGTATAATGACCCATCAAATAACACCACCTGGCCTGCACTAATCAGATCTGACTGTAAAGTGCCTGCATAGCTCTGACAGTAACAGAAACAGGATGTCAGTAGTTGACAGGAAGTTCAGGTGTTAGAGTACAATAAAGTCAGAAGTGTTTCCTCACCAACTCTTGGGTTTGAACATAGACAGAAAGAGCATGACCTGATTTAAGAGAATCAGATGGTAGATCAGGATATTAGTCTTCTATTTGCCACCTTATCAATGATAAACTTGAATTCAGTTGCTCTTATACTTCAGCAGCTTGCCAGTGCTCAGATGTTTAGAGGCTCTGTTCTGCCTTTTAGCATGTGATATGACTAACACTGAGATTTCATTTCAGGATTTTGCTCTTTCCTTTGTTTTATTTTGAAAATCTCAAAGGACGTGACTGAAAGCCAGTCATATCTGGTTCAGGATTTTCTCTTGGAAAGATGTTTTGCCTGGGAATAGTATCGTTTGAACATGCTTTTGTTAGTGCTATTGAGGGTTTTTCCTTCCTTTCTTCTGTTCCTCTATTTTGCAGAAAGCTCTAACTCACATAATTGTAATCCTTTAATTCTTCAGCTCATATAGGTGTTCCCTTATGCACAAGGAACTTCAGGCTTAGGTTCAGTCATTTGGATGACTGCTTTGTCATATGCCTTAAGAAAGAGCTATTAAGCCTCCCATGCTGAGGATAAGGCCCCTTCTTTGAAGTTCTTGTTAGTTGGTCTCCCACAGAAATACATCGTACGTTTATGCTGTTCCATGTAGACTTATTTCTGCTTTGTGGCCTCATACATTGCTACTGATGACTGTGCAATCAAATGATCTGATCTGCTGTGGATCATGGAGACGTGCTCCCAACAGTGCAACAGCTTCTTCTCTCCAGCTAGCACACAGCAGCCTTGTGTCAAGACCCTCCTCAATGCCAGAATTTGGTGTACTGGGAGGACACCTTGTCCCAAGAAGGCCACTGCGCTCTCTTGTCGATGGAGGGAGAGGAAATCAGAGAGAAATTTGTGTATTATATTCCACTAATGTCCTATAATTCTAATAGCTGGATTTTTGACCAATACCTAGCTACCTGTTCCTACTGAAAAGGCTTCAGTTGCTCTATGTTAACAAACAAGGCTTTGCAGAGAACTTTCCACAGAGGCAATACAGGAAAATCATGTCACAAACCCATTCTCTCTTCTCCATCCTTCTCCCCACCCCAATGACACTTAAGGAGTTTATTTGCACTCACACACAATCTGTGGGATGGGAATTCCCTTTCAAAAAACCTCTGCTGGCTTCAGAAGTCTTGCAAAACTGCTGCATTGCAACCAGGCTGCAAGTAAGCAAGGCAGAGAAAGGACAGAGTGACAAGGGTGGCCATCCTGGCTTCCTCACCCTCAAAAAGCTGGAAAATCTGGAGGTGAAGGGGGCCATGCCCTCACCTGTAAGGAGTGGGGGATTTCCCCCCTCCTCCTGAGGAGAAATCTATAAGGAAACTATCGTGGTATTTCCCTGTCTGTGTGTCTCCTCCTGAGGGATTTCCAAAATTGTTGTTACACAAGTTGTGAAATCTGCCCTGTCCTTTCAGAGGGGGAGGGGGCAAATATGGACTTGCTGGAGCTGGATGACAGCAAAGGACAGAGGTAGGTAGACTTTCTCGCCCTGTGTCTATACTGGCACCTGTGAGAAGTTATGTAGTACAGGAGGAGCTGGCTCTGAGCCAACCTACTCTGGCTCTCAGCAGGCATTAGTCATTTTGGCTTGATAATGGTCTACACACAGCCACTCAGCTACTGCTTGGCAAGCTGGAATCTACCTGCCATGGACATAACTTCTGATAGCAGGAGCCCCAGGCACCCGTATCAGCTGAAACACATGCTGCCAGCGAGTAGGGGAAAGCAAAAGAGAGGAGGTGGGTGTGGTGTAGATAGGCACACATAGACACAGGATGGGCTGATGACTCTTCCCCTATCTGCTGAGGCAATGGGAATATCCTCAGGTAAGTGAGAGCCAAAGCAGAGATTGCTGGAGCTGTTTGAAAGTAATGATGGAAACATTTAGCATGGGGAAAGTGGTGCCCATTCACTCATTATGATGTTGCAATGTGAGATTTCCATGATTTTCCTTAAAATGGTGATTTGATACACTTTGAAGTCCTTACTTGGTAGGACAAATGCATTTACTCATGGGAAGTGAAAAAGGATCGCATTTCATCCAAGGAGCTATAAGGTAATTCCTTTAACCATTCATACATGGCAGATCCTGCTCCTCTTTCTACCTATGCTAGATAATTCTTTCCACTTCCCTCCTAGTTACATAAACACTACAACGCCTTCAGTACATTCCTGTCATGCATATATTGTGCTGAGTAGTTGATCCTCCAAACTGAAACTGATAAGCAGGTAAAAGACACTCTCTGAAAAAGCAGGCTCATCCACGCCGTTTACGTAGCCCCCACACTGAACTGTTAAAGGTAACCTGAAGGACTTAGTCCAACTAGCTTGACCCTCAGCCACGCGGCCAGTATAATCTTTCTTTGAGCTGTTCTAAATCAAAATCATAGAATCATAGAATCATTTTGGTTGGAAGAGACCTCCAAGATCATCGAGTCCAACCGTAATGTGTCCTCTCTTAGCACATTGGTCAAGCCTGGTAATTAAAACCAGTCCCAATCTATATTTTGCATTCCTGAAAGTGAAATTTTCTCAATAATTTTAGCTCTTTCCTGTGAGCCAGTAACTAGAAGGCTGCCAGCTGTGTATTTTGTGTGATAGAAACAATGTAGGCAGGGTGTTCTTTAAACAACTCAAGAGCATGGTGTCACAGACAGCTGAGACAATCCAGCAACTTCCCCCACAACTTGGCCTTTCTCCTTCTCCACCTCTGCTCCTGGGCCATGGAATCCCACTTCATCCTTTATGGTGGCTCTTGAACCCTTCCAGAGCCAATACAACTTGCTATCTTAGGGGAAAAAAAACCCCAAACCTGTCCTGTCACATTAAGGAGCTAAAATGGCTTAAAAAAGCACCCAAGAAATGTCAGAACTGGTGCAAAACAGCAGCAGGAGTACGTAGCTGGGATAGATTAGAATTTTTCAGATTTTAGGATTACCAGTTGTTCTGTTATTTGTGTTAACCTCCACACTGTTGTAATTAAGAAACACCCTTGTGTATTACAGAACAAGGAGAGCTTCTAGGATGTAGCAGCTCCTGTTTGCTTACCAGATCTGGCAAATCAGTCAGGCAGAATGTCAATAAAAGACAAACTTCTCAATCTAGACCAGAGTCACTGAATAGCTATTGCAGGAGCCTGCTGTTGAGTTTGGCAGGATCATACTGGAAATAAAATGCTGAACTGAAAGCATGTATCCAATAGCTGAGAGAAATCATTCAGAGACTATTAATAATGTGGCAGGTAGGATCCAAACAAATATGTAAGGTGACTGACTTTGCTACTTCTGTCACAAAAAGAGAATGGCCTTACTGATATGAAAAGCCTGTTGAAGAAAGAGTTGAGTGCGAAACTTTTTCTCCGTTAATTCTCCAGTAAGGATAAGTTAAAAATTTAAATGCTAAATTTAGATTTCATTGGGAAAAAGAAAAAACCCAAACAACCAAAACTCAACCCAAACCCAAACCAAAATAGCTGTAATTAAGGCTGAATATTTATGGAGCAAAATAAAAGACTGACCAAGAGAAAAAAACATGCCACTGACTAATCCAAGAACATTTCAGATGTACAGTGAACTGCATTAGCAAGCGATTCAGAATTAAGGCCTCAGTTTTCTTCAGACCTTTTTAGGCAAAATTCCCATTGAAGTTGCTGCAGAAAGTTGACAGTGATTGCAAAACTGAATTCAAAAGAGATCTCAAAAGGATTTGAGTTTTTGCTAAAACATAAGAAATCCCTTTTGCACAAAAAGTAATTGAGGGGTTGGAGAAAACCAGCCTATTTTATTTGCCTAGTTACATCTTCTGCATCAGGTCAGATTTAATTTGTGATTTCATGGGTAGGGCCATTGGATGTTAGCTTTCCAGAAACTAAGTTCTTCTCAGGGGAAGGGCTGCAGCTGAGTAAGAGCCTGAGCATCTGATCCAAAGGCCATTGGCAATGGAGAGAGTTTCCAATGATCTGTGGAGATTTAGACCTCAGAACAGGAAGAAATAGCAGAGTCCTGAATGCATAAAGAATCAAAGCCTTTTGGCTACAGCAGGCACATGCAGGGACTACCACAAGGCTTCATTTGGATGACTCGTACATACAGACCATCACTGGTTCAAAGCAGGCATACAGGACGATACTGAGTTCTTGGAAAAATGGGAAGAAGGAGGAAAAAATGAGGGGGGAAAAACCAAAAGTATCTTTTTTTACTTACTGGAATTCAAGATATCTTCGCAGAAAATGCAGTTGGTTACTATAATTTGGAAAATGATTGCTGTAATCTGCCTGTTGGTAATTCCCTGAAAAGAAAGAGCAGGCTTTAGGCCAGTATGCTTTTATTTTCTTGCACAGGAGCTGTTAAGTCCTTTTGTCTTGCTGCAGGATACTTTTTTAAAACTTTAGCTTTCTCAGTGTTTGGAACATACCTGAGGTAAGAGAGTAGCATCTGCGAGAGGAATCCCTCAGGGCAGTAGTTAGTATCTCACCAGAGGATGTTCTTCCCCAGGTAAGGAAGCAGCGGGGAGGTGTGGCCTGAGGCTGGGTGCCTGAGTCTGCTGTGCTTCAGTAAATCCTTCTGGTTGAAGAAGATAGGACAGATTTAATGAGGGCCAGAGGGGCTATAACCCGTTTTCCCTGTTAGCTCTAACTGAGCAAAGCAACTGCTCTGTCACAATACAGTCTTACCTCATCTCAATGCAACTGAATCAGCCTTTGTAGGGCTGGGGCAGGGCAAATTAACTTTTTCACTGTTCTGCTGAGTAGCAATGCACTTCTGTGACACAAAGATCCCTGCTAGGATCATAGATGTGTCTCTGTGTTTCTGCTTGTAGCAGAACTTGGTATACCTGTGCTTTCTAAAGGTGCTCCAGATGTAGCAGGCACAGCACCAAACAACTCAGCCCTCCTAGGAAACACTGAAGGGATACAAGACAGGGATTTATTTGTGCCCATACATTTGCAAAAAATGACAACTCAATCTGTACTAGAAGCAAGTGGTGACCTACAAATCTGAAATTAAATAGGATACTATGGTACGTCAGCAAAATGTTCCCAGGCACAGTTCTGGAGAAATGACTACTTAGCTAGTGAAAATATTTTAAATGGATTTGCACAGCTATTGTCAAATATGCTCAAAAATGTTTGAAGAGAAACATGCAACATGGCACATGCGTGTTGATGTCAATTCCAATGACACTCTCTCTGCACACTTGAATTGTCCTGACAATACTGTAACAGAAAAGGCTGCTAAAATAGTTGTTTTTAAAAGAGGTACAGGAGATCAGCTCAACATGAGAGATGACTGTAACTTTCAGTAAAGCACCCATTTAGTGAACTGAGCCTGGGATATGTTGTGCTTTTGTAGTTCAAAGGGAACGTCTCTCTGTGCACGTTTGGCTTTTAACACCATCCCTCCATGTGATTAAAGAAAGCCACAAGAAAGAGGTTTCTACATTATTATCTCTTCCTGGAAAACAAACCTGACTGTTTCCCCGAAGTTTGCTGGTACAGAATTATGCAGCTTTAAAAGCAGCCAGACATTTTGGCTGCCCATCCACTTGCCTTCCTTGCAGTTGTCATTATCTCTGTTTTACTTTACCTGGAACTTAAGAATCCCTCACTCCCTTTCCTCCTAGGTTTCAGTAACTCTTCAAAATGAAAATCAATAGCGTTCCTTTTACTCCAAGGTACAGCCTTTCACATAATCATGTCATACTGTGCGGCAGCTGCTTGGAGTCTATGCAGCAGAAATAGCCCTTGGATGAAGAGTTTCCAGTAAAGTAGCTGCCTTTTTCTAGCATTTCACTGTTTACTTGTAACATTGGTTTAGATCAACATTGGGTTTTTATCAAGTGATTTAAGTGACATATTAGTGATAGGCTAAGAAAACTCAGAAAGTGTGGGGTTTTTGTTTTTTTTTTTATTACTTCACCTTAGAGACTCTAAATAAACAAAGATCTTATGAGTCAGTGGATTTCATTCCTGTCAAATGGCCATTGAATTAAAACAAAATAACCTCAAACTTCTCATTAGCAGAACTGCATGTGTAATTTCAGTTTCTGTTTTGCTATTAACAGTCTTGTAAATGGGTTATAGTAATCCTACTTCTTTTTTTTAAGAAACTTGTCATCATGACAGATACATGAGAGGCCTCAGGAAACCCCCCTCCCTCTTCCCCCAGAAGTGTCGGGTTTGTGAGGAAGACTTGGCATTGCAAAAGTCTGGACATAATTTAACAAATTTTCTCAGTAGATAGGGCCAGAACCTCACCCGCTGAAGATTCAGGGCAATCTCCCTGACGCAACTGGGGCTGTGCAGATGGGTGGCCTGATCCTTCCCTGGAAATACACAGCACGAACTCAAAGAACTGAGCACTGAAAGTGAATGTGCTAAGGCTGATAGTTCTCATAATCCAAATTATCTGAAATATCAAATGACCTCAGAGACAAGCCAGGTTTCTGTTAGTACTGTGAAGTTGATTTATGTATAAAACTTCTAAGGAGTTCACTGTATAAGTGATATAAGGAGTTCACGGTATAAGTGACATAAGGAGTTCACGGTATAAGTGACACACGGAAAAGCTGAAAGTGGCATATTCTTAGAAATACAGTGACAGGGCTGGGGGGAGGGGGTTGTGGGCAAAGGACTGCAGCAAGGCAAATTGTGGCATTTGGGTTGTCTCGGGTCTTTTTTTAAAAGAAAATTTAGCTCATCTGCTTTTTGAAATGTTACATATATATCCTACATATATCGTACATATATTTATCCTACAAATAGGGTGATGGCTTTGTGGTGTGTTGTGGTACCATAATATAAATGCAACTAGTTGCCCTGTTGACATAAGACATACATGGGCATAACTGCCCCCCTGCCCTGTCCATAAGACAAAAGTCACCCTGCTAAATATTTCTTTTTTCCCCACCATCAACAAATGTGGACTGTTTCCTTAAGTTTTACTTGCCTCATCTATTGTAATCACAGAGTGAACTATCAAGAGCAGAAATAACAGCTGAAGATGGGAGTTTTAATCTGTAAAAGATCCAAAGCTTTCCTTTAAGAGACTCATCTCTTTTAGTAAGAATAATTGAATTTTAACACTGCCACAACACAGTTTGTGATTAAGCTATTTTGGTTAATCTTAAAAGATTTCTAACAGGTTTGTTGTAACTTTCCTTTTCCCTCAGAGGCTTCTGCTGTTGTGTAGAGAAAACCTGGGTTTATAAGCAGAGCGCTAAAAAAGTAAAGAGCAAAACCAGTCAAAATTTACAAGTGTGCAGTCTGGCCAAGAGGCCACCTTCCATACTGATAGACACCTCAAAATCTTCACCATCATTCCCAGGGTAAAGAATGCTCTTGTTGAAGAACCTGTACTGTAAAAAGTCCTGAAGACAACTTCGTGCACAAGGAGGGTCCCAAACCTCAGTGAAACTTGTCCTTATTGGGACATTTCAGGACTGCACAAACTGATTCACATAATGTCAACAAAACCAAGGCCTGGTGAGGGCTTGGTTGCAGATTTTAGACACAGCTCTCTGTCAGGTCTGTAGGGTTGGTAAGTCAGGGAAAAATACATATTGATCTTGGTCAGAGAATTGGCGCATGGGCTTTCTTTTCCCTTTAGAACACAGTCATGTTCTATAGGAATGGTCCAACTGAGGGTGCATGAAAGCTTTGCTGCAGCTGCGTAGTAACCCCTTTATAATCTTCTTTATTGCCTACATGAAGGATCAGTCAGCAGCTGTGTCAGTCAGCTTGGATTTTAAGACTTCCTCCTCCACACAACCCCAGCCTGGTCTCCTCCCATTCCAGAGAACTACAACTGGCTTTGTCCCAACTCCTTCCTGCTTGCAGTTCCTTCCTATGCAAGCAGAAACTCTCATCACATTGGCACTGCTGCTGGGAGATACCAACTCTCAAACAGCAGCAGCTACAACTACACTACCTGGGCTACATTTCCTTCCTTCCCTCCATCCTTCCCTTCGACAGCCACAAGCACCCTGGATCTCTGTTTATCTCCTGTTATGGTGCTGCTTGGCTGCCTAGGCAATACCTGCTATTTTATTGGGATTTCAATGTCTTCTATGGGAAGAAATGACAGACCAGAAGCAAGTGTCCTGCAGGCTAAATCTGACTCACAAGTGCTTTTACTATTGTAGCAATATTTCTGTAAATCTAGAGAAGCAAGGCTGTATTCCAGATATGGTGTCCAGGGAGAGTATAGCCACTTCAACTCGTCTTTGCCAAGCAGATGGGAGAGGGTTCAGGCAACAGGCTGGAGAACAAGAGAAAAAACCAGCAAACGTCTCTGTAGCCTATGCGTAGGCTGATTATATGATCCGATATCAGAAATACACATAAAGCTAGAGATATATGTAGCCATAAGTCACTTAGTTGGGTGTCTGTTCATTCAAACCAGAATTACTCTACAATGCCCACGATCCATTAGAGACAGAATAGCTTAATTGAAAACAATCTGGTGAGAGAATGATTTAGCCCAGAAGTATGTGGCTGATGAGCAGGAGTTCCATGTCCCAAAATAGCTCCATTAAAGCTCAGTAACCTAAGCGAGCATCTCGGTGTTGATTTCTGCAAAACACAGGACTCTAAAGCCACCTCAGCTGGCAGCTTTCTAGAACTGTGATGAACATCAAGAGCACTGATTGATACAAATACCATTTTCCCTCAAAATCCAGGGGGATTTTGAGGCACATTCAGACATATGAAATTTTCCTTTAAGCAATAATCTCGATAATCTCTGCAAAGTACTGACATGCCAAGAATTCCCCCCCATTCAGGAGGTAAGTGCGACATAGAAAGTAACAAAATGTATCCCAGTATTCTGCAGCCTAGTCTGACTAGGGCAGAGCTGAAACGCTTTTTGATGGAAGCTTTTAAGATACACATTCTAAACTGAAGTCTTTAACCAAGACTTGAGCCCAGCTTTCTCCAGACTCAGCTATTTCAGCCCACATCCAAAACTCATTACCTCATTGAATGATTCTATCCCACGCGCTTCAAAGTCCAAGCATTTTGAATAATTGCAACCTTCACTAATGTTCCAAAAGTAGTTTACATTTGACTTACATTTTACTTTCTTCCTATATTCAAATTCCCTGTTCTAATCACCATTTCCAGTTAACCCTTACCTATTTCTGGAGATCTGTATGTTCATTAGTTGGAGGAAGGAAACCCTGGACTTAAGCACCAGAACTAGTCAGTAATGGAACAAAATGGTTTTTTATGACCAAAAAAAGCAAGACTGTGAAAAACATATCCTCTGTGGTACTGACTCAGTGTGATGAAAAGTGGCAGAAGATAGTATTGGAAGATACTATCCCCGACAGGGGAATATAGAAGATAGTGTCCCCGACAGGCTACTTCAATGCTGCAACAGAAATGACAGGAATTAGCAACAGCTAGAGACATAATCCTCATCTTGGCAACAGATAACAAGGTTCAAAGGTGGATTACATGCTTATATGTTGATTGAGTATAAGAAGAAGGAAATAATTTATTCATTGTTAGAGAACAGAGCATTTCATTCAAGCCCTGTTACCAGGAATATTCAGAAATGTATTGCTGCAATGCCTTAGTGCTGAGCCCATCAGAACTTATGCCATTCACCTCTTTTGGAACAGGAAGTTATTTACCTCAGATTATACCTCATGCACACATGTCCTGTCTCCCATGCAAGTTCTTCAGCCAGGAGGATACTTAAACCACCCAGCAGCCATTGAGCCAAACCAGCTTGTTGGCGAGATGCAGAGGGTATGCTAAGTGGTGCTAATTCTGGTTGGCTGCTCATTCAGATGTGCATCTACCAGCTGTGGGTTGAAACTCCTCTTGACTACAGAGGCCCTTCCTCTCCTGAACAAATCCTCCTGATGTAGTAAATACTAACAAATAATCAGGATGAATGGTCTAGAGGAGAGATTAAAGAGCAATAGAAGAGTAAGCAAAGAATTCAACATCATCAAAGGAAAAAATAATTCAATAGCGATGAGCTTAATTAGCTTGGGAAAATGTCCCAGAGGAATAACCCTTATCTGGTAGTTACAATTATTGGAAAAAGCAGCAGGAAGCATGCTGGAGAGAAGGGGAAATCTTGCTGCTATGCCATAGACAATTTGAACATAATTTCTATTTTCACTCTAGGTTGAATTCTGTTTGTGCCATTCACTCCTACTGACAAAAAAACACACACCTTCAGTTAGTGTCAAGATCACATTCAGCCGAAAACCTTCACAAAGTCTAGCTCCAGTAGATCACAAACTGAAATGACTCACATGGTAAAAAATCCTATTCACAGCTTCCTGAGTATGTTTAATATAGGTGGATATTTATACTTATATCTGACAGATCTGAATTTCTTAGCTTGCTTATACACTTCCTTTGCAAAAAGCTATATTTATAACAGCTTTTTATAGAACATAGTCAATGAAACTAATATACAGTACTTTTAGCTAACTTATATCTAAAAGGACACTGCTTTAATATTTTAAAAGCAGGGGAAATGCACATAGGTCCAGAGAAGCAAAAAATAAATGTTTGAAGAGACTGATAATATGAAAAAGGGAAGATCTGAGTTTGGAGTGTCTGCAGAGAACCCCAGAGCAAAAAGCTAGAGGGGACTGAAAGAGAATATTATCCAGATATGGTCAAAATAGGGGTGAGAAGGAAATAAGAAAGAAGGTGCAGAAAAAATTAAAGTACACAGGTAAGGAAGAAGTGGCTTCCAGGAACATATCCATTATAAAGCTATTATCCCTAGTTTACTTTGGCATTTTTACTAGATACAGTTTGGTCTGAGATGAGAAGGTATCTGATATTAGTTTGAAAATACTCTGTAAGGTGTCCTATCTATGAACCCTACGAGGACTCCCATTCTTCTGCATTTATTTTAGTATAAACATTTTCTTATTTTATTATTCTAAAAATGTTCTTTATTTGTTTTAGTATAAAAGAAGAATGTATGCTGCAGAGTCCTGGAAGAAGGTTAACAACACAACTTTTCTGTCACTGAGGCCCAAACTTAAAAGGGCACAGGCACTCGAACAGCCCTAAACTTGGGCTGGGTGACATTTAAAAGATTCTGGGGGAGAAAATATTATTGTATATCAGAGCGCAATTAAATGGATTTCTGGAATGCTATGTTGGGTTGCTCTGAACTATATCAGAAGACAATGTGTATACATCTAGCAGGACTTTGAAGCACAATTTCACACAGTAGCCTGCTGAGGTTAACTCAGTGACATCTGCTGAACATGCTCTGCAATTAAACAAGCAAGATGTTGCCAAGAGCCATATAGGTAGCAAAACATTTTCTTCTCCTTTTAGACATTTCTTTTTTCAAGAACCAACCTTCAAAATTGGGTGTGGAGAGAGGGCTCTGAGCTCCAGCTCTAAACGTAAAAAAGGGTTTTGGCACAATTCTGATCATATGCTAGAAACAACATATGGCTCCAAATCCAGTTTCCAGGTTGCTGCTAGGGAGAGCAGAACACTGCAGAGCTTGTGTGCAAGTGCAAACTGTGAATGGTTTCCACAGCAGCTGCAGACCGGCATGGCTCTTAGCTTCGTCATAGTATCCACTACTTAGGGTAGTCACCTGCTCCATCTGCATTTGACTGGAACAGATTGACTACAGACCTGGACATCAGAAACAGTATCAATTAGCACACACGCAGTAGCCGTTTGTTTCAGGGACACATAGCTTTGTGTGTCAACGGATGAAGAGAATCCTATGCATGACAGCAACAGCAGATCTTCAGAAGTGCTAAGGGCTATTGTTTTAGGCTAAAACCAATGACACCAGCAAACAATCCACTGTTCATAAAGCTTATACTGTTTTGTTGATATTAGGTGTGGAGAGCAGGCATTAGCCCTCCCACAGTGAGATCAAACTTGTTATGGAAAGTTTCATCTATCCTAGGATCTTAAGTCTTATCCTCAAGCCAAACTGCTCCTTTAATCACAAGACTGCTAACTAGCAAAGGGCAAGTCAGGGATTTGGTTGTGGGTGAAAAGAGAAACACTTCAGCACAAACTTGTCATTCAGCTGGGACACGCCTTTTTCTTCAGCTTACTGCTCTCAGCCTTGTCTTCTAACAAACAGCTTCGTATCTCATTCCTTTCCCTTGGCTTTAACCTGGGCCTAACACGGCAACAAACCAAAATCCACCCTGTGCCTTGAGGGGAAAAATAGCAAGCAAACATTTAAACCATTTTTGTTGTCTCAAAGATAAGAGGATATCAAAAGTCTGTCTACATTAAGAATACATTAAGTTCTTCCTGTCTTCTAAGTCTTTGACTTTCAGCCTTACGAACCTTACGAGGTGACAATTCAGAAAGACAACTCTGCAGGAAGTTGAAGCACAAACTGTTCTACAAGGTTAGCCATTACTAATGAATTTCCACACTAACTTTTGGCCTAATCAAGCCTGGTTTTACACTGCTACAATTTCTTGGTCAAAATAGCTACACCAGTATATGCCCCAATAAGGAGTCCCCTCTCCACTCCAGCTGGAATTAACTGTCTAGCCTAAGGCACCTCCAGCTCAGTGCATTTCTAGTCATCTGATGCTGCTGGACTCCCTTCATTATAACCCTACAATCATGAACAAGAACTTCTGCCTTTAGATGGACACTGGTCTCTATTCTAGAACAAGATGTAGAAACTAAAAGGGGTAACAGCTTCATACTTATAAATACCTCCTCTTATGCAAGTATGCTTCTGCTTGAGAACAGCTTTTTCCTTTTAACTTTTGGTACCAATTTGTTTAAACTACAAAGCAAGGCCTTTATACATGCGGAATTAAAGATGAGATACGATCTTTGGAAAAAAACCCACGTTTATTTTCCCACATCCTGGGCAGCTGCAAGATCCTTTACATGTTATTAATGACCTTTCTATGTACTTCACTTTCAGACTCAACCATTCTGGGAGAATACCTTGTTTTAATTGGCTAGCGCCCACCTGAACCCCAAAGTTTTCTCAATATCTCTCACTCTTGTGTCCCACTCCTAACTCTGGCAGAGACTGTCATTCAGAGAACATTTGCATCACTGCCTGCAGGGCTGCGTATCTGCATCAGCGTGGAACTGATCTTTCTCTTAAAGGCGTATGGTACCAGTTCAAAGCTGTTTGCACATCTGTTTACAACAGCGTTCCATATGTCCTCTTTGGAGACGATCCAGAAAATCCCAGAAACTAAAAAGCACTGGGTAGCCACCAGCTGTCCTAGTGGGATAGGTCTTCCAGTGCATAAGTGCCTTTGTGGCACACGCATCAGAGTACGACCTACAGGAAACGCAGATTGTTCCCAAGTTACATAGAGCTCGGCTGGTACTAACAAGAACTTCAGCCAGAGGAATACACTCTGTGCAGGCAACAGCAGCTTACTAGATGTTAGAGCACTCTTAAGAGATAAGGTTAAAGATATCACATGCGCTGTGTGCTAAATGATTTAGTCAAATGTCTTGCAGGAAATTGTTGATGTATTCTCTTCCAGGAATGTTTCCTGGGAAAAACAGCTGGCGATTCAGAACAGAACACTTCAAGGCTGCTGCCATATGCCAGCTGCAGCTTTACTAGTAGCATACAGAGTAGGAGTTAACTTATATTCATATTTAGAGTGTGTTTCCACATAATTAAAGAACTCTATAGAGGAAAGGCATCTGTGAGTAGGAGCAGAGTAAATTCTGCAAGCAGGGCTAACTGTTAGGAGTTAAAACAGAACCCACAAGCTCAAATGTAACTGGAGAAAGCACTCCAACAGACACAGACTGTCCTGGTGCCCACTCCCAAATGATATGAGGAAAACTCAGTCACTTTGCAACCTCAAATTTAGGCAGTCCTTGCTGGTTTCGGTCTATGTCCTCTTCTCTCATATGTATTTTTAGTGTGTGCAACTGCCAAAAATCTGAGGATATGGAAAACATATCTTCTGCATCAGCTTCTCCTTTAGCTTGAATGCACCGGTAGGAAGAACTGAACTAGTCAGCTGAGCTAGAACTATAAGCAGCTTCTCTGCACTACAACTGCTTTTGTGGTCCTTGCTGTTCTGTGTTTGCTTTTTGCTCAGGTGATGGGAAGGAAGTGAAAGGAGAGAAGATGTAACCAAAGGGGTTTTGCATTGAGAAGCTGTTCTTTCTCATGCATTTTTTTCACACCATCACAGCATGAGATTTTTCCAGCAGTGCACTTTGAAGGTTGTAAATCTTTGGGCTAGCAAGGATCAAAGTTCTGCAGACCTAACTGACAAGCTTAGAAATGCAATCCCACAGTACACTGCACAACATTAAAACCATCATGTCTTATTTAAATGCTGATGCTCTGACAGGTGCAGGCCATTTTCATGCCTGTGTTCTAACATACATGAGCTAGATTGCACATTGCTAAAACAGCACAGCGCCTGTTAACTGTGGGCACTTTGAACTGTGCAGCTCTCTTGCCTTTCAGGAAGAGGTGAAAGAGCAGGGAGTCCTTGCAAATGCCTCCACAGTGAGCAGATGTAGGAAGCTGACACCAGAATGATGACTGAGCAGGATCTTTCCCTTGGGTACATCCTGTACCAAAAGCCAGAAGTGTATAAGAAAACCAATACCCAGATATCCTGCTATTTCCTCTGTTGTGCATGGAACTGAACATATGGGGTTTTTTTCAAGGACATTGCCAGTACCTCAACTTACAGTGGCTGTAAACCCCATCAATCACTGAAGCAGAGGATGAAGAGTCCTGCCCTTTATAAGTCAGGATGTTCTACCTGCATGGTAGAATCCAACCTAGCAGAGAATTGTGTGGCAAAAGAAGAATTTGGTAAAGCCGTGGGATGAAAAAATTAAGAATATAAATGTTGTTGGGTAAAAGTCAGCATGAATGAAAACAGCAGAATGGTTTCAATTGTGCTAATCTGCAGTTCATTAATTGTGCAAAAGCAAGCACAACTGCATCTGGTGACCTCAGATTTGAGATGCAATTAAAAAATGGGATAAAGCAAAGAGTGAGAAAGAAAATATCATGGGGTGACCTTGATGTGTCTTAACACTCAGCAAAACAGAGGAGGCTCAGGAATGCTCAAAATCTCTGAACTGGCCCCTAGAAATTGATAGGATTGAGTAAAATTGTGAAACTTTACAGTTAACTTTGGATCCTGCTGACAAACAGTTTTTTCAGTCTGGAGTCTCAGACTTTATAGTTTGTATTTGCCAGCTTTTTCTCCTTGACAAAAAGTTGTTTTTGTTTGGGGGATTTGTTTGTTTGTTTTTGACAACAGACTGAGAATTTTATATCACTGAATATTATGAATCCAAAATGAAACTGAGAGACCTGGTAACGTTGCCAAAGCCCCTGCATCAGGCAGGTTTTCTGCTGAGCATTGTGCTCAGCCTTTCACCCATGCCTTGTGCTTTGTCTGAGTTCAGGTACTCCTGCCCAACTGCAGTGCTCTGGGCACTGTGTGACCTGTTGATGCTTCCAGCTGACCTACCCTCACCTTCCCTCAAGGAGACAAGAACCAAGGGGCAAACCCTGGCCAGTTTGCTGCCTACCACCTCTCCTACCTGCCACAGCTCAGAGGGCTGTTTTGATGCAGTGGACCTTTCTAGTGACCTCCTGTAGTGAGGACAGGAAACTGCTGCTAAGCAAAGAGGAAAGCACTCAACATCCTCTGTCACTCTCTTCCCCAAAACAGCAGCAGCCCTCTGAGAAGAGTGGGGTTAGCTGCTCTCTGTACAAAGGAAGCTGTGGCCTGTAAAAAGAGGGGTCTTAACTCCAGCTCTGATCCCTGTGGCTGCAGATGTTGGACCAGCCCTTGCCAATTAAAGAAATGACACAACATCCTATTGCAAAAGAGTCCAAAGGTTAAAAAAGAAGGCAAAAGTAACATAGGATAACAGCACTCACAAAGCCAAATCCTGCTGTAGCCAAAGTAAAAACTTAACTAAGTTATAGTCTTTAGTAAAATCACAACATTATTCCACTTTACAGATTGGTAAGTGACTAGTCCAAGTCATCCACTAGGTCACTAGTAGACTCAAAGAGTGAGGTATTGATTAAATATAGTCACGACTGTGATTGATCTGGACACTAAAGAATCTAGGTGTGTTTCATCTCAAGCTAAAGCATAATCTAGTATAATCTAACACACTTCGGGACTTTTGTACCCTCAAAATGCTTATTTCTCTCCACTGACTATAAAGAGAGCTTAGGGTACACATGTCCATGCTGTAAATAGCTAATGGCCAGGGAGGGGAATCCCACCTCTGCTCTCCTGCAACCCAGTGTCCAGTGGTCTCTCCTACCCGAGAAGCAGGCACTGTGTGGTGGCACCAGCTCTTTCAGCTGCACTTTTTGAGAAGGAAAGGAGAAAGAGGATAAAAAAAATATGGGGGTAGGAATAGGGAGGTCATTTCCAAGAAGAAAACAAAGAATCAATTCCATTGAAGGAAAAAGCAAAGAAAAAGTAGCCTGAGGAAAGCTTGGCCTCTGAAAAACAATGGACCAAGATGAAGGAGGAAAACATGGGTAGGAGAGGCATATGGTTTACTTCAGTTTTTGTGTTAGAATACATATTTATAGGAATTTGAATTTCCTTTCAAGGGAAACTGCTATTCCTAACACTGCCCTCTCTTCTGAGAAGTTTTCCAAGCTCATGGCAAAGATGTGCCAGCATCCTGCTCCTTAGGTGGCCCCTCCAGATATCAATGATCCCTTGTTTTCCTTGGAAAGCCATTAACAGGTATACACAGAGTTGCCCGCTCCCTGCTGCAGCTGGTACACACAAGCATCCCTTTGGGTGAACTGATCAGCTCCTGGCTTGAAATATTACCTGACAGATCCTCAGTAGCTAGTCTTTGTATTTTGGGGAGGAGGGAAGAATATTTTGTTTCTACAGGGATTAAAACTGAAGCCTGGAATGAGAAATTCAGTTCCCTTTTTCTTAAACCCGGAGCTCTTAGTTGTGCATCAGTTATGATGACACGGCCTCAAGAGGAGGCCTAGAAATAAGCCACAAATGAGCGGGGAGCAGCACGACTGATACACCAGCACAGCTGTTAGTGCTCTGCAAGAAAATCTTCCCTGAACACTGCTGGAACACAGTCAGCAAAACATGGCATGAGTGACTCAGGGGCCTGCCACTGCTGGCACTGTGTCAGCAAAGGACACCATTTCAATAATTAGCTGAAAGCAATTTTATTATTGCTCTGTAGCATACTGCTGTGGGTGTCTGCTTAGAGTCACAAGTTACCTTCACTGATCACGTGTACAGGCAGGCTTAAGCAAGACTGAAAAAGGATGTTGTAAACCTCCTGTTCCTTGGCTCCTTTTCAAGCTTGTTTGCTCTGTTGTATCCTGCTCTCTACTCCGTGTCCCCAGCACTCCTGCTTTCACCATTATAGCTAACTTAGTGTTTGCAATCTTCTTTGGGCATTGTTGCTGAGGGATGTACCTGCTCCAAGTGGAGCCTTATCTATGAGCCATAGTCTCTCAAGGGGTATACCTACTGCGGCATAGACTTATCCACAGCCACAGTCGCTTTGAGATGTACCTGCTTTGGCGTGGGCTTATCTACTGCCACAGACGCTTCGGGGTGTCTTGCTCCCACGTGGACTTATCCACAGGTCACAGTCCCTTTGACTCAAGTTCACACTGGAGTTCCAGCCTGCCCAGCACAGCAGTGCAGAAACAGCAGTGATGCCCTGGCCATCTGCCAGCCCAGGCGCACGGCCATTGCTGTTATCAAAATGTTCCCAGGCACAGCAGAGTAAGATGATAAGCAGTACAGCAAGCAGCAAAAGCAAATAGCAGCCACTCACGAGCACTAGACTTTAATATACAGTAAGGCAAGCAAGCCCCATGGCAAGCACAGGAGCCTGTTGATTAATAGCTAAACAGCAATAACAGCTACAAATTCAATCTAGCACATTCCAATCAAATCTGTCTTTATCTCGAACGCTTCGAGCCCCACATTGGGCACCAAAAAGGACTGTCGTGGTTTAACACCAGCTGGCAACTAAGCGCCACACAGCCGCTCGCTCACTCCCCCATGGTGAGATGGGGGAGAGAATCAGACGAATAAAAGTGAGAAGACTCATGGGCTGAGATAAAGACAGTTCAATAGGGAAAGCAAAAGCCGCGCACGCAAGCAAAGAAAAAAAGGAAATAATTCACTCCTTCCCATGGGCAGGCAGGTGTTCAGCCATGTCCAGGAAAGCAGGGCTCCATCACACGTAATGGTTACTTGGGAAGACAAAATGCCATCACTCTGAACATCCCCCCCCCTTCCTTCTTCTTCCCTCAGCTTTATATGCTCCACATGATGTCATATGGTATGGAACATCCCCTTGGAGAGTCCTCCCAGCTTCTTGTGCACCCCCAGCCTGCTCGCTGGTGGGGTGAGAAGCAGAAAAGGCCTTGGCTCTGTGTAAGCGCTGCTCAGCAATAATGAAAACATCCCTGTGTTATCAACCCTGTTTTCAGCACAAATCCAAAACACAGCCCCATAGTAGCTACTGTGAAGAAAATTAACCCTATCCCAGCCAAAGCCATCACAGTCAGTTATCTCTTAATTTCTGCTTTTTTTTTTTTTTTAATTTAATTGGAAAAGGAAATAAGGAAAAAAAAAAAAAAAAGAGTTGCACATACAGCCCTTGAAACAGCTGTGCATGAACTCAGCTTATGGAGCTCTAATTGTTTCAGCTCAGGTGACTGGGATGAAAAAAATGTACCGCAAATCAACACCCTTATGCATCATACCTCCCTGGTGTGACACCACACGCACACTCAAACCCTGTCTCAGCCTCTTCCTCTCAAGAGAAGGGTAATGCCTTAGCAACCTCTAGCACAGTCATATGACACATGTAAATGATTTTATGAATGTTATTTATAAAAGGCTCATCAGAGTTTCTGTGTCCCTAAATTATGATTTAAGGGTGGGGATGTTATTTCATTAGAAGATAAATCACATGTTATAACTTGACGGCAGTTTTTAAAAAGAAACCGCCCTACAGCAGTTGGACCAGTTGATTAGATATTTTCCTCCTGAGCCTACAGGCTGGCCCCAGAAATGAAGCTGCTGAGCAGAACTGAGCCCATGCCAAGTCATTGTTATGCCAGGACAAACATTGATTTCTTCTCCCTGCTCTTGACATAATACATCCCTGCACAAACATGACTGCTTTGCAAGTCCCTTCCCACTCAAGAGGCAATCCTGAAACAGCTGGGATCTCTATCACCAGGGCATCAAGCCTATTTCATTCACATGACAGGAGATCTGTGCCTGTGTTGGGGGGCAGGGAGTATTGAAGCCCCCCCTTTCCCATGCAAGAAAGTTTTATTTAGCTGACTGGTAAAGCATACTTAGAAATCTAAGCAAATTTTGTTTTTTTCAGACGAAGTCATTCATGCTCACACCACCTGAATTTAAGCTGATGCTGTTTTCATTCCTGTGGATGAGGTTTGGAGCACATAAATATGCTTGTTAAAAATAAGGAAGAGGCCACAGTGTTTTGGGACTGAGTATCACAGAGGACCACTAGTGCATTGTTCCTACCGTTATTTGTGGTCAGTGGCTAAAATCAGCATCTTGGCCAGAATTCTTCATTTGCTGGGCTTGGATTCAGAAAAAAAATGGAGCTGGATTTTTAATTTGAAATAGGAGGAGGGAGTTTTTGGTCTTTTCTGCATCTGCCACAAATGAACTGTTCCCTGCAGATTGCAGCCAATGCACAGTGAAACCAGGACTGTCCTCCATGCTCTGCTCCAGACACTGCACTTCGGCAGGAATTGCGACTGCTGTGTGCCTGGCAGTCAAGGCCAGCACTGTCCTTGCTCAGAAGAGGTGCCAATAGCAGTCAAAGCTTTGAATCAGTGAGAAGAGTACAGAGTACATTGTCAGTATGGTAGATTCATAAGTGCCTAACAGTTAGCAAGACGAGGAAAAATGACTCATAGTGTTATATGTACACCCCTCAAAATGAAAGCTTTAACTTGTGAAGTGTAGAGGAAGAGAAGCCTCATTAATCCTAGCAGTCCTTCATCCACTGTGTCTGGGAAAGGGGTCACTATCTGCCTGATAATATGGAGGAAAGAGGCTCCTTCCCAACCTTCCCTCCTTCTTCCCGTGTCTCCCTATTCTCCCATCCTCAAACCTGATGTTCAGGTCTGCTGGGTATACTGCTATGGCAATTGTCTTTGAATAACTCCAGTAAATTCAAGCAGATCAGAGCAGGCGTAAACCTAACTCACTGGCCTAGAACACCAATATAGCTTCAGCATTCGTGCTTGGATGAGGTTCCCAGATGGGAGCAGCCAGGCTAGGCACTGGCTTGAGACACTTCTCCTCGCAAACAATCCCAGCTCCCAGGAGAGGGGCTGAGTCAGTGCTGGCCACCCGTAACGTGACAGGAGGGGGCCCACAGCCCTCGTGCAGCTGGTTTCTTCAGAAGTAAGTCATCTTTTGCTCTGACCTCCATTTGCTGCTAGATTTTGAGAGAAGCAGCACAAAAATCAAAGGACCTGCTGTGTAATCTTTGTTTAACCTGTCACTCGTGCTCTGCAGCTTCTCTTAACAAGACTGACATTGTTGACTTTTTTCTGCTGAAGGGAGGGCAGTGGGGAGGGGATTAATGCACTGTTTCACACTACATCCCAAGTTACTGTTACGTTGCAAGTCACAGACACTCCAGGCCAGTCAGTAATTTGATGAATCATCAGACTTTTGTTCCTCAAGACCCTTCACTCTACCAATCACAGAGGGAACTCACAATTAAAACCCCAGATTTGTCCTTGGTTCAGCTTTTTTATTCAGAGCCTCTGCTCACCATTCCCAGGATTTAATCTCTACCAGTATGTTTAATTTCTCAATTAAGCTGTCACGTATCCCTTGTTTCTGGAGGTGGAAGGCTCAGTCATAGGCCACCTGTAACTTTTAATACTGACACACAGACATCATGGCTCATTCTACACACACCACAGTAAACCACTAGTCACTTCAGATATACCTAAATGTCTTGGAAAAGCACTGTGTAAATACCAATAAAATCCAACCATGTGCTTAGTGTAGCATCATCAGCCAGCTTGAGAGAAAGTGAGGCAAATGTCCTTCCTCTGACTCTCACCGTCCTCCTCACTTCTGGGTCTGCCCACTGCCAGCATTGCTTCTCCCTCCAGAAGCCAGGGAAGGCCTCCCCTCTCTCTTGCACACACAGACACACTCTTGCTCGTGCAAAGCATAATTTTGCTGTCCCATCAGTCCATTGCTTCAGATAACTGTTGGTTTGTGCCTGAAGAAACACTTATGAAGGTCAACACTTCTGGCCAGGTGTGTAAGACACTAAGAAACAAAGCGATCCTTCCAAAAGCCAGTGTCGGTGGTTAGGGCTATAACAGAAACCTAAGGGCCCTTATGTTCAGTTGTGTTTAACACTACCTTTCTTCTGTTATCGTTAGCATTTGCCTGGTCCCCAGACTTCTCTTAAGCTGACCTCCCTCCAGTTATCTTCCCCTGTCTCTTTGAAACCATGCTACTTTAATTTTACAGCGCAAGGGAAGTTTTTTTCAGGTGAAGCCCTTGCACGGAAGCATGGCATTGTAGAACACTTTTCACTGCATAATCCACTGCTGTGCTAAAAAACTTGCTTCTGAGGTTGCTTTCAAGCAAAACTATTTAGCTTGGGAGAGTATTGCGTCACCATGCCTCACATTTCTCTATATATCTCTACACCTTGCTGTATAACCTAAGTTTAGATGCAGAGAACTTATTAGCTTTTGGGAGTAGGATGTTAAAAAAGTTCAAGTGAATTCTCATCCTTTCCTTCAGAAACTTTAATTCATAAAATAAATGTTTCAGGTTACACATTTGAGCTGCTATAAAATAAAACATAGCAAGGAACCTTGTAAAATGCAACTGTTTGTTTTGTGCAGTGCAACTCAATACAGTGTGGTGTTCCCACAGCTATGCAATGCTCAGTCCTTACATCCCCTGCACGGCTATGGTAGTTGCACTGGTGCTGCAGCACACCAATAACCGATTCCACTGCAGGCATTTCTGCAATTCAGTCTCATTTCTGAGAAGTGATCAGAATTTTCTATGGTTCCTTCAAGCACTTCTTAAAAACCAACAATGGTTTTAATAGAAATGTGGTTGTCTTATTAATATTTGACTGAGGCAGAAGCTCTCTGATGTGATGAGCAAGCAGCGGGGAAAGGGGAAGTGGAAGATGAAGACATCAGGGTGAAGGAGCGTGCTGTGGCTGTGCAGGTGGCACCGTGGCAGGCATCGAAGGGCAGCAATGATTGCTAATGCAGAAAAGCTAAGGACACAAAGTATCTCTCCTGTTGCTGCACTAGGAGGAGAAAACTGCTGCCTCCTGCAGGAAAGCCAGTCAAGGGCTCTCTGATTCCCATAGGTTTCTAAACAATTTGAGTCTTTGTTTCCTCAGTTCGAGGATACAGCCACAAAATCCCATTTTTCTTTAGAGACCACAGCACTTTCTCGCACCAGTGATACCAGTATGGGAAGCTGCAGAAGTCATGGTTTCAGAGACCGGCTTGTATTTAGGACAGAAAATGGTGACAAAGGCATGGCATAAACTGAAAGTGTAATCTATTTTACTAATGTGTATAGTTCATACCTCACACAGACACCTGAACTATCCCCTTTCAAAAAACCCAGCCTACCAAAAATGTCTGGTTCCCACATAGCAATGTCAGTCAGAATCAGACTCCAGACTCTCAGGCAGAAAGCTATCTCTGTTCCTGCTCTCCTCCTCACAACAGTAACAGCACAATATATCTTATCAAATCTTAACACTTGTTCAAAGAACTGCAGTGTGTAAGAATCCCCTTAGATTCACTAAGGGGAAGTCATGCTTGACCAACTTGATAACCTTCTATGATGAAATGACTGCCTTAGTAGATGAGGGGAGAGCAGTGGATATTGTCTACCTAGACTTCTATAAGGCTTTCAACACTGTCTCCCATATGATCCTCATAGAGAAGCTGTTGATGTATGGGCTGGATGAGCAGACCTTGAGGTGGACTGAAAACTGGCATGAAGCCTAGTCGGAGGCCAGCAACTAGTGGTGTACAGGCATCAATACTGGGTCCAGTCCTGTTTAACAACTTCATTAATGATCTGGGTGATGGGGCAGAGTGCATCCTCAGCAAGTGTGCAGATGACACAAACTGGGAAGAGTAGCTGATACGCTAGAGGGTTGTGCTGCCAATCAGAGGGATCTCGACAGGCTGGAGAATCGGGCTGATAGGAACCTCACGCAGTTCAACAAGGAGAGGAAAAGTGCAAAGTCCTGCACCTGAGAAGGAACAACCCCATGCACCAACATATGCTGTGGCCACCTAGCTGGAAAGCAGCTTTGCAGAAAAGGACTTGGGGGTCCTGGTGGACACTAAGTTGAACATGAGCCAGCAATGCGCCCTTGTGGCAAAGGTGACGAATGGTACCCCAGGCTGCATTAGAGAAAGCATTGCCAGCAGGTCAAGGGAGGTGATCCTTCCCCTCTGCTCAGCACTGGTGAGGCCACACCGGGAGTACTGTGTCCATTTCTGATCTCCCCAGTACAAGACAGACATGGACATACTGGAGTAAGCCCAATGAAGGGCCACAAGATAATTAAGGAAATGGAGCATCTCTCCTGTGAGGAAAGGCTGAGAGAGCTGGGACTGTTCAGCCTGGAGAAGAGAAGGCTCAGGGGGATCTTATTAATGTATATAAATACCTGAAAGGAGGGTGCAAAGACAACAGAGCCAGGCTCTTTTCAGTGGTGCCCAGTGACAGGACCACAGGCAATGGGCACAAACTGAAACACAAGAGGTTCACTCTGAACATCAGGAAATGATTTTTTACCAGAAGGGTGACTGAGCACTGTCACAGGTTGCCCAGAGAGGCTGTGGAGTCTCCATCCTTGGAGATATTCAAAAGCTGTCTGGACATGGTCTTGGGCAACTGGGTCTAAGTGACCCTGCTTGAGCAGGTGGCTTGGAAAAGATGACCTCCAAAGGTCCCTTCCAACCTCAACCAGTCTGATTCTGTGGTAACAGTATCACCCAGTAAGTAACACTAGCACAAACATTCCTATGCCTGCTCTGCTTATCAGCAGTTGTAAGCCAAACTAATAGCCACATTTGAGCATATTCTAAGTAAACAATTCTTTCTTCCAAATTTCATCAAGTCTGAACAATTTTCTGTCTTAGCTGGAACCAAGTAGTGGAACTACATCTCCATGAACTTAAAAAGCTAATTTTCATGTACAAGTAGAAGTCCATAAACAAAAGAATAGCAATTTGAGCTCTGTTTTCAATTCAGTATTTAAACATTTCATTCCTGGCAAGGGCAGAATTCAAAAGCACAAAGTAATAGAAACTGAAACTAATTTCCCATTCAGCTGTAAACATCTTATTTATATATCTATTTACTTTGTCAACCATAACAATCACCTTTCTATATAGCACAGCATCACACCATCCTAAAGACAAAGAACAGACGATCCGTGGGTGAATGCCATGGCTAGGATTAGCGGATTTTTAAATTCTCTTTGCAACAGACTGTTTTACAACCAGAAACTCCTATGTTGTGTGACTTCCATTAGAAGTGGATGAAGGCCAAATTCAAAAAGGCAACTGATTTAAGAAGACGGCAGCATCCAGCAGGTACTCAGGAAACATAAAAAACCCCTAGTGAGTTGTGTTTCACACCACTTACAGTGCAATATGTAACAAGAAACACACTTGCTCCTTGAAGTTTCTTGGGTTGGTAGGACATGGCACCTCTGAATCTGCTGTACACTACTATGTTTTGAAGATGTCTGAATTGCAGTGAAATTTCTTCTTCCCAGGGGATGAGAACTCATTTCAGTGATATGATGAGCTGTAAAGAAATAAGAAAGATGTTAAGAATGAAAAAAGCTTTCCTGAGACAAAGTTACTTTGAGAAAGTCAGTAAAGGTGGATCTAATGGAAAGTAGAGTGCTATACACCACCAGACTTGCTATAGGTAGAGTTCTCTCTTATCAGAGACAGACAGAGATACTGTGAGGAAGCAATTTATCGTGGACTGCTTTAATTTCCCAGATAACTGCTATATAACAAATGTTTGTAGCAATGATAGAGCCCAAATATTTTTGTATGGTACAGTTAGTATTTCTTTCAACTATTAGTCAGTGAAGTTTTGGACTTGTTTTGGTAACTACGAAACTTCTGCCACTTACTTTCAATCTGATATTGCTGGGCATCCTGCATCCTAGGGGTAGTTCCACGCAGACATTTTTTCAGCAACAGCTTATTGTCTGTCTTACGATCTTTTTTTTTCTCTCTTTTTTTTTTCCCCCCCCCCAAACTCCCCAGCTTTCACATGCATTTTCCTCTCCCTGATCTTGCTCAGTGCAGAATTTTGGCTTTAGATCCTAAGAGCTGTATCACACCCACTCTGCTTCTCTATTCTGTTCTATAGCATTCATGGCAAGCTGCCTGGTAGCATACTCTGCTCTGTAATGTACCAGGATAAATATGACATAACACTGCTAATTCCAAGAAAAAGCACCTGTAAATAGCCCGATCTGAGCAGTATTTAAATAGGATGTTAATGCCTACACAACACAATCCCAGCAGAGTACATGCGTGTAAGTGTTGACACACACCAGAATTAGACAACATACAAAGTGTTTTGTATCCTAATTGTATGTACGGTAGTGCCAAACTTTCTATCAACCGTCTCAGAAAACTGTTCTACTCCAACAAAAGCTTAGAGCGCCAAAAAACGTAATCACCTTTAGAATGAACTTAATTTAAAATGCATATGGGTGCTGCCCAGGCTGAGAAGCCAAAAATATGTAAATAGAGATATCTGAAAGATATCTAGAAATGTTTGGATAACAAGCCTGTACTAGTTTCCAGGGGAATTTCATCCAGTTGCTAATATCTTTAACACGGAAACATCTCTGCAACAATAATAGTTCCTTTGGAATGGAGAGATCCCTTACAGCATGCTATGCAGCAGCAGGAAGATGTGAGGCAGCAGCTGGCTAAGGATGCAACATCTACTTATCTCCTTGGGACACTTTCTGATCAAAGTGCTGCATGATCAGCACTTTATTAACAAAGGCTTTTTGCAATTGTCTGAACAGTCTCCTAGTTTTTTAATCAATGACTTAATAAAGGACTAAATGCAGAAGGATGGCCACAGACTGACTGGTTTTGAGGCAAGTTAATAGACTAGCCATAGTTTAAGTGATAGCAGTCACAGGATCATCAAGCTACTGTGTGGTAGAGAAGCAGCCTCATAAGCCTTAGTCTGCACTAATTTACTGTGCAGTGTGCTGAACCCAAACGTCAGTGCAGGCTCTACAGCGTTCAGCTGTGTGGTGATGCACTATGGTCAGCACAGATAATTTCAAACCACATAAACCTTAGCTTAGCATGAACTACACAGTTTGCACTGATTTCTTTAACAAGATACCATAGCTCCCACTAAGACAGGAGGAAATAACTTCTGTTGATTTCACAGGACTTCTCTCAGATACCGTAACAGTGTTTAGCATAATCGAAATTAAAGCTAGATGGGAAATTTTCTGTGGACTTTAACAGAAGCAGCTAGACCTCTGCTGCCACGCTGAAAGGCTCCTTCCTGATAACAATTCAACACAATATAGAATATCAAGTTTACAACAAGATACAGTCTGCAACAAGCTGCCCACTGACTTTGCTTAGTAGTTTATATCCACCAGTTTCTATACAGGAGATTATTAGAAGTAGGTTAATTTTCTTCAGCGAATCTACTGAGGAGAGAAGGTTAAGGAGAGTAAAACTGTCCTAGATGAGAGTCAAATAATTTTTTAACAGTTTTGACTGATAACTTTCTACTCTGTTCTTGCCTGAACCAAAGCTATCCAGCTCTTAGGACACTATATAAACCTTACACATTATATGATGGAGAAAAATAAGCTTACATAACAGACTGCACACACATATAAAGAGTTTTATAAGATCTTCTCTAAGGGATGCTGTCACGCCTCTCACGGACTGTAGTCTTATTCATTATTTATCCCCAAAATACTGGTCTGGGAATGTACTTCAAATTTGAACTCATTGAGATAGTATTGGGGCAGGCAACTCAGGAGGACTACAAGGATGTTGTGAGGTCATGCAGGGAGAAAATTAGAAGGGCCAAAGCCCAATTAGAACTTAGTCTGGCTACTGCCGTAAAAGACAACAAAAAGTCCTTCTACAAATACATTAACAATAAAAAGGGGGCTAAGGAGAATCTCCCTCCTCTATTGGATGCGGAGGGAAACTTAGTGTCAAGGGATGAGGAAAAGGCTGAGGTGCTAAATACCTTCTTTGCCTCAGTCTTCAACAGCAAGGGAAGTTGCTCTCTGGGCACCCAGCCCCCTGAGCAGGAAGACAGGGATGGGGAGCAGAATGTAAACCCCGAAGTCCAAGGGGAAATGGTCAGTGACCTGCTACGCCACCTAGACACGCACAAGTCTATGGGGCCGGATGGGATCCACCCAAGGGTGCTGAAAGAGCTGGCAGAAGTGCTCATCAAGCCACTCTCCATCATTTACCAGCAGTCCTGGCTAACTGGGGAGGTCCCAGTTGACTGGAAGCTGGCAAATGTGACGCCCATCTACAAGAAGGGCCGGAAGGAGGATCCGGGCAACTACAGGCCTGTCAGCCTGACCTCGGTGCCTGGGAAGGTTATGGAGCAGATCATCTTGAGTGCCATCACGCGGCACGTACGGGACAACCGGGTGATCGGGCCCAGTCAGCACGGGTTTATGAAAGGCAGGTCCTGTCTGACCAACCTGATCTCCTTCTACGACATGGTGACCCGCTTAGTGGATGAGGGAAAGGCTGTGGACGTTGTGTACCTGGACTTTAGTAAAGCCTTTGACACCGTCTCCCACAGCATTCTCTTGGAGAAGTTGGCTACCCATGGCTTGGATGGGCGTACTCTGCGCTGGGTAGGAAACTGGCTGGATGGCCGGGCCCAAAGAGTTGTGGTGAATGGAGTTCAATCCGGTTGGAGGCCGGTCACAAGTGGTGTTCCCCAGGGCTCAGTACTGGGGCCAGTTCTGTTCAATATCTTTATCAATGATCTGGACGAGGGGATCGAGTGCACCCTCAGTAAGTTTGCAGATGACACCAAGTTGGGAGGGAGTGTTGATCTGCTGGAGGGCAGGCAGGCGCTACAGCGGGACCTGGACAGGCTGGATCGATGGGCCAAGGCCAATGGTATGAGGTTCAACAAGGCCAAGTGCCGGGTCCTGCACTTGGGGCACAACAACCCCAGGCAACGCTACAGGCTTGGGGGGGAGTGGCTGGAAAGCTGCCCGGCGGAAAAGGACCTGGGGGTGTTGGTTGACGGCCGGCTGAATATGAGCCAGCAGCGTGCCCAGGTGGCCAGGAAGGCCAACGGCATCCTGGCCTGTATCAGAAATAGTGTGGCCAGCAGGAGTAGGGAGGTGATTGTCCCCCTGTACTCGGCCCTGGTGAGGCCGCACCTCGAGTACTGTGTTCAGTTTTGGGCCCCTCACTCCAGGAAAGACATTGAGGTGCTGGAGCGTGTCCAGAGACGGGCAACGAGGCTGGTGAAGGGTCTGGAACACAAGTCCTATGAGGAGCGGCTGAGGGAACTGGGGATGTTTAGCCTGGAGAAAAGGAGGCTGAGGGGAGACCTTATTGCTCTCTACAACTACCTGAAAGGAGGTTGTAGAGAGATGGGGGTTGGTCTCTTCTCCCTAGTAACAGACAACAAAACAAGAGGAAATGGCCTCAAGTTGCGCCAGGGGAGGTTTAGATTGGACATTCGTAAAAACTTCTTTACCAAAAGGGTTGTCAGGCATTGGAACAGGCTGCCCAGGGAGGTGGTGGAGTCCCCATCTCTGGGGGTATTCAAAAGGCGTTTAGATGAGGCCCTAAGGGATATGATTTAGTGGGGGACTTGGTAGTGATAGGTTAATGGTTGGACCCGATGATCTTGGAGGTCTCTTCCAACCAGAACAATTCTATGATTCTATGATTCTATGATTCTATTTGGTTACTGTTTCCTCAATGGTATTTCACTGTTTCGCACAGAGCTCAGCTAGACTGTGGTATGCTGGGTGAAGCAGGGAAGCCTTCTTTGAGAAGTTACAGGAAATCCTCTCCAAGCCTTTCTCAGTAGCTTTCTGAGCATCTTGGTCTCCTGATCATTCTGCCCCATCTTACTGCCCTCTGGACTTCTTGCTGCCTTCTGTCTTCTTGCAGAAGTTTCCCTCTAGTCAGCTTTTGTTAAAATGCTCTGTTGAAAAGAGGGACGTGCACATATACATCTCATATTTGAACTGTCTCATGTGCTCTACTCGCCAGCAGTCTTTCTGGCACAGTTTCTCTCCGTTTCATTACTCTCTGTGATTTCTGTTGGCTTACTTCCAATATCAAAATAAACAGAAAAAAATAGAAGAAAATTGGCCCATGCCTCAAAATTCATCCCAATTACATCTGGAAGTGCAATTACAGCTCATGAGGACCTGTGTGGCCTCTAAAGGGCAGTCGGAGCCCAGGGAATGCTCACACACTAGGAGAAAGATTCACCCCCCAACAGACACAGCAGCTTATCAGAGCCAGAAGGATCCTGAGGGAGACTGTAACATACACAGAGCACTTTATTTTGTGAAGAACAGGAACCTTTCTCCTCCCCGAGTCACAATGCTTACACTGAGCTCAGCCTCAAAAGCGAGCAGGCAAAGTCTCTCTCTCCCTGGACAGGGATTGCGGTAGCATTGAAGGGAACGCTCCTATCTTGGCATTGCTTTACACAAAGGAAGATTTCTCTGTTAACAGGCTTCATTCTACTGACTTGCTGGGAAGTTACAGAAAACGTGGCTTATTTTTGTCCCTTTCCGTGTTATAATCAAGTGTTGGTCCTAGCTTACAATTTCCATTTAACAGCCAGGGCTTTGTATTCCTAAAATGGAATTGCATGTCTCAGCATTGTTCTTGCAGCGTCATGCACCATTACAAAACCCTGAGCTGTACCAGCTTTAACAAAGAAATCTATTTCCTTATCATTCCAGGAAAAGACTCTCTAAAACTCCAACTATACCCTGGCCTTGCCATATTTGCTTATCATGGAGTGGGGATTTGGTTACAAAGCCTATACAGTCACATTTTATTACCTAACAGTAATAAAAAAAAGCAAATTTCACCTTCTGATGAATCAGATACTACTTCAGTGTTTCCAGATGCCTCAGTTGAGCAAGTAATTATCTGCTCATTTCACAGAATGAAAACAATTAGCAGAAACAGAAAGCGGATTGTCCTTCTTTGGGAAACATTTCCTAGGGAATTTTGGTGATATTAACCAGAAAGGAGGAAGCAGCAGCAATGATTTAATTTCGAAATAATGAAAAACTGTATTTTTATGTTAACAAAGTCTCTGCTGAATATATTCCGTACTGTTAAGGCCAATCCACACACATTCATCCACACCAGATATTCATCAACACTGTAAGTCTCCTCTATTACACTAACACTGTAAATCTCTAGCTCAAACGTCAAATGGCAGCCCAAGACATCCCCTCAAAATTGTTTACCTTCTGGACATGAGAATGAGCGTACCTTTCTCCAGACACTTCTCATCCCAGTCTATTATTTCCTTCTTCCAGCTCACCTAAGGTCTGATCCTCCTCCCCTCATGCTGGTGCAAACCAGAAGCGCTTTGGGAAAATACGGTATAAAAGAACCTGGGGTACATCTTACTGCTGTATTCAGAATGTAGGCATCAGAGTATGAATGGCTTTGGTACAGTCAAAAGATGATATAGATGGGAGAAAAGAGGTGGCAGCTCATAGCCAGCTAGCTGGGATCACCCTCTAGTCAACTCTAAATATAACCACTCATATAGGCCCTTTTGTTGTATGGGTGATATGGCCTCCTTGCTCCCCAGTAGCAGCTTTTGTGTGTTGATTCTAGTTAGATGTAATCAGAAATTCTCCACAGCACTCGGGTCCTTGATTGCATGGAAACATCTGCAGTTGGTGTAAGGCTGCCTTCATATTTAGGGCAAGATGTATAGGAGGGGGAATTGGAGATGAACTTTACAGAACTCATTAAGGGTTTCAAGGTACCGGGCCACAAATCATCATATGGATATACTGATTTGATTTTAATGCAAATACTTAATGTTACCTTATTTGTGCTTCAGTGTTCTGAATTTTAATATGGGGCAGTGAACAAGGACCTCAAGTTCAAACAAGGATTACCATTTGACTATGCCCAAATCTGATTACAGCCTAATGATCAACTTAATGTTTAGTGTTTGATTCCAAGTTTGTTTCTTTTTTTCAATTTTCTTTTCTTTCTTGGAGCACAGAAACAATTATCTAAGTTTACAATGAGCTCTTGGCTACATCCAGACTTCAAAACCACAGTTATTTTCAGACTGGGATCCTGTCTGAAATGGAGAGTAGATTTGTGCTATTTGCTCCCTCCATATTTTTCAAAATAATTTAAAAAAATAATCTTAGTATATCTATGGTAATATCTAATTGAAAATCCAAGGTAAGTTTCTATGTAATAAAGACAGGCCAGAGAAGGTGTCAAACTCATTAACTTACATATAAACTATGGCTGTTTGAGTGCTAATACCATTGCATGGTATCTAGGCAGAGAAGAGGGGAAAAAAAGTAAAATGCAGCTGACTAAGAAGTAATTAACTTCGGTACTTCATCTTTTAACATTTTAAGGTGGAAGGAGGTCATTTTCACAAAGTCATTGTGACCATTTCACTCTAATTAGGAGTTTCTGAATTCAAGAATCTTTAAAAACACTACTGTTATGATCCTAATATCACATCCTAATAGGAGATGAAGTAATACTAACCAGATCAGGCTGTTTTAGAAAAATAGCATGACTGCAACTAAGAAAACAACAGGACAAGATGTAGGAAAAGCAGTTAGTGTTTTTTGGATGCCTAGTTGTCCAGAACAGATTATTGCACATCTTCAGTTCCTAGGCATGGACAAGTAAAAATACCTAGTGGCAGTAAACTGACTGGGGGGCATTAAGAAGAGTGTGTCCAGAAGGTCGAGGGAGGTTCTCCTCCCCCTCTACTCTGCCCTAGTGAGGCCCCATCTGGAGTCCTGCATCCAGTTCTGGGCTCCCCAGTTCAAGAAAGATGAGGAGAGAGTCCAGCGGAGGGCTATGAAGATGATGAGGGGACTGGAGCATCTCTCCTATGGGGGAAGGCTGAGGGAGCTGGGGCTGTTCAGCCTGAGGAAGAGAAGACAGAGGGGACCTCATCAACGCTTATAAATATCTCAAGGGCGGGTGTCAAGAGGATGGGACCAAACTCTTTTCAGTGGTGCCCAACGACAGGACAAGGGGCAACGGGCACAAACTGGAACACAGGAAGTTCCATCTGAACATGAGGAAAAACTTCTTCACTGTGAGGGTGACAGAGCCCTGGCACAGGCTGCCCAGGGAGGGTGTGGAGTCTCCTTCTCTGGAGATATTCAAAACCCACCTGGACGCTGTCCTGTGCAGCCTGCTCTGGGTGACCCTGCTCTGGCAGGGGGTTGGACTGTATGATCTCCAGTGGTTCCTTCCAACCCCTGCCATTCTGTGATTCTGTGACCTGCTATGTTTTCAACCATTAAATCAACACTCATTTATATTTTGTGGTCTGCACATAGGCACACAAGCTTCCTGCTGTATTATTTTTGAGCATAGAGGCAGTTACAATAGCATGAAAGACATATCCTATAGCTATAGGTAAACATCACAAAACTCTCTGGCCTACTGGGTTTCTCATTTTAACTGCAGCATTGCAGAGGAAGCACAGAGTCAAGGGAGATGCAGGCTTGGACTCAAGCAGATGCACGGAGTACTGAGAAGTTTCTACTCCCACCATTTGGAGCTCACTGCACATGCAAAAACCTAGAACCGTGCTCTGTGCTTCGGCTGCCAGTTTGCTTGGCTCTCATCTATCTGCCTTTAAGTACCATCCACAGCTCTACATAATCTCCAGTGATAAAAGGGATTGAGAAGTGCTTTCAGCTGCAGCATGAAAGTCTGTCCATGCCTGCTTATACAGGAAGATAAAACAATCTCTGTTCCTTTCCCTTTAAACAGCAAACACAAGACAGTGAGGTTTTGGGTTTTGTTGTTCTTGTTTTTGGTGGGGTGTTGTTTTTTTTTTTGTTTGTTTGTTTTTTAATGACATTAGACCTTCTTTTTCTCAGGGAAGCTCAGCACTGACTTACAGCCAACAGGGCCTTACTGGGTAGCTGCCAGATGACAGTATCACCTCCCAAAAAAGGTTTCCCTTTCTAGCTATCTTTGTGTTATTTATAGGCAAAAAGCAGCGGATACAAAAAAATCCAGGGAAAAGGGAGGGGCAGCATCAAGCAACTTGGGACTTTATTCAATTACTGCCTGTCAGAGAAATATTTGCCAAGGTCTCTTTGAATAGCTTTAAAAAATGTTTCTAGTACAGGGAAAAAAAGTCCATTATTCACAAATGTGGCAGCCTGGAGATAAGGAAGAGGTTTTAATTTCTAAACAAAAGGACGCTTGGTATTAAACCCACCTGCAACATACTCAGTTTTAGAAACTGATGAGGGAAGGTTTATTTGCCCCTTTTTTTGTGTGTGTGTGTGTGTGGGCGGAAGTGTTAGCTTACTTTAGAAAGAGTGCCTAGAACAGAAAAACAGCTGGAGGAGAAATAAAGTGCAGCAGAATTGCAGTTCCATGGGACAGCCAGGAAATTTCAGCGGAACTGCTCCCTTGCTTTAAATTAGGCACCTGCAATTTATGCACATAGCAGAATTTTGCTGAAGTGCATTGGTTTTTTTGTCTTGATTTTCTGAGAAAATGAAGTTCATGTTATTGTGCTGCCTCTTCTGCATCCTATTCTTGCCATGAAGGCTTCAACGGGTTAGTCAATCCCAATTCACTTTGCTACAAACTGGAGTTATCCGCTGCCTCCAGCCCTTTAAAGACCCGCAGTTGTGAAGAAAGGGGAGACTATTCTTCTCTACCCACCTAATCACAGCATAAAAAGTACAAACAGCTCAACTTAGATTTGTTTGGGATGGCCCACCTCATACTTGGGAGGCAACAACCGGCATCTACTTAGCTCTTAACCAGCCATAGCACAAGCTGCTCCCTGCCCTGTAAGCAAGCTAAATATATGTAGGTGAAGATGGTGGAGAGCGCTGCGGGTGTATGTTTGGGTGGCTTTTTTGGCATGGATGTGTGTGTGCACACATGTGCATGACAACACTAGGAGGCTAGGCCACTACCTACTGAGACAGGGAAGGAGCTAAAAGTACATCTATATATAGGAGTTTACACAAGACTTGAGGTGGAGCTCAGAAATGCAGGACAAATTCATACAAAGATGCAGTTCTGTACGGTCTGCTGTTAATGGCCTAGCTGCTCTCCCACTACACTTACCACCCAAGAGGCAGAAAGCCCTGTCTCTTTCTTAATTAGCCCTGGAAAATTAATGAGCTATCACTTTAACTTGCTGTATTACAACTTCTGTTGATAAACAATAGATTAACCACTCAGGCAGCACCAATAGCAACAGACTTACTTCAGCAATCATAAAAAAACCTGACCAAAACCCAACAAGCTATCACTCAAAGGATGTTCAGTGAAGAACAACTGAACATGCATGCCCGTTTAAGGAGCCCATGTGCTCCTAGTTTGCCATCACAAGCAATTAGTCTCAGAATCAGTAGAAACATTAAACTAACTACACTTGACGAAAAGCCTAGGATCTACTGACTTTCCCTATACTGCTAGATTTAAATTCCTATGCTTTTACAACATTATAAGACAGAAATTAAAAGCAAACATCAGAAACAAGGCTATGGAGCAATCAATGAAATTTCTGGTAAAGGCACTGAAGTCCAAGAGAAGCAAAATTTCAAGTTTGCCATTTGAATGTACTCAAGTCTTGATTTAGCCAGTTATCCAGAAAGCAACTAAATATATTGTCATTTTATATGGCCTTTTCATAACAACCTGTAGCTCAGTTATCCTGGTCTGCAAATACAGAGGAAAAGTGGCAAGGCAGATCTAAAATGGGGCAATTAACATTGGATTTGCAGGTTAAAAACTCCCAACCCCAGTAAACAAGGCCTGCTATCATTTTTAATTTGAACACTAAAGCTCTTTGCTGATTAAACTTCTTTTAATGTTAATTAAACCACTGCCACATCAACTCTTGAATTAAACTAGGCAATTTCTGTGTTTATACAAGTCTGGCATTCTTTCAGTTGAAGGTAGAAAACCTACTACTAGAGTCTATCCACCCAGCTGGTTTGCTTAACCTCCTAGAGTAAGTAGGTAGGAGCAACCCTCTGCCCTCCCCAAATGTCTTACTGCAGCGACTTACTGATTGTTCAGCTATCCAGAGAGATAAACTGTCCTCTCTCCAGCGCTATGATGGACAGTAAGGGTGATCAGGTTCACCCAGATTTTGTGAGCAGTTGAACTGAATAAAGCCTTTTCCCAGCCAGCTCTTTGGCCAGTCAGGCCACCCTGGTGACATCTTAAGTGTATTGAATTTAGATCTTGCTGAGAATTTAGTATATTATTTATGAGAATGGATTGATTTTTCTTTTCTATGAGGGAATAACATAGCATGTATCCCTCCCTCCCCCATCTGTACTTTTTGTAAAATAATTCCTACATAAATACCAATGCATCACTGCCAGAAGTATTGTACAGTTTTAAAAGACTGCCTCAATTTGTAGTTGTTCTCTCTACCAGGGATTCACAAGGAATTTATGGAGAGGAAAAAGCCTGAATACAAAGGAAATTCACAATTACCTTTCCTGCTTGCTGTTGATGGTGCATTACAATATAAGGTTAAGTACTCTAGCTACTTGCTTGCTGTCCTTCAGTCACAACTACATGTTATACAGATATTTATTTCATCTTGTTCCAAAGCACATTAAAATTGGGAAGAACTGAAGCATGGAGATGGGTAGTATCTTTCTTCCTGTCACCATATATTATGTATATTTGCTCTTTCCTAGCTTATACTTGATAAATTAGAAAGACTTAAACAACTTATGTTCGTGTTTTTCGTTCAGGGGATGTTTCCATTCTCATAATACATTTAAAAAAAACCAGCACGTAGGGCAAGAAATATAAGTTTATGAAGTGAGATTATGGCAGAATTTGGGTTCCTAAATTCAAAACTGTGATCATGATTGTGCGATTCTGCTGAACAATTGTTGGGCCATGAAGATGCTCTTAACTCCAGAGATCACTTTTAGCTTTACTTTACTACAGATTTTAAATACAATATGTGTTGAGTTGAGCAGCTGTCCAGACAGCATGCTGGGTTTGGATCTGATTCTAACTCTGACTCAGAGTTCTGAATTATGGCTAATGTTATCAGTGTGGCAGAGGTAGAATGTTTATAGTTAGGCACCAGTGGATTTCTCTTTCTGGAGTATTTGGTCTCCTGTGATCCATTCTTCATCAACCATTTCCCAGAACAAGGTTGTCCCAATTCAAATAAGCCTTTGCTCTTTATCTTATCTGATCATTTTTTGCTTCATTATTTCTCCCAAAGCTTATCTACTGCTTTCTCTTAATGAAGTTGTCTCTGCTTCTGCCCCTGTTTTCTCCCCCTGCTTTTTCCCACAACTATGAAGACATTAGTATTTTCATCCACTCCCTCAAGGAGAATGAACAAGGCTATACCTATAAGCAGTGAGGAGGAAGACAAGGAGGCCTGAGACAAAGCAAGGTTTGCTCAGAAATTTCCTATTGGGAGATAAAAAGCTACAAAGGTTAGCTTAAATTGTGAGCCAATTACAAAATGTCACAGCAGTAGATATTTCCAAACATCTTTTTTTTTTTAAAAAAAGTGCATGTTGAAATCAGAAGAGGTCCATCTTTTTATTTCATGAAAACAAGTTTTTATTTATTTAAACCAAACAGAAAGATTTAAGATTACTACTTCTGTTTCAAAACTTGAGAAGAAAACTTATATTTAAACAAGTGCCCTGCCATTCACTGCATCAAGGAAATGCAGTAAATCCAAGAAGCTGAAAGTGAAACTTACAGTCTCGTAAAAAGTTAACTAACTCCACTGAGCTGCAGCATCTCAAGAACTGATGAACAGAAACTGAGGCATTTACTAGAACACTGTCACACTGGTTTACTGGCAGCACAAAGGAACACCTTAAATCAATCAGTGAGTAAGCAAGAAAACACTCAGTGGAAAAATAACTCTCCTTTCAGTTTTGGGAAAAGCTTCTGTATAGAAGCAGCCTTGCTTGGTGCTGAGGGAGAAAGGGACAAAAGTTTGGAGGAACAAGTCTCCAACACTGACATCAGTTCAGCTGCACCAAAGTCACGGTCTTGCAAGTATACATTGATACGGTTAATACCCAGACTGCACAAAAGAAGGTTATCACTAGAGCTGCAGTGCCACCCCTCTGACATGGCTGTTGGTTATATCAAGGTTAAAGTGGTATAGCTACACGCTTGGTGAGGAAAAAGAACAAGCCTAATTTTCTGCTGGCTTAATGAGATCGAGGCTATAGCACCAGCCAGTACTGAAATTACCCTGCTAAAAAAGCCTGCAATTCTTTCTCGTCTAACACTGCCTTCCCATCAAGAGTGCTAATGCCAGTCTCCCACAAGTCCTGAAAATAAAATAGCACTACAAATCACAACCGGGCTTGCTCTGTAGGAACTAACTCTAACATCTAGGACTGGGCCAAATACTCACCAGGGAGAAGAGCTTCACCCCATCTGTAATAAAAAAAAGTACTAAGTGCAGTTTATGGACATATTGGTAGAAGTCTGGCCTGTGATCATAGCACCTGCATTACTCTGATACAGTGGTACTCAGCCCACGCTGCCACTCCTGCATTTAAAGTTTTGCAAAATATTCATATGACCTGCCAGACATGTCCTTTAGTGCGCACTCCAACCTATTTGCTGCTGCTGCTGTGGCAGCAGAGCCTGGGCGTACTCTGTACCTCGGCACACTTCAGACGCACTGGGCCTGGATTCTGTGGGCAGCAGACACATGGAGACACTGTCCAGACTTTAGAGGGAAAAGCCTAAATGTAACTGCACAGCCCAGTCATGCCTGTTGCATTAGTGCAGAAATGATAATTTTTGCACTTGGAACTGAGCCCCTGGACTGCATACCCTGCATCTGCCAAGCCAGTATCTTCCCTCTCTAGACCGTCCCTCATGCTCCAAAGAACAAACCGAACCAAAACAAAAAGCAGAAGAGTACAGACTCTGCTGGCTCTGACACTAGACACAGTGACTCAAAAGTAAGGCGTTCTGCTTTTCTCCTTCCCCCCCTTCTAGGCATGTAGAAGAAATCTGTTTCATATGATCTGAGCCCTTGTTTTAAATGGGAAGGATACTGTCATCATGCCATTAAGAACTGCTTGCAAGCATTGTTTTGATCCCAGTGCAAATCCCACAAATTTGCTCAGCACCTTTCACTCAATACTTCAGACTAAGAACAGAAGTAATCCTGTCCCATTGTATGCAGATATTTGTATGACAGATTAAAAAAAAAAAAAAAAAAGGAGGCTACAGCCCACATTACTGGGGCACATACCAAGTCCTGACAAGGACTAAATCATAGCTCTGAAGGGCTTCCTTTAAAATGGATATTGATGCACTAGTCACAAAACGAATGACAGGTTTCATTATAGATAAGGAGAAAGCAACAGTAGTAGTAGTTAAGACTGTAGCTCAGAGAAAGCACATGCCTGGCACCCAGGGCCTGGGACAGGCTGAGAGTTTTGAGTAAGATTTCACGGAAGTTTAAGTGAATCTCAGCCAAGATGATGTGGTCCTGTGCCTGTCTCTCCCTCCCCTTCTCTCTCTTGTGCCAGCAGTAAAGGTCATGTGGCTCTATAATGAAAAGGTCTGGCAAAGTAAGAAGTAGTAAGTTATTTTGGAATTTTTTCTTCCAGTTAGAGTTCAAGCAGATTAGCTCCCTCACCACAGTCACAGGAGCAATATTATAAATGCAAAGGAGAGGAAAGGCAGGGCTGTGCAGTGGACACCAGGGAGAAAGGGCTGCCAGGACCCACAGCAGACCAGCTGAAGCTGACGTGGAATGCTGCTGCTGTCACTTGATTCTTTATTCACAGAATGGAGATATTGAACCTCTTTGCTAGTAAGCAAGTTCACAGACAAAGTCCTTTCCTCAGTTCTTTGCACCCTTCTAGAAAAAGTATAAAATAAACCAAATCTCAAATACTGACAACCCACTTGGCTCAACAAGGGTAGCATTGCCTTAATGGACTGAACCACTGGAGCACTCTGTCTTCAGACTCTCCAAGTTGAGTGCAGAAAAGCTTTTCATTGGAGCTGTACAGGCTAGCCCTCAATACCAAATGGACAGTGATGTGAGAGGAGAAGAATTTCTGCTATGGGAAGATGACAACTAGCCAGAGAATGTCAAAAGCTTGGAAGCCAGTTCTCAGGAAACAGGCTGCAAGACATGGAAGATGCCAAAACAAGCTTGTCAAATGCATGCCAAGAGAGTGAAAAACAAAAACATCGTTGACAGACAGTGGTCATATCTTGATATCCCATGCCTGAGAGCAGAAAGTGGCTGATGGCTGGCCAGAAAGGTCCTAGATCATCAGCCAAAACAAATGAAGGAGATTCCCACTTTCTAAATGGTGAGACTGAGTGGAAATCTGCACAGCCACACCTAGAGAAAGCATACTTCAAGCCTCTGTCTGCCTCCCCTCCCGACAATGTGACCTTGTCCTCAGTATCAAACTATTTCAAGATTATGAAAATGTGTTCCCTAAGTGCACCTCCTGCCAAAACACAAAAAGCTTTCTCAACAGGACAGGAACAAATGGTACATGCAAGATGGCACAGTAACACCCGTAAAACACAGGCAAGGTAGGGGGAGAAAATATGCTTCTCTACAAGGTCTTCAGGCACCGAGTATCAAACTCTAGAAAGAGTTTGGATTGCTGCGAGATACTCTGCAGTAAACCAAACACTGTATACTGCCTCCTTCAATTTGGTATTCTTTACTTTCCATTTTGTTGTCTCCATGGGATTACCAGCTGGAAACGGACACACTTGATGGTTTCTGAGACCTCAGATTCCATTATTCTGCCACAGCACTTAGTAATTACAAATGCTTTGCCAAGTATCTGATGTTTTCACTGGCTGAAAGCCCTTGCTTAATGGGCTGATAAAGAGTAAGTGCTGTCAGAGAATGGCATGTGATTGGTTACATGGGTCAGCTGAAACTGTGCCCTCAGGAGGTGACTGCCTGAGCAAACAGCATAAATGAACATCTCCTGGGTGAGAAGCTGAATGAATTCTACTCCTAGAAGAGAATTTCATCTGTTTAACTATTCCCAGTGCTACTAAGGCTTCCCCTTCTGTGCTAAAAGTTGAACATCCAATGCACGTTAATCTCTCAAGAATGCCATAACCTATCTTCAAGTGACTAGAAGACAAGATATCAAACAATCTGGGTGTCATATATTGGGACCAGTACTGTTTAATATCTTCATCAATGACAGACAGTGGAATTGAGTGCACCCTCAGCAAGTTCGCAGATGACACCAAGCTGAGTGGTGCGGTTCACATGCCTGAGGGATGGGATGCCATCCAGAGGGACCTGGACAAGCTCAAGAAGTGGGTCCATGTGAACCGCATGAGGTACAACAAGGCCAAGTGCAGGGTCCTGCACTTGGCTCGGAACAACCCCTGATATCAGTACAGGCTGGGGGATGGAGGGATCAAGAGCAGTCCTGCTGAGAAGGACTTGGGGGTACTGGTGGATGAAAAGCTGGACATGACCCAGCAATGTGCGCTCGCAGCCCAGAAAGCCAACCGTATCCTGGGCTGCCTCAAAAGAAGCAGGACCAGCAGGTCGAGGGAGGTGATTCTGCCCCTCTACTCTGCTCTTGTGAGACCCCACCTGGAGTACTGCGTCCAGCTCTGGGGCCCTCAGCACAGGAAAGACACGGACCTGCTGGAGCAGGTCCAGAGGAGGCCACAAAGATGATTGGAGGGCTGGAGCACCTCTCCTATGCAGACAGGCTGAGAGAGTTGGGCTTGTTCAGCCTGGAGAAGAAAAGGCTCCAGGGAGACCTTCTAGCAGCCTTCCAGTACTTACAAGAAAGATGGAGACAAACTTTTTAGCAGGGCCTGTTGTGACAGGACAAGGGGTAATGGGTTTAAACTGAAAAGAGGGGAGATTTAGACTGGACATAAGGAAGAAATTTTTTACAATGAGGGTGGTGAAGCACTGGCGCAGGTTGCCCAGAGAGGTGGTGGAGGCCCCATCCCTGGAAACGTTTAAGGTCAGTCTGGACAGGGCTCTGAGCAACCTGATCTAGTTGAAGATGTCCCTGCTCATTGCAGGGGGGTTGGACTACATGACCTTTAAGGTCCCTTGCAACCCAAACTATTCTATGGTTCTCTATAAAGGTAAAAGTAACTTGAAGGCTGCAAGGCAGGGGAAATTAGGCCATTTAGTAGCATCAGTCAAAGTTATCATCAGCATAACCCATCCAGGCTCAAAGCTAGCTAATATAAAAGGCCTTTATCTAGTTTGTTGGGAATTCAAACACCACATTAAAAAGGAATAAATATGTTTTAATACATTTTCACAGGTGGTTTAATAAAAAAGTAACTTTGAACTGAAATAACTTTGAAATGACATACCTATTTCAGTGGTAGGCATGCTACAGCACAGTCTGCAGACGGGCTTTTCACCACTTGTTGACTCCTGTGTTTTGAGTCATTAGCTGCTGTAGCTGCATCAGCAGAAAGCTAGAGCGTGGATGAGCAGAATAACAATTTGTAGGAGTTGAGCCAGCTCTGAGATCAAACTCAGGGTAAAACTTCAAATTGCCGTTTATCACTGACTTTGTTGAAATACCTGAATTGACAATGATAGTTTCACTTTTCATTCTCCTGGTTCAGCTGTTGTGCCTATCACTGAGGGAGGAGTTCAGTTTCTATTTCTCAGCAATAGCCTCTTCACCCTTAGGTTTCCTGCACTCTGACGAAGCATGTTTCCAAACTGAAGGGTTCTTAAACTTCTGGTTGTGATGAAAACCAGCAAACTTCCATGGCATAAGCACTGTGTCCAAAGGTCACTGTCAGGGAGTGCATAAAACAGACTTACCCCTCAGCTACTTCAAAATACAGAAGCTCTGGTATTTTAGTTCTGGACACAGTTCCATTTATTTAAGCTAAATTTGTGTCTGGTGTTTCATTTGTTCTCACTGATGGACCAAGCATGACAAAAATACTCCTACCAACAATTCCACAAAAGCTACAAGCTACTTCCACTTTATTTTTTTACCCCCCATCTAGTATATTTTACTTTTTTGTACTTTCAAATTCATCTCATTTAATCAAAACTGGTTGCAACACACACAAACCAAAGAGAGTTGCATCAATATATACAAGGACATGGAAACTTGCAAGGTAAAGGCAGGAGGCAAATGACTTCTTAAACCATTTTCTGCAAGGAAAAATATATTTGAAATGACACACTCCTGAGTGTAATTTAAATTTAAGCTTCTGTGTGACTAAGTTGACATTAAAAGTCCATCTCCTGAACACAAATAGTGAAATAGTCACCCATAGGATGAACATGCAGGCATGGTTTGTTTCACCAATGGACAAAAAAGGATGATTAGATACTTTTTCCATTCACAAAATGGTTTGGGGTTTCTTAACTAATTTATTTTGGCAGGACAAGGAGTCTGTAGTGGTTATTACTGTCTTGATGCTTTGAAGAACGCTTTCTTCATATTCCCACAGAAAATCATTTGAAGGACAAAAAAACCTTTGCCTTTTTATGTAACAAATGGCTATGGCCTAAACCAGTAATAGAGCTTAAAATTAGTGCTTCTAATGTGACCACTGAGGCATTTCAGACTTAATTACATCTGAAGCAGACTTAACCACCCATTTCTCTCCAGTTTCACACAAACAATAATTGCCTGCGTAGCCGCACTGCAACATTGTAGAATTAACCACATCCTAGAGGAGCTGGAAAAGAAAAAAGGCAACAAAACAGACTCCAGAGTATCTTTCCAGGCAGAACAGGCTCATTGATCAGTCTGGCAGGTCTCCCTTCTGCAGTAAGAATTAGAACCATTCTACTAAGTCGGCGTTGTTCTGTACCAAACACCTAAAGCAGGTAATGCTCTACTTCCTCACTTGGCTTTCTACTTTAGCTCTTGTTGACTTACATGAAGTGATACAAAGAGAACATTCCTGAGTCTGTATGTACATATGTACTAATGATCGTCCTTATTAATCTACTTCTTAAAACCCTCCCCTGTATTTTTACTTTAAGAAGCTGTGCAAATTTTACTGCAAGCTGTAATCTTGTACACCAAATGATACACTACCCCAAGGCAAAAAAAAAAAAAAAAAAAAAGTGTTATTAAAGTTAGGGCACTAATATAAACACAAATAAATAGCCTCTATTAATAAAAATGTTAAAATTAATGTCCCCACATAAATCTTACACCCAGATCTTACATTAGAGGCCAGCGACCATACTGTAGAAGCTGGAATGTGGTTCTGCAGTTTCAGTATGGCTGCACCACTCCAAACATGATTCTCTTTGACAGGCAAAAAATCCTCAGTGAATGAGATGGCAAAATACTTTTTACACACTTAGGTCCTGTGAATGAAAGAGACAGCAAAATACTTACACACCTAGGTCCTGTAATCAGTGAGGCTATACACAAGCTTATCTGTTAGCCACAGAGCCTAAGAGGTAGCAGGAAAGTCCAGGACTTTCCTTGCATGGTAGATAGTACAATTCAGGATGTCTCTGTCTTGCTGCAGTGCTGCTCAGCACTATGATACTCTTGCATAGGGAGATGATCCCCTCTCATTTTACAAACCACCTCCACTGCGTACTGTTCAAAGTGTACAGCTCCCAACCACCTTCCCACTACTACATGTTCCAGACTGACTCTGGAAGCAGCATGAAGCAACAAGCTGCCTTGTTCACTCCAAGATTGTAAAGTTCATTGTGGGTCACGTACTAATTTTATGCCTTGTTCATACAGGTTCTGTTTTTCTTTCTTGGCTCAAGCAGGCTGAATTACAGATTCCTACTTTATTCTGTTTCTTCACTGCCTGCTTTAATATAAAGAACAGGATTTCACATTGCAGACTGAGCTGAGGATCCATTCTCCCAAGTCTCCTGGAATGGAAGAGTAAAGCTAACAAAACAAGGTGCAGCTGCTCCTTCTCGCCTGCCAGGTTAGAGTTGCTAGAGATCCTCTTGGTTCACTATACAGAAGTGATTATTGGATCTACCACCTAAAAATACAACAAAACATCTTGCAGGAACATGTTACTGTTCAGATAGATTTGGAATTGCTCCAAAACAAACTGCATACTGTCAGCCAAACGCACCTGAAAGGCTGGCGCTCTCTCACAAAGGAGTGTCTGAGTGAAAAAGTACAAGTTTACTTCTCTGGGTGGACTGAAGCCGGATACAGCTGCAGATCTAAATCCCAGTTCAAGCGCACAAGTCTATCTTTACAAAGGCCCAGCTCAGAGCTTGTGGAAGTATGTGTCAGCTTTCTGGTTTCAGGTGGGGTGGATTATGTTTTTCATTTTTCTTTCTTACACTGAAACAAAAACAAACAAACAAATTGCAACAGTAAACTAACAACTGACCTAGAACTCAAGCCTGAGCTGTATCTCAAACACTGACAAAGGCAGCATATTTTGTTGTTTGTACTGCAATGTCTGAAAATTGCCCATTTGCAGAACTAACTATACTTTAATTCTCAGAGTTGAGAAACACTGTGGTTTTCTTTCCTATTGTTTTCCTAATCTAGAAGCAATTCAGAGACATGACAGCTCCACATGTAAAACAGAATAACAGGAGCTAACACTGACGTGTCCCTAGCCAGAACTAAATCTGTCTGTATGTCTGCCTGCGTTTCCCCACGACATGGCTCTGGTCAGAGGAAAAGTGTATCCTACTGAACTCTGAAAGACACCCTGTGTCTCTGCTCTGGTTGGATAGAAGAGCTAACTTCTTGCAAGATTTCTAGTACAGTAACTTTGGCTAAGGAAGGCTTGCATCAAAGTTGCTTAATACACTTCGAATGAAACACTGTCTCATTAAAAAACCTGAAATATCCATTTCTCCATTGCCATTTTCTCCATCAAAAAGCTTGAAATAATAGATTTAGTTCATTCAGTGTCCCCTAAAATTTGTTGGTTTAGATACCTCACATATGTAACCAAACCACGAGTCATGTTTGCAACTTACCTATAGCCCCCTTTAGGCGCAGCACTGTTCCCTGTAACTCACTGCATGACATGAAATACATAGTCTGCACAGGAAAGAGGAGACATAAACAATCATAAAGGTATGAAGACTTCTCATCTACTATTCCCATGAGGCTCTGCAGAAGTGTAGTTGGACTGATTAGAGATCATCGCTTTGTGTCAACATTAATATTTTTCTGAACTTTTCAGGTTACAGAGGAGATGGGAAACTGCTCTTCAATCAACTCTTGTTGGCAGCTGAGGCAATATTCCAGGTGATCCTCATCCAGATTGTCTAAATAATCATTCTGGGTTTGTCCTATTACTTTTCACAAAACATCTATTTACTCATCATAACACGCTATTCTAAGGAATACATTACATGGAAAAGTTTCCTCATACATGCTAGAAAAATATCCTGTCTATAAGATGTATTTTAACATCAGATATTACATATAATCTCTCTTACCACTGGAAATACAAAGCAGTCATCAGTAAAGGCAGTTGCTTTGGGTTCAGTTCTTGAGTCATCCACAAACTTTATGTACAATTTTGAGGAATCAGCTTCTGATATGCTTTCCTCATCTTTAATACAGAAACGATGCCACTACCTTACATTCAAGTCACACCCCCTACCCTACACTGCAGACTATAAACTCTTTGTAACAGATTTTGACTCTTAATTCATGTCTGTAGAGCACTTAGTACAACACAACTTCAGTTTCAGTGTGATCAGGGACATCTGTGCAATACAGCGGTGGAGAATGAGAAGTTCTTGAATCAACTTTTGGTCATCCAGCTCAGAGTCAGTAAGGAGTTAAGAAAGAATAAAACATTAAGTGTTTCACATTAATAAGGTTAGTCATGGGACTGAAATTTCATACGAAAAATTTAGCTTCCAGAATGAATGGTACATTATCAACCAGGGAGCTGAGCAAATCCTGCCAACAGACAGGTGTACATTCTAACACCAGGCTATGGAGACTTCTGCGCTTGTTTTCTTGAAAATACTGAAAGTCAACAGACTAGTTTCCCTCAGATACATTCACTTCATTCACTCAGGATAATGTTTAAATTATTGGCCTAAGAAATACATAATGAGTAAGTCTTGGTTAAGTTTCATTGCTAATAGTGCCTTATGGGACCTGGACTGCTGGTCACTTCTGGTTCTTCATTTGGAGTATCTAAAAAAGCTTTACACGGAATTCTCTCTCTTTCTGTATACAGACTTTCTATTCCCATTCCAGTTGTTCTCAGCTGCTTCCCGAGAAATTTTTTTCTAAAAGACAAGGCTCCACATGAAAAACTACAGAAACGAAGCTTTCCATGGTCTTTGACAGATACTCTGTGCAACAGACTGATCAAGTGGGATTGTTCAGAGTTATTCTGAAGAACAGTTATTTATTGTATTTGACCTTTGTTGTGTGTTCTTATGCTTATGGATGCCATATTTTCAGTACTGTTACTGATCAAGCTCAAGCAGTTAACAATTTCTTCACACTTACCAACACTTAACACTTCCCTCCTTTGCCCTATTAGAGGGAAGTTTGTCACAGTCCCAACTCAGAGACAGCAAAAGGGAATGTCTGAGAGCTATTCACTACATCAACCCTTCCACATTATTTCAAAATACATTTCCCTGCAGTTTCAGCTAAGACATCTGGCTGCCACTGAAGCAGATGAAAAGTGTTCATGTTTCTTTCTAGTGACTCTGTTTTAGTACTGTAATGTCTTAAACTGTGACATTTTTGCAATTTTTTTTTTCAAAATAGTTGTGCAACTAATACCTTAGGCTTTTGCAGAGATGGCCTGTACATCATACTGCTATGGCTGAATTTAAGGCAAACTTTTCACAGTATCTTGCTGCTCTTATAAATTTCTTTTTCTTTCTTAAGTTTCATACTTTTAGCCAGTTTCAACATTCTAAGACTGACTCACGCATTCAGTCTGACTTCTCAGAGGGTAAATAATTTCCTTACTATCATTAGTATGAAGCAGGAAGGATAGAAAAGATTCTAGAAATACTGATTTTTCTTTTTCCTTCTTTTTTTTTTTTTTAAATTAAAAAGAAATCAGGCTTCTTCTCAAACATCAAAACTCTTACTATGAACTAATCAGATTGGACAATAGTGAACCATTGCAAATTATGACGAAAACTCAAATCAAACAATCCTAGAAGCTCAGAGAAAGGCTTTTTTCCTTAACATTTGGAAGTTGTTCAGATGACTCACAGTTATGGTGCAAACGAAAAAACAAAAGTTTTTTCACAGTGACTTTCAAAGTTACAGGTACTCACCAGAAACTACACTACCTGCTGCAAGCAGTAAGACAGGAATGATAATTTTAACAACATTCCTTTATGACAAGGAGTTAAAAAGATTAATGCTTAGCATCAATGTCAAAGTACTTTACAAACACGAACTAAGCTTCACAAGTGCACCATTAATTGTTTGATATAAATATATTTGAAAGGGGTGAACTAAGGAACAGGCAGGCTGATGACCTGTCCAAAGTCCTATTAAGCTAAAGCAAAGGTGAAGCCTGCTGATGCCAGGATAATGCATATACTGTGCACTCAATGTGAACTAATCTAAATGCAGCTATAGAAAAGTCAGGTCTGATTTCCCATAACAGGTCTGATTTTCTTTTCAGATTCAAAGAAAAAACAAAGGAAGATTAGCTCCAAGACTGTGGTTCAAAGAGATCTGTGGTTTTAAAGAATTTGACAAGTTTCCCTTCCCCGCAAAACATCTAGTATGAATATCTGTTCAGAAACTCACAAAGAAGCTTGCAAGACCTATTTTAACCAAAATTTAGCCGAGCCAAGCAAGACACTTTCCCTCCAAGGCATTTTGGCAGCTATGTAAGAATTACAAGTTATCTAGCAGACAGTGGTTGCAAACAACACTTTCGCAGGAAAGCCTTGAAGCTGATAAACTGTGATAAGCAAATTCAAGTGAACTGCACGATGTAGCAGCAGCAAAGCAAAGCCGCTCACATCTTGTTCCCAAGAATTTTGGAATTAAAGTTACACCCTTCTCACATCAGCAACAGGGTTTACATAGGATAATACGCATGTGGTATAGAAAGAGCATGACTTAAACGTAAGTGTGGCTGTGGACAGTTAAATCTGATATTCTTACAGATGATGTTTTTTATATTATCAGTTAAGTAACTGATATCCTGAATAGAGGTCAAGATTACATATAAAATACTGTATGCTGATATTTCTTTCTCTGGAGTGTCCTGTCAAATTAGCTATTATTTTCATTCTTTGTATGACTTAGAAGTCTTCTCTCTAAAAGCTTCAAAACTTTAATACCTGAAACAAGACCTAGTTACATAAAAGTTAACAAAGGGTTTCAAATTTCTTATCAGAGAGAAGCCAAAATGCAACAGCAAGGTCTGTGACCAGTCAGACAAAGCAAAGGGACTTTATTTTGAGCTTAAGGTATGACCTACTATGAAAAATGTATGCCTACGCATACTGGAGAAAACGGCTCTGGTTTGAGAAATGCAGGCAGTCCTAAACATTCAAAAGGTTTTAAGCACATAAGCAATGTTATATATCTATCTTGTTAAATATTCTGGAAACTACTGTATTATTTTAAAACACTTGAGCTTTTCTTTTCTTTTTAAATCTAAGAAACTTTTTGAATACTCATCCACTAGAAATGTATGTAAAAACCTCCTGAGTTGGTTATACAGAAAATAAGATCCCAAAATGCTAACTTCATATTTTGCATCAGACTCTTCCGTTTTACCAAAATTATACATCAAGTAGCCAAGATTTTTGGTATAAATTATTGAAATCACTCTGAAACATTTAAATGGCTCTTAACATGTACTGCTAGCAACAATGAATCAGTGGGCACAGAGCACTGCAAGAATCTTTTAGGCCTTAGGTAAAGTATCGCCACATCTTTATGGAGAGTGGAGAAAGGAGACGGCCAGAGCTACCAGGAGGCAGGAACAGAATAACCACACAGGGTGAACTTCAGAAACTTGCTCCTTTCCGTCCTTGTTTTGCAAGCACTGAGCAAGACGAGCTCATTTCTCAGGTTACTGTCTCTCCCATCTAACAATTTCCTTTTTGCTTCTTGGGACCTTTTTGAGAAACAGGAATAAAGGATATAAAAAGGCAGAGTTCATTCTACTATTCGCAATTTCTCATTTTCAATACAGCCTCTACAAAAAGAGGTTGAAGCAAGACAGTTGTTCCACCTTTAGCCAACTCTCTATCCTAAGGTGTCGTAATCCTTACCAAAGTTACTATTTCCAGTGCCGTTGCTTGAACTAGCTGGGGAGGGATGTGTTAGCTAACAAGCAGCAGTTAAATCTCACATTCAAAGACACTCCCTCTGTAACACACTAACTTCATTTAACTTTAGAATATTAGACAAATCACAAGATGTGCATAGGAAGTAATGTGTACAGGAATCATAACACATCCCCAACTGTATTCATATTGATTAAAAGATGTATCAAATAGGGTAACGAATACTGGAAATGCAAGGTTAGATGACAAGTGGCCAGCTAGATTTTTTATGGTGCTTTGCTTTCAGTTATTTTTATTTAATTTGTTCCATCTACACATGGATGTCAATAGCTAAAAAAATTAAATTAAAATTAAAATCTAATTGCTTTCTTATTTGAAACTCCTCCCCTGAATAGGGCATTAAATTTATTTTAAACTATGCATGATTGCTTTGATGCTTTGTAAACTCTTACAAGGACAAGATAGATCAAGCTGCAGACCGCTTCAGCGGTGGCCAGATGCAGTGGGTCCTATTAGACCACTCAATCACAGCAGACTTGTACAATAACCTAAAACTTTTCAAACTCAATTCAACTTGAGTAGAGAATGCTGTTGACAGAAATGTCTAGTTTCTTTTTAGGAGAATAACTCCACTAGTTTTCTGAAATAATTTATATCACAAAGTACTTCAAGGCTCTCCAGCACTGTTCTCTGTAAACACCTGGGCAGGTTAGAGAAAGAATTGCTTCTTTATCTGATCCTAAGCCTCCCCTTAGGGTTAGAAAGCCAGCAGTCTCACCAAATCTCAAATATTTGGGTGGTAGACCAGCTCAATTTTGAATCTACTTTGTAGCCTTTTTATTGATGTTTTTGTTCTTACTCATTGCCAACCTCCCCTCACCACATATGCTACAACAGCCACTTGTGCAATTTCTCCTGTCCCACAACGGGTGCAGACCCAAAAGACTGTTAACCCGCTCCGCTGAACAGCGTGCAATCAAGGCACACCTAAACAATATGGTTACCTACATTTGTGATGCTGTACTCTCAGTCCTCAGAAAAAGAGGATAAAAATCTTAAATAGAAACCAATAATGAAAGAAAAATGCCAAACCATTTCACATGCTGAATCAACAGTGAGTCACAACACTCCTAGACTCTGACTAACAGACCAGAGAATGAAGGAACATTGCAAAGAAAAAAAAAGTCCTCTATTTATTGTGTCCGATATGCTAAGAAATAATCACAGGAAACAGTGGCTTTTTAGTTCAAAGATAAACTGCATTGATGATTTCTTGAGTTTCTTTTGGGTTGGTAAATTTACTCATCATTGGATATTTCCAAAAACTGTTGAAGTTCTCACTTTAACCATGATTTCCCAATTAGTACCTGTTAGTAAGGGGCATCTACTATTAAGAGAGATGCTTCCCTCCACATGAGGACATATTCCTCCCCACCTTCAGTTTGTGGCAGAAGTATTAGGGTATTTGTTCACTTTTAGCCACCTAAAATTGAATTTCCATCTTCAGGCTATTATCCTAAAGCAAAACTATACAAACACAACCCATTTACTAGGGCCCGGAATTGGTAGGAAAATTTTGGGAAGCCATTTTCAGGTATTTAAAAAAACCTCACCACCTCTTGCAGATGAGTATTTTTTTATTAGCTTCTTGTCATATTTTCTCTTTTTTAGTACTTTCTCTGTAGTTTAAACAAGTTGAGAAAGGCCTAAAGTTTTCCTCAAAATTAACTCAGAGAATAAAGTGTTTTGGTAGAAAAACAAAATGAAAAAGCAGCTCTTCCTGAACTGCATGTTTTGAAATCATAACAGAAAGTCCCTATTATAGTTTATGTGAGAAAGGTTTTAAATATCAGAGGATGAAGATTCTGCTCTTCTCAATTTTACCAGCCTACACGAGAGGATTCCCATCTTGTGGATTTTTCTAAAGCATTAAACCAAAAAAAAAAAAAAAATCAAGCTTCCTTTCCATGTCCTAAAACAAAATTACATAAAAGCAAAGAGGACAAGGGCAATCAGAAATTTAAGTAACTCCCTTTAAGAAACTAGAAGAAGATTAGAGAGGCTGACAGAATTTTCTATTATTTCCACTTTGACCATTCTGAAGAGACTTTCCTTCCACCTTCTGATTGTAAGAAATTTTAGGAAGGCCAGTTGTTGAAACCGAAACACTGAATGCTAGCCACCAAAAAACCCCCAGTGAATATACTCACTGTCGCATACTCAAAAAGCAAGCCTTATCTCCATAATTCACCGGTCCTACCCATTACTCAAACAGCTTGTCCTAAGCGTGCCATCTCCCTGCTGAGGAATCCACCTCCAAAGCTGATTGTTTGGTACATGTTACTGAGTAGAATTTCCTGTGCCTGTTATTACTCATCTTACCCTGAAGTGTGACAAATATTGCAAGAGGAACTCTGCTTTACCAAGTGCGTAAAATCTGTTGCAATGAGAAAGTAATACACAGTTGTATTCTTCCTACACCTAGGCAAAGACAATGCAAAACAGAGTCAAAGGATATGTGGCCTTGCCAACTCTTGTAATTTTATTATGAGCCTTTTAATTAAGGAAAGGTTCTTAGAATCCTAATATTGGAACAGTATTACCTGAGAACCTCATCTCTTACTGAATAAAAACGTTACTAGCATTTGTGACAGGTCAGAAAAACAAAGATTCAGAAATCTACTCCAAAACAAAAACTGAAATCTTCACACAAAACAGCATCAATACAAAGGACTCTACAATCTCTGAGTAAATTCAAGCTGCTGTGAGGGATCTCCTCAACCGATCAGACACTCTGAATCATCCTTTACTTCTTGCCTCTCCACCTCCCTCAGCCTGAACTGGGACATCAAGAGGACGGTGGGGGCGGGGAGGGTGGGTGGGGGGAAGGGGCAGCAAAATGCTGCATTTGGTGGTAAAGCATACTCACCTGCAAACAACTTCTGTCTCTAACCTATCAAAATTTGACAGAAGTAGCTGTCATCATCCACTGAGATGACATTGGCTTTTTTCTTCCCCCTCTCAGCAATATGTAATTTCAAAGACCTTATCTACTATTAACAATATTATAGTATTAATTAGTAGTCCATCAGGATGTGCCAGAGGAGTAAAGCATGTGGGATAAGTGTGAGTACCATTATTTCAGTTCACAAGTGACAGCCAGGAGTAAGTCTGATTGTTACTGCATAGTCTACTGGCTGCTTTACTGCTTTTGTTTAAGAGAGGACAGATGCAAACAATTTCCCCTCAATGTTAGAGGCTGGACAGGGTATTTTCACTGTTATTCAGGGCAGGAGAAGTGTGTGCACACGCATATTAGCATTACAACCAGGTTCTCTTAGGAATTGAGACACTACTTTTGTCCTTTGCAGGCCCTGCCTCCCTCTTCCGACTTGAAATTCTTTTCCCTGAGACATTATGGTGGTTCTGCCTCTCTCCTCCTTCAGAAACTCCTTTTTCTATTTCTGGTGACTCTAGCTGTTGAGAGCAAGCTCTGTAGTGGTGATATAGTCTGACTAGCTGCCTCCTTAACTCACTTATCCATCAACGTGCAATTTCAAACAGCAGCTGGAAATAAAGAGCAAGTTAGCATAACTGTGTAATCAACTTTTCCATAACCCCCGATTTGGTAACTACCACCAGATCAACATGACACTTCCCAGCCCTTTAGTAATAGGGCGAACTTGATATATTTGAAATATTACTGCAACAACTACAGCTTTCCAAAAAGACCCTGTGAGGATGCTGATGCTAGTACATACACCGAGGTAGCTCAGATTTCAGTTTGCTTTTTAGTTTTGTGCAGACTTTTGTTCTATTGTTTTAACTTCATATAGAAGTCTCAAAGTAAGTCATGTTTACAGCCCATTTAAATCATTGACAAGGGCAGTGTTGCTGAAGTGAAGAGCCAAATGTTTCCTGGGAATAAGCGACCCATTTTGGAAGAGCAGTAGAGGTAGGAAGCCTCAGGAAACACGCTACTATTAACAACTACTAAAATAAACCTCCTCTCCAAATTTTGTAATAATTGTTTTCATATGTTTTCTGGCAAGAGGCTAGAATAAATTATCATTCGTTGCTCCTATGCCAATCACATTAACTCCTGCAACCAGCTTCGCTCAGACAATTGGGTCACTACAACTGTTCGTAGTACTCATTTAATCTACGTAAGTTTTAAGTGTACCTTGTAGTTTTAGGTATTTTTCTAAGCTTCTCAGCAGCCTAAATCTGCTTCAAATAAAGGATCCAAAAATGAGGACAAATTTACACAAAGATGTCTTCATCCAGTTAACTTACAAGTCAAAATTTATTTCTGCAGTAAAACAACAGCTTGTCTTCCCATCCTGTGTCACAATGTTTATCGCATACTAAAGCCAAGAAAAATTATGTGTAACTAGGAAACAGAGCCTGAGTATTCACCTGTCCTTACTGGTCATCCAAACAGTCCAAAAAAAAAAAAAATACCCCCCCAAAAATCTGTGGCCAATCTGAAATATAAACCTTTATTTGGGGGCAAGACAGTGAGGATGGAATGATGAGATCAGTATTTTCCATTCAACAAGCACAACATTTGTAGACAACAAGCTTTGTAGAATGAGTCTCTGAGGACAAGCAAAAGCTTTCAACGTATTTTAAAAGATCTTATAATCTAAGCCTGAATAATAAAACACTTGATAATCTAAAAATTTCACCTCTTAAAACCCATTTTAGAGAACTGGCATCCAAAAACCATAATAATTTTAATACCTAGACATGTTTGCAGATAAGCTGTTGGTAGAATCTTGAGCTAAAACCAGGCACACAACTGAACACCATCCAACCAGACTGAGTTACTCCCCATCAGCTCAACTGCCTTAACTGTGTATGAACACTTGACTGAAACCTTTCTTCTAATTTTGCCAGTGGAGAGTTGCAGCTCCAGGTGGTATAACTCTCACCACCTCTCCTTATTTGAGAGACAAATGGTATCAGCTTAAAATTCAATACAATTTTCAGGGAATACATTCACATAAGCAGTGAGCTTGCATTCCCAGTCGTATGTATCACATATTCAAAAAGATCACCAGAAAGTGCCAATACAGCTTTTGTCTTCACACAAGCTCTAACATGGCAGCATAAAAATGCAGTTAGGGATGCAATTTCTTCCCCCCTACCAAACAGCTGCATCCATGCAATCCCAGTGAACTCTTGCCTTGACATCGAAACAAACCAAGCAGTTTAGGTGTCAAAGAATAAGGATATCAATCTCCAAATGCTGCAACTTTATCGAAGTAACGCTTGTCTAAGTAAAGACATATATTGACACAGTTTCACTTTCTTATTTATGCAACTATGCTGGAATGAATTATCTTAATGTTAAAGATGTGGATTTACCTATTAAAGGACTGTTCAAGTGGCTGCACTTATATATTCAGGGGGACTAAGAGTGGACTAATACAGCATTACATTTTTTATCAAGTTCATTTTTGTCCCAGTCAGAATGAGAAGTGGGCTTGAGGCTATGCTTTCATTCCATCTCTGACCATTAGTAACACAGGGCAAGATGCTGAACCTGACTCAATGTCCAAGTCTAAAAAGATCTTGTACAGAAACAGAGGAAAAGTGACAAGACAAAAGGCTGCAAAAGTTCTGAGGCATCAGAAGGATACGGGAACCAGAAAACAGTTTCAAACAGAATGGAACTTCCTGACCACAAATTATAAAATTGGTGTCTTTAAAGAAGTATTATTGGCATGATGTAGAAAGTCCAATTGCCAGGAGCAGATTTAAACTCATTTTCCCCAAGACACCATGTTTTAATATTTGCACCTTATAGTAAATCACAGTGTTGTCTCCTACCTATGATATCTAGCTTGCTTATTTCACAGTACAATGTGATTTAATTTCTTCCTAAGAAAGCTTCTGGAGCAATGCCTAGTTTGAGAAATAACATTTCACAAGGAATGTATACTGACTGTAATTAATTCCTATAGATGGAGAGGCTAATTAACAAGAATCCAACTAATAACTAGGTTGGATTTAATCCATATACTGAACTGGCAGCATGCACCAGAGAAAAGAGGCAGAAGGTGCAAGGATATATTTGTGGAAAAAAAATCACACGACAGGCACGTGCAAAAGTGGTTCACAGACATTTTAAATGTTGCCCAGCCACTCTTAACCCTTGGTCTCATCTGCTTTCCATCACCTCTACAGGCTTCTTTTCTGTTCTCTCTCTCTCTCATGCTATGACTTTCCTGCATACACAATGCAAAAATACCTTGGCTACTTCAGTTTTCAGGTTAAAGATTAAAAGGCCTGACATTCACATATGCACACCATTATTCTTAACAAAAGCAAGCTTCTGCAAATACTGCGTTTCACTGTTATTGAATGTCCTTGTGCATCAAATCCAGCAACAGAACATGAAAGGGAAGGAAGTTTTCTTAGTAACACCATTTTTATTGCCAAGTTCAATTTACAAAGAAAGGTCTATTGTTCATTCTTGTCCAGGTTTTCAATAGCCATGACACATGATTAGTGCCAGCAAATACAGATTCAGCTATAGAAATCTGGATTTCAGAAACATACACCAATATTTTCTAATTCCACTCCCTTCCCAGACGCTTATTTACATTTTTCTTTAAATTAACATAAGATATTGTCACATTTACTCCAAATGTCTAACATAACTTACATTAAATAATTAATAAGTATTGCCTGTGGAAAGATATTTCAGAATTCAGTTCACCTTGTGTTTGGGCTTTTTTTCCATGTAAACGTAAGTGCATGTTCAGGACTTTTTTTTTTTTCCCCCAAATGAAGTACATTTCAGACACAACTTCATTGAAATATATTTCACAGGAGGACAGTCCTTCATGTTCATGAAATGCTTTATGTAGTGTTTAAATCCCAGGTACATTCATTCTTCTAGAAAAATACATTTCCCCTTCTTTGCACTTAAAAAAAAAAAATTCAAACTTACAAAGCAGCTCAAATGAAGTTAAAAGTTTGCAACAAAATATTAACACACCTATTCAGAAGTGGAGATGCCTAAAGTTATCCCCTAAAGTTAAAATGCTTCCAGCAGGTCCCTAAAGTTGTAACAATGTATCATTCAGTGCTATTGCTGGGCAAAACAAAGCTCCTAGAAATTCTAATAGTCTATAAATCCACACACTTTAGTCTATTCTCAATCCTTTTCAAAATTATCTTCATGTTCATTGTAAATATTTCTGCCACAGTTAGTTCTTAAATACACCCAAACACAAAACCTCAGACCTTCTCATCTCCTCATACATACTTAAGCTATCAGATTGCAATTACTATGTGTTAAACTCACTTCAGTGTGAGTACCCATAACCAGAAGTAATGGAGAACAAGATGAAAAAAAAAATCTCATGTATCTTAAGATTACAATCTTAAAAGAATCCTGGAAACACTATATACTAGTCTGAACCTTATTTAACTTCAACTTTTGCCATCAACAAGTATTTGTAGTCATTACCTGCTTTTTAAGCCCTTTTTAGTTATTTTTTTTAAAATAAATGCACTCCACACCTTTATTTATGCTAACAAGACAGTCACAATGACTCAAGTTTTTCCTTTTCATATTAAGAACCAATAAATTCAAGTTAGCAAAACAATAAAACAGACATCATCACAGTGCACATTTATTAGACAAGCAAAATTTAGCTTTACATTTATAACACATTAACAAACATAAAATACATATTTTATAACACCTTGCAAAAGAAATCAAATCTGAGCAATGCGTAAATCTGAAAATTTTGCGAGATCAAAATAGGGAAAATTCTGTACAAATGTAATATAAAAATACGTTTCCATATGAAAGAACCTTCTGTTTGAGACTTAGTCCAGAACTGCATCTCCCATGTCTTTGTTGCTGCTCAGAAATCCTGAGCAGCAGGAAAAAACCTCAAGCACTTCCCCCCTCCCACCCCCTAAAAACATCCCATCCTAGCAAGCCCTGCTTGGATCACCATCTGCTTTTCAGAAGCCAGTAGAAGACAGTAAGAATTATTATATTTGTTTCTAATTCATGCTGCAAATGTTGGGAAAGGTCAGAGCAACAGAGCAGGCAAGCACAGGAGAACCACTCCAAAGACTTCTAGCTAATAGAAGTGCAGTGTCCAGGTTAGTGATATCCTAGGGTAGGCCAGTGATGGTTAAACAGTGACATACACATACCGAAAAACTCTTTCAAGAAGAATGACAGTAACAGTTAGGAAGAGAATTTTCACCATATTTAGATGCCTAACATTAGGTTGCCTGAAAATAAGTAGGAGACTCATCAAGGAGACTCATTATCTGTGAGGCAAAATGCCTAGATCTCACTGATGCCCCCATTTCATGTGTCTCTGCAAATCTTTGATTCAACTATAGGACTAAACCACTTAGTTTCCTAGATGACAGCTGCCTGCACAATGTTCTTTTAAAAGCAACTCCCCATTTAACTTCAGCTGGTTAGTGAAGACTGCATCAGAATGTTTAGCATGGGGGTTTTTTTGTTTGGTTGGTTGTTTTTGTTTGTTTTTTTAAGAGTACTACATGCAGGTTAGTGAAACTATTCATTAGGCTATTCTGTAGTTATTTATGTATAACATGTGCAGCTAAAAGAGTGACTGATTACATTAGAGCACTGACAGCACCCTGTGACTAAAATGTTTACTTTTATGAAGTGGCTTCGTACTTACACATACAGTTTGACCTGCTTGTCTGATAGCTTACCTATGTCTTCAAGCACACAGTTTTAAGTTTAATTTAGTACTAGAAAAATGACAGTCAATTGCAGGGCAATTATTGAATTCCTAGATTGCTTAATCATCCCAGGCCACCTGCAGTAAGTGTGGAAATTATAGTCTCTCATGTCTTACTGCTTATTTAGAAAAAAAATCACAGTAATTTCAATCCTAAAGATTGATGACTTTGCTATAAATAAACTATTTTAACCGCCAGTTTTAAAATTCTACTCACAGGAATTCTTCAAATCCACAAAGGAACATTATTTCCCCCTGTATTCTGTCGCTATGGGGCAAAGGGTTCATATGAATCACTGGACATTGACTGAAACTGAATACTGATCTAGATTTGAGTCGTAAATTCTGGATATGGAAGAGGAGTTTTTAAATGTTACATACCTGTCCTTTAGCAACAATATTGCAAAAGAGTAAATGAATTCTGGAAGACATTCCCAATTTTTCCTCACCAAGTGACTTCAAGGAAAATTCCAACTGTGTTGTAAAGCAAAGAACGTTGAGAAGCTGCTTTAACAGGTGTAATTTTATAATTTTTTTTTAAGCTCAGCTTAGCTTAAGGAAGAAGAGTCAGAATTTTAGTTTATCATGAATTAGCAGTGGAGAACAGAAATGAGCTCAGTCCTTATATTGTGTATAATTCATGACTTCACACACAAAACACAGCTTTTAGTATTAATATATGCAACCACATTTCTATGAATTTGGTTTAATCCACACAGCTTGTCAAATGAAGTGCAGGAAGCTTAACCTTTGGTTTCTCTTTAAATCAAAGAATTTCCGCAAAACAGTTATTTTTTGCACACAAGTTTTACACTGCAAGCATTACTTCCATGGTGAAGCAGACATTAGAATTGGGCACTAATGTTTCCTCCCTCCCCTTCTTTACCAAATTACCAAGTGTATGCTGCCATTACTCTCTTCACAAATGAAAAGCTTGAGCCTTGTTCATTGTTGCACACTGGATGACAGAAAAACAAAGGGGACCAGCAAGAAGCAGTGAGACCTAACAGTGAAGGCAACACATAGTTCGGTTAAACAAGTAATATCTTGGTAAAATTTGATAAAATGAGACACAGACAACAAAATAGCAAAGTAACATTCAGTATGCCTTGGCTTCTTCAGCTTCTCTTCTCAAAAGGAAGAGAATAATAGAATTGTTTTGTGTTAACAGACTATGACTGAAGTTAGGCATAGCCTAACTTAAAAAAACCAAGCACTGAGAATTTAGCATCTCTCCAAAATTTTGGCATTTTGCTCTGGAACATTGCTGTATTTAGAGTGATTCTACCTCCCCTCTACAGTATTACACTGAAACAGTGAGCCTTTTGAACAGTCAGTTGTTTAGCTGTTGTTGCTCTCATTTGCAACTTGGTATTTGGATTTGGTTAAAAAGGGTGATGTTACACTGACTCAATCAACTTTTGTTTAGAAAAAATTGTATTTGAGGCTGATGTGCTAATGCTTTCTTGGTTGAGTTTCCTTTTTACAGTGAAAGGGGGATAAGAAAACAGCCCTTGAGTTTTTCTGATTAGGGAGAGATAGATATGATACTCTTCAAGGAACTGTAGATGAGTAACACCGTAATTGCAGAGATAAAAGATTGCCAATGACAGATTATTTCAGCATCTCCAGAGCTTTTACATTCTGAAGTCTCCTAATGCAGCATGAAGCACAGTCAAATTGTATACACGTATGCCTTAGTATTAGAAGCAAACAAATCAAAAATTAATTGCTTCTGTGGCATAACCATTCTGAGATTTAGGTTGGTCTGTACCAGTTGTAGCATTTATATAACAACACAACATTGGTAGAGCTGGTGCAGTCAGAGCTTTCCTAGTGTAATTCCATCTTTGCAGAGAGCTTTTGATAGAACTGCTAAAAGCTATCCCACCTTACTACCCCTTGACCAGCAAGGCTCTGCCAGCAGCAGACTAGATAGTAGACCTAGTCTTCTATTTTCCTAATAATAGTATCTATCTCAGTCATTTCCTGTGAAGCTCTCAGTAGACAACTGGTCATGAGATTTAAAAGCCACTCAAAGGCAATGAAAAGCACAAAGTCAGCTTTCTGTTTCTTTGTCCCAATTCTTGTGCAGTATGGCTCAAGGGTGAGATTACGCATACCCATTAAAAAAGGCTCCTTGTGCATGGTCCTAATCTTGCTAGAACTGAATTTGAAATTAGATAAATACAGACCAAGGTTTTCCTGTCTAAAATTAATTCTATTTAAGGGAACTCAGCCTGCACAGTGGCACTTTGTGTAATCTAGGTCAAGAGTTAAGGTTAACAACTAACATAAAATGCTTTCAAATTAAGTAAGGCATAATTTTTTATAATGATCTTCAGAATATTACTGGGGCTACAGCATAATGCTGCAACATACTAGAGGAAGTCTAGACTGCTATCAGTTCAGCTAATAAAAATTTATGTGGTCCTTGTGCCCAGATTCCTACTGATATCTAGGTTTGTTCGGGTACATGTACATTAGCTGAACAGTGACTGCAGTGTAAACTCACCCTAAGCATTTGACCAAAAAAAGGGTAGGCTCTTACTCCAGCAATGCCAAATTCTCATCCCATATCCATAGCAGTGCTGAGAACACCTAACTCTCAGAATTCATTTAGAGTTTGGGCCACTCTGGAATGGTCAGAATATTGGTTAATTCAATTTGAGACAAAGTAGAAGCCACAGAAAACTAGAAATCAACAAAACTGCACACAAAAGCTAATAAGGGGAGAAAAAAAATTGCTGGCGTTCAATAGCAGACACTGTGTATATATGTTTTACAAAGATCAAGTTATTACGTGAAGGAAAAGATGGAAAAAGTGAGCAAAGTTATACTCGTGGATTATTCAATCTCATATATAAATATAACATTTAAAATCAGTTCAAGTATTCCATCTGACAGCCAGGAAGAGGTACAGTAAGAGACTGGGAAGTAGGTAAGAACTTTTCAGATTCACCTACTTGATATGAAATCAATGTTAGTAGAGGCAGAATGAGGAAACAGATTGCACTGATGACTGAAATCACAATACCAAGTGAAGTAAATAGTAGTCTTCGATCTTTGAGAGCCAGAAAGCACTGAATGTTATGTGCAGACCAATAATGACAATCTGCTCATTTTAGTATTAATTTAAATTAACACACATGGAAATTGATGAAAAATCTTAAATTCCACTCATGTTATGTACCAAATCAGCAAAGAACATTTCAAACTTTAATCAACACTTTCCCACTACTTTATGTTAACTTGGTATCATGATCTAGGAAGCAAAGTAGGGCAAGCATAAACTGAGAATCACTTGTATGTAGCAATGTTGTTTAATACTAACCCAGACAGGAAAAAAACTACACAATACCTTTCCTTTTGAGTTTCAGACTTGCGAAGAAATTATCAGTTAGATGTGGTGACCTTCTTCCTACATGAAGATGAAAAGTTTTAAAAATCTCTTTAGAGTAAAACTGCTTCTGTCTGCTTCTAGAAGTTGTCCTTCAGTAGAAAGGATATCATCATTCCTCAGAGGTGTAGGAATTTGACTGTCAGAAGCAAAAAAACAAGCTATAGCAATCTCAAAATATTTCACATTCCTCTGTAGCTGGTTAAGCAAAGACTAAAGTAGTCTCAAAGACCCTTACATTAATTTAAATAAGCATTTGTCATTGAATTTCAGGCTTTTACCTTTAAAAAAATGGTTTGATATATATATCTTGCTTTGAATCAAACCTCGAAATAAATATTACACATGAAAAACACAATATTGAAGTCTGGAGTCCTATGAAGACAACACTGGAAGTGACCAAGCCTGCTGGTATCATGCAGACCTCCAAAAGATGACTGACATCAGGATTTAAAAAAAACAAATGAACAAACTGAAAACCACACCATGTCTCAAATGGAAATATTATCTCTGCACTACAATATATAATTTTTTCTCGTCAGTGGTATGTCTCCAGTTTCAGAGAAGTAATGATACAATATCCTGAAGCCAGGTATCCAAAAATTTCTTCACTTTGCCATAATACTGTAGACCGTTTATAATTAACTTAGTTCCTGCAGCTGGAACCGTATAATAGAAAGAAAGTAGGTGCTCTGAAATACTTCCATGTTCTTATATAACAGAAATTGGTAGGAAACAACCAGTCCAGATTCAAAAGTTGTTTTTTTTTTCTTCTCCAGTTTAAATATGCTGAGCATCTGATGTTTACTCTAAAAGCTGCCCACATTCTCTTTCATCAGTGGGCCTCTTCTTGCAGACCAGGTGGCCCCTCAGGCTTCAAGAAGTTTCTGCACTCCCAAAGAAAAAACGACGAAGAATTTGGTTGCCTTTGCTTCACTGTTTATCACAGTCTGCAAGTTGGCTTTAGTCAGAACATTCTTCCTCTACCTCTTTTACCTTGCAAACTTCAACTTCAGATTGCAAAGAGGACGGAGGAATGCAGCTGAATGTTCGAATGCTGTGTGGATCAACTGGTGGCACCAGTGTAAGTGACTCTACACTTAGTGCATCCGTATTGTCATCTGTTATTAATGATATTGTGGGCTGCTGTGCAGGAATCAGGCTAGGAGACAAGTTTGCTGTTTCTATGTCACTGGTTTTTACAGCATTCTTGCTAGACTTTGAGACAGCTGAAAGAGTTTCATCAGTCAACATTGTCTGACCAGAAATGGTCATCTGACCAGAAATGGTCATCTGAGGCTGCTCTGGAGCTGAAGCGTCATCTAATAAAAGAAAACACCAAGAAACAATCAACATTCAAGTTAGTATGTACATTAAGCCTAACAGTATACTATTATTTATGAATATTTAAGAATAATAGGGTGGAAAATGCAGTTCTGTGAAGCACTACGCTTACACATTCACTTTTTAGTAATTAGAAATAAAACAAAATATTATGAAGGCATAACATAAAATGTCAGCAGGAATCTGTTCAATTTAGGAACCATAAAATTTTACACGTTTAGTATTAGAATATGCAGCAATATCAGAAATATTCCTAGAGAAAGGAAATTGAGGGGAAGAAAGCTTCTCCAGTATTTAGTATAGACTAAAATGAATAGCCACCCCATACCAGGAAGCTCTTTAGAAATAAAAATAAAAAAAAAAAAAAAAAAAAGAAAAAAAGAACCACCTCTGTATAACTAGCTGTCCCAAGAGGTGGCTTGTTTCTTACAAAAATTTGGAAGTCATTCTCTCATTTCATTCTCCAGGTTCACATTTAAGTGACACCTCAACCACAGAAAGCAGAACTATGGAAGAACAGGAAGGAGAATAATGTGCTTACTGTAACTGAAAGGTGCTGCAAAATAGGCCTGTTTTTATACAAACTTTTGTTATATGATTTTTTTGTGCTCCTAAGCATGGAGCATACAACACCGGTAAGATTGGGAATAAGCATTACATACCACAGAAAACTGATAGGCTACTACACCTTCCCACACAATAAAAAGAAAAAAAACATTAGCAGCTATTTGTACTGTCCATTTCCCCCTTAAAATCCTAGCTAACTATCAAGTAAACTGCTCATTTGGCTCAGATGGATAGTGAACGGAGAGGATGAGGTTATACAGCCTTATATGAGCAAGTATGCCCAGAAAGTCAGGCTTTTTTTCTTTTCAGAATAGAATAATAGATGCCATTAAAAGTAACAGGTATCCAGCTTCAAAACAGACCATTTTTAGAGCTCTTAAAAGAAACAGCATGTGTTCAAGTGTACAGGCATCTGCAGAAAAGTTTACAAGGCAATGTAGTGAATATAGAATCTAAGAATTAGGTTCTGTTTTTAATACACAGTGACCTTAAATATTTCAGTTTCAGTATGATTCCAATTAATCCTGTAAAAGAACAGAAAGCATGAACATAAGGCAAAAAAAAAAAAAAAAAGAAAAACAAAGCCGAGAATGGAATGGGTATCAGTAAGGTATCAGTGGGATAACAGTAAGATTATTGGGTTTTTTACCTTTCTGGTAAGATAACCCCAAACAAAGGCGTATTCTCACTTCAGAAAACCACTCAATTTTACTTTTTGCTGAATTGGTGGCTAAAGCTTCTCGCTTTAATAAAAACAAAAATTTGTAGATTGTAAAAAAAGTCTCCTTTTAAATTATTTTTTAAAAATAAGGACAGATTCAAAGTAAGTCTGAAGATTCTTCTTTTTAGCTGTCAAGAAGCTTTAGTGAGAATGTAGTGATTGATAACAGAGGAAGTGATGCAAGACTTGCACAGAAAATGAACTGCTAAAAATACTGAAATAAAGCCTCATCTCTCCGAATTCCAAGGTAAATACTAACATTTAAGTATGCACAAAACAATGAGTCTCTTTGCGGTGATTTTACTTTCTGAATTTATGAAATCTTAAAAGAACATTCTTTGCCAAGATTATTTTTATCTTAATTATAGTATGAATATTCACTGAAATTCAGGATTCAGAAAACTGAGACATTTTGGTAAATAAAGTACTATCAACCAATGGCATTCTGCTCCGGAATGTTATATACAGCACATTTCTATTGCAGTTCTGCTACTTCACTTCTGATTCTGCAGTTCACCTCTTAAATCATTCCTCCCCCTTTTTGAACAAAATATATAAATATTTTCAATACTTTCATTTACTGAAATCATGACACACATACATATTCTTTTGTTATGCTCTATTGTCCCCAAATCCTTCCACACAGGATCTAAATTAATGCTAAAGTGACTCCCTTCTCAATGCCACAAAGAAAAAGAAAGTATTTGAAAAAAGTCTCCCCTAAAAAAAAAAAAGAATCTGGAGTCAAGAAGTCCAAATTTTCTATCCAGAAGTCTGAAAAAAACATTCAGAAAAAAGAAAAATATCAAAAAATGTAAGCAGAACATACTTTGTCCAGTATTTTAGCTGCAGTATTTATAAATAGAGAATATAAAATTACAGCTCTTCTATGCTTCCCTCCTGCTTCTATTTACGATTGATAGAAGTAAGTCTCTCTCCTCTACTTTCAATATTTCATTAGTCACTGTCAGAGCTTCACTTTTGATACTCTGTTACTGTATTTAAGGGTAGCAGTGACAGATTTATGCAATCCAGCATGGCCAAAATTACTGCCAAAACGACTAGGTATTCTCAGACTGCCACTAGTCCCTGCGGGAGCAGAAAGCAAGTATCAGTACACAAAAGGAGCGCGGGAGGGAGAATTTTTAACATTGTCTAGAAAAGATCAACAGCTCTCACTACTATTTTGCAATATATTATCCCTTTTGGACTAATACTTAACTAAAAATCTTACTCTTCAGTCACAGCTATAAACTACGGCTATGAGAGCAGCACTTACATCTTTGTGACCAAGCTCTCAAATCCATAGGCTACTTGTGTATACTTAGCTTGAAACTGCAACTATAAGCTTGTGCTAGGTAAGTTTTTAAGCGTGATCATCTCCCATATCTTTTGGATAGAAGGACAGAGGAAAACAATCCTAGACTACAGATGAAGGAAACTAAATAGAAAATAAAATACAGAGATCCAACATCTTGGAATGCAAATTTGGTATATAAGAGGTATTACAATGAAAAAATCGGACCATTCTTGATATAAAAAGTTTTCACATATAACACCTCCCAGTTAATGAATCCATGACTTCAGGACAATAATTACTAATGAGGAAACCTCTGAGGCTCAAAACTTCAAAGCCTTTTGAAGTCATACTCAATTCAGAGAAGGATTCAAGTAGATAAATATGTATTTATGTATGATCTGAATTCTTAAGTGTCCGAAACTGGAATGAACAATTGGCAAAAAGATGCACCCTAGCTGAAAAAACCCCAAAAAGCTCAGGAAAGGTTTATTACAAGAATGTCTCTCTCTAAAATCCAGACAGGTACCACGCTCTTGATTCAAAAGAGTTTCAAGGCACCCAGTACGTTTAGAGATTAAGTTCTCTACCCATTATCTGGAACTTCTGTCTATATTGCACATAAAAATACTAACTGGCTTTCAGAAAAACCTAAACTCCTAACACTTGGTTCCAGTTTGACTTTTGGATAGAAAGAGCAAAAATAAATATTATTTTTACCTGCATAAAATCACCAGTCACTAAGACATGCTCTACTCTCAAATATCAAAAATTATCATCTAATATGGGAAAACAGCATTTCTATTTACGTCTCCCCAGTCCCCATGTATATAAGCAAGAGTGTTCTAGCAAAAAATATAAGCCAGATCTGCAACAAAAACAGAGAGAGTGAAGTCAGTTTTTTAAAAGTTATGATGTTAACATTTAGTTCTAACAAACACCCCCCACATACCCCAAAATTTAAGTATCAAACAAGGTTTGAAAACAGGGTGTCATTTTGCAAGTTTTTGGGTATTATTAGCTCTCCCTGGTTGCAGTGGCTTCAGCAACTTTAGATGTTTTTCAGCACTTCTATAATGCTACCAAGATTATCATTACAGCAAAAAAATCCAAACCAAATCACTCAACTTCTGTTACATTAACTTATGTTAAGGGTGAATATTAGTGAAAGAAGATAGAAAAGAACAGGAAAAGGAAAGAATGAATATCGTCTACAGAGAAGTGTCCTAAGCTGTGCAGCGACATACTATGAAAGGATAGCAAAAATATAAATAACAGGACATTAAGTGAAAAGATGCAAAGTAAATCTATAAAGATGAAGAAGGATGTTTATGTAATATTAACAGAGTAAAATATCTTCATGCCATGATAGTAAAAAAAAGAAATTAAATTAGATACAAGTTAAAACAGGTTATATAAATAAGAAGGTAGTCTGAAGCGTATTTCCATCTTTTTTGCATCTGCTTTCCCTCCTCACCTTCTCAGGCAATTAAACAGTCCATAAAGCCGTCTGCCTGAGTTTGATGATCATAGAAATATTAAGCTTGTGCCACCACAGTCCAAGGACAGTCTTATACTGAATGCTTGTCCATTTCACCTGAGTTATAAATAGATTTCTTGCTGCTAGCCAAGTACCTGCATTACTGTGCATTCAGGAGCCTGTGCTTACTAAATTCCACTACAGCCATGGCTGCCCCTGTGCAAATGAAGACATAGCTGCTTTGAAGCTGGAGGCTTGATAGCCGTATTTCCATCTTTGGCAAGAGAGCCAAGAAACATGGGAGAAACTGCAGATAAGGCTTTCAGAAACAGCTAATTATTGCTTTACAATTCAACCCCGAAAACCCAGTAGAGAGAAATATTTATGATACTTTCTTCAGTTTCCTACCTCACTGTCATTGCTGTCAGCATGGAAACCAAATACATTCTATTAACTGTTACGGGGTTTTGAAAGCTTATGGAGGAACCTGCCTGAATTGATATTGCGTGAGTTTCTGTTGCAGCTGCTGCTTGAAGACCTAAACCCAGTGTCCACCGTGACTGTCAGCCTCCGACAGACTAAACACCCGCCGACGTCCTTTCCTGCCAGACCTTACTAGAGGAAAACACAGCGATATATCATACGAAGGCTTAACAATGAAACAAGGAAGGGAAACTGGAATGAAGACAAAGGATAAATGTTAGAATAGCAACAAGAATAAGTGACAAGGACACATCCATAACTGCTGGTATCCTGAATACAATTTAACACCACACCAAGAGTCTTACAAGTTTGGGAAATACTTTTGAAGCTGGAAGTATTCATTCTTTAGAAATAAGTGAGTTTAACTGAATTTTTTGCTTACCTATCTGGAAATGTTCATAATACAGTTTGGGCTACGTCTGGCAATACTGACAGCACTTAACACTGAGGAGGGACTGGCAGGCATTTATTTGCATTACAATCTGCTCACATGCTTTAGAAATCTTGACAGAAGCTATTTATCACAAATTCTGGTGACACAGAATTATTCTGATTTCCACTGGTCATAAATTATAAGACATGCGCTACCGTGCAGGTGACAATACTTCAGACCATTCAGCCCTGCTATTCTATGATATGAAACTGAAGTATTAGATTTGGTATATAATAAAGCCAAAGTGTTTTAAAAGATAGCAGCAGTTCAGATGATGATGCTTGGTGCATAGAAAGTTTCTAGAAAAGAAACTTTCTGGAAACAAAAGTACTTCCTCACCTAGTTAGAAAATTACTAGCATCATAGAACAGAAGAGATCAAACCACATTTACATTACTGATTATAGAGGGAAGAGACAAGGATGGTTTCAGTAAGATGGCATGCACTGGTCTTACAGGCTCTCCATGCTTGATTAATCATCCTCTCCTTGGAATATATAAATTTTATTTTACAGACTGGAATCCAATATATTCTCTGCAACAAGGGACAGCTCTTTGTATTTATTTTAGACCTTTACCATCAATATCTGCCAGAAGTGTGAAATACAGCATAAGTGGCATAGAAGATCAATGCCTTCTGACATTCTCAATATCCATTGCTTTGATGTAAACATTTTCTTAAGTATTGAAGTCAATTGCATTTTAAAGCTTAAGACAACTTAAAAAGTGATAAAATACACCATAGATGACATTACACATACATAATTCTGGAAGACTGCTAACTTACAGTGAGAGAACTTCTTTATCTTAATCCTTGGCATATATAAAAATAAGCACTTTAAAGAAGTGCATGTTTCCAGCAAGTGCAGCCAAGAAGACACTGTATTCTAAGCTCATAAGCTTGATTATTAAAATCTGTCTAGTAAGAGAATGTTTTTACCTTATGCATAGCAACACTTCAAATGGACATGTCAATTAAAAAAAAAAAAATCATGTAAAAGAAGAGAAAAAAACCAACCTCATAGCAGCATTTGCAAAACCTGATACCGCTTTTTCTGTCTTGCTAGGGATTTTCCTTTCTTTAAGAGATAACTTCTGCTTTTCAATTTTAAGGAATGGAGATCTTGTAAAGGGCTAAGCTTAATTCCCAAATACTGCAAATGGGGGAGCTGCTAGGCTTTGAAATATCCATGCCATGAAGTAATGTGACAATTATTAGGTAGGATAACTGATAAACTCAAGAATCATAAGAGCTTATTTTACTCACGACAAAGACAAAGTAGTTAATGCAACTACTGTTCTCTTACAATGACTGAAACATGCACAGCAGTCATATGATTTTATGCAAGTTCAGTTAACCTCCCTCCTCACATTAAGACACTTTGTGATTGTTTGATGCAGGTAGGAGTGATAGCAAGTGAAGTATTTTTACAAAACACCAAACTAAAATTATTTTTTTCCCTATGATACATTTTTGAAAGCTCTTTTACTGTTTAACCGTTAATATGTACTCTTGTAACATTGTTTTCTCTCAACTAACAATTATACAATTTGTCTTTATTGTGTTCTCATCTACCACTGTTTTATGTAAAAGTCAGCGTGTATGTTCCAAATCTTATCCCTGAACAGTTTAAATCTGTCAATAGACAGTAGCTTAGGACACTATAATCACAAGTTTACAGTAGAAACGGCTGTTGTGGTTTAAGATGTTGCTCTTAAGGAAGGTAGTTGAGGTAGTTTCCTTGAAGTCCACATACACATCTCCCCTTTATCTTGTCTGGCCTTCTTGACTGAAGTTCCTGAGCAACCTAGCATGTTCTTCATGGTCAACAACCCGAGCAGTTGCCAGAAGAAACAGGGGAGCAGGGAAGGAGGGAGGGACAGAAATCATGTATGTGTGCTCACATAAGTGTGTTTAAAATGGAATGGGAAATGAGAAGGGAGATTCAAGTGTGACAGATGGTGGCAGCATTCAAATGCTAGCTTGGGGCATAAAACAGATCTTGGTAACTGCTTGCTGTTCATCAGCTACTTGTTACTTCCTCTTTGAAGGAGCCACTTCACATCACGCAAGCCGCCTCTTCTGCTTCGAAGCAGAGTAAGGCAGTTTAATTTCAATTGTCCTCAACAGGTTAAGGGAAAATCACATTGTTTTACATTGAAGTGGGTGAATACCAACAATTGTTTCTGTAACTCAGCTGAGTGGTCAGTAGGACCTGATATAACACAGGCAGTGGTCAAGACACTATCGCTTATTTCAGCGGCATACTTCTGTTCATGCAGAAGCCTACGGAACAGCTATCTGGACATACCAAACACAATCTCTTTCATAGTCATGCTGCTGGCAACAGTTTCCAGTATAGATCACAATTATATATAAATGCTATAAAAGGGAGAACATTCATGAGAACATTCATCACAAACTTGCAGTAAACCAGTCAAATTATTTCATGCAGAAACGTTGTTCCCAGGAATAGACAACAGTACTGTTCTGACACTGAAGATTAGCAAAAAGTGTCAACAAAGCTCCCTGGGTTGGAGAAAACCCTCCCCACGCCCCTATGCCCCCCAAGACCCAGCTCCAGGGATTTCAGAATCCTCTTAGTCTATACTAAGGACCTTGAGACACTGTCAGCCACTCAGCTGTAACTATTTAAAACATTACTTGTTCATTATTGACTGCAACTACACTAGCAGTTTGGTTCAGACCAACAGAGGAGCTTTGAGGAATTATGCACACTTACTGCTTTAGTCTGATTTTAGGAACAGTTTCTGTGCATTAATGAGATTCTTTCACAAGGAAACCAAACTGTAAGATATGCTGCAACTATGCACCAAATACACTGCAAATATTAACAGCAACATACATCTGAACTAGTAATTGGTCCTTCAGACAGTCACATACATGGCAAGGATGCTTGGTCCTAAAGGTCAGAGTAAATATGGTCCACAGCAAAATCCCTAAGCCACATGCAGATTAGATGCATGCACCTCAGTACCAACTGTTCATTGTCCTATTGTACTAATTACCTGCTCATGCACATACAGTCACTGTCTTCCTCTTTGTTACTGCTCTCCGAGTGGAGCTAGCAGAACAAAATTCAGGAGTTGAGCTCCACAGTCATTCCTGCAGCAGGTTAATGCAAGCTGCTGACTTGGGACTGAAGTAGCTGATGCAGATTCTCATGTTCATTTCCACTGACTTTGCTGAAGGTTACTATGCTCACAGTGGTAGGGCACAGAACTGTATCCTCACAACTAGGTTCGCTAAAGCATCTACATCAGTGCACCTAGATCCTTTGCAAAAAACCAAAACCTACCCAAAGACTGTTTTCCTACATGACATGTGGCATTTTGAACATACTTTATGATTAAGCCACAATGAAGGTCATACTAAGTGCGGATAGTTCATGCAACCTAACTGGTAAAGTGCAGACTGACGACTGACACTGCCCCGCCCCCCCCCCCCCCCTTTAAAAAAAACCCTTTCCTCTGTTTTTTGGTTTGCATTTTTGGTTTTGTGGTGAAGGGCTTTTTTTTGGGGGGGGGGGGGGAGTGAGTTTGGTTTTTTGGGGGGTTTTTTTTTTCTTTCTTTCTTTCTTTTTAAACCAATGAGCAGCCTCCTGTCATCAGGCTTTTTAAATTTCAGGAAAAATAAACAGAATTTTGTTATACAAATGCCAACATACTGTGTAAGTAGATTTTAACTTTCTTAACTACAGTCTATGATTATTCTTCAATAAGGAACTATCGTTTTATGCTAGATGAGGAATTGTGTCCTCTGGATCTACTCAGTTTTTCATAGAAGTCAGATTATATGCACTTGAAAGACCTCGGTTTGAAACATGTGATATAGTCTTGCTTGGTATTTCTGTGAACTAGCATGTTGCTTATAGCAACAAAAATAATTTAGATTTTTTATTTTCATTTCCTTTACCACAGTTTTCTCTTAGCCACTATTGCCAAGAACTTGTAGCTGCATTTCACTTCCTCATCACAGAGGATTCAAATACAGCAAAGGACATCATAGATGAGCCTTTGTACACTGCTAAGGAGAAACATGTAGTCAAACAAATGTTTTCTTGTAGTGCCAATCCATACTGAGACTTTTGACAAATGATACCACTTCTCTGTGTAATCACCACAGATTATTATCTAGGCCCTCAACAGACTGGATAACAGCAATCACTTACCAACAGAGAAAATAAAATGAGGTCCTTCCAAAGTTTTGAATAGATTGCATATAGCAAAATATTCCAAATTTTGTTCTGGAATTACATATATTGCAGGAATATTTTGACTATATGTTAGTCTCTCACAGTAACGGATGCTTTTTTAATCTAGAGTCTGGGTGCTAGAATGCTTTACATATCATTCATAAACTTCATAAGCAGCCTTTGCTTACCCTTTCCAGCAATATTTCTTGCAAGGATAGTCACTTCGGACATATAATGTACATTGATCTCCTGACACTCTTCAGTGAAACCTACAAAACACTAAATGCCTAACAAAGATTGCATCATTTCCTGTAGGACTGCAAAAAAGTTTAGAGGCTTCCAAGCAAAGGCAAAATGGTGTATCTTAGAAGGGGGAACCAGAAGTGATCAACATTGGAAGTGACTGTTAAAATGGCAGGGCTGTTTGAAAAGGTCTTGAGAATCAAGTTACCTCTATTGTTTTATAACCAAAATGAGATAGAGTAGGTCAGTTCTAGCATGAAAGCATTTCAGTACACACCCTTCAGGATTTACTTCTTGTTAGTCTCCAGCTTGAGGCTTTACCTCACGCATAACTTGCACTCAGAACAAACATCATTACAAGATTCTCTACAAATACTACACAAAAAAGGAGGAATGAAGGCATTCTAATGCAACAAGAAGTCCCAGTAAAAACATACCCACTAAATATACTGACCAACACAAACACATGGTAGCTACATTTGTGAAAGTTATACTGTCGGTCTATTCATATGGCAGCTTCTTCTGCACCAATGAAACAGTCCCCTCAAATGTGGCGGTGTTCAGCCAGAAGAGTGTTATTGCAAAAGCTTTACAATATTAGCATTCTAAGTAACTATTTTCAAATATTTCATATTTGGCCCATTTTTAAAAATTAACATGAGTATCAGATAAACATACAAAAGCAAATGTCACCCAGTTCAAAAAAGATGCTTCATATGGAGATCAACTTGTCCACTACAGTGGAAGGCTAACAGTTTGCATTACAAAATTATGCAATGCAATACTTCAGTTTAAAAAAAAAACCAAACCAAACCCAAAAAACCCAACAAAACATTTTAAATTGTATGTGCTAGGAGACAAGCCAGACAATCAGGACATTATTTCACCAGTACTTAAAATCACTGCTGAAAGATGCCAAGTATTTATTAGAGTCCCAGAAAGCTGAAGAGATTATTAAAATTTGCACCACAATTTACTTTAACTGGTTTAGTTGAACGATCAAGTGATCTAAAAACATAAAGCCCTACTGCTTTTAATCCAATAACATAGTAACTTAATTTTACAATTAAACTACTCTACATCCCATAGTGCCTAGGCTGAAAATCGTGATTTAATACCTGATGGGCTCTGCGCAGCAGAAGGAGTGGATGTTGAGCTTGCAGTCACTGAATCACAGCGCCCCGTACTCCCACTGCCACTGGAAGGTGATGGTGATGGAAGTGGTGATGGATTGTGCTGATTTATACATTGGGCTACAGCAAAGCCTGCAAAAAAGGACAATGAAGTTTATGGGTTAATAATTAGCTTGAGTTAACCTACCTGAACAAATTGAGAAACGGTAAAAGCAAATATTGCATCAAAATGGTGCTAATTTCATGTAGTGACCCAGAGGATGCACCCTCTTGCACCTTCATCCTGGAAGCCTGAAAATCTGAATGCATCTTACTGAAAACATGCTAAAAATGCTGATCAATGAACAAGACAGTAGAGGTTAAAGGATTCAAAACATGTAAAAACTTAGAGCTTGCACAAACAGTCAAAACATGTCAAAACTCTTCAGTTTTTGATATATTCAATAAATTCATGGGTCACAGACCTTAACACGATAAGGAAAATGGTTAAGTCAAAAGTGAACAAAAAACCTGTCAGACAGAAGGCCTGCACTACATTTTCTATTGCAGAGATAACAACTTCAGAAAATTTTAATCAATCAAATCTAATGCTGGCATTGGATTTCATCCACCTTCTCACAAGTCAAACTTCCTCCAGTCTGAAGACTGGAAAGGTCTATACAGTGTCTGACAGTACTTTTTAAGTACGTCTTCTTCTGGCTTTCATTCTAATATTTCCTCAAATTCTTTACATTGTAGCATCCTCTTCTTTCCTAGCATAATTCTGCATTCATTCCTTTCTTTCCTTCCTCTGCAACCCCCTGCTTCAGTCTTTGACATGCCTTAAAAAAATAAAAATAAAAATCCTCATTCTAGTTCCTTCCCTCCTCACGTACAATGACTCGTGCACTTTCTCTTTCAAGATGCAATTTCAGAAAGTATTGAGGACCTGCAGCACAGGGAAATCCATTGGAAGTATGCAATTTGGGAAAGAAGCGCAAGGAAGGAATTCAAATCCCTGGTTTCTCAAACCCAACATCTCAGAACTGAATAACCTGAGAAAGAGGTACTTTGCAATATCTAATTTCACTGATTTAGTCAAGATGAGAAGCCATGAGTACACAGAATCTACATCATGCATTCATTGCATAAGACTACACTGAATCAGAAAGTAAACAATAGTTATTCCATGTATGTTGTGCAAAATATTTTGTGCGGAAGCATGCTATGAGCCAAAAGACAACTGAAATTTATTCTTTAGGTTACTGGTGAATGTGTTATGTTGCCATTCAGTCATATCCTACTAAAATAAGTGCCCACAAAGGTGTCTCCAGTAAGTGCAGCAGCACTGCAAACACATGCTGAACATTTAGTAGAAGTAAACAATTAGTAAATTTTTCTTTTATGGGTGAGAATGACTATATGGTAACTTTGCACAAAACAAATACTACATTAAAAACTTATTTGACATAACTAGCTTGTATTTACGAACACCCTTGTTTTTTATATTGCCTTATGACAATGTACTTGGTTGACACGATTCACTTGTGACAATTTCAAATTAAATTTAACACTAAATTTCAGACATTCACAGATTATAAATGCGGAAGGTGTACACTTGACCGTTGTTTCACCTCAACATAAACAGAAATACAAGAGTATCTTTGGGAGAGTTAGAACATTTTACAACATCAGTCTGTAGTCTGCATTTGAGAAGAAAAGCTGGAATACGGAGCAAAAGAAACAAAATAAAAAAAACCACTTGGTGTTTCAAAAGCACGTTACTTTAACAAATTTTTTTCTTTTTCTTAATTAGTCATGTTTTATTATATCTGACATACATTTTTGTTTGTTGTTTAAAACATCTTGTGTTTTCCAGCGATTGTTAAGACTTTCTTAAAGCTTGTATTTTCATTTAACAACAAAATGACTTTATCATCACTGGGACAAAAGCAAGTAAGCATGCTCTGGCTTTCAGCAGACTTCAGATCAAGGAAGTCAGAGCACTCAACTCTTGCATCAACCCTCTGCCAGATTATCAGAAAAAACATTGCTCAGTGACACCATAAAAGGTCCAGGCTTGACAAGAAGTTTGCTTTTGCACAACACTCATAGTGCGGAATACCAAGATTTGCAGTGAAAATACTCCAGTTCTGAAAAACTTCAGAAATTATTTTCACACACTCAGTTGATCCCCAGATGTTGAAGACCCTCACTTTGGGATGACCTAACTCACTTGTGATTAGACTGTTTGAACAAGTTAGGATATCTCTTATGAGATTAAAACCAGTAAGTTGCCCTTTACTGCATCTTTCAATTAGCAGTTGTTTTCCCCCTTTGCTCTGATTTTTCAGCTGAATTTTTAACTTACAGTTTTTGTAGTTTTGTTGTTATATAGAAGTCAATCATTTGACCTTGAACCACATCGGTATTATAAAAATGCAGAAGAAACAAAACCTTAAAGGTCCAGCATTTACTAGCATAGTAGCATTCTACCATTAGAATGCTATGGAATTACCTGCTAGAATTTACATCATGCACTGAAACAAAAGTTCATGAACTGCCTTTCCCACACAAGTCCAGTGAAGACAACCATCATTGCATTGTTCATACTCCCTTGATCTCTTTCTTACTTTAGAAGATTACACCCTTCTCATGGTTCTCAGCAACTTCCCTCACAATGACATGCCTATAGCAATTCCTCAATTTTATTAGTAAGGCTTTCCTTTGGCAGACATTCTTTCTAGTACTTGGAAGCTTTTAGTCATCTCTTCAGGTTTTGATAGCAAGCAGCTTTTCAGAAGTTGAAACACTTCTTACAGCAAAAGAAGTATCTTCAATATGGACTGTATATCAGGTGATGTACACAACTCAGCTGCTTCTGCAGCCCTGCTCACTCTCCCATAGGAAAGTATTAATGCAAAAGTTTACTTTTTATTGGCAGTCCCCTGAATAATTGAAAGTAGCCATGACACGCACTATGAAACGCCTAACAATATACTACTTGTTGCCTTCACTGCATAGTGAACACTGAAAAGGAAAGTATCTGACAATCAGGGATGAGAGAAAGCAAATGCACCACACAATTCTTTATTCTTTTATATGGGGAATCTCCCATGGCACTGGATGGATGATTCACTCATTATAGAGAATCTCTTATATGGGGAATTTGCCGGTGCCATGCAGCAGGCAGGCAGTCAAAACTCAATCTAAATGGACTTGTTACAAGAAGCATAAGGAAGCTTTAAAACACAGTCATGGTAAGTCAGGAAAATGCTGTTAGCAGCAATATGTACTGACAGGTTGTGTTACAAGGAAAAAACCCAGAATGGATGAAGAGAGGAAGACACAGAAAAAAGCTAATAAACATCAATCCTATTAATAATCTGACTTAACCTGTGGTCCCACTTCTTACCCTCTACCTCCCATGCTTACACTCAAGAACTAGACTCAAAACCACGTGCAGAAACACAATGCTATCTGAATTGCTGTAGTACTTGCATCATAGTTTTAGATGGGTGAATGCCACTTTTACCAACCTTTTCTCTTATTTTAAGTTACAATTCATTATGTCCAAGATGAACACCACTTGAAAGAATTAAATAACCACCATGGCAGGAGACATCTATTTTAGTTAAAAACAAAATAGTTTGGTAAGCAGCTAATTATTCCATAAATGTAAATAAATCCATGTATTTCATTTCAGAAACCAAACTGATTGATCTTCTACAAACATTTAGATAAGTTAAACTGAGGTTACACGCAGTGATGCCTGACAGTCTGCAAAAAGTTAACCACAAACTAAACTACCTCAAACATGAAAGACTTCTATAGCACTCAGGGCTGCTGATACATATAGTTTTTAATATAGCAGATGTGCATTAGGTTTCTCATACATACCTCATATTTTGAAATACCAGTTAGGATGGGAAACAAGGAATAATCAATGGACTTGTGACCACAGAAGTGAGGCAAAGCCATCTGTTAAAGTGAATGAAACTTGGTTTTGGAACAGTTACTAAAGTCATCGGTACAGGAGTGCTTACATCAATATATTTTCTTTCCCTTACAGTGTTGGCAAAAGTTGTACCCAAGGCATTCTATATCCACAAAAGGTTTGCACTTCAAGGGAGGAGAAATATTCCATCCTCACCAAAATAGTCGAAATAGCAGAAAAAGTAAACAAGGTCTACTGTGACTATCATAGGAAAAGCTGGCTGGATTCAGCAAGATTGCCTGCCTAAAGGTTCTGCAGAACAGCGCTCATGGATTCATGTCCTTACACTGAAGCATTTGCTTGCAAATGATCTTAATGTATTTTCTCTCCCAATACAACTGCAGAGGAAGGATTTTAAGTGTGCTACAGGAAGGTAGCTTTGATAGGAGGGAAAGATAAGTCTAAATCATTCAAAATACTGTAACTGGGAAACTACTGACCAAGAGCAAATACTCTAAACAGGAAACTCCTTCAGGAAATATCTGCAAAGAAAAGGTGAGCGGAATTAATCATGGCTATGGGAAATAAAATAACACTCAAAAGGTTCTAAAGGTGCATGTTACTACTTTATGACTCTCAAGTTATGATAGAGGTTAGTTACAAACACAAATATTTCCTTTCCAATAGTCATGATTCTGCTTCAACATAACTTTCTATTTAAGACTCAATAAGGTATTACTGTAAAGATGTACCTTCCCAGTTCCTTGGAGAAGATCTTATTTCCATAATCACAATGTTTCATAACGCTGTGTTTCTTTCATAAAATATGTATCAACAGTTATCCTTTTGCCATGTTTTACGTAACAGCAGCAAAATTTCATGCCAAAACCTGAAATAGCTTCTTAGCTTTTCTTTAAAGAAACTTTTTCTTAAGCAATTAATGCAAATCTTTCTCCTAAATTGGAGAAAATCTTCCTACTGTCTTATAAATGATTTCATGTGAAAGACTGCCTGTATATATAAGATCTCCTAAGAATAAAATTTGAAGGTCAGAAGGGGTGGTGGTAGCAGACAACAGGACAAGCAAGACACTTTTTTTTTTTAAAAAAAAAAAAAAAAAAAAGGTGCCTGAGAAGTAGAAATAAAATCTTGGCCAAGAAAGTAGAAACTGTTTTCTCATTGTAAACCATATCTTCATTACCCCAATGTCTTTTTTTTTTGTATTCTGATTTCTTTCTATTCTGTTCTTCCAAGTATAGTTATCTTGTAAAAAATTCTCATATCTTTCCATGTGTTGGTCCCTAGTTAAATCGAGGCTGAACTTGTGCTTTTTTGCAAGTATGAATGAAAAACCCCTTACATGTCTGAACATTATTTCTTGCAGTAGTTATTTTGCATCTCTGCAAAGTGCTATTCTGCCTCAGAAAATCTGATGCACTTTTTAAAAATTTCAACTTGTAGAGATTGTTCGCATTTAAGAAACTCCGTTACAACCTCGTAAAACTGAAGAGTAACTTGTTTAATGCAAAAAATGTTTTTGCTGCCAAGAAAAAACACGCACAAAACAAATTGGTCACTTGGAGCTCTGTTGCTGGTAGCTGCTGCAACTTCAACCAGCATTAAAAAATAGATGAACTGACATTTTTAGTCTCCACATTTGCCATGCAATGTCAGTACATGACGACTGTAGCTTTATTCACAGTTCTTCTCATCAATTTAGTATACTTAACAGACTAGTTTCAAGCCCAGTGATCGGGGACTTCAATTCTTTGCCATAGCTGATACTCTTTATGCCTTACCAGCTCATCCTCATTATGAATGATACTTTGTTGAGACAGCATTTATTTTGACTGTCCTTTAATGCACAAAGGAACTCTAATACTAAAGCATGCAACAATTTCTTGCATCAACCAGAAAAGTCCTTTCTACAAGTTGAAAGAAATTAGAATAGTTTGTGTAGTTCAACTGAGGTGGAGAGAGCTAAAGCATGTCAGCAGTAAAACACAAGACTTGAGAATTCTCAGTCTCAGAATGTGCTATTTTGAAGTGCTGGGTTTTTTACCAAAAATAATCCTTGTAAATAGTAAACTCCCCAAATAGTAACAATCAAAGATTGTTTTCAAACCTGTTTCTTATTAAAAATAAAAAATCTAACTAGCAGTCCTGCATATTTAACTCAGTTTCAACGGTATCTTTCATTTCTTGCACACAAGCAGTAATTCACATTACATAAATCAAGTTAGCTGCATCTTGCGAAATCTTAGTGCTGTCAAATTACCTTAATTAGGCACTTCTGCCTGAATACCACTGCACAGAAATTATTTAGTTCTACATCATTCTGATGATGACAGGAAGATTAGTATCTAGTTCATACCCCTCAATTCTGATGACTAGGGAATATAAATAGGTATAAAAAAGGCAGCAGAGCTGGGTCTGTAAAAGCAGTAGCCAGCCATAACTAAATATCAAACTTGGAATGGTTCAAAGAATATTAATTAGAAAAAACAGAGGCAATAAACTGAATTAGCAGTTGTCCTCCATTATTCTTACAGGCTATATAAAATCAACAGTATCCTAGAATTATGGAGCATAGGATACTTCAACCATCTCACACTGGAAGTAACTTAGTACTAAAGTAAACTATCCCAATCTGGTGTTCCTACGGTAGCTGTGGTTGATGATGAACATGAAAGGGTTGATCAGAGTCCCACAGTACAGTTCCAAAATAACTTGTATATGACATTCAAATGTGCTGAGCAATCTAACCTCATAAAATCAGTAACAAGTGCAGATGCTCGTTGCCTGTGAATGTCAAGCCCCTCATTACTACTTTGATCAAAAGGATCTGTTTTCTTACTGTGGATGGAGAAGGCAATTAAATTACAAAAGGTTATACATATTTCAAGAATGCATTCATATTATTCATTTAAAAAAAAAAAATATGATTTTATGCCCACCTGTGGCGACCTGCTAAAGAAGGGCACACCATTTTTTACAGCGTATAATATGCTTTTAGAGTAAATATTTGACAAAATGAAAATAAATTTTCCTCACATAAGTCTGAACAATCTCAAACACTGCTTAAACAATTCTTGGGCTTTGTTTAAAGTTTTCCTATTCCCAAGAGAGGATGCAAACTTTATATAGAATTCTCACCTACATTTTCTTTTTCATTTAAAGGGTTACAAAGCTATACGAGACCATTTTTTTACTTCAGATTTTAAAATTCAGATGGCTATGCTTTGCTTGCAATGGCTAATATTAACAAGAAGGTTTTTTGCCATCTTTTCCCCCAAAAATCTTATTATCACTGTCATATACTAAGGTATTAACAATGGAGAAATTAACAAGAGAGATCTATTGATTCATTTTGCTTTCCAAAATAAATTTTCTCAGTAGGAAAGCGACAACACTTGTTTAAATATTTAGATGTAGGTTTTGCAGGAAATCATTAGGATTTCCCTTAAGACACACTGAGCATCTAAATCTCAGTATACAGCTGGTATTTGAAACTAATATTTGAGTTTGCTTGGAGAGGAAGTTATTATTTATTTACTTTAAACACAAGACCTATGTTCACGGGACATCTACCAAATCTGCTCGTTTCTTCATAAACAGTATAATTCTTTATTTACATAAAGAGTGCTTCAAAAGCATCATATGAATACATAGGTAATATATAACATGGTGAACAGTCCAGCCAACTAAACTATCCCTAAAATGCTCTAACATTCTGGCAAAGGCCATTAACGTAAAATAGACCCTGACGTATATTCACGGTCATGACTTCACGATGATAAAATTGATCGACTGAAGGATTTTGCTTCTGTTCTTCTCTGATAAGAATTGCCCAGTTTAATCAGGCCAGTCATCTGGGATGATTACATCATCTCACTGCATTTGCATAACCCATATTTTTTACAAAGAATATTAACAGGGATGTACTGAAGCATGGTCTGTTATATTCTTGTCACCTTTCGCCCATCTTGCACAAAATCTGGTTTTAAGCTACAACAACCCTCACTCTCTTCCCCCCAGATATCAAGTGCTTTCAAAACAGATTTTAACTTTGGACCATGAAACAATAAAGCAAAGTGAAGCACAGTTTGACTACAATGAGGTAACTGCATGCTCTCTAGTGAAATATGTAGAGCTTTATGTATGCACCACAACAGAAACTGAACCAGACCAGACTGAAATAAGTGTCCTTGAAAACTCTGAGTTCATTGAGAAGAGGGATTAGGGAACTGATTCAATAGTACTAAAGCTCTCCACAGAGTGAAATTTGCAGGAGGGCAGACAATGTTTATATCATTGTCAATTTCTTAAAAACCATGCTGGATGTACAGCACTGACAGCTAACATGGTCCTACTAAAAAACCAAAACTGATTAATCTTCTAAAAATATTGCCAAAAACATAGCTCTCCTTTAAATCAACAAAAACAACCATCACCAAGGGAAAGCATAACTTGTTTCTTACAAGTACAATCAAATTAACATTTTTCTATTATTTGGTTTCTCACAGACTATATGAGCTTTGCAGAACTTTAAACACCGCTTAAAGTTGTAGCATTAAGAAATGAATACATGAAGCTAGTAATTTAACTGCAACATGTTCAACAATTTTTTTAAAAAGGAATAAAATCTTTCTCTTAAAGTAAAAAAATCACTCCAAGCCTAATTAAGGGATAAACACAAACAGATGAAAATCACTTGGAACTAGGAAACCTCAATTCAGTCATTAGTGAAGATATGGGGAGAAGTAAGAGGCATTTGATATTTATTTTGTAATCAGATGTAAAACAACATATTCATCCATTTGTATCATATTACTGGCTATCATAAAATGCATTTCAAAAATGCAGCATTTGAAATACTTCATGTTCTGGGCCTGGTTTCTCATACTTGCTATCAAATAAAAGCTTCACAATACTTTTTCCTCTGGATTTGCATGTGCATACAGTGGAAGTCTCAATTTCCTGGAATTCAAAGTACGTATGTGGTTGTTTGAACAAACTACCATGCTGCACCACCATCAATACCTCCTCGCCCACCCTCCTCACCCCCCCCCCCCCCCCAAAAATTAGTATATGAAGTCATGAAGTCACTTGTTATGAACACAAGCACGCTGCTCTTGGAGAAGGTCGATTCTGAAACAGTAACACTGGCATCTTTTCAACCACACCTTTTCCATGGAAGTCATGTCAAAGAAGGAAATACATTCCCATTATACAATATACCCTTGTCTTTCGATAAATCTGACTGGCAATATAAATGCTTTTATGATTTATGTTCCCCAGACTCAGGGCTCAGGCAAGCTCCAATTTAGTCCTAAGGCAGTAGAACATCTGCTTTCTAAGTAGGGCATTTGAATTTTGGATCACTGAATCACATTCAAAGAGAAATGCTGAGTTTTGTGAAATGACTGGCAGCTTGTGGTAACAAGATTGCATCTTTTTGTACAATACAGCAAAATTAAATACTTTCAAGCGGTATGAGATTCAACTTTAAAGTGACTCATTCCAAAAGGAGAGCAGTCCACCATCTGGAAAAACACCTCTGCAGAGAAGTCAATTTGTGAAATAGACAATAAGGAGACAAAAGAGCAAAGAGCTCATTGATTTAGAATCATTCCTTTAATCCCAATTCCAAGCTTATGTTTTAGGAGTAGCTGTGGCCCTTTTCTGTCTCACTACCTCCAAGATAAACGAAGCAGTGCGCAGTATCCCAGCTATTTTTACAAACTGGCAAGAAAATGATCATAACCAAATTAAAGGAGGAACTATGCACAACTGACAGATGTGTTGCATAAATACTTAGTATGCGAAACATGATTTAAACTAACTCAATTTGTAAAGGAAGGCAAAGTATTAGAGACACTTCCAGTGTATTTGGAGAAACTGCCATGGATGTATTGCTCACAACATATCTGGAATACACACCCAGGTATTACTTGCTTCTCTAGGAGCAAATTTTTCCATGTCTCATCCTGAAGTCATGTATTCCAAAACATATCACAGTAAGATTTTCATTGCGTATACAGGTTACAGTTCAGCTTTTGCAGATACAAATCACAAAGCAAAAACTGCTTGATAAGGACTGCTAATCTTACCTGGAACTTTGTCAACAGATGCAAAAACAGACCGTTGCACTGTAGGGTCACTGCTACCACGTCGTGACTGATCATAAAATCTAAATGGAAGGTGTTGGGCTGCAGCTGCAGAGCTGTGTCCAAAACCCATAACAACTTCAGTTGAAGGCTGAACAGGAAGGTCCAGGAGAGCTATGTTTAATCACAATTGATAATTTTTGTTACTCAAAAATACATAAAAGGAAGAGTAGGTGAAAATAAAATTGATAGTTTGCTCAGGATCTTAAGACTAAACCAGACTGTATTCTGAGGCTTCCTTAGTGTGAATGTTGTGTGGACAGCAATGGTATAAAAAGTTGCCAGAAATGTTGTGTCTCTTCTTTTCCAATGCAATTGCAACCATAATTAAGGGGTAAATGCAGGCAAGTTATGTTAAACAGTGGAGAAGAAAAAAAGGATTACAGTAAGCTCCTTGCATTAAACAAGCCATAGGACTCATTTAAAAAAAAAACAAAACCAAAACCAAATCAAAACGAAAAACTTCTGTTTTTCCCCTGCACAAATAAAGTCATTCATTAGTTAAAACTGAGCACTGCAGGAAGTTATTTAGAGAGACAATCTGCTTTAAACTAGCAAAAAAAAGGCCTTTGCATTACCATTCAACCTAAAATTTTAGTATCAAAATAGACCTGTATTAACCTCAAACTTGCTTTAATTTTTTTTAACATGAAGCAAGCCATAAAAGTATGACAAATCTATTTTGTAAACTCAAAGCATAAAACTATTTTTAGTTAGCTTTCTACAGAACCATAAGATACTGAAATAATCTTAAGCCATCTATAATCAGAATAATTCTCTGGCCAACTCAATAATTTTAATACCACCTATGACTTTGTTTTTCACAACTCTGATTAGTTCATTATTGTTCTTGGACAAGCCAAGTAACTGAGATAAGTGGGCAAATGAAAATTGACACCAGCTATTTTCCTTCCTGTATTTCAGAGTTTCCTTTTCTAGACTCACCAATTCATTCAGTTTACTGGTAAGCTTCAATTTATTCTTCACTCACTTAATATTCAAGTAATATTTTAATCACTCTTTGCTATTTACTCAAATTCATAGAATCATAGAATCGTTCTGGTTGGAAGAGACCTCCAAGATCATCGAGTCCAACCATTAACCTATCACTACCAAGTCCACCACTAAATCATATCCCTTAGCGCCACATCTAAACGTCTTTTAAATACCTCCAGGGATGGTGACTCCACCACCTCCCTGGGCAGCCTGTTCCAATGCCCGACAACCCTTTCGGTGAAGAAATTTTTACAAATATCCAATCTAAACCTCCCCTGGCACATCTTGAGGCCATTTCCTCTTGTCCTATTGCCTGTTACCTGGGAGAAGAGACCGACCCCTATCTCTTTAGAACCTCCTTTCAGGCAGTTGTAGAGAGCAATAAGGTCTCCTCTCAGCCTCCTTTTCTCCAGACTAAACATCCCCAGTTCCCTCAGCCGCTCCTCATAGGACTTGTGTTCCAGACCCTTCACCAGCTTCATTGCCCGTCTCTGGACACGCTCCAGCACCTCAATGTCTTTCTTGTAGTGAGGGGCCCAAAACTGAACACAGTACTCGAGGTGCGGCCTCACCAGGGCCGAGTACGGGGGGATGATCCCTTCCCTACTCCTGCTGGCCACACTATTGCTGATACAAGCCAGGATGCTGTTGGCCTTCCTGGCCACCTGGGCACACTGCTGGCTCATATTCAGCCGGCTGTCAACCAACACCCCCAGGTCCTTTTCCACTGGGCAGCTTTCCAGCCACTCCTCCCCAAGCCTGTAGCGTTGCCTGGGGTTATTGTGACCCCAAGTGCATCTCTTAGCATGCATTTCCTCCAAACACAGAAATCTAGCTGCTGATACTCCACTTAACATTTTAGATTGCGCATCAGCACCACATCCAAGGCTTGAAGCATTATCAACACCACCATCAGGACAGCATCCAACTCAGGATTCAGGCAAGCTGAGCTTCCATTTAGTCCTAAGGCAGTAGAACATCTGCTTTCTAAGTAGAGCATTTGAATTTTGAATCACTGAATCACATTTAAAGAGAAATGCTGAGTTTTGTGAAATGACTGGCAGCTTGCGGTAACAAGACAGGATTCCTTATTTTTCATCCTTTCTTTGATGTGTCTATCATTAAATACGGAACCACACATTTTACTCCAATAAAATCTATTGCTTGGAAACTAGACACTGGTTTACAGTTTTCTGTGGCACACTACTTAGATTTTTATAACACATCCTTATGTTACAGAGTGACTTGCTACGACATACAAGTCTTTCTCAGAATAATTTCAAAGTAACCATTTACCTGCTATTCTCTGCATTTTCATACGCCGAGCTTGGATACGGCCTTTTGCAAGACGTTGTTTTGCAATAATGCAGCGAATGTGATCAGAAAAAATAAATGTAGCTTGAAGGATAGGGAATGGCTTAGAATGAGGACTTGAGGCAGGCTTATGAATTATTATGTTCAGAGCTCTACTGTCATCCTCTACTCCCGTTACCTGCATATCCTAAAAAGAAACAGAAAGCAAATAGCTAATGAAAAAGCTATCATTTTTAAACTATAAATATCAACATTAAAAGAAAACCCTATGAATGCTCCACAAAAGCTCCTAAAAAAACAGTTTCTATGTTAAAAAAAAAAAAAGGACTACACAAGTTGTACAACCTTGGATTTAGTTCTTCAGAAATTGGTACTCATAGAGATTAAGTCAATTTAAAATTCAATTAAGTTATTTGAGCACAGCGAATTTTCAGGAAACACAAACAGTGTTGGCTAAGGCAAGAAAGAGACATAAACGAGAGAAACTTCTTAAAGCTTTTGAAATCAATTAGATAAGCACAGATCATTTTGAAGTTACAACCCATCACCTTCCCTACCCACGTAGGAAGATCAGAACTCTAGGAGAGTTGATTACTGTGCCACTTAATGAAAGTGCTTGGGACTCAATCCTAATTGTATACGATTTCAGTGTACAAATGAACGCACGCCAAAATATATTGGGGAAGTTACATTATTTTCAAGTGTGCCTTTAGTTAGCTATGCAAACTTCTTCAGAAAAACAGAAATCGTTTAAAAGGCAGGAACTAGAAGAAAGACTAGTAACAGAAGAAACAAGTAAGCACGGTATAGAGCTTAAATATATCAGCTAATATTGGTATTGCTATTAATCCAATATAAATGTAGATTTTCAGGTAAGAAAAAGTAAACACCCAGATTAAAACTTCTCTTACCTGCAAAAGGCCTGCAAACTTAACTACTCCCCATCCAAGTCTGGCAACATCTGGCTCAACCAAACTCATCTGGTAAATATCCACAGCCAGGAATCTTTGAACTTGACCCCCATCCTTTGTTATGACTGTACAAGCAATTAGATCACTGTTATCTGAAGGAAGGAAGGAAAAAAGTTACATAGCTACCGAAGTGAAGGATTCTGGGTTGTGGTTGTTTTACGTAATATAAAATGTTAATACATAATCCTCTTTCCAACACATGTTGGAAGTTATTCAAGGGTTTTTTTTTTTTTTTTTTTAATATATGTTCTGCATTTCCCTACCATGTTCATAGTTACATAGAAAGGGCAGGATATATTTTAACAGCGGTTCAAATATCTTACAAGTTACGTATAAAATGTGTATTATATGCACCTTGCTTTCTCTCACCACCTTCATTACCTTTTAGTATAAAAGGTCACTTCATTTCAGGGGTGAAATTGCGACAGTGTTGATTTCTCTTACTAAGTGGAAGTCTCAAAAAGTCTTGTTGAAAGACCGCAGATACAGTCCTACAACACTGCAGGCAATTACATCGATCACATTATTAACTTGGGCTCCATTCTGACACAAGTTACATTTCTACTGGCCTGAAACCTAACTATTCTGACTGTCGGAAGCCTTTCAACTTCAAGACTATATGGACTCTTCAGGTAAATTGTATCAGGTTTTTACCAATATTTGTTAAATTAGGTGACATTTGTTCCTTTACCCACCCATTTTATTAATTTATATTGAATAAACATATCCTCTCTTAACCATTACTCTAGAACCCCTCAAAGAAGCCCCAAAATACAGATAAAGAAGTCAATACACCATTCCCTGATTCTCCTGCATTTCCTCACCGCACCTGTTCCAGTTCAAACCCATCATTCTTGAAAAGTGACAAATTCACCTTCCTTATACCAGCTGAAGTCTATTGAGAGCCCCATAAACTGGCACTGACACCTCCTAGCAGACCTCTGCTAATCTTAGAGTTGCTTTTTCCTTTGCTTCAAATTGATACTTTCATTCACATGCTTAATACACACAGGTCTTTTTTCTCTCTCGTCTAGTACAATTTATAGCAAGTAAAAGATTCTATGAGCATGCACGCTGTCCTACTGAGTTCATCACCTTTGCAATCCTACATGGTACTCCACACAATCTGATGGATTTAGCCAGCTAAGTTGCAGCATTTTAACTGTTTCCTGCAAAAGTTTTGATTGGGTTTTTTTGTTTGGTTTGGGGTTTTTTTTTTTGGTGTGTTTTTGTTTTGTTTTATGTGGGGGGTGTGTGTGCGTGTTTTTATTTGTTTTTGTTTTTTGGTTTTTTTAAGGATACAGACCATCTGACTTGAAAGAAATGAGTTCTATATTTTGCGTCTACCTTAGCCATAGTTTTTCAACACACTCGTTCCCCTTAGAGCTCTCATTCCTTATTATTACTAAGGCACTGATAGACTCAGCAGTTTGGAGTTATTTGTTCAGACAGCCTTTCCTAAAATGAGGGTTCAATGCTATAGGCATCAATTGCTGTTAAGATGTCCGAGGGTTTTTTTCTCTCCTATTCTACATACACATACTATTTTTAAGGATGCTGTATTTTTAGACGTGTCTATATACTGAAATCAGTTTGATAAGTGGTATCATTTACAGTAAGATAAGTATCTTTCAAAAAGGCTGCTGCGTTATTCAAATTTTTTATATCTATCTGAAGGAAGCTATTCTGACACACGGAGTTCAATGTATCTCTAATACTTACAGCAGTATCTCCATACTGAACATTGATGTTAGGTGCTTTTGCACCTGAAACCCCACTGTAGCATTTTTCACGTTCTTTACACAATGCATTAAAAATAATCCTCCTAAAGTTCAACTCTATGTTCAGCATCTGAATTAAAACAATGGAAAAAATATCTGACTACTGTTTTTTTCCTCTTTAGTTTCCCATGGAAAAAAACCAAAACTTAAAAATAAAACTAGAAGAATTACCTAAATGGATAGGAATGAGGCTGCAGGTTATACAAAACAGTAAAACTTAAATTTACTTATCCAAACATCTAAACAAGTAGTTAGCATCCTATTTCATACTAGAAACATCTGTGGGATAGATATAAGCTACAAGTGGAAGCATACAGCTCTTCGCAGTGGCAGGTCATACAACTAGGAACAATAGCCATAAATTACAGTTTGGGAGGTGGAGGAAATTCTTTTGTGATTAGCATAATATAGCACAGCAGGTTACCCAGAAAGGCTGTGGAATTTCTACCACCAAAGGTTTTCAAGTTTCAAAAAACCAAAACAAACATCCCTTCCAAAACCAACCTCCTCTCCCCACAAGAAACCCCACACATCACAACCAAGAGGTCCCTTCCAGCTGACATTTCTACAATTCTACCAATTACCCCACACCAACAGGATCCATTCAAAATTGATTGGGTACAAGGAAAGAAAGGGAGGAAATATGGAACACTAATGCAATTAAAAGAGGATAATTAACGCTAATCCAGTGTGAATTTAGTGTGAGCTTCTGAAATTTGAGAAAACAAGTTTAATCAATAAATACATCACCGCTACTTTTCTGCAATACATACAGGATGTGATTCAATTACATGAGGATTGATTGCTATTACCTTCTCATATGCCCTAGAAGGCTCAAGAAATCCATACAGGATTGGCAGATATTACTATAGGAGCCTATGGGAGATTTATTCCTTTTTAGAGAAGAAGCTGAGACACCAGGCAGAAAATCATAGAAGATCCAAAATGGCAATGTAGGCTATGTTTAGCCAACGGAATCCTACTCCAATATTATTGGACCAATAAAAGATAACAATATATATTAAATGCATCAAAAGCTCTACCTAAATTTTTGATCCAAAAGTTTATCTGTATTCGTATACATTTTATACATACTCATCTAGAAGTAGTAACAGAGGTATCGATCTAATAATAGAAAGTAATTACTGGAGGGATGTATCTAAGTTATTCCACTTTTTTGTTTATAACTGGAAAGCTTGAAGTTATCAACGTTTCTAAGTCATGGGATAACAAGAATAATGCAAGTGTCATTTATTCTGAACCGGTCTGTGAATTTAGGCATAAAAATCCTAAACATATTTGATTGTTTTGAAATGCGTAATGTTATATACATCAGGGAATGGAAAACAGAAGCCTTCTAGTAAGAAGGACTGTAGCCAGGATTTAACTTCTCTGAAAGAGACTTGGAGTTACAGTCAATAACCAAGTGAATGTATTTCTACAATAAAATGGCAGACATGATCTCTGAACGTACACAATGGGGTAACACCTCTGCTTCACACTGGTATATTACTGTAACACTGTGCCAGCTGAAGTACACACAGTTTTAAAGCAGGCTGAAAGAAACTTGACAGACTACCACAACAAAAACTGACATGAAAATCAGGAATACCTTTTTTTTTTTTTTTTTTTTAAAGCAAAAAGCTTAATAATTCAACTAACTTAGTTTAAAGAATACCTGGGAGGCAGGAAGATTTTAATCCATACATAAATAGTACAAACAGTTAAGAAATTTAATCCAGGGCCAAGTCTAATAGACAAAAGCTACAAATGGCAGCAGTTCCGCGGTGAAAATAATTGACTGATGAAACTACACAATTGGTAGTCTGTTCCTTCACAGGACAAAGTTTCTGATCGAGAACTAACATTTTTCTAGGAATACACTTTAGTTCAAGTGGAACTAGCTTCAAGGAAGTCATATGTAATGCACAGGATATATGCAATGGTTTTTTCCAAGCCATAGAAACAGAATAAGACAAGAAAATCCCTATGAATATAGCTATTAACTGAGAAGGAATTAATTCTCAAACAGTGGGTATGACTAAACAAGGACAGGCTTACCATATGGCCTATCATCTATATTGCATAAACTCTTATAGCTGATAACACTTTATGTTGTTATTGAGACTTCTTCAAAGAAGGTATCAGTGTTAATGAGCCCTTAAGGCTTTCAACAATTACAGATGTGTTTCAAAACAGGACTCTGGAACATGTCTGGTTACTTCTGAACGTGGGAGATTTATTGTCTCTTTCATTCTTTAATCCAATTAGTCCATCAACATATATATTTATTTCAGTCGATACGAATTCCTGGAACAGTCCTATTCTTCTCAAGTCCTGAAGTAATTGGATTTGGACGGCTCCGAATACGTAATGTGAGGTTGCTGAATTTTGTGGATACTGTGAGATTTGCAACATATAGGCCACAACACCAAATAGAGTTATGAAGTTCTCAAATACTTTGTTTTGTCCAGTATTTATATATATTTTTAGTGCAACAGCAAGCAGATTAAAATACTCGGAATTACTGCTGTACACATTCAACTGCCTGACTACAAAACTGAAGTACTTAAGGTAAAGAACAAAAAGGGCAGAAGCTGTTTTCCAGAGCAGAAAGTTTTCATTTTAGATCTGACAAAAACTTAAAGTAAAACTTTACTGTAAAAGTTTATCAAAGAACAGAAAGGAAAATTACTCATTTATTAGGCAGCTGTTACAGGAATCTTTTGAGTTTATGCAACTGAATGTACCCCATTTACATGACTGTTTCTAGTTCACAGTTGCTGAAGGGTTGTAAGCTACAGTCATCCTTTATGACAAAAACAGAAGAGAAATTGTGGTTAAACACATTTCCAGTGAACTCACCTGAGCATACTTAGAAGCTATGCTATAAAACAGTTACAGATACCCAACCACATTTAGATGAAAACTTCAAGCCCAGTAAACTTCAGTAGTATTGAAATTTGATCTGAGGATTAAAGTGAAGCACAGACTGAATGGCTCACTGATGTGACACTGCTGCAAAAAAAGTGTAGTTTCATTTCTGAGATTAACAGCAATGCTGAATTTTTCCTCATGCAAAATGAAGCTTGTAACCAGTTTGGACACTACACCTCCAAGACATGGATACAAGATTTCTCTCGACTTTCTCCAAGAAAAATACAACTTTTAGGAAATACAGCCAGGGAAGGAGAGTTCAAAGGCTTCACCTGCTTGCAGCAAAGAAGATTTAAATTAGGTGAAAATACTGCATGAAGACAGGCAACTATTTGCCTGGAAATATTGTATTATATGAAGTCTTTACAAATACAACAGCTACTTTAGGAGATGGTCTAAATGTACCTGACCTGCCTCAGGGCTTGATCTTTAAAGATTTTATAATTTACAGTCATCACAATTCTAGAAGTCATCTGCAGATATTGAAAGCTCTTACAGAAAACTTTTAGCACTTCATGTGCATAGCTGGCAGTCCAAGATAAGCATTAGGCTGCAGATAGTTAATGCAGCACGTCCCACTTCACATGAAGAACTTTTTCTAACAGCATGTAGCCCATTTGGTATGATATTCTGCTTTACTCCTTACTGTGACAGTCTTTAATTGCAAAGAACTTCAGAGTTAAAGTTTTGCACTTTGATGAAATGAGTTTACAGAGGAATATATGATCCTTGACAGAACTACAATATATTCCCCAAACATTACTCAGAGTTTACAAAGCCATTTCAAATTTTATGTAAGTCCTGTGAAACAATTATCTGCACCATACTAAAACAGCCCTCTTGCAGGGAGGCTCGGAATTTCCTTCTCACTATGTCTTCCATCTCTCTTTTGTCCAGTAGAAAGTCAGAATCTCAGTTCATGTGAGTCCCTTCTCTTGGTCAGGACAGGACGCCAACCACCCTCCTTGAGCAGGGGAGCACTGTCCCCATCAGGAACAGTAGAAAAGAGCAAGAATAACTGCTAAGAGTGACTCAAAATCTCTGTTCTTGTAAGAAATACTAACCACTTAAAAGAACAAGAATTTAATTAATTTCTCACCACCTGTTTCAGATAAAGAAATAGGTCTCAAAGACAGTATTAATGCTAAAGACTTTATAAAAGAAAAAGACTATGTCAAGATTTACTGAACAAAAAGGAAGAGTCAGGAAAAGGGCAAAGAGGTTTAAGATGACCTTGGAAAGAGGAGGAAAATACAGAACTGATTACACATGAATTGAGAAGGCAAGATAAACTGAGAAGAAATCCAGGGTGCACATTTCAGAATGTAAACCAAAGGACAAGTCATGTTAAAGATGGTTTGGGTTATGGGGTTTTTTTTTCCTCCCCAACCCCTTCCCCCAAGTGAGATGAAAAATATGAAAAATCTGTCTTTTAAAAATCACTTTAAAAACTCTTTTTGACATAAAAGTATGTACAACCATCACTGTAAGTGTGGGGAAAACCCCCAATAATCAGCCCGCGTTTGAGTATGATCAAACAAAAATCTAGTGGAAGAAAGTAGCTAACAAATAGGTTTACAAAAACATTTACTCTAGTAGCCATCACAGAATTTTGAGAGCATATATTTTCCCCATTTCTGTTCCTGGTAATTTTTTTCCTCTGAATATGAAGATATATTTCTGTACACCTCAAAATAACTGAAAACAAGGGACAACATATTATAAATGCTAATCACACACAGGGTACTGCAACCAAGCAGAAGCACTCTTGCTCCTAAAACTTATTTTCCTCTAAACACAAGACTACTGATTACCAGACAGAGGGACTCTGCATCATTTTCTTGAATTGTCTCCAGATTGTCACGCTGCACTTCTGACAATATTTTTAAAAAATTATTTAAATACCTTGGTTATATTTTTTTAAACAGATATCAAGTTGTTAAATACAAATCCAGCGTTTGCTCCTACCAGGCAGGCGTATTTTAAAAATATTTCAAACCAGTACTTATAAATCTTTAGATTTACTAAAATCTAAAGTACTACATCTTCTTTAGAGAAAAGATCGCCATCACAAGCAAAACATTAAATAATTAACTATTAGCAAACAAGCAAAACAGTCCAATTAAGCTCTTTTTTTACCACCAATAAATGTAAGATTTGAATACCACACACACTACAGATGAGTTATGCCACTAAGTCCAGAAAAAATCTTGCCTCCTGATGTTTTTCAGGAACAAGTGGATGGTGGCATTTAAAAGGAGTATCTGCTGGAATTTCTTACAAAAGGTGTGATTTCCTCTCAGACGCTTATCAAGTTTCAAGCATACGGAACATAATCCATTTTCTTGTACCACGTGTGCTAGTACTCACCAACTTACTAGTGTAGGCTAGTGAAAAAATTTAGTTGTCAGGATATCATGAAATCTTCGCACTTATCTCAGTGTTTCATGAACAACTGGAAAATGCTCAATACTAGTGTTTACTAGCACCTATAGTGATGCATGAAGACAAAACCAGATATGACATCCTCTTCTGCAAAGCATAAGCCTAAAATGACTAGCTATTTTTGCTCAAACTGTATTTTTTTTTTAACATAAGTGTATATGTAATTCTTTCATATATACATGTGTTTGCGCACACTTATAAAAAGCATTTAACTAGATGCCTTTAAAAAGATATTTTTGTCTCTTAAATGCATTTTTAAAAAAGATACTTTGGTCTCTTAAATGCATTATAAAAATATTAGAGAAGTATACAGGAAAATAAGCTGTCATTTCAATTTATCTAAAAACCACGATTCTGCAACAAATGAGAACAGACAAAAGCTTCATTTTCTGCTTATAATGAGTAGCTGGATTTTAACATTGGTATAAAGTTCAGACAGATCAGTTTTCAAATCAATAAATCCAATTCACTGACGTTTGCTTTGCCATTATGAAAACAATGTCAAAAGTTAATCATCACCTTCTTACAGAAAGCATCTAGCTGTGACATTATGGAGAGAAAAAAACTGAACTGTGCTGTTTATTAAGCTGTATATAAACTTCAGTGTCTGAGAGATGACAACATTGAACTGTAGAAGCACTAGATTATGTTGTTTCACTGTTACTGTTCTCTGACACCAGAGGGAAAGGATCTATATGAGAGAAATCACACTTGCCAAATCTCTCAACTGGACAGAATCTGTAATAAATTCCTGAATATGACAATCCAGAGAGCAAATCAGAAAAAGTTCTGGGGAGAAAACTTCTGAGAGGAAGTATCTGCAGAAGCATAAGGAATGACAAAGACCTTGTTTTACATGCAGGTCTTCATAACAGGACAGTAGCTTGGGAACAGTTAAATTTTTGTCAGGAAAAGTATGCTTGTCTTGCTCTGAAATGATCTCTTTTTAAGCCAATACCTCACTTTTAAAGTGAGAAGGTGTCGCAGTTTAACCCTAGCTGTCAACTAAGCCCCACGCAGCTGCTCACTCACTCCCCCCCAGTGGGATGGAGGAGAGAATCAGAAGGGTCAAGGTGAGAAAACTTGTGGGTTGAGATAAAGACAGTTTAATAGGGAAAGCAAAAGCCGTGCACGCAAGCAAAGCAAAACAAGGAATTCATTCACTCCTTCCCATCGGCAGGCAGGTGTTCAGCCATCTCCAGGAGAGCAGGGCTCCATCACACATAATGGTTACTTGGGAAGACAAATGCCATCACTCTGAACATCCTCCCTTCCTCTTCTTCCCCCAGCTTTATATGCTGAGCATGACGTCATATGGTATGGAATATCCCTGTGGTCAGTTGGGGTCAGCTGTCCCAGCTGTGTCCCTTCCCAGCTTCTTGTGCCCCTGCCAGCCCACTTGCTGGTGGGGCGGGGTGAGAAGCAGAAGAGGCCTTGACTCTCTGTAAGCGCTGTTCAGCAATAGTGAAAACATCCCTGTGTTATCAACACTGTTTCCAGCACAAAACCAAAACACAGCCCCATAGTAGCTACTATGAAGAAAATTAACTCTATCCGAGCCAAAACCAGCACAGAAGGAAATGCCACTCATTCACCTCTGAAGAAAGCTTAGCAACTGTACACTCTAAAACCTCCAAAGCATCTGTTAAACTTGGAAAATCCAGGTATTTCACTCACAGAAGTGTCATTATTTAGGAAATCAGGGGAATGGAGATCAGTCTGTTATACAGCATTACGCTTCATAGCTAAGCAACTGAAAGACTATGCAAAAGCATTTGCATCAAGAATGCAACAAAACAAGCATTTACCTAGGTGTTCTTACAGAGTACATTTAGTTGAAATTAGAGGACATTTTGGCTTACTCTCTTTTCCTCAAATATGACAACATATTTAGGAATGAGACAGACAAACCCCAAACATCAGTACTTTGGAAAGAAAACTAAAAAAAAAAATCTCTTTTAGCATACTTAACATAGTGTTCAAATTAAGTTATTTTAAGATATTCATAAGAATTAAAAGCTAAAAAATTTAGTTTTATCTACCTACAGTGAAATTTCTTACTAAACTATAGAAGGAAGCTTTCATTTGCCCAGGCAGTTTATGATCAAATTAAATGCTACTTATGCAAATAAATGGAACTAGGTTTCATTTTCCTAACCTGTTTATGTTCACTGAACAGACCTGCAAAGTAACTGGATAAGGACTCAAAAGATAAGTTATATTCCTTGGAAGACATTTAATAGAAGAAAAATTTACATGCCCTATGATAAAACCTCTTATCAACATCTGCAAATATCTGTTTGGAGGGTGTAAAGAAGATCAAGCCAGTGGTATCCAATAACAAGATGAGAAGCATTGAGGAAAAATTGAAATACAGGGAATTCCACAAAAACATTGTGGGGAAGAAACCCAACAATAAAGCCACAAACCTTTTTATTGTGAAGGTGGTCAAACATTGAAACAGGCTGCCCAGTGATGCTGTGAAATCTCCATCCTTGACAATATGCAAAGCCTGACTGGTGAGGGCCCTGGGCAACTTGCTCTAGCTGACCCTGTTTTGAGCAGGGGGGGTTAGACTAGACAATCTCCTGAGGTTCCTTCCAACCTCAATTATTCTATGATAAATTTTCCTCAAATCTCATTAAAAAACATGTTGACTATGATGGCCTTCATAAAGCCTGTATATTTGGTAGAGACAGAGTGAACAAGGAGAATTAACTATAATGTTACTTTTTTCAGTTTTAGCAAACTTTAGCTTTAGAAGTATCATCATTTACCTCTTGGCCATGGCATTTAAAACATTGTCACTAACACGATCAGCAGTCTGAAATGAAGCACCGAGGCTGTTAATTTGAGCTGCCAGTGAACTTCACACGAACAGTGAGCTGCTGAGTAGGATTAACGAAGCCACCTACAAACTCACACGCAGCCTAAGGCAGGCAGATATTACATAATATGCAAGTGCTTCAAAACTATTTACAGTAAAAAACAATATTGAAAAGTAACAATATATATCATTCTGGTGGCAGCATACCCAGCAATAGGGAATGAACCTTCCGTGGAATACCTGACTCATTTCTAAACATACAGTCACATATAGTACTGATAACCTTGCAACTACACTTAAAGGTTTACAATGAACATATGTGCAACTGTCGTGGTTTATCCCCAGCTGGTAACCGAATACCACACAGCCGCTCACTCACTTCCATCCACCCCACCCCCCCACCCCCCCCAGTGGGGTGGGGAGGAGAATCGGAAAGAAAGGAGGACTCGTGGGTTGAAATAAAAACAGTGCACCAGGACAAAGAAAAAATAATAATTATATTATATATTAAAAATGATAATAATAATAGTTAAAAAAATAAGGATAACAGAATATATAAAATGAATGATGCACAATTTCTCACCACCCGACGACTGCTACAGCCCATCCCAAGCAGTAGTCAGGGAGCAGGGGTATTCCCCAGCAGTGACCTCGGAACAGCACGTTCCAGAGAGAGCGAGTGAGGGAACGAACAGCTGAACGAATGAATGAAAATGCCCGAATGAACAAAAAAAGGGAAAAAGAAGGGAACTGGCCCACCGGCCGACCCCCACTTATACTGGGCATGCCGCCTATGGTATGGAATACTCTTTGGCCAGTTTGGATAAACTATACTGACTACACCCCTCCCAACTTTTTGCACCTGTACTTTAGCAAAACCTGGGAAGCTGGAAGATGTCCTTGATCGCTGAGCAGCAACTAATAATACCAGTGTATTATCAACATTCTTCACATACTAAAACCAAAACACAGCAGCTTCTGGAAAGAAAATAAGCTCCATCCTGGCTGAAATCAGGACAGCATCAAAATATTAAAATGCTTTTTTACAAGAAACTTTAACCTTTCTCATCAAGCTCCCATAAAACACCAGCATTGCATTCAGGCCAAAAAAAAAGAGCCATTTTGATAAGGTGAGTTTTGCAGGATTTTTCCAAATCAAAACAGTAGCTGAAGTAATTACTGGACCTTGTTAACCCCTACTCCTTCTTGACACTATATGTATATGAATGAGCATAAGCACTGGAGGCATCTCAATGTTCAGAAAAATTTAAAAAGCATTGTAATAGTATAGATTGAGGAAAATTTATTAGATCAAAAATATCTCCAAAATGATAATTAAAAAAAGGCACACAATTATGATTTTGCCAACTGCTAAGTCTCCTCCCAAGATATGGCACCTACGCAACGGCGTGTATCCTGTATGCTTTATGCTGAAATGCTGATATTCTCCATGCAGGCCCGTGCAAACCTCATGAAGTTCAACAAGGCCAAGTGCAAGGTCCTGCACATGGGTCGGGGCAATCCCAGGCACAAATACAGGCTGGGCAGAGAATGGACTGAGAGCAGCCCTGAGGAGAAGGACTTGGGGGTGTTGGTTGATGAGAAGCTCAACATGACCTGGCAATGTGCACTCGCAGCCCAGAAAGCCAACGTTACCCTGGGCTGCATCAAAAGGAGCGGCACCAGCAGGTCGAGGGAGGTGATTCTGCCCCTCTACTCTGCTCTTGTGAGACCCCACCTGGAGTACTGTGTCCAGCTCTGGGGCCTCCAAGACGAGAAGGACATGGACCTGTTGGAGCAAGTCCAAAGGAGGGCCATGAACATGGTCAGAGGGCTGGAGCACCTCTCCTATGAAAAGAGGCTGAGAGAGTTGGGCTGGTTCAGCCTGGAGAAGAGAAGGCTCCGGGGAGACCTTCTAGCAGCCTTCCAGTACCTAAAGGGGGGGCTACAAGAAAGCTGGAGAGGGACTTTTGACAAGGGCAGGCAGTGATAGGACAAGGGGTAATGGCTTTAAACTGAAAGAGAGTAGATTTAGATTAGATCTAAGGAAGAAATTCTTCCCTGTGAGGGTGGTGAGGCACTGGAACAGGTTGCCCAGAGAAGCTGTGGCTGCCCCATCAAGTGTTCAAGGCCAGGTTGGATGGGGCTTTGAGCAACCTGGTCTAGCGGAAGGTGTCCCTGCCCATGGCAGGGGGGTTGGAACTAGATGATCTTTAAGGTCCCTTCCAACCTAAACCATTCTATGATTCTATGATTCTTGTCTCTCTTTCTTGGGCAATGAAAAGAGTTGAACTGGAAACTATGTCTTTACGCTACTGCACATACTAGAACTTCATCACTGTACTACCTCAATTCAGGTAGTTTAAGTAACAATAGCAGTCATAAGCAGTTTAGAAAGTTTTACCAACTGAAATACATAAACTGATGCACATGTAAATGGGAAACTTCACTCAAAGGCCCCAATGAACGCAGAGTGCTTTGCTAGTAGCCTTACAAATATTAAGATTAAAAATAAAAAACACAAAACAACTCCGATGACTTTGAACAAAAGAGTGTGCAGTGTTGTAGATGGAAAGAAGCGATGGAGGGAAAAAGGTAAACGTCCCAAGGAAAAGGCTAAAAAACCCCAAAACAACAGAACAAAACAGTGAAAAAACAGGTAACACCAACCCCATAATCATGGATACTCAGTAAGTGACTTGTTAAAACCCAATAGTAGCTATTTGCTGTGAGGATCAGATCCAAATATCTGTATCTGTGCTACACATTATTATTTTAGCAATTTACTGACAAGAAAAGCACCTCCCAAGTAAACACTGGAAACATGAACATATTTTGTGGACACAAATACTAGTGCCACTTCTTTGGAACAGGTCTAACACCTGTCAACTTGATTTGAAGATGAAATAAGTCTATGCCTTTCTAGCTAACCAGGAAAGAAAAGTCTTTGAAGCCAACATATGAAACTCCACATCAGGCACTGGTTGTTCAAGACAGATTCTGACTCAAAGACAGGATATGAGAAAACTCAACAGGAAGGGCTTTTTACAGCCTTTTCCAGTTTATTTCAGTTTTTGGAAATAGGCTAGAACTCTGTTCAAAACTTTGAGATCCCAGACTGAGTGACTCATTCCCTCTTCAGACACAGGCTGTATTCACCAATTGTAGGGTAAGCGATGTGTTTAACTGAACTTCTGTAACTCTGCCAGCTGTAGAAAAATTTTTGTTTACTAATAAATGCTGGAGTATATAGAAAGAGTCATGCTTTGAAAAATCTATGAATGTAATTACATAATTGTGGTCACAAAATCAAGACTAAAGCCTTCTGCAAAAAGATCAGAAAGCAATGAATACACTAAGGCACAGAACGGCCATCATTATGTGGATACTCTGTATTTAAACTTAAATATGTAACAACAGCACACATAAGGAATAGATACAACTGTAACACTCTTCAAGTATGTAGCACTTCTTAACTACAATTCATACTGTTTATAAAGTCTATTACCTGAACTAGATTCTTACTAAACAGTATCTCAGGAGCGTATCTGGAGCTACCAAAACATCTCTGCAAAATGTTCAGGTTTAACTCTGATGTAATCTATAACAGCTTCCCATCTGTCCACAGAATATAAACACATACACATATATTTGTGCATTCAGACATTTTGAAAGTCCTATATTGATCCTTCTGTCTTCTGATTTATGTCATACGGAAAACTGGTTTGGTAGTTAACACCTCGTTGGTAAAAAAAGCAGTGATCTTAATTCTTAAAAATTTTAATTAAAAAAAAAATCAGCTGAAGCTAACCACTAAATTTCTAAAATATATGGGGGGGGGGGGGGGGGGGGGGGGGGGGATTAACACATGATCTAGTTTTGAGTGGCATGTTGCCCTCCAGGAGAAGCAGTTTAGAGAGGTTTCTTCTATAAAGATAAACTCAGTTGCTGAAGTCTACACTAATGAGAATTTGGGTTTCTCCACCAAAGAAGAATGAATCTGCTGTCCCAAATTGTAAATGCTATTTTCAGTGAGTTCCTGGTTTTGTAATCAAAGAGCTACCAGCATATAGCAAAACGCTTAATTCAAATTGTATTACAAAAAAATTAGAGTATAGCCTGGCACATGCTTATCTACAAGATGATTTCTAAGCGCTATTCCACATTTTTAAGTCTTTCTGCTTTTAGACTGCAGTTGTGAGACTTCTTGAATGCTTTCCTAACACGTCAGGTGATAAACAACGTAGTTAAGAATTTCACATTGTTACTATTATAATTTTGATAGCAATAAAATATTCATTGTAGAATAGTCTGCAGATTAAAACGACAAACTAGAAATCACTAGCTAGAAATCCATGAGCTCTTCTGAAAAAGAACACTGGGAAAGTACAATTTAGCAAAGGTGTTGGGAGGACTATCAAGCAATACTTTAGGAATAAAATAAAATAGGTTAATTCATATGAAAGTATTTCAGTTCTCTCCTGGGATGTACTACAGTCATGCGGGCATCTCTGTTGCCTTCCATTAAGAATGCAGAAAAGCACCGGTAAGTAGTCACTCAAAGAAAAAGCTAAACAAGTATTCAGTCAATCCCAGTGTTGTTCTGTATTTCAAATACTGCCATTTACCTTCTTGAATAGCTTAATGCTGACTCAAAGGAGAATTCTAATCTTCCTATCTCAAAAAAATGGTTTTTTAACTTTAATTTTTTATTTTAAACTTGAGTTTATGCTTATTATGGTGGAAAGGATAAAGTCATCTGAAAATTAAGATGTGAGTTATCAGATAAATTATAGAAAAAGAAAAGATTCTTACACAAGGGTTTCTTCTCATATAAGGGTCTGTAGAGCACTAGCACATAGGTTCTATGGGTAGGGCAATGAAACCTATTTTTCTTCTCTACTTACATAGGCATGTGTGCAAACACCTATGAATGTATATACATATTAACAAATAATAGCTTCGTGCACATGCTTATGAGTACCACATGACAAGCAGTTCAGCACCGTTGTTGCCTTAGTTCATACCGGTCAGTATAAATTTGTATTTTAAGTTAATGACTGTACAGTTAAGGACTGTAATATGCCTTAAAGCAGCAAATGAGTTTAAATCTAAAAGGGTAATGTTCTAAATCAACAGTACGATTTTAATTTAATATAACTTCTAAAAAAACCCAACCCTTTTTATAGTAGGTATTACATCTTTAAATTTTAGCAGACTTTATTCAAACTGAAGCAGATAATTTTCAGGATTTTTCTTTTTTTTTTAACATCTTTTCTATATATAGACTCTTTCAACCATTTATATCCAGCATCCCACACTGGAAGAAGGAAATAATCTTGGACATCATTAAATATACAGAGCATGGATTACTACTTTAGCAATTAATCTGGCATTATGGACATGTAATAAAAGTTACAAACAATTATACATAACAGAGTGAAGTATTAATAATGGTCTAAACTACACATTCCAAGAAAAGGATACCTTGTACTCTATGTAAAAACAACTGTCTTAGAAATGAAAAGTCATAAATAAAAATACACCTGCAATGAATTGCATAATGCCTGCGGTGCAGTCCACTAAATTTTATAATGAGAGCAATCAGCATTTCTCTAGACTAACGGATAAGCAAGGACAAAAGGTGTTATTTTTCTTGGGTTTAGGGGGTGTGGAGGAGGAACAAATAACATTTGGAAACAGTATTTCAATCAGATCTACCTCTTGTTCATTATGTTCTTAAAAAACTAACTACTACTTCATAATCACATTTCCAGTTAATTTAAGAAAACCACTTTTTTTTCCGTAGAAGTTGATTCATGATTTCATCTCACCCTATGAAAGAGAGCCAACATTACAATACATACCTAACTCATCTGAAACAGGAAACTCTACAGTTAATTCTATATTACTAATCCCTGAGCCAGTCAACAGCAACTAAATTATGGACATCATTTTTTTACCTGAGAACTAATAATTGTGTAATGTAATTAACAACATCTGGTGCTGTTCATTCTCTTTGGGAAAGCTTTTTGGGAAAGACCAAAAGTGATGAGTTTGCATTAAGCTCATTCCGCTTAATTCACCAAGCCAAAACAATACCAGTAGGAAGAAGACAGAATACAACTATTGAAGAACACATTTTAAGAAGTATTTTCCCTGTTTATTTTCTTAAATCTTTTAAATAATACAGAAATTCAACAACTGGGAATTTCTATGACTCAACTGTCAGTCTTCCACACCATCAGCCATGTAGCTACCAAAAATGCAAACATTGGACCAATACCTTGGTATCTTCTCACCTATTGTAGCTTAATGCTTACATTTACTTAGTAAAAGCCTGTCCATATCCTACAGCTTGTATATTTTTACAAGTTCAGTTAACTGCTTTGATAGCATTCTTTCCACATTTACAGATAAATGAGTTTATTCTCAAAACTTTTCACTGCTCTAAGCTGCATGGCTTGAACTTTATGCTAGGGGGTGTCCTCTGACATTTTCAGTATTGCAGACAACTATCTTCTAAAAATCAAATGTAATAAATTTTTAACAATAATTTTGAAATGTAATTTAAGGTTTCAATCTGGATTTCATCCATTAAGCTACTGCACAGCAGCTCTGATATCACAAAACTTTTGCTTAGCTCACTTGATTGCAATGTTTTCCCTTCACTCAGATAATTAATATTCTTGATGGACTTGATGCACAAAAAGATCTCTGATATACTGGACATAATCCCATAACATCTACTAAGGCAACTAGGGCAACTGTGGTTTTTAGTTACAGTAAGATCAACAAGCACTTAAACATAGAAAATAAAAAAAAATAATGTCTGAAACATCAAGCATTGTTTTCCTTCTTTTGTAAGAAAAAGAACCTTCAAAAATTAAAACCCTAGCAAATACATACACTCTATTTTAGCAATCACATGTCCTCTAAAGCTATGAATGGTAACTGCAAGTTCTTAATAAGGCAACTGCCTGAACAAAAGTTAACCACTTATTAGCTAACACCAGTATGTTAAATTCTTCTAGGTCTTGATTACAAGAAATGGAATTAATAGTATTTATATTATCACGCACTTTCTTTTCAATTCTAGCCTAAAAGTACACTTCTCTATGTATTTTAAACCTTTAAACAAAAAGCCAATGTCTCACACTATAGTAAGCTTAACTTAAAAACATGACAAGCTACTGTTTCTTAAACAATGTCAGTGCTGAAGACAGTAGAACTACAGCTTTATCATTTAGGTCAGAGTTACTCTAGAAGTTGTACGGTCACCTAGAGATGTATATTTTGATGTTAAATGAACACAGATATATTGAATTTGCAGACAAATAGCATACTTCATGATTCTATTCCTTCCAACTTTCTTGTTTCTTCAGTATGGAGAGTGCAGTAGTATTCTATGATACTGCAGAAAGAAGGCACTTTGCCTTTACTTCATAGTAAGTACTACTTAATATCACAGGGTCATTCTGGACATTACAGACTGATTCCCCTTGGGAATAGCTCAGCATCCTGTTCAACTATGGGAGTAAAAGCCTCCATACGCCAACTTTAAAATGACAGAAGAGATGTGAAGAAAAAGAACTCCAGGGCGGGGGGACACACACACACAATGCCGATCAAACCCCAGTATCGGTGAAACAGCACAGTGTAGCTGTTGGAGTAATTACCTCCAGTTGCTTAAAGTTCATGAATAGTTTAAGTGCATTTTGAATAGGTGAAAGCAGAATAAAAGAAAATCCTCCTAGGATTAATTCATTTAAAAAACTAACATTCCAGGAAAACAGATGAAGGACTCCAAATCCTTTATGTGCTAATATTTAAACCCTGGAATATTTATTAACAGTCTCTTTAAAAACAAACAAACAAACAAACCAACCAAAACAAAAAACAAACACACAAAACCCAAAAACACAAGAAGTGTTCCAAATCCAGTAAAAGACAAAAACTTAATACAATCATCCCTGGTAGTCAATTACACAAACAAGATAACTACTTGGGGTTTTTCACTTAAAACCAAACCAAAAGCCAGCAATTTTTCCATGTCATAGGCTATTTGGGAAATGGAGGGACTACTTACTCAAGTCAAGAACATCATCTGTCTTTATCAGGTCTTCCTCCCTTGTGAGTGGTAACTGAGTTTCTGGCTCAAGTCGTAAGTGCAGTGATAGCGAACGGAGCATAAAGAAAACTCTGATTGCCTTGAGAAATTAAAAAAAGAAGATTAAAGTATTGCTGCACTCAGTACTACACATTTTAACAGAATCTTACAAAAGTACACTCGCTTTTACAACCCCTGAGTTTGCTGGCATGCAGTAAATCTACTTTTTAAACTGAGAAAGTAGAATGTAACTTCAAAGTTAGTTAAAAAAGGATACAGAAGAAGTTGAAACATGCTATTTATTTTCAATGAAGTAGAAGCAGCAGAGCTTTTATCCCACTGGCCTACTTACACAGATTGTGGCTGACAAGCAAATGATTACAAGAGCTGTTTAAGCAAAAACAACAATCTTGGATTTTTTTTTTTTTTTAAATCATTATTTTAAGACTGAATGTATTTACAACGCCTGTACACTACAGACAATCACACAACCAACCTTCAGAGACTCTCATATTTTGAATTTATAACTAATAACTTTTCTGGCTGAGTCTAGCTAAGACATCTACAAGTTTGAGAGAAAACAGTGGGGATTTTTAAGTTTTAATTTGCTGTGTTCATCAAAACTAACCACGTGCAATATAGCGCTCTCCAAGAACTTCATCTATATTCTCAGAAGGTCTATATCAGGGTAAAGCATTCTGAAAGCTGCACCAGTCCCAAGGAACCTTCAACAGCTGCTCTGTGAAATTAATATTCTTGTTTTGATTTAGAAATGAATGACATATGGTATGCAAATACTAGATAAAGTGCCAAAAGAACAATCATCATTTTATTAGCCACATTTTGAAAGGCACCATTTATAATCCTCTCCACTGCAAGAACTGTATTTTCAGTATAGCAAATGAAAAATAATTTTTTATTACTTCCGGTGCTTTTTTTTTTTTAAAACAGTTTCCTACATAGTAATTCTGTGGCATACTGTAAATTAACTGCTGCCTTACAGTAAAAGCATCAAGTTCATGGAACAGCTGCAGAGCCCAGGAACTCCCAGAATGCAGGAAGTATTAGCAAAAACAAATTTGAACTGCTTTAAGGCAAAATCCTTCACCCCTCTATTTTTAAAATCAACAGAACTGTGGCTCCCATGAACCAGAAATGTGAGTGAACCAAATAGCTTGGCCAGCTATCATACTGGTGGTGCTTTCAGAAACTTCTGGCACAACAGGGATGAAGAGAAGGAAGTCACATATCTGGCTCTTCCATGAATTGACACCAGAGCAGATGTATTTGGTATGCTGTTGAAATCTAATCGGGCAATATGATTACTCAGAGCAAAAGAATGTCAAGGGTATCTAACAAAAATACAATATTAACACTACCTTATGAAAAGCAGAGTCACTTTATAATGGGAGATGATCTCTCCCATTTAGGCAGATTGCATTCTAATGTATTGTCGATTTACTGAAATGAAATAGGATTGCTATAAAGCAGTTTTACTACCAGATGCTTCAAGAAGAATTCATGGTATTGGGTTTAAAAGTTTCCAAATTCAATCAAGAACAGCAACATCCTTGCATTTTTGGTAACCCAAAAGTCAAACCCAACAGTTTTTGGTTGGTTTTGGGGTTTTTTTGGTGTGTGTTTTTTTTTTTTTTTTTAATTCAGAGGGTAGCCATCACTCAGTCTGCTTTCACTTATTTTCCACTCAATCCTCTTTCCCTCCTAGACAGCCTTAATTTTCCTCGCATACATTCCCTATAAAACTAATGTCACTCATCTCCAAACATATAATCACATTTACTGCAGAAAAATCTATGGGAGTAGGAAAGAAAATTAGAACTTTAGCCTTTGCAAGAAAAAAAAAACAATCAAGAACATCAGATGAAAAGGGAACTACACTGTGCTTCCTACAATACTGATAGCCCTCAGTTTTCTATCAATATAAACCCAAAAGCATGTGATTTGTGACTTCCTATAACATTTTATTAGATCTCAACAAAACAGCAGAGCAGTTCAGTGGCCTAGAATTTTTTCAGCTGACTTCTGTTTTCTTGGTTAAGTAGGAACAAATATGAATTGCTATCTACATTAAAGAACTACACATTATGACGAGGTATACTTTGCACTGATTCCTTCATTTACATACAATACCATGTGCAAAAAAATAGCAATTTGCAGGGAAACCTACCAGTATCCTATTACATTCTCATGAAATAGCATTCTTATAGGTAGTTCAAAATCTTCTCTCAAAGTCTTTGCTTGCTATATATTCCAAGGTGCAGAGTTCAAGACTCATACTGTTCATTACTTCCCAAATAAGGATGTAAATGAGTTTTGCATTATTCTAAGTGACTGGTAAGCAGTACCATCTTTAGGACTACAGAAATCAGAAGGAAGAGATGCAACCAACAAGCAATAACTGGACTATCAACAATTCAAAAGAGTATCTGACTCTGGGCAGAAGGCTTGATCAAGCAGCAGTAGCTGATTTCAGAAAGCAGCCTAACAACTTCTGGTCATTTTAACGTTTTAAGTCAGAGGGGTTGGCTGTCTGGTTTTTGGAGATGTGCCTTTGATAACTCAAGAGATATCTGATTTCTGAGAGTTCCTCCTCAAGTTGTTAAGAGGAAAAGAATTACCACTTAGAGGGACTTTCTATAGCAAAAGAAGAAGTGAGAGCCTAAAAAGATCTGATCTCTAACAGCTAAGAGCTCATGATATAATCAAAGTACAGGACTTCTTCACTCGCTAGTGAAATAAAACTTGAGAACTTTAGAATCGTGCCATGGGATGCTCAGAATTGAATCACTATCCATTTGAAACTGTCAGCAAAAAGGACCCCCAGCAGGTTATGTGGCAGCAGCATGTCACAAGATACACTTGAAGTTCAGTATATTGTTATGGCAGTTCAGCCTAAGAGAAGTAGCCTATCTGGAAGAAAGTAGCATAGGAATTCTAAGAAATTCTAAAACTTCTAGAGCAGTGCTATCGGGGGAAGGAGGACCAACAAGGAAGCATTCTGGGAGTTCTCGCTGATCAGAAAGGCCCTTCCATCCCAAAGAATTTACAGGAATATTTGTATTGATTTTTGAATTTCCACCAACAGAAGTTAAGCTATTCCTTATTTAGCACACGAAAAACCATGGAGCAGTCAGTTTCCATTAATATGCATTTCTAAGTATCATTCTGTTAAATGCCTCAGAGAGAATTCTAGGAAGCATTCTTGCTTTCTAAGAACAACACTTTTCAAGATAATTCACTGTACTTTATCAAACTTAACTCGCTGTGATAACAAAAGTTGCATGGCTTATTATAAGTAATGAAAACAAAAGTTTTCAGAAGATTTCTAGAAATATGTTTTTTCTTCAAGAGTACTTGAATATACTTACATATACACTTACATAAATGCAAGGCTACCCGAAGAACAGCACTTTTCAAATAATAATGTCATGCAGTAATCTATATTTAAGACTTACTGGCACTGCAAGGCTTACAGGACACTGCCAGATAAGGGCCAAGAACTGATTATCCCAAGAACGCTGATAACGATGTTATTCAGGTCAGTATCACCTCTACAGATTGTGTCAGTCATAAAAATAGATAATTCGCTATTTTTCTCCTCACTCTCAAGATCGCTATCATGAATTACTTTGGCAAGATGAACACTCCTGAGTAGAATTATGTTTTTTGCTATGTTTAGAAACACAGGCAATATGAAGTCCGTCAGCCTTCCAGTGGAGATTCTTACTATAGAAATACAATGAAAGATAGACTGAGAGATCAGGTCACGAATGGAAACTGACAATATATTAATGAGTGTCATCAAAATGCCTTTTTATGTAGATATCTCCATGGTCTAAAAAAATTAAAACCCCAGTACAAGAACATGTTGAATTGACTAGACACAAGAAATTGTAGACAAAAAGTTTCTCCACTGGGACAGGTAAATATTATATACTCTACACACATGTCTGTCTTCATCAAGTCTTTATGATTTTATGGATGAAGCTTCCAATCAAGCAGCTTTCAAGGAAAAATGTTTGTATTTCTAGAGTTGTTCATAGCCTTCAGCATCATTCTGTCATGAATGGATGTAAGAAAAATAGTCTTACTCACTCTTCGTGTTCTTTCCACATCTCCGCAAGGCAATCTTTTCACAAAATCAATACCAGTCAGTGGTGTCCCCGTTGGAGGCAACAAGATTGAAGCATCCATCATCAAGTACTCTACATTCATAGGTTTAATCTATAAAAATATTATTTAAAAAAATCTATAAAAATATTTTAACATTGATTACTATACAGAACAATAAGCATTTGCATCTGTACTTTCAAATACAACTCGCGGTTACATATTTTACGAGGAATGAATTGGTATAGAGTTCTGAGAATTTTTGATACCATCCGTCTCATTTTAAGCTCCTTACATGCAATCTCTATTTTATATTTGCTCATCACTCCCTAACACACTGTTGAAGTTTCCATACTGAAAAAACACAGGAAAAAACTCTGAAAGATTACAGAAGAGAAGCTATTTCATGAGTACTAAAAACCAAAAGTATATCAGGCTTGATTTTAAGTTTTGACTCAAATTTGTAATTACTTCAATCACAAGAAAAAGTTTCCCACATCTTTTTCTCTCCAAAAAGAACCCTCTAGTCTCTTATAATGCAGTAACTTTCACACTAGACAATTCCCTTCCATCTTGCCACTAACAGAGTCTCTCCCTTACATTGATGCTTATTTGAATGATGTCTGTCCTTCTGTACCTTTGCGTAATTTCATCCAAGTTCTATTTTATACACATGCACTGGAAACATGAGCTGCTTTTTGCCACAAAGCCAGCCGGAATGGCTAAAACATATAAAAGCCCTTCCCACAGCTTGTATGAAATTCTGCATAGAAGAAAAATGCAGTCATGTGGGCATTCCAAAATAGCCAACTGTAACTGGAAGCATTCCTGGCCACTTTGCCATGGTCAGATACCATGAAAGAAGCAGACTGAAACAAGGTCCAGAATTTTCACAGTGCAGTCTTGAACTGCTGCCTTGCACACATACAAACTCAAAAATAGTCTTTAGCCAATTTTTCTGATCTTGGAACAATTCCTCTTCAGTGCCTAAAACACTGGATTAACAAATCCAATTAATGTGTAGAAAGATACAGAAATCTACATAGACAATGAGAACATAGAACTAAAATTTCTAACAAGTAAAAAACTACTTCAGATGCAATTCACACGAGTGTACACTGGTTTAAACTGCATTTTACATCATAAAGGTGAAGAATGTTAAAAAAGGAAACATTCCTGAAAGTAAACATACTAAGGACTACAGTGTTCAATTTACTTGCTCCTCTGAACTTGTTCTCATCATTGTTAATGAAGACACAGCGTTTTCCTTTCTTTGTCATTCAGACAGAGAAAGTATACTTCTGCCTTCCTGAAAACTCTATACCATGTTATTCACACAACTGATCTGACAAGACATCAGTGTTACTTCACACTTAAATCAGCCCACCCAGTAAGTCATTTGCTAGATAGGCAAATAAATATGCTTTAAGGAAAACAAAAGTTCAAGTTGCAGGGTGTAGCTCTATCTTTTAAGGTAAATTAAAAAAAAAAAAAAAAAAGCAGTCTCAGAAATAGAGATACAACAGAAAAACCTACACTTTACTGAACTTGCAACATGAAAATGATGCTAGTATTGGTGTCACTTCTCAAACTAAAAGTACAGCAATACTTAACTACTAAAAAATTGAGTGTTTTAGTAAACACTTCTATTATTTAAGCTGGAAATATACATGCAAGATGCTTCCCATATGAAAAGACTTATTGCAACACATCAACTGTAGATTGTGCTTTTTCAAAAAGACAGCTAGTGGCAGCTCATTAAATCCCTGTACCACTGTGGAAAAAAACTGTAACTGACTACCCAAAGTATTTTTATCCAAATTCTAACCTAAGAATTGAAACACATTAGTTTTAAAACATGTTTACAGGTTAAATACGAACTGTCTAAGATTAAGCTTAGTAATCTGTCAAAACTTTCACAGCCGGTACTGTGGCACAGGCAGTACCTCTCCTAGATGAGAAGCCCCGCTATTTGCTCGCTAGAACCCTGTTCTCTACTGGAGATTAAAGTGGCACCACTCAAAACTGCAACCTTGCTGGGCTTCAGAAAGATATAGGAAGATTTTCATTGTTTAATAACCAGAAAAAAAAAAAAAAATCCAGTGTCTCATTTCCCAGGATAAAGTAATTTTTGTATACTCACTTTCAGAAAGTAATGGGCTTTTATTTAACACAGAGCTGTGAAATTTCACGTAAACGATTAACATAAGTGTAGACACAACTCCTCAGATACAAAAAAAACCCCACCCACATTTTGTTATTCTACTCCTGGAAAAAAAAGATACCAGCATACTCAGTAGTTATCAATAAGTACTTGTTCTTGCTCCTGTGTTGTATCTGGGTTTCAGGATTTGGCAGGGCAGAAGGGGTGTCACTTACTGTCATACTCCGGTATTCATCTTCAAACATATCCAGAAAAATTTCTTCACCCTTTCAAAAAAAGGGATATGGACATATCATGAATCCTTATGGCTATGGAGCCATGCTTGTTTGGTTTTGTTTAATTATGTACTGAGTGTTCCTGTCCAGAACCTGGCAGTGGAGCTGCAGGGGCTCCTGTGAGGAGAGGCCGGGGCTGCCCCGTGCTGGACACAGCCGGTTCCCGCCGGTTCCAGCCGCCTCCAGCAGCCCCACTGCAGGACACAGCTGAGCCCCTCAGCAACACTGATGGCACCTCTAGGAAAACACATTTAAGAAGGGAGAGAGTCCTCTGCAGCCCATGGAGTGGACCTTGGTGGAGCAGATATCCACACTGTGGCATCAGAGCAGGTGGATATGCCCTGAAGGGACTGCAGTTTATGGAGGATGCACACTGAAGCGGATTTTTTTTTTCCTGAAGGACTGCAGCCCATGGAGGAGAGGACCCACACTGGGGCAGGGGAAGAGTGTAAGGAGGAAGAAGCAGCAGAGATGAACTGTAATGGACTGACCCCAAGCCCCCATTTCCCATCCCCTTTGCATGACTCAGCAAGGGGAGAAGGTGAAGGTAGACGAGTCAGGAATGAAGGAGTAAAGCTGAGCCTGTGAAAAGGGAGGGGTGAGGGGAAGGTGTTGTTTTAATTTGTCTTTGTTTCTCACTATCTAAATTTATTTTAATTGGCAATAAATTAATTTTCACCAAGTTGCATCTGTTTTGCCCATGACGATAATTGGTAAGTGATCTCCCTGTCTGTCTTGACCACAAGATTCTTTTATCTTATATTCTCCCTCCATCCTGTTGAGGAGGGGAGTGAGAGCGCGGCTGGGTGGACACCTGGCAGCCAGCCAAGGTCAACCCACAAGTTGCTTATATTTTGTAAGCCACATTGAGACAACATTCTTCAAGAGAATTCTAACAAAAGTAGGAAGAGATTTTAGACACTTGAAATCTGTCATGGATTTACTGCTCCTTATATAGAAGTCAATGCCTAGGGCTAAAATTTTTATTTCTCTCGTTGTTTACAATACAAAAAAAGGGGGAGCAAAAAGCTGCAGAAAAAAGATTAAGCAAAGTTTTAGATCATCATTTCAGGTAAGACACAAATAAAAAGCAATGCCAAAAGAAACACATTCCCTATTAGTGGCAATGATAACTTTCCAGAAATGTTCTAATAGTGTGACTCTGTTCCATGAATACATAGTCATTGCAACAAAAGCACGACTGCTGACTTCACCTCCAGTGCAAACCCTGTGAGACTTCTAACAGCCTTTTTGTGATGTATGTCAGCGTGATATGGGAAGGGCAGGAAAGGAGAGGAATCCTCCAACAAAACACTTCCTTCTCTATCACAAATATGGAGTTCCCATCTTAAAAAATGTGCTGCTTTGGGCACTACGTAGAGACTGGGCTGCAGACTTGCTCCTAATTCCACATTATGTAAAGGATTTTTTCTTACAGCATTTTGCATATATACCTTATAGAAACGACGGAGGAGATGAACGCTTTCTTCCCTTGCACCCTAGAAAAGAAAAAATAACTGTGTTTCAGAGAGTAAATACACCATTTACTCAAAAGTCACAATTAAAAAAACCACTCAAACTCCTACGGAAGAGACTGTCTATTAATATCCCCATACTCATAGCCTTCAGCCCAGAATTTGGTAGAACACAGTTCTTGCACGTATGAAAATACAGCTTACGTGAGCTTGTTAGTTTCCAAAGCACTTTTCTTTACATTGTTGAGATGGACGATGTACAAATTTCAGAGAGAAAATTAAACATAACTCTGCTTCAGAAGTTAAGAGTTTAAATAGCCAGGTAACAGCAAAGCTGAGAACAGAACATGGGGTATCGATTCTACATTCACTGCACAGAGCCACCAATGGAAAGATGTTCTAGAAGCTCAAATTTCACATTTATGCTTACTGCAATCAGAAGTGAAACAAACTTATTCAACTATATGACAAGTCTCAAAGACAAGTAATGCTGTGACTGGTAATTTGAAAGAAAATACTTACCTCAAGGCAAGCAAGGTGAACATCTTTTATCATGCTGCCATTTTTAGAAAACACAAGCTGCTTCAGCAACAGGCAGCCAAGTTCTAAAGTTGCCAAACGGATTTTTCCATCTATGAAAAGAAAATTTCAATATACAACATAGTAGCAGTTTAAGTATTGTTCTTCTCATTACCCGATGTTCTTAAATGTTTCTACTCTTCTCTGCAATTGTCATAAACTTTCCTCCGTCATACACACCCTGCCTCATAAGGATGAGTGCTCATGCTGGCTTACAATGCTGATGTCTATTAAAAAAAAAAAAGAAAAAAACCAAAACAACTGGAAGAGAATTTTAAAGCAGAAAAAAATTTAAAGCAGAACCATGCAATAAGAAGGCAATAAAGATTAATGCTCTTAGAAAAGAAGCTGAAAACAGTGTATCAGTCTGAAGCACAGGTTGAATTACACTAAAATTACAAAAGAATCACAAACATTTGGCATGGATAAAGTTACAAGATGAAAGGAAGTTTTGTATATAGCACACTAATAAGGCATAGCTTTTCCTTAAAAAAAAGTCCAAAGGATTCAGATACAGCCTGAATGTTAGAATCTAGAGAAGACAGAGTGAAACAATACATTGAGATTGTAAGCTTATAGTTTCAGAAGGATTTAAAAAAAGAGATTAGAAATGTACAGTCTGAGCTCAGTGATCAATACTAAGACAATACACCCACGAGACAGACAGACATCTTAGCTTTTGACCCCAACTCCCATCTACTATTTTACAAGTTAGCACTATGCTGCCAGAAACAAAAGAAACAAAGGTCAGTACCCCCAAAAAGAAGAGAAAAGATGTTCTACACAGCATTTAGCAAGCTTAATAAAAACCCACTATTTCCACTCCTCCTCAGATGTGCTTTTGTTTAAATAAATGCATTTCCTCATCTTGTAATCTTTCCTTCTGCCGTATGTACAAACTGTATATAAACGTGCTTTTAATCTGTGACTGGCACATTAGCATAACAAGTTAATACTCTGTAGATCAGTCTTGCGAATCAAACAAGCATTAGATTTTATTCTGGAGACAATCAGGAATTTGACAGTGCATCAGTTTCAAGGGAGAGACAGTTCCACTCATTTGAAGTTTTAAGAGAGGAAATGCAGGGAGAAGAGCTGTGGCTTGAACAAAAATCATGTTTCCATCTGGAACAGGTCACTGAGCCTTGTATCCCTCATTTCACAAAAAAGTTGAAGTCAGGAAAAAACCCCACATTTTCTGCAAAACAGTTCAGAACTGAAAATACAATCTGCGATTAAAAAAAAAGTCATGGAAAAATTTGCTATCACCTCTAGAGACAAAGGACTGCTATAAGCAAAGGGCACCATGTAGTTTTCAAGACTACTCCACTGGAATTACTTTTACGAGCAAAGGTGCCACAGATCGTATTTTCAAGATGAAAGCCTACATTAAGCTGAAATCAATATACGTCTCATCATTTTTGTTTATTTAAAAACACAGAAAGTAGGATTAAGACAATAGATCCCTGTATAGTTCTGAGTATAAAAACAACTATTCAGAAGAAATCCAGAGTTTCTGGTTCCTCAACAACCAAGGAAAACCTGATAGTTGTCTTTCAGAGACTATATCTACTTATTGTTCATTGAAGGGCATACTAAACAGACACTTTCCCTTCAAAGACAAGAGGCTAGGTAGCATTTTTTTTTTTCCATCTTCAAAAAATTTCAGTTTTGCAAGAAAACAAATACTGGAAAAGAGATACCTGGTTGTGCAGCATAATTCATTATTCTGATGAGCCCTTCTGCAAGTACATGATTATATGAATTTCTCTCTTCAGCTTGTTGAGCTGGAAGTTGAATTCTCTCCAGCTTGACGGGGTCAATTCCTTTTGTGGGGGATGAAGGAAGAAAGGTAAATTAGAAAACAGGAGTATGCCTCGAGGTAAGTATTTAATAGACAGTAGCAGCTTTCTCAAAAGAGTGTAATTAGCAATACAAAACTGGGCAAGTTAGTTTTGAATTTCTATTACAAGGAAAAGGAGTAACAACAAGACTAAATGCATTTATGCATCACTGAAAAATCTCAGCCTTAAATGAACCCTATTAGGTGAAGACACTCAAATCCCAAAGTGACTGGTGACATCCAAACCACTTTGCTGCATCTGGAATTCTCTGAATATTTTTTTTGCATCTAAATCAAATCAAAGTCAAGCCATACATTTGAAGAGCATAAAGGCTAAAAGGGAAAAGATGAAACTCTGATTTTAAATTCCACTTTGGTAGCAAGAGATCTGTTCATATATATTTTTTAAAAAATCGGAATTTTATTTTGTAACTAGTAGCCTCTTTCTTAGTACTCTCCCCAACGCAAATCACAGATTCTCACTGACTTGTTGTATAAGGAAACTAAATAGCAAAGTTATTTCTCGGAATAGACTGGTTACTGTAAGACCTCTTAGAACCAAACATAGTTATGGATTGCTGAGGATCTCCCTGTCCTTATTGTAAAGAATGGTAATAAACAATCCCATAAACCAGAAGATGACTATATTATGGTTTATAGTTTCTTCCAACCTCAAACTTGTAGTTAACTCTACATAACAACGCCATTCGTGATATCTGACTTATTTCTTCACTACGCATATGTATTTGGAACAATTAATAAAGATCTGTTTGAAGATTAATGACAGTGATACAAATGTTCTCTGCCATGATGAGACTGAAGGTGGGGGGGAACGGGAATTTAAGGAACCAGGGCAATCAGAATATTAGCGTTCATAAAAATCTAACAGTTTAGTAAAGAGCTACAGTTTTCATTCTGGAAAAGAAAGCTGCTTATGAGTAACATTTCTTAGAGAACATCTATATGCAGATTAAGCTCTCACAGAAGGACAAGATCATTAACTAGCAGAAAACCATTAAGGAGACTAAGAAAGCATGGGGGAGGAATAAGGCAGGGCCAGGCAGGTGTTCAACAAAGTGGCCAAATTGAAATCACAGTGAAAGAATTCATATTCAGCATCTTTCACTTGGTTGTCTGCCTGCCAAGGATGCAGAGTTCTGCATTCTTGAGACACAGTACATGCTGTAGCAACATATATAAAGGGCTCGTTCTGGGATTAAAGCTCTCAGATACAATTTGCAACAAATCTATTTGGCTGCATATGTGTACCTCTTGGGATTCTTTCTTCCTGTTCACATGGATATTTCTTGCTGGTGAAAAACAAGCACATTTTCTTTAAACTCGTTCAAGAACACAGTGCAAAATGCAGACTCAGTATCCAAACGGAAGGAGTCACGATCAAAAGCCTCAATAGGGTGTCTACATTTAGTGACAGACTGAGAAGGCTGCTTCCTTAGAAGCAAGGCTTGAAACCAAAGTTCTTGGTTAAGCTAGGGCAATTTAGACTTTTTTTTTTTAATGTGTTCTGTTGTAGCCTTCTCCATGGTGCCAGAATGAATAGGATGGGGGGGGAAAGGAGAAATGCAAACTGACCAGCTAGAGAATCAGAAACATATCTGAAACAGCCAATATACTGAAATAGAAAACTGCAACTCATTTTCCTGTAGTGTAGAGAGGACAAGCTTGTGTTGCATTCAGTCACAAGAAATCATCCTAAATTTCCAATTCATTACCTGTTTGTTTGAACTCATTCAAGTGCTCACTAGAGCATTTACCATCTCCGTCAGACAGAGAGTAAATAGATAATCAGATCCTAGACACACAGCTCCTAGAGATTTATTGATTCTGTGATTCCTGAAACTGGGGAAACAACCTGGCCTCTCTGTTTGGAGAGAGACCTTCATGCTCTTTCATAAAAGAAAACGATTGTCAACCCATACCTTGAGAAAGTCTGTAAGCAGACAGATGTCTTGCATTATAGTGAACTCAGATATAAACATTGACTCCAGCTAAATCCTGAGGCACCTTCCATGACCGATATTGAATTTGGTGTAGAACAGAGCAGCCAGCCATACAGCTCCCGAGCTTTTAAAGAACAACATTCTGCTCTTGCATCAAACAGGGGAGCTAAATCAGCAGCTTGTAAAACCCCTTCTCTTCAAGACACAGACGCACTGATCTTGTGGCCCCCAAGGCTGAAAGCAGTCTATTACAGGGCACAAGAGGAGTGGGTTGGTGAAAGACAGTGAAGACCAAAACTGGATGTCATATGTCTAGCACCTAAGATCTAGGGTCAAGGATGGGGAGAAAGGAAAATAGCTTCCAAAGAGCAACAGGCTAACGTAAATTGTTGACAAGGAAAGCCAATGAGTATAGCCTAAAGAATTTTTCATTTAGAGAGGGCTGATGTGACCACCAGAGAATGAAGTGTAGATTTTGACCCCTGAAATGAATAAAAGCTATCTCCAGTTTTAGGGCCAGGATACTTTTAGTCTCTTAAAAGGTAGATATTTCACTGCATGTTGTATTTCTCTTGGTAACCCTGGATATTGGGTGGAAAATAAACAGCATAGAGATTGCTGAAACTAAGCAGCAAGAGGCTGCATCTGCTGCATTCCTCACTGTTTACAGCAATAGTATAGATGTAAGCAAATCATCTTTGAAACAAGAGAGGATATCAGACTTTTTTTCTGGGAACAGGATATTGAAGAGTGACTAATTACACTGAAAGCAAATATAGTGGGCTGAAGGACTATGGTCTTAAAAAGAAGATTTCTTAAGAAATACAACCCTAGAGTGCAGGCTTACTCCTTTACAATGACGTTGAAAGACTTCCAGGGACTTGCTGAAGCTGCAACAGTTACAACTAATGGTTTTGGCTATTCACAGCTTCAACTAATGAATTTTAAGAGAAGAGAAGGGAATCCATCTCTGACATCGGGGTTTTCTAGCACAGTGATGCTCAAAAGTCCCTCAGGGAAAGACATTTTCTGGAAGAAGTATACTGGTTGCAGGGGGGCAGAGGGGGAATCAGAGGTGCAAGTCAGAGAGGGCTAGAGCATGGCAAGGCTGTGGTGTTATCTTTGGTGATATTCGTTGTGTTACTATCTCTTGTCATAAGAGACTGTGAAAGCCCTGAAATTGTTTGCAACTTATGATCTCAGAGAAGCATTCCTTCATTCCTGGAAAAAGATAAAGCCATCAAGATGATGGAGGAAAACAAGAGGGGCTCAGCTCAGCTAGTTCCCTCAAGATTCTCATTTCCACTCTACTAGCCCATTAGAGGTACCTTGAAGCTAGAACAGAATCCTTACTTTTAAGCATGCCATCACACCTGATGCTCTTTTGCTCAGTTTACTGTAGCAGTTGATTCATTTAAATTACTAGTATGTTATAGAAACTATCCTCATAAGCAGAAAATAACTTAAATTCAGCTCTCAATTCCTGAAACACGTGATTATTCACATGTATGGGATGTTTACATTATTGCTCCATAAGGAATGTATTTAAAATGCACACAAAGATAAACAGCAAAAAAAGCTAATTATAATTGTCCCTTAGAAAAGGTTACATATTCTCATACTGTCTGAATTACAATGAAATACATATTTAACATAGTTTTGCTAGTTTATAAAATAGTCCAGGCTCCTTGGGAGACTTGCAAGATGTATTATGGCATAGAACACCAACAACTTAAACAAGCTTTCAATCAATTATGGCACAATGGACGAGAAGGCTGTTGAGGAATTGCATAGTATTAAAAGAATTACTGAAGGACTGACAAAACTGGATAGAAATAGGCAATACATGACTTCCATAATCACATCTGATTCTCAGGCCTTGTACATTATCTGTTTAAAGTATACAAAGATTTAATTTTAACATATGGGGACAACTTTTACAACATTTTATACTTAGCTAACACATAGCAATCACAGTACATGCAAAGTGGGAAAGAATAGGATCCCATATATACGTAGATTGAATATAGTGGGCTTCAACTGAAATTAAGAGATTAAAAATGAAACACAATAATCCTATTCCAATTCCAAGAAACTTTTGGAAGAAAAAGTTATCTGATGTTCACAAAGCTTTCTACCAAACCATCCTTAAAAACGTGATCCTTAGCAACTGTTTTTACTTACAGCATACCTATTTCTGCCTCTCCTATGTAAAGAATTTCTCACCATTTAAGGCATGCATAAACATAAGTTACAAACAGATCGTGCCTGTCTAAAACCATGTGTCTCATTTCGTTTTCTCTGGAAAAAAGCAAAAATTGTTTACCTTTGTTGTGTGACATTGCATATAGAAGACAGAGCACAAAGAGGGCATAGTAATCATCTTCAGCACAGTCCAGTGCATTATAGACCATATCAAGAAAAGGCCTGTGGAAAGGAGTAATTTTAAAACTGTTAAGAAAAAGACTGTATCTACAGAAAAATGAGTTCTACATGCAGCTAATGAAAGAGACAAATTTAGTCATGCACATTTTGAGGTACTAAACAAAAATTAACCTGTTCAAGAGTACTCAGATTATAGCCATGCCTTGTATTTACATTCTGACATTAATTCTGATGTTTTAACGTTATTTGTTACATGATACTTTCCCAAGAATTGATTGTTCACACATTTACTGGGTTGTTTGTAGCACATTTAGTACGTATGCAGAAGCATTGTACAGCTTGTTTTAAGCACATACATAAGTAACTTCAAGGAGCTGTTGCATAAAGAAAAAACTACCTTAAAACTCATGTACTAAACGGAGTTGAAAAGTTTTTACTATTACAAGAAAGCAGTTTTCACCAAAAGTTTGGGGAAAGCTAGTTTTTTCTAAAACAATTAGTCAAAAACTTTACCAACCAACAGTTATAGGAAAGAAAAATGAACAAAGAAGGAACATTTGAATGGAAAAAAAGCAAGCTTTGGACTGCAGATAAGCTTTTTTTTCGCCGGGTTTAAGCATGTGTGACTTACAACACGTATACAGGAAGCTACAAACAGTGCCAAGTTTACCCTTCACGTGTACCCTGAACAGAGCAGAAAAGTCAATTTAATCCAGAAGCCGTTTAGACAGATCAGGTATGGCTGAGATTCAGCTGATATTAGCACAAGCCTGATGGCAAGGCAACTTGGCTTCTAGTCTTAAGCTAGTTTGCATCCAATCAGTTCAGAGCACAAGTAGAAATTAAATCCATTTTCACAGGTGGCCCAGACAGACACCAAAAACCCCCAAAAATTAAAAAATCAGGGAAGTGTCAGAGTCACCAGAAGAAGAGAGTTTAGAACCTTGATTGAAAAGACATAATTCCTACCTCTCAAAATATTTTTTTAACAGCGAAAGGAAAAAAAATCCTTACATTACCTAAATCACATCCAAATAAAATACGTTAAAATAACATCCAAAGTCATAAAAATAAATACATTTTCCTATCTTCAGACCTAGCAGACAAGAAGCATCCACTACCAACTCATCATTGTGGTTAGCTATGGGTCAGAAGGGCTATCAAAGATCAGAACACAACATACTTCTATGCCTATTCCAGACCTGTGGCACCCTCATGGTCACACTTAATGTATCCCAGTAAGCCACTCAAACGAAGTCATAACCATGTATTTCACACTTCCTGTCAGCTCCACACACATTTCTCAACAACACGCTCTCTTTTACTAAGACAAGTCTATGACAAGAATAACAGAACACACTGTTCCTCTGCTCAGTTCATGACATCAGTTTGTGCATTTCTGAAGCTGGATTACAAGCATCCTCTATGATACACTTAAATGCCACTGAGTTATGATCCCTCTTTGCCCAAGTTCAACACTGCTGTATGTACTTAAACCAAATTTCCCACATGATGTTCCTCTTGTAGATTTGAAAAGAATGTAACTATTCAAGCAAAAACAGCCTAAAGAATTAGCAATGTTGAAAATAAACCAAGCGTGCCTTCAGTCCTCCTAAGCATTAAAGAAGCCCTACAAGCCTCACGACAGCCTGAAACAGAGTGCTTTACACATAGCGAAGGGAGTTCAGCTTCAAGGTCTGAAAAAGAAAGAGGACCAAGATATCCAGGTTCAAGATTATTAAAAATACTTAAATGCTAGATAACACTATGTCTGTTGTCAGACCAACAATAGATGGTAATTACCTTAAACCTGACCTACAATGTAAAAGTAATATTTATTTTAATTTTATTAAAACCAATGTTTTAGAAGGTCAAAGCTGCAGAAACATCAGTAGCTGTTCCATTAACATCAATATTACATGGTATTAAACGACTTCTGTAATCTCTAATGCATTTTCCATTGTTTTTCCCCCACATACTACTTAGATTTGTGAAACTACATAACTTTTAAAAAAAATTATTACAGCAGTGAGAGAAATAATTTTCATTCCAGATGCTTCTTCACAGCATCCATCTCTCTGCATTATCAATGTCTCAACTGCAATAATCTGAAGCCAAAACAACTTCTAGGAATTCCACTCGTCAACAGGTCCTCATATAGACTAAATACAGGATAGACCCAGAAAAACTTCAGCTGTAAGAAAGTAGCAACAGAAGGCACAACGTAGTATGAAGGTTTCCCATTCTGGAAAAGACTTTGCTGTGTAGCGTATCATAAAAGGAAGCTAATTTAAAACAAGCCTAAAACAGGCCTAAACTTTCCAGTAGTGAGGCACATCAAAATAAAATTACACCAAAAATACTTAAACTTTCTCTTTTATGTTCTTTACAGTAGTAAAAGGGCTAAGGGAAATTGAAAACTTGACTTACCTTTTACAGCTACAGATTTTTAACTGCAAACTGTGCTGTTTTCCATTTATTTTTCAACAACTATTGGACAATTTTCAAAAAACACTTTTAATATTAAAGGTTATATGGCAAGTATTTTCAAATGTACTTCTTAACTCTGTAAGCATTTTCTTCCTTTACTAGCCTTTTACTAGTGACTACATAGAAGAAACAGATCAAATGCCATACAAGTATTCTTCAAATTATTTATTCTTGTGGAGTGTGTCCACAACTGAAGACTGCAACACATTAGGAATCACTATCACTATTCCAGTCATGGAAGTTTTTCCCACTTCAAGCATGGAATAAAAGATCACTGCATTTTCCACTACCACATGGCACCTTATCCACAAGACTCAGTGATTCCAAGCAGTGCAGGAAAGAAGCTATATACACTTGAGCAAATTTCTTGAGAGGTTTAGCTACTGTTTCAAATACTACATTTGGCATACAGAATAACACAAAATCTTAAGCTATAGCAGCTTATCCACCTATATTTCCAAAAATTCATTTACAAATTAAGACCTACACAAGGTCTATCCTTATTTTAAAAATAGTTTTAGATCTGCACATTCTTTGATGCTGTTTATTTTTAGAAAAGGTGCAGGATGCTGTCAGATCATATCTGCACATCAAAAGTGTCTTGAAATGCAGACATTTGCCAAATGCATTGGCATCTCACCTGTAAGTATTTTGCACTTTTCAAGACCTGAGCATCCTAGTCGCTCAAGTATTCAATGCAGTCATTGCCACTCTCTTTCTAAAAGCCATTTGGCACATATTTTAGTCAAAATATCAATAATCTAGAACAATGTATTTAAAAGCCAGTTCAAGTCAAAGTTCAATTTCACTTTTACAATGAAATTAAATGTTATCTTTATTAATGAATATAATTTAAATTACATCAAAGCTATAATGGAGACAATGAAATTCTGGGAATACCAGGCAGCATTTCCCATGTCTAGAAATAAATTTGAAATCCTATTAAACATGTGTATTTCCCCAAGGGACACATTTGCAATTACTTTTGTGTCAGAGATGGCATGTTCGGTTTCTTTTCTTTAGCATTCTAGTAACAAGAATGCAAAACTCTTACTGAGAAAGTGGATATCTCAAATACCCACAAGACAAGTTTAAATTTTGAAGTCAGGGCAATTTCTGGTCCCAGAAACACTTAAAAACTGCATTTCCAAGAGAAGTTTTCAATAACCATAAGATATACTAGTGGACCTTGGAAACTCTACATAGGTTAGTAGGGTTTATTCGTAACTACTATACTAAAATTCTGCAAAATTCAGCTCTCAACTGAGGAATTTTCCTTGTTCTTTCCCTATAGGTGTATACAAAATTGACAGATGTGACCATAAATATCATTAAGAAAACTTCCTCTGGCTTAATTCAGAGGTTTAGAAAATTCTGGAATGAAAACATTTATATTCTAGTTTTATTGTGTTAATATTCTGTAATTTAACTTTACCAACTTAAAGCATCACAATTGCCATAAAGGAAAGCACAAACTTTACAAAGGAACAGGACCACTTCTGAAACTGATCAGTAGAGAGGTCATATCCCATTTTTCCCTTGCCTCACTTATTTGTGATCCACAAGAATCCCTGTAATTTTAATTGGAGGCAGATTTGAAACATCCCTTAAGAGAAGTGAGGGAGTTAACAGGAAGGTAAGTAAGGAAGCAAACCAGCAAAATATATTACAGTTCCTTTATACCTGTTCCAGTTTGTTATCTCACTCCCAGAGGCAGCTGCACTCTTTTCTTCATCTGTTGTATTCTGTTCTGTCACGGTAGAGATAGACAATTCTGACAGTTTACATCTCTCCATGATTACCATCTCTATTTCTAAAAACAACCAAAAACAAAACCACCAAAATTTGATATTTTTAACAAAATAGTTATCGCAAGCTCTTTTGTATTTTCCATTTTGCATTAAAAGTGACTGATGCAACTATATCTAAGAGGTATAACCATAACCTCAGAAAGGTTAATGAATGAATAGATGTAGGCAATTTTTCTTCCCAATAAAGAAGTTTGCTTACATTTCTTTAAGGAATTTAACTGTTATAAGAAAATTATACATATACATAATATATGTAAAGAAAATATACAGATTATTTTGGCAGATAAACAAGCAACAGTAATCCCCCTCTTCTCCAAACCACAGGAAGGAAAAACATAGAACCTTGCTCTGGATAAAAAATTTCTTTGTGAAAATGCTTGTGAGATTGGGGCATGGGTGGACATCAAGTTTCATAGAGGGTATAAATAGGCCTCTACAATTACAGCAAACAGGATACCTGGTCCCGAGTGCTTCATTCCTATTGGCTTTAAGTAGAATTATTAGGACTAAATCTAGCTTTTGCTTAAGAATTTAGACAAAGATGACTACTAAATGCACCAGTTTAAACAGTAGCTCATGTCATATTTTCTTCAAATCACGGTAGACAATACATCATCAGTTATTTGACACCATTTAAGGAAAGCCTTCTCAGACTGTTTACCTAAATCAAAATGCAACTATGTTTGGAGAGGGCTGTTAAAGCATAAAGGTCTTGCTTTCAAGTGCTTGCATGCAATTCTGCCACATTTTTCTCAATTTATGTCTAAAGTAAAGATCAGTTTCTCATGTACATCCTTCTAATAGTTACTAACTAGTAAAATAAACAGTTATGATATGCTGTAAGACAACTCATCCTATAAAATCAATTCTTCTTAAGGTTGGCATTATGTCAAAATCCTGAAAATGTGCAATTAAAAAAATCTAAAAGTTAAAGATGTTTTCTTCAGTTTTGAACTATTTAAGATCACCTTCTACTGTGTACTGTCACTTTTAGCACACTTGTTGAATTTTATCATTGAAACATGCATAAAATACTCCCAACCATCTTACAACGGTGAAGTGGCTACACCATTTGCCTTACCACAGAAGGAAAAGTTACAAAGTTGTGAAGTCTACTTACAAAGTGCCCCACAATCATGTACACCTAGGTGCAAGGCATGCATTTGTGATAAGGGCCAAAGACTACAGGAAGATACGAAAACACTTGCATAGTTTTTAATGCGATTAGGACAGAACGATTTAACATGAGAAAAAAATACAGCCAAAGACTGAAACAAATTTAATAGCCCCACATTTACCTAGTGCAACAAGAGAAAAAGTCATGTAATAGATCACAACTAGGTCCACACGGTAAAGTATCTAAATTGTAAGCATCATTTTTATTTGCTGGTATACTCACCTTCATTTTCACTGCTTGTTCTGATGCCCTTTGAACTTGCTTCTGTACCTTTAGTTTTATCTAGGTCATCTTGGTTATCTTCAGATCCTCTCTCCTCTTCATCTTCTTCACCAATATTTTTATAGTTGGGTCTTTTCTGCACCCTCTTCTTCCCCTTCTGTTTGTTAATTTCAAGAGACCTCTCAAGTGTTTCTGTTGGTTTTATGAAACATCTGATACTCGACTTTGCCTGTAAATTTGAAGAGTTTACACTGAGTTACAGCAAGACATTTAACTCTAATTGATAAAGAAACTTCAGTTCATATAAAAGAGGGTTTTTAGAATGTAAATTAGCATACCACTTACAAATCTCAAATCCATTTTAAAACACAAGAAAGCAGACCTCGAGTTGTATGAAATCACAGTAGAACAATTATCTCCAAAGTAACATATCCTAAAGATCTATCATTAAAAAGTATGCCATCTTGAGCCATGAAGATAATAAACTTCTATTGGTGAAATAGGTAGTTCTATAACTTTTTTCCCTTCTTTGAACTTTCTTAATAGGTGAGAGCTAGTACATACAAAATTAAGACACCTTTTGCAAAAAGGGTAATGTAAACAACATCCAAAGGGTGTGTTGATAGCAATGTATTAATATGAAATACACTCTTCAAATGTCTTTGGCAGTAGCAAGGACAAAAAACAATGCTCTATGCTGTGAGGTTTTTTTGAATCTTAAGCTTCCCTCAACAGCATACTAGTCCTTGTATCAACTAGGAACAAATGGCACTGATATCAACCTTTTTTGGGCCTCCAGACATTGACTTACTAAGACCAGAAAACCAACACCACTTCATTCGTTAGACTTCAATATACTTGCATTCTCGCCAAAGATATCAGAAGTTTATCTTTCAAGTCAAAACACTGGTTTTGGAGAAGAAGGCAAACAGTATTCAATCAATACCCGATTTTCAATTTACAGAGCAAGAAAATAAATTCAAATGACAAATTTCTCCCAGAGGAAATAGTATTTCCAAGAGTCTGTGCCATCCTAGCAACAGAGAACAATGTATTCTTACAGAAAGACACAAGACACTACAAGAAGTTCTGTGACTAGCACGACTAATAAAACTTGGTTTCCTACAATTTTGCAGATTGTTTCTGAGCTGTGACGCTTTGAGCACCCTTCTCACTTGTCAGGCTTGCCAGCTGGATTACCAGAGTACATACTCTTTCTCACCCAGAGCTATAAACATTGATCAGCCAAACCTCTCCGTTACTGGGAAGTGAAACACATGGTTTGGGGCTTTCCTGCCAGCACAGGTCTATGCTGGACAAGACTGCTACAGAAACTTCATTACCTTTCAGACTTCAATACTTTGATGACATTTAGCTGACACTGGCTAAAGGGTTCAAAAATTTAAGGGCAAGCAAGAGAAAAGAGGTAAGACTAGAGTAAATACAAAACTGGTTCTATTCCTTGCCTTAGGTGACTCAAGTACAACAAGCATTGAAGATGAGTGCAAAGAGACCTCAGAGAAAAAGTTTGGAAAAATCCCTCCCTTCACTTAATAAGGAACATCTACACATAAAAAATAAGAGATTAGGAAAAGATCTGGGAAGAAGCCTGCTACAAGTCAAAAGGCTAAAATGCTTCTCTGAATCTTCTGATTTTTTAAAAAGGTTTTATAGAAGTCTTGCATAAGTCACCTTACATTGGGCACTGAAACAAACCATATAGCTGGAGGCATCTTTCACAACACCAAAAACCCCACAATGCGAAATTTACCACACTTATGTCCCCCAGTAACCTCTCTAATATATTTTTAGTCTGATCAAACTGCAACATAGGAATGTTATAAAACAACCAGAGTTAAAACCAGATTACTTTTTATTGATGGCTTCTGGTTCAGAAAAGTCATAAGAAAAGGGAGGAACATATTAAGTCCTATTCTTTAGGAAAAAAAAGGAAAGTAGCATGCAAGTTGCATAATGCATTTTCCCCTTCCTGCATTCACTTCTTACAATTGCTTCCTAGAATCCTGTAGCTACTTTTTTAATGAAGAATGCATACACTTAACATCCTTACATTTCTCATATGGTGTTAGCCGTATGAGCAAAATAACAGAAGAGACCAGTAGACAGTGATGTGCTCATAAGTACTGAACCATGGTCTGGGTCCATCTCAAGAAAGAACGCTGAGAAAAAGTCAACATGTACCTTCTGTTCTGCTAAATATAACAAGGCCATATATTTAAAAAAGTCTAAAATCAGACTTAAAATTGATTTACATAGTATATGGTTTATCTAAGTTGATTACACAGTTTGAGATACTGCTATTTTATACTTTCAAAATGTCTTTCAACCATATTTTCAATTATGGTTTATCTTGTGTAATGTATGCTGGTAAAATAAGGCAGTACCAGTAATAACTTTTACGGGAAGGAGAAAGTAGGTTAAACAAGAAACCAAGAAACATGAAATAGGTAGAACTGGCCCACATCCGAATTATGCAGGAAAACAGATCTCACAGGAAGTAAGGTAAACCTTAGTGTGATGACTGCTAACAAGCTTAAAGACATTCTGTTGGCTACGCATATTCAACTTTCATCATGAGATAAGAGTTAGTATTTCTTCAATGGAGGTTGGACAATCATTACTGCCCCATGATGTTCAGCAGATCTCCATGGGCAGGATATTGCCAATTCATAAGCTATCAGCAGTCAGATCTGCTGGCGATTTTTTCCACAAATTGATTTCCAGTAAAAGTACCTTTTGTTCCTGTTGTGACAGCTGCCATTGCTCTTTTGCCTTAAGTAACTCTGGATATGTTGCATTTATACACAGCAACCACAACCCTTCTCAGCTTTTATTTTTGTTAAGTATTCTTTACTCATTTAGTCTCCTATCACGAGGACACGTGACCCTGCTTCTGGTAATCTCAGTCCATACTCTCTACACCTCATTCCACTTTAATTCATCTTATTAGGAAGTTGAATATAGACATGAGGTTCTACTTACTTTGGGTTTTAGAAACTACATGTTAGTTGGAAACTGACAGTTACACTTCAATTTAAATATATCAAGACATCTCAGTTACAAGAGATGAGCAGTGTTAGGTACAGAGCACAGGTTTAGAGATAACTGGGGCTCACTATAATACACGAAGATATCCCCAAAACAACAAGCTTAGGAGAGCATCAGAATGATCACCATAGGAAATTATAACAGAAAGGAAGTAGTAAAAGATAAATTTGGATCTGACTTAAGAACAAACACAATTCTAAACTCAGTCAAAAAGTAAATTAAAAAACTTGCTCATCACTTTTCTCTAACTCCAGAACAAGCAATTCTGGAGTAGCTTCTGAAATAGCTTCCATTATTCAACAGAAGAGTGTCATTTCTTTGCAACAGAATACACCACAGCAATAACTGCGATGATCCTGATGCACCTTATAGTCCAAAGAACAGCCCCTGAAATGGCTAACAATGCTCAAAAATCAACTTGTTGAAACTGCCTCGCCTTTACTTGTCTACGCCTCCATATCTACAGCTGACTTTAGCCTCACTGCATTGAGTTGTATATCAGTAGAAAACACCATGCAATATATGCAGTAGTTGTTCATACTCATCAACTGAGAGCAGCTCACTTGATAGCTCCCCTCATTGGAAGTAGGGCATGGAGCTCTTCCGCTGAAGATTACCCCCTGCTCTTTCTGCAAATAACCAACCTCCACCAGTGGGCTTTCTGACAGTACAGGTTTTCCCCTCCAAGGTTTCATTGAAGAATATGGTTGAATTTACTAAAAAATAAAGTTTCTCCCACGGAAGTTTTTTCCTCATCCACGAAAAGTGCCACCACTCTGCTCTCCCTGTAACAAAGCTCCACCTCTAGCAGTTTTGCTAAGTGTCTATCCTAGAAAGGCAATATCTCTCCTATTTACTATCTGTTCAGGTATGACAGAACTCCCAGTTTACATGCCACGAGGACACATCTTTAAGATCAGTAAGAAGCAGCAACCTAAATAGTATTACAAACATAAGAGAATAGATGAACAGAAGTTTATAGGAAATCCCTAATATTCCTAACATTAGTGGAAGCACACAAACATATGCTACAGATATTTTGCAACTCTGTACAGTAACTATGACAGGAAAAGAAAATCTCACTCCTGCAACAACTGGTGCCCCACCCTCCCACCACAGATTTCCTAGTAACAAAGCTGCTTCTGCATAAGTAACACACACAACATTAAGTATGCAGCTAGCAGAAGGTCAGACTTGCTAAAACAAGTAAGAGATTGCTTTATCTTAAAGCATTCCATCAGCTCTACCATTCCACTGTATTTCTTTCTAAAAAAAAAAGATTAGATTCTAAATATCAAGGTCAACAGTACAAAATACCAGAACCCAAAAGCTACTGGCTAAGATCAGCCCACACAGCTTACACTGCACAGTAGGAAGAAATTTGGAAAAGTTTACTTGTATCATGGAAGAGTTGAAGCATATCTCCCCTTGAACTCTCAGAGCTATAGCCACTGCTGGGAAAGAACGTGTGTAAGAACCAATCTACTGCTTGTTATAAATTAAACGTTCAGTCAGTAACTCTTTGCTGACCAGTCAGACATTAGGGGACATGTTCAATCTTTAGACAGAACTACAGTCAGAAGCCTCTTAACCAAAGTAAGGTCATACCGCCTTCTTATTACCATCCCCAAGTAGGCCTTTAAAAAGTAACAAGCAAGCATTTCACAAACTGTGAAACCTACAACAAAAGGGAAAAAATCATATACATGACACACTTAGAAAAACGCTAACAGCAGTATCTAGCGACATCTACACAGGATTAAATCTGAAGGTATAAGGGCAAGGACAAAATGATAGCACTCCCATCTATTTGTGGCTGGTCTGTATTCTCTTATGCACACTGATGCACACTTTCAGAGATGATCAGTTTTACAGCTAAAATGCTGGGAATATTCAGACGAAAATCTTTATTTCCTTCTATATCCAAAGGATTTACCATAAGGCTTGGTATTTTTTCTAAGTCTCTCATTTCTACTACAAGTTGCATAAGGAAATGATTTCACAGGAAAGTTGTGATGACTCATTTCTATTTCACTACCAAAGAGCTGATAACAAAACCTGAACACAGAAGACTGGATTACAAAAATGTCCCATCAAAATGATGGAAGCCTTTGCAGTGTCTGACCCTTGCAGAAGCAACTAAGTATTCTAATTTGTGTCCTACACATTCTTATACCACTACCTGAAATATATATGCATGCACAAAAATATTGCAACTTCGACAAGAACACAATACTGTAAGTTGCACAGAGCATTTTTCTGCTATCATATTCAACAACAAAAGCTGAAATCTCCTACTGCTTCTCTTCTCTCCTAAACACAATCATCTTAGCTTACCAGTTTCCAGATACCTGATTTTGTTTTTCAAATATTTTCTTTACCTCTAAAAAAAAAAAAAAAATTAAAGATCAGTCGGCCACTTACTGAGTTTTTCTGTATATCTTGCTCAACTTTAGAAGAAAACACAGAGAGGTCACCATTAAGTATAACCTCAGCCAATGAGTTCACCAAAGGGGCGTAATGTATAATTAGAAAAACCTATTAAAAGAAGAGTGGAAAGAAATATCAGACATATATTACAGAACACATACAGTTTCACAGTTTCAGTCACTGAACATACTACTTTGACTTTGTTAAACTGGTATCTTAAGTTTACATATACAGTAAAGTACAACTGGTGACACTGATAGTTCATGAAATCTACTTCAAAACAGACACCATAATTCTCTCTACAGGTATTTGACCCTTCTCTACATTTTAAGCCACCTAGTTTCAGTAATTCTTCATATTCTTCCCTCCTTCTGAGAAATGTAAATTCTCTCTCCTCATCAGCTTTGAGACGAAAGTTGTGTGATATTCTAGCAAGGAGCCCAGATTTAAACTTCTCCAGAAAACTGGTTTTTTTGAGAAACTACACAAACTGATTATGGTACACAGCATCCACTGACCTTCTTGTATGCCAATGACTGGCAGGACTCCGGTAACTTCTGTGCTGTGCACACAATTACTTTGCAGTGACTCACAATTAAATGTCATGCAACAGGCTGAACTGGATCAGAAGCAGCTTTTCTGGCTATGAAATCACAATGAATTATGGTCTAGCTACAAAGCAGCTACATAACACAGGAATAAGGGCCATACTGCCTACAACATTAAAGCACTTACCCAGAAGTGCTTTGGTGCTTTAACAGAGTTCTCTGTTTACACTAACCACTATTTTGAGGCAAGGCTTACAAGGTTGGGCTAGCAAACAACTGGCTTCTGGACAGAACCAGCTCAGGTCCAGCTGCAGTAGCTTTATGTCAGCTTATACCCATTCTCTTCACAGGAATATCAAAGCTGGATCCCTAAACAGTGGTTCTAGCTGAAAAATTCCCAACTAATTTCTAGATCAGTAAATTTAATCATCATTTTGACAATATTTAGCTAAACATGATCTACACAGGTTTTCTGATTAAAGCCAGAACCATTCTAGACCTTCAAAAGTGAAGTGATTATTAGCATGCGGTGGTGACCTATGTAAAACTTTGGAAAGTCACAACACACTTCAAAAATACTTGGAACAACCTCACAAATCACTCAAGCTTCTTCTAATCCAGAAAGCGTAGCTCGACTATACACAGGCATGTTTTGGCATAAGTACATTACATGTTCACTTTGTGAACAGCGGATGAAAATCCACAGTAGTGGTGTCCTGGTTTAGCCCCAGCCGGCAGCTAAGCACCACACGGCTGCTCACTCACTCCTTCCCCCTGCCAGTGAGATGGGGAGGAGAATCGGAAAAAAGAAAGGCAAAACTGATGACTTGGGATAAAAACAGTTTAACAGGACAGAAAAGGAATAGAAAACAAGAAAAAACAGTAACAATAATAGAACATACTAAGCATGTGATTCACAGTACAAATTGCTCACCACCTGAAACCCGATGCCCAGCGTGCTCCCAAGCAGCAATCCCACCCCCCTGCCCTGGCACTGTCCCCCTTTTATATACTCAGCATGACATCATATAGTATGGAATATCCCTCTGGCCAGTTTGGGCCAGCTATCCTGGCTGTGTCCCCTCCCAGCTTCTTGTGAAAATTAACTCTATTCCAGTTGGAACCAGGACAAGTGGATTTTCAAACTTTTAAATTAAGAAGCATCAAATTGTATTATCCTGAAAAATCACATTTTTCAGAAAAGTTCTTAAAAAAAGAAGATGAAATTATGGGTCAGACCATAATAAAATGACTAATGTACAATCGTAAGTTCAAAGGAAAAAAGAAGTATATATTATATGAATACAAGTCAAAACTATTTTCAGAGAATGTAATTTAAGAAAACTAGTCTCATAGCAATGCATTGAAGACTACAGGCAGAAAAGGTTATTTTTCTCTACAATAAACCCCCCCCCCCCCCAAACTGTAAACCTCTCTTCATTTGAAAATAAGTTCCAGAAAGAAAAGGAGGTGGGACTGGTAAGAATAACAAATATTTAATTGTAGATTTAAGGTATAGGCATAATGAAATTCAAACTGTGAGAAAGTTTGAGGTTTTGGAGGTGGTGTTTTTATTTTGGTTTTGGGGGGTTGGTTGGTTGGTTTTTTTTTTTTTTTCTTTAAAAAAAAAAAAAAATCAAAAACCCCCATGAGATCATTGCTCCCTCTATTTTTCAAAGAGGAAAACTCAAACCTGGAATCTTCCATAACTTAGGCAGATTGAATGTGCAATACAGCATCTATCTAAATTCCACCTGCAATTTTACTAAATTTCATCCTAGCATGTTGCATGGCTCTACTATGCACCATTTGTCAGGTGGTGTACATAACCTATAAATGCTGAATGCTCTAAAGGCTACCCTGTGCTACGAGATCCTCAGAAGAATGATTGACAATTAAGTCAAGTAAGAAGCTATTTGGTCTGTCCATAAAAAGACAAATGATCTTGCTTTGTCTTTTTTTATAGTGAAAATTGATAGGCTGAAAACTTCGTTTGCCAAATTGTCTTTAATGGCTTCGCCAAAATAGTTGAAAATACAGTAATTTATAATCATAACACTACTGCAAAACATGTTCTGAAATAGGACAAAATACTTAATACTTACTTGAGAAAGAAGATAAAGAGAAACTTGGAGGCTTATTTTTGGACGCTCTCCACCCTACAGAAAAAACGTCATGAAAAATGCTGATTTATTTATACAAAGTTTAAGCATTTACACTGTTTAATATTTTATTTGAAACAAAACTTTTAATATTGTATTGTTCCACATTCTGCTACAAAATGTTCAGAAAGCATCATGCTCTTTAACATTCACTTCTTGTAAACTATTTCAAATGAAGACTCTCCAAATAAGCATATCCCTTACTCTACATGCTTAAAAAATAGCTATTGATTACTGTCTTTCATAGTCACTTCAGTAACTTAAATTTAACAGATGAGTATCTGAGAAGTATGTTGGTTTTCACTATGCTTCTATTCCTTCAAAAAGTACTTCTCGATTAGCATTCGTTAAAGTCTGCTCTAAAAATTAGCTATTCAGAAACAATGAAATATTACCCACATAATAAAAATACATTCTTGACAAAACACTTCTCTAAATCAAGTAAATCACATTGGACAAAAATATTTGAAGTATAACTTGTGCACAACACTGCTAGATTTATATACCAGTAGTAATGAAAATGTTTCTAAAAATAAATTGGTGATACTTTAAAAACCATCACCAAATAAATTCACCAGTTGTCTCAAGAGCTAAGAACAGCCCAATTTTACAATCGCAAATATCTCTGATCTCAGGATAATAGACACATTTGCCTGAAAACAGAAGGACACGCAGATTTTTGTATATGCGTGAATGATTACTACAGAAGATGGGGGGGGACAGAGGGGACGGGACGGGACACACGACCCAAAATAAACCAAACAGTGAATTTATTTCTTTTTTTAAAAGACAAGTGAATACAGGAACATATACAGGTTTTAACAGAACAGTTTCTATTTCATAAAAATTAGCTTTCCACTAAATTTAAAGGCTATGCTTTAAAAATAAATTCAACTATATCACTTTCAAACACAGCTTATCTGCAAATAGAAGAATCAAGTATCAAACCCAAAAGTTTGTTTTCTACCTGGAGTGGATTTTTACACCATGGAAAATTTGCGCGTGTACTGGGAAAAGGTATTATAATCTGCTTTTGACAGGAGACAAGTTACCATATCAGAAAAGGAAATCACACCTCTCCCAGTGTCAGAGAAATTTAAATCCTGTTCCAAATTTGCAGCTCTTCTCGTCTCCACTATTGTCAGCATTTAACCACCATGTCACCCAAACCAGTATTTGGTGAATAAAATTTCATCTATTCTGCCCTTAAATTCAGTCTCGGGGTATTTCCCCTACAGTCACCTTATTTAAGCTCTTTCATGTAAAACACACAAACATAGATATTGACAGTATTAACCCTACTACAGAATACACCTGCTGAACAAATCATTATGCATACTGAAAGCACATAATACCTTTAAGACTTGTTTGCAGGTATTAGCTTACCTTATCTTGATTTACTAATGAATACACATAGAGTGGAAGAAAGAGCCTATTAAGTAGGTGGTCTGTCAGCACATCATTTAAAAATTCACAATTAATGATAAGGATATCATTAAGGTAGTGTAAATGATCAAGATGTTCTGCTACCAGGTCACTCAGTTTGCCCCTATTTCTGTGCCTGAAAAAGAGAGCAGAAAGAAAGTCTCAGATATAATCAACTGTCAAAGTCTTAAAAACTTAAGGAAAGAATTAATGTGCATCCTTTCCACAGATCACCTTGCGCAGATCAACTGCCTGAAGAAGATGTTTTCAGTAAAGTCAACTAATGCAGTTAGCAAACAGCATTCAGGCTTGTATGTGCTTTAGGATGCACATATCAAGTTCTTCCCCAAGTTTTCAGAAGCAATGTTTTTGCAAAACTTCGCTTTCCACTGCCAGAGTCTTTTCACAAGCCAACCATAAAAAACAGTAAGATTTGTTTCCAAAAATAAAAGAAGAAATCTATGTTGTATTTAACATCTACCTCTTCACTTTAAGAAAGCAAGAAACAGCTGCCCATTCTAAGGTGGGGGTGGGAAGGCAAACCAAGAATAACCTGAATCAACAAAATATTTCTGTAGTTGATAGTGGAATATTACATCGGAATTTCAGGTCTGACTGTTTACCTATTAAATAAAGTTCACCTTTCCAGTTTAAATTTTTTTTCCTAGAATCTTTTCAGAAAGCTGTTCTACTGAGATGGTACATGGAAAAGGAACATTAAAAAGACAAAGTTAATAAGATTGAGAAGCACAAAATACCTTTTGTGTCTTCTGAATATCTACTAAATTTAGCAGAATTAAAACAAAGAAGAAAACGCATGTTGCCAAACAGTAATTTGCTTGCACAGGGATTAGCACAGATAGGGCACACAGCACTAACCACTATTAATTCAAAGAATCACTAAAAAACTTTGCAAGAATGAAAAGCTTGAACTGTCTACAAGGGAACATATTCAGAAACTAACTTCATTGGACTACTACAGACAAAATTAGGAGAGTATCAACATCCGGGAAAAGCATTTCCATTCAATACCCAGCATTTGTAAAAGCTTACTCTTCATCAGTCTGCACACAGTTATCCAGTTCTATCACATGGCTTCCAATAAACCAAACGAGGTTGGAGAAATAAGGGACAGCAGTTTTATCTCTAATGTAATGCAGCATAGGTTGGTTGTCCACTGAAGAGAAATTGTTAAAAAGAAAAATTAGTTGCCAATTTTTTAAAATTGATTTTTAAGAAATACAACAAAGTATCTTCTGAACTTTGATTACATGCCAGCTTTTCATATGAGTATATACCTGTCATGATCTTATGCATGAAATGGACATCTACAAAAGCATCATATCAATTCTTAATTGGCTTGAATGAGCCTAATATTGATATATTTACATAGGTCTGAAGATAAACAAATCTAGTGGAATTCAGAAAGGTTTTAGCAGCACATTCTTTATTAAAAAGAAGAGGAAAAAAGCGTAAGAATAAAGCAGTAATGCTGAAAGTCAAGCTAGTTAGACTTACATGACACTGCATTAAGGAACACAGGAATCATCAGTGAAGGAAGGGCAAAAGAAACAGACAACAGTTAACAGGATTAGGAACTGGGATAGTGACATCCTCTAAAAGGGTTTAAAAAGCTAAAGCACAAAGCATCTAAACTAAAAGATATAGGGTAGGTGTTAGATCAGAATATATGCAAATGGATAGTCAGAAAATTATGAAACCTGAACATCTGAGCTATGTTTTTTCACCTCTAACCTTTATATCACTACAACATTCAATGAAAATTCTAGACAAGTACATTTTTTTACCATAAAAATATTTAGTTACATAAATATATAACAAATAGGATATGAAGCCTGCACTTTGCTCTTTTTATGAGCTCATATTTGTGTTTACAGCTCCTTGAAGTAGAAAACAAGTACCAAGTGCCCATTTCTCAACATACAAAAGACAGACATTTTGTTCCTTGCAGTCAACACTATAAAGAACCTATCTGCTATGTAGACTACCCAGTTATTTGCAAAGCAAATTGTTCATGGTTTTAAAAAAAGATCTTATATTGTTCTATGATGAAGACTGTCATCAAATCACTACTTCTCTTAATTGATAGAAAGTTGTTTAAACTCAAAATGTAATTTAATTTAAAATGGATTAAAGAAGCCCTGCATGAACATATTCCATAGTACATACTACCTTACAGCACGCTGATTTCAGAGGTAGAAGTTCTCAATACACACCAATTTTTCTACAGAGATCATTGTGATATTTTCAGTCTATTACAGATTTTATAGACCCTAAGAAAAATTTAGGGGGAAGCGACTTTTGGACATTGTCTAGTCCAAACCAATTCTCAAAGTAGTGTTAACTTCAAAGTTTAAGCAGGTTGCTAAGGGCCTTGTTGAGTTTTGAAGATCTCAAACAATACAGATTCCTCACTTTCTCTGGAAAACCTGTTGCAGTATTTAAATATTCTCACAGTGAAGTTTTGGGTTTTTCCTTATGTCCTACTGGAATGTCCAGTACAGGAATTTGCAACTGCAGCCTCCTGGCCTTTGCTGTGCACCTCTGGGAATGGTCTGGCTCTTCTTTAGACTGGTGTGACTACAGTACCTAGGAGCTCTACAATTATATTCTAATGCACCTCAAATCCAAAAGAAAGTGATGCAGCCAGCAAGGTTACTGCTTCATACATTATAAAGCTCAAGTTCTTAAGTAAAAGATACTTGATATTCTTAAAGAGCTTTGGGGGTTGGTTTTTCTGTTTGTTTGGTTGGTTGGTTTTTACATACAGTCACATTCTGATCTCTGTTGGAAGGGAAGCTAAAGTTCCTTGTGTATGCTTGATACTCTCTTTTTTTTTAAACCAGTTTCATCTGTGAAGAAACAATACTATTTACAAGTACATACTGTAGGTTTGGGGTTCTGTTTCATAAAAACCAAAATGTGTATCTGAAGTATGTCAACATGCTAAGCTTTTTAATCTCATAAACCAGACAGAAAACCCTTAAATGTAAATAACTGAAAATTAAGCTACAATGAAACAAGGATTTTGTACACATGCCTTTTTTAATACATAAAAAGCATACCTTTGTAGACATTCAAAGTTATAGTCCTAACAGCAATCCTGACCATGCTTTCTGGGTGGTTAAAAAATTTAATAGCTTCAGTGTACAAAGCAAAGTCATTAGTGTGCTGTAACAAGAAGAAAGAAAGTATTTATGAATTAACCAAGACATGTACAGAATATCTGTTTTCCATGTATTACTCTGATATTTTTACCTTCTACTTAGGTAATCGAAATGATTTTACAATGCACAGTCAGCTGTATTTGTAGCTCTGCATCAAAATAAACTGCTTTAAGTGTCAGAGCTTTCCATGTTAACTCTGCACATATTCAGTGCTTTAATGCCCTCTTCTGGCAAAAAGTGGAATGGAGCGAGGAAAAAGCCATTTCAACTTTGGCCTTTGATTACTCAGGCTTTTTAGCTTTGACTAAGCCTCTTAGAACCAAGTGGTGCAACAGAAAAGATCTTGTTTATAAAAGCACAAGAAAACAAGGCATAAACAAGTTGAATTCTCAGGGAAGTAGACTTCAGAACTACTGAAACAGTCCAATATAACACTAACTTCCAGATTTTGATTTTATTACAGTTGTACGAGGATGAAGATCTTTACCATGCTTTTACAGAGATCCCCACAAATGAATTCTCAATCACGGATATTACCATTATGAAAATAAATGCAGGACATGCTGAGACAAGAGACTAAATAGAATATGTACCAAATTGCTATCAATTTCTAATTAAAGTACTCTTATTGTTATACTGTAACTCTTTCTTCACTTACCTCATTATAAAAGAAATGTACGGTATGATTGTTGAGTTTCAGGGAAAGAGTCTTCAAAAATGATATGTAATATGCCATGATCTCCTCATCAGAGAAGTCAAATTTGTGGACAATAATAGAATTTACATAGTTATTAGAGAGCAGGTAGTCTGAAAAGAGACATTACACAGGTTAACAGAAAGAAAAAATCATTATGTTAACTAGCTGTATTTAAAGTACCAGCTAGCAACAAACTACCTGATGCTTGAAGATCCCCATTTTTAGCCAAACAACTCAAGTGATGGCTTCAAGCGGTAACATAAGGAAATTGTTCCCTACAGAGGTCTTTGCTCCCAAGAACAAGACAACTGAGAACTTACTTCACCTTCCTCAATTTATGTAGGCTTTGCAGCTAATAACACTTAAAGCAGCTCTCTTTTCCTCCCAAAGGCTTGTATATCACTTTCTCTTCATGATAGCTGTGGAGTACTTTAACTATTAATTCTCTGTCCTCTTTATATGTTTCTAAAAACCTTGAAGTAAAGGCAAGTGGCTGAATGCCAGCCCCAACGATGTCAGAACAGTTCCAGTACAAATTATACAACACAGTTCCACCACATAATCTGCAGCAGCAAGGTGAACATTTCAGATAACAACCAATTTGTTGACTTAAAGAACCCCTTGAAATATGCTAAATAAGTGTTTCAGTAGTACCAAATAACTACTTTTGTACTACTGAAAATTTACATTAAAGGGTATTTTGGAGTCAAAATACACTGTATTTTCAGTAACATTCAATTAAAAAGATTGTTAGGAATTCATATAGTTCTTTTGTGAAGGGGTACTAGGACTAAATTTCATTAAGTGAAAGGGAATTCAATCAAATCTTGATCACTTAATCCTAAACAATTTAAAAGTGTGCCCTTACACAGTGATGTTTCATGACTGATGTTCTCAAAAAGGATGTTCAAAGTCTGCAGAAGCTGTACACACACGTAACGACCAGACTTCTGACGCAAGATGTTCAAGAAGAAAACAAACATATTTTTCTCCAAGAAAAAGCTGAAATAAAATAGAGGTGTCATTAAGTCACTTGCTGTATTTAACAGGAACATAATTTTACTAGGATCAGGGATAATTCTAGGCAAGTTTGACAAACAGCATGTTTTACATTTATGAAGAATTGTTTTGCAAAGTTTTATCTGTACAACAGAAGAGTATCTTCCAAAAACCTTAAATACTAACAAGGGCGCTTAAACATTCAAATTATGCAGAAAAGGGACGTCAAGAAATCAGGGCCTTTTTAATTTTATTTTTAGTATATTCAATTTATGAGGCAGCTTCCCTACCTCACAATCATAATTTTGAAGGGGAGAGCCTCTAAATGAAGGTTACGTTTTGTTCACTTGCCCCTTTTAAGCTAACACACTTTTTGTCTTCGACACTGCAGACCTTATTTTTGATCCACTTTAATTTTTTTTTTTCCACATCAGATGCAAGCATTTCGTGGTTTATTGTACCACTCAACAGAACTGAATGCTTGCAGTGTTTTTAAACCAGAAACACATGCAATTTAAAGAGAACAGTGTGGACTCTTTCCTACCAGGACATCACAAATACATACCTATGAAAATTTTTTTTTACATTAACTGCAGAAAAAAATCCTCATTCCTAAAATTCTCCCAAACAAAAATGACAGTGAGGAATCTGATGGAGTTACAGTATAGATATGAACAATCAGAATAAGTTCATTTTCTTAGTCCACATCATAACCCAATCGTGCTGAAATCATCTTGTAAAAATGAAACCAACCACTTCCTAAATAAGTAAAAGCACCAAACACCTTAGCTTTACTTATCTCAATCACAAATTGCCTTTATAAAAGAGCAAGTGTCTTGAAGCAAAGAGCCAAGCAATGGGCATTAATATAGTCAGATTTGCAACTGTGAATATTTGTTTTGAAGTTCTTTTATCTATCATGCTATTTTATGAGAATTAAAGTAACATCCGAACAAAAACTCTAAATATCATAGCTAGAATAAGATCTCTATTTGTATTATCTTAAATAAATTGAAGTGAACTAATTAATTTATATGATTATTAATAGATGTACTGAGTAAATCCAGGCCCTAAATTAGGTTAGATTTTGTATTTATATCAAAGATTTGTGAGTCAAACAAAAGCAGTACATGAAAGGGGCTCTGGACTTGGAACACTTCTTTGTTAACAGAAGCAAATTCCCTGTTTCTTTGTATGACAAGACTATGATCCTGCTTACCCATCTACTACAGGACATAGCTTTCTACCTATGTTCAGGAAATACAGTCTTGGAAGAGTTAACCTTTTGAACTAGATGCAACTCTAATCATTCTTCAAAAACAAAACCAGAGTCATAATTGCTTAGAAGTACTTACTCAAATACTGAGCTGTCATTCTGATCCCCCCATATAAGGATCTCTGTTATAGAACGAATAGTCTCTACCAGCAGGTTGCGGTTGTGATCCGTTACTGTTGTATTTTTAGTCAAAACATGATACATGTACCTAAAAGAAAAAATAATTACAAGTAACATGCTATCCTGCCACTTTCACATGCACCATGTTTGCCTTTAGTCACTGTAACTTGATGTAGATCCACATACACACACGCTATGTCTAGTCATTGTACGATTTTAAAATCCTAAAATTTCCTTTTAGTATTGATGCAGAGAGAAAAGTAATTTTTAAACAGAATATGTGACAAATGAATCAAATTCATAACTAGCCAGGTGAGTTAGGAATGCTTATGCATATGTTAACATAGGACTAGAAATTATGTAACACTTGTCCCATGGTGCTGCTTCTGGCAACCGAGTGATTTCTTTGGAAGTATGTTAAAGTCGGAGGAGTGACGAGCAAGAAAAAGGAGAAATAGAAGCAGCAGGTAAGCATGCAGTAGCTGATACGGGATACTGTAATTCTGGAAAGAGGCACATGAAGATCTAACTAGAAAAGTTAGATCACTTCTCTTGTCTGCTGAGACACTTTACAGACTCACATCAATTTGATGGTTAATAATCAGGACTGACAAAGACTATTCATTCCCCTTGGCAAAGCTTAATTATCAGGTCTCTGGCCCTTCAAGCACAGAAATACTGATTGGAAAGGTGGCAAATTCCAGCTTTACCACCTCAAAGGGCAAGAGTTTAAAGCTGTCTAGTGAAGTGTAAAAAAACATAAGTCTATATTACAAAGGTGTCAGGAAGCTAAATAAAATTTGAAAGGCTTGTATTGTATGTCTCAGAATTTTACTCACTCAAGGAAGCAGATTTCTCTTTTTTTTCCAAAATAGGATGTTACATGAAAGATTACTTCCCTTTATTCTTAAAAAAAAAAAAGGGGGGGGGGGATTCTAATAAAAGCACAAGAATCACCACTACTTTTCTCCCTTTGTGTTTTTTTTGCTTTTATATAGTAATAAAGAAAAAGGACGGATGTAAGAAAAGTGCACAATTAGAAAAGTAATTAAATAAAAAATATAATCAGAGAAATTTCATTTAATTTTAAAACTGCAAGAGTTTAGATTATTAAACACAGATCATATATTGCTATACTGCAATCTACTGAAAACAAAGAGCAACACCTGAGCATTCAGGATTATCTGGGCAATATACTCACAAGTGTTTGTGAAGGAAGACAGATTTTCCACACTATCAACCTTCCCATGAAAAGTGGAGTTAATCAAAACTCCCAGCATCTATTTTTGGGAAAATAGGCTGTGTGTCCTGTCATTGTTGTTTTGCATTCCATAAAAGTTTGTTCAGTGATTCAGGCTGAAATTTTAGGAATCTTATTAGTACGATGCAGGAGTTTAGAAGTTCAAGAAGCCAATTTTTAAGCAACAGACCCAAAGACTTCAAGCGGCTATTATGTAAAAGATAAAAATACCAATTTTGCCAAGCTACTGTAGGGTTCCAGGAAACATTGCATTTCTAAAACAAAATTTTGGGGGGTCTGATTTAAAGTAAGTTTCAGAAGTTTAGGACAAAACCAGACTTGAAATCACATTTCAAAAACCAGTATTCCCATCAATTTTATTTACCCTAAGAAACTGAATCACTGCACAGGGCAAACATGCAGCTGGATACTAAAATGCCATTTAACTGAACACACGTATCAGGCTGTTCCAACTAATTATCAGACTTATGAAGACAAAACAAGGTATTACCTAGTTTCAGAACCTTTTTCATGCTTGAATTCAATTTAAAAAAAGAGTTTGATCATATCTGCAGTTTACTTAAAATTTGAAAAATTTGGTTTGGGGAATCTTCTTCAACCATCAAGTGGCCACTCAGTTGGCCAGACTTCACAGGACTTGTTGCAAGACATAGTCCGTCCTCATAAGCCATGCAGGAAGCAGAAGCTATTTCAGAGAAGTTTATTATGCTGCTATGGTAAAATGCTACAATGCTCACTGATCTTGATATTGCTTAATCATCAAATAATGATTTTACTGCATTGACTACTGCACAAGGACACTGAGAGGTAAACAACTCCCAGAAGTTCAGTTTTCACAAACCTGATATACCGCACGCTCCCTTTGCTCCCCCCCAAAATCAGCAATGTGATAAAGCCTACATCATATTAAGGTCAACCTACCAGACAGCAGAGGAAAGAGGAAGAAAAAGGGAAGAGATGGCAGGAGGGGGGAAAAGATTGGCTTTTCATACTCTTTCTCTTCAGTAAAAAATTTTCTCCCTTTCTTCATGCTGTTTTTTCCCCCCTCATAAGTCAATACTCATTTTCCAAATCCAGAAAAGAAAATGCTCAGATTGAAACCATTCTGGGAAAAGTTGATTCATAGCTATCTCCTACAGTCATAACTGCCTAGTCACGTGCCATACCATAACAGAAGTCACTAAATCGCAAGTCAAAGAGCACCTGCACATCCTCTTCAACTAATCTGAGGATCACAGTTCAAGATTCCTTCTATGGATGCTGACAGCGTGATGGCTCACAGTGAAGAGGTGAGAGTTTAAGTCTGACCACCTATGAGAATTCCCAGCGCTTTCGAAAGGAACACACGGCACATGAGCTCTGCAAAAACTTCCCATTATGACACTATATGTATTATCAGGACAATGAATCAAAAGACAGAGCAAACACTAAGTCGCTGCTCTGAGCATACATCAGTTAATGGAACAGTGAAGAGCTGAAGACAGAAGGCAATTAAATCAGAGCAGTTCATTCCACAGCAATCTGTACAGTATTTTTCCTGAGAGAGTTAGTTTAAAGAGTAATTTATTACACATATTTTAGCCTATTTATTTGAAGTCACATATAAATTATTGCATCTGTGAACATATATTTCTCATTAATAAGTTACATTATGCAAACTTGGGAATAAAGTTTACTCCAACAGCAGAACTCTGGGAATGGGAAGCAGTGGGAAGAATTACATGCTGTTACCTCACCTCAGGAGTCTATGGAACATAGAACGTTACAGATGCAAAAACCAAGAAACATTTAATAGTCAGGAATACATTGACGCCAAATTAATTTACTTAATATCAACATTACTGCAAAGTTCCTTGATTTGCTAACACACTGATGCACTTAGAGAAAACCTGGGCTTCACTTTCAAGCTATTCCTTTATCTACTCACTTGAAAATGAACGAGAGAGCATGCACATACTTGATTCCTCTTACCAGACATGCAACGTACCATGCCATGAGAATATTAAGTAACACACAAACCCAGTATTTTTATATTTACATAAATCCTTAAAGTCTGTCTTTAAATGTTGATTACAAAGAGGTCAAGTTTGTGCTCAAAACTGCTAAACCCTCAAAGAGGAGGTTTTTGTCACTTCTGTCTCTGTATCTGAAGACTGCGTGCAAACAAACAAAAACCTAACAAAACCCACCATGTACAAGTGTCAAAGCACCTGACACCATCAAAATCAGTGGGAGATTTTGCCAGAAACTTAACAAGACAAACAAAATTCTGAACATTTTTCTGGTAAGAAACCATGCTGAAAAGGATAACATAGTAACTCATGAATATAGGGAGTGTGTATTAATGACTTTCCTGCTTATTACTTACAAAAATACACTAAAACAGATAAGAGTTTAGGAAGTCAAGCACTCAAATTTAAAAAGCCCAGACTTAACCATAACATGCTTGCTTCTTCATACTGCCTGTAACTATGTAATTACATATTGTTCTCAAAGGAAACTCGATGTATAGCATGGACAGTACTTCAGGAAATGAATCAGCTGTGAAATAAGTCTTCAACCATACATGTTTATGGACACTGCATCTGACCAAGTCATGAGAAATGTTCAGCATCCAACTCTAATGGTACAAAACCTTTTGTGCCATCAGTATGCAATTAAAATACCAAGTGCAGAAGCAACAATGGGAAACATACTCGAAGGTAACAACAGAGCTATGCAAAATACCGCTTAGAAAAGTAGCAAAAAAATTTGCATCTAGAAACAACGATACTAAGCTTAAGTTCCAAAGCCTTTAACAGGACCACCAGAGATATTACCAGATGAACTCTTCAGAAATGGTTAAGGTATCACCACTTAAATACTGGGAAAAATGACACAAATCCTCTTCATCCATTTCAATGCAAAGTCAAAGTTCGTAGATAGATGGGGAAAGAAGATACAGTTATGCTCTCAAGGAGATCTGACCATGCATCTGCTAAGGTTAGACTACCCTCAACTGGGCTGTATGAAAAACTTTTTGGTACTTTAACCATAGGTCACAGCTCCTAAGGTGAGGAGCTGCAGAAGCAGAGTACAGCGACTATCACAGTCAGCGGCTGGAGAGAACTGTAGGAAACCCTGACCTACACAAGAACGCCTGGCTCACATGCGAAGGTAGCCCACGAGAAAGAGAAGAACATGCAGCTCGTGAGAAAGCACTAACTTCAAGTTTGCGCAGCAAGACAAACTGTTGCCTAAAACAGCCTTGATGTATTTGCTTTTAGAAGTGGAAGCATATAATAAACAGAGCAGTGGACTACATAAAGGCAGGAAAACAAGGTCTCATTTTAAACTGCTGGCTGCCACCTTTAAGAAGTGGATTCTGACCTTGTTTCAGACAATCTCATGTAAAGATAAACAAGTCATTTCAGACCATTTTCACAAGCAATCATTAACATTGTTCCTGTTTCCAGAGTATTTAGGCTTTATTCATTTATTAAGTTATTGACATTCCCTCAATTACTAACCAAAGTGCACAAAAATACCAAGTTCTCTGAAAAATAGTAGTCAGAAGCACTCAGGCAGTGCATACTACTGTTTCATAGCCTCTCTAGATCGCAATTCAGCAAGGCATTAGAAAGCTGGATTAAATTGTAACTGTTTTCACTAGATCAAGAGACTCTATCAAAACACTTAATACAAATAGCCTCACAATTTTCCTTTAGCCAATCCATTCTATGGCATGTTTGCAGAAAGACTGAATAGTAAAATTTCAAAAGCAAGCCTCAAACAAACTGCACTAAAGCTGACGGGAAAGCAAGTTCCAGGTCCAACATTTACTGACAAAAAGCAGTAACTCTCAGTATTACTAAACAGGTATATTGTTTACAATTTAGACTAAACTCTACATTATGCATGTTAAAAAATAAAAATATTCCCATAAGGATAGCCCGGGCTCATTTCATTCTTGTTACATAGCATAATATACCTTTTATAGGCCAAGCTAACCTGTAATAGCAAGGTTGGTGCATTCTATTCAACACATTCATATGGAACACAACATGAGTTGAAAAGATGAGAATGCAGACAGCTCACAAAATGGTGAGCTTATCAAGACTGACTTTCTTTCATGACCTCGAAATGAAGGTTCTTTTCTTTCTTGCCCTTTTTCCTTCTGTTGCTTTACCCACTTCAACTGCTACCTTAGAAAAAGCCCTGAATTTCACTTTACCACTAGGTAGCTAATTTTGCTGTTGACATCTAGCTAGAAACTGAAACTCATACAGCCTACCTAAACAAACACTTAAAATATACATAGTCTAAACAGATCAAAAGTCTTGGTGGTCGTTTACATACTACCATTTTAGATTTCATAATTAAAGAAAACACATGCAAAAAAGTAAACAAACCAAAGCTAGTATTTTAGTAGAGAACTATATACTTCAATTCTCAGATAAGAAGTCAAGCACAAGCCACAACACTTATAGTCTAATTCCTTTTTGCTGCAAATCAAACAGGGTATCACTTTTTCTACCCTCTGTGGCCCCGAGAGAACATATGATCACATTTTTCTTGCCTGAAAGATTCTAACATCCTAAAGTCTCCCTCTCACCAGCCTACTTTTTCTAAACTTAAACTCAATTTCTTCAAATTTCATCATGTATCAGCATTCTTGCTCTGTCTTCAAGTGTAATATCAAAACCAGACAGATCTAAAGCTCCACTAGCACTGAGTACTACCCATTGACTGCCCCTTGTATGTTAAATAGAACATTCCTACATTTATATCTGAGCGTGGTTTTTTCCTTTTTCCTGCAATGCCAGATCATGTTGACTTACTAGTCTGATCTACCATGCTTTCAAAATTACTTTCTGCAGTGCTGCTGCCTCATCAGTTTTGTATTTATGGACTTGATTTCCCTGCCTTTGGTAAAAAGTAATGCATTTCAATTAGTCTTGCTAGTTTTGAACATTTTTCCAGTTTAGAGACAAGGACCAGAATCCATAAATCATCTTGATAAAGTAATTGCAAGATCCAAATCTTGTATAAGTGCATCCTGCTCATTACTGTGAGACCCCATTCATGTCCTCCTTGTAATTTGACTAACTGTTGAAAACTACCAGCCATTTACTTCTCAATGGGTTATGTATTCACAGTGATTTCATTTAGAAAATGCTTCCCCTCTTAATGACCTCCTTTTCTTGTTCAGTAGAAAGAGAAGCTGTAACAGTGGATCTCATTTTTCTCACAATAGCAGAACCCTTAAAATAGAACAGAGAACTTAAAATTGTTTTATCCCTTGCCATCCTTCCAACTCTCCAGTGGCAGAGCTAGAAAAAACTATTCCACCTTCTGCAGTCAGCAGTAACGTAAGGATATCAGACTCCGGAGACTAACATTACAATTCTCAAGCTCAACAGCTTTACTTTTGCACCAGCTGCCGAGCCCTCTAACCTGGGTACATGCCCTGGACCTGCAAAATCACCATCCTGATCACCGTGAATCACTGCTGACTACTAAGATCCCCACAAATACACCTCAAAAGGTCTATATTGTTTACAGGCTGGGACCAGGTTCCTTGCTTCCCCGTCTCAGCCACTACCAGGAAATGATCAAAGCTCTCCCTCAAGAGGAATGGGATATTTCTTGTATTGATCACCTCTTACACTGAATGAGTCTGTCACATTATTAAAAATCAAACAAACACGTATCGCAGCCATGACTGTGACACAACATCACGGAACTGCGTCTGCCCTGGGACAACGCAGTTTGGGACGAAAAGGCAGATTTCCGCGAGAAAGACACCAACCCACACCGCACAGAGGGCCTCCCTCGCCGCTGAACTGCTCCGGGAGCGCCCGGCTCGGGAGAGCTGCGCCAAAGCGCCCAGGCGAGGAGACAGCGAGCGACTGGGTAGCGTCGCCCGCCGAGTCGCCTCCCTCCTCACCCCCTCTCCTCCGGGACGCCTCCGAGCCGCCCCTGCCCCGCTCCGCAGTCCTCTCCGAGGGAAAACCCTGCCCCGAGCAGCTCCGCAGACGGAGCCCGTCCGCCTACCGCCCCCCGCGCCGGCTCGCACCCTCCGAGTCCCCTCAGAACCTCGGAGAGGCGACCGCAGCACGGGTCCCCGCGGCAGCCCCCAGCCCTGCCCCGCCCCCCCCCCCCCGCTGTCTTTCCCCTCACAGCCGCCCCCGAGCGCGCGGCCGGCGCTGCGCTTACTTGAGGTGATCCAAGGAGTGTATGCTGCGGGCGGCCTTCCCGTGCCCGCCGCCCACCCAGCTGCGGGAGCGGCCGAACATGCTGGCGGCGAACGGTTGCTACGGCCCGCGGGGCTCTAGGGCTTCATAGCCCCGCAGGAAAGGGCGGGTGAGGGGCGAGCGGCGCCCGGGCGGGCGGAGACCGGGAAGGAGACCCAACGGCGGCAGCCACCGGCGCACACAAGCGCCAAGGCGCATGCGCAGGCGGGGCACGCTGGGAAGCGCTGTCCCGCGCCCCGCCCCGCCCGCGCCGCGCGGACTGCAACTCCCAGCAGGCACTGGGGCGGGGCCGCTGTCCGTCACCCGGGCGGGCGGGAAGGGGGCGCGAGCCCCGTCAGACTCCCGCCTTCGCTCGTCCGGCCGCACCCGGGCGCTTTCTGGGGACGCCCGTTCTCCCGGGACGCCCGGGTTGGCAACGCACCCGCCGGGACCCGGCACCTGCCGCGGCCCGCCACCGTCACGAGCCGTCGCCCACCGCAGCCCGCCACCTGTCATGGCCCGCCCCCCGCCTGCAAGGAAACGGGAGAGTCCCCGAGGAGCCCGGAGTTTTGTCCTTTCCTGTCAGGATTTGCGCAGAAAAGTGGAAACGCGCCCTAAGCCGTCCTCCTCTGGCGGCCGCGCTTGGGCCGTCTTTCTCAGAGTAAACCAAGTGGCGCTGCCCGGCCGGCGGCCAGCCCTGGCGGAGCCGAGCACGGGAGCGATGGGCCTCCAGGGCCGAGGGACGCCCGCTCCGCCGGGAGCCGGAGGACTCGGCTCAGTTTTTTACTTAATTGATTCCTTCCCTCTCTTTGGCAATTATGGCTTAGATCTTGTCAGGTCGTGAGAGGGCTGCTAAGTTAGAAGAATATAAAAGACTAAATTTAGCCTAAACAAAAACTGGCCTTTTAACGTGTGCATGTACCTCCCAAATACATTGTAATTTGAGGTAAAATTTGGCCCCTGACATTCCTTGTTCTCGTTCCTGAACTCAAATTTAAGCAGTTCTGGTGGGGTCAGTTCTGACCAGAGGAGAACAGGATGCTGCAAGGTGCAGCGACGGAAATTCAGCTACTGACATTCCTCTTGCGAAGGTTTTTCCAATAAGGATTGCACATCTAGTTTTGAATCAGCTTAAAAACTAACTTAATTAAAGCAGAACAAAGAGAACAGGATCATTAATGACTGTCTTGAGCTGCTTTTAAGATTTTTTTGCTTTAACCGGATAAATAAACTAAATCTAAGTAAAAGCTGAAGGGTTTGTCAGCCAGTGTCAACCCCCTCCCCCCCCCAAGTTTAAAATCATGCCTTTGACTATATTTCGATAATATAATGCAAAGAAATGCCCGCACCGAAGTCACAAGGGGCCCAGGCCCGCGCGGCCGCCCCAGGAGGCCCTTGCTCAGCAACACGGGAACAGCAAACAACTTCCAGGGGCGAAGAACCACACGAAACCTGCCCACGCCGACCCCCCCGGGCTGCTGCGGGGTGCTGAAGTGCTCGGGGAAGGCGAGGGTCGGGCACCACAAGACGCCTCCTGTCCCCTCCAGCCCGACGCGGCCGGCCCTCGGGCAGGCGGAGCGGGACCCGGCCGCCGGTAAACGCGGCGGAGGCGCCGGCGCCCGTCACGGCCGCTCCAGGCCAACCAGCACCGGCGCGGGCGGCGCTGCGAGGGGACGCGGCGCGGGTAAACAGCCGCGACGTGCGGCGGGGGCAGGCGGCGGGGCGGGGAGGCGAGGGGGCGGGCAGGAGGGGGTCCTGCCGCGCAGGCCGGGGCTGGCGGGCTGGCTGACGGCGGCAGGTGCTCCGCGCCGACCGCGACAACGCGCCTGCGGGCTCCTTCCGCAAAGTTTGCGGGCGGGAGGAGGAGGGGAGCCGCGGCGGGACTGCAGCAGCCGGGCTGGAAATGCCCCTGCGGAGCCTCCTGCCAACGGCGGGGCTGCGGCAGCGCCGCTGAAGCCCGCGCTGCCCGCCCGCCTGCCGGGGCGCCTCTTCCTGCGGGGGAGGAAGGGACCGAGCCGGCCGCTCTGCGGCTGTGCCGCCTCCGCGCCCCTGCGGGGCTCGCCTCTTCCCAGGGTCCGGATCCGTCACTCGGGTTTTGCCCTTTCCTGCCACCGGCGCTGCGGAGTGCGGTCCTGCGCGCCCCGCTCCCGGCTCCGCGCCGCTCCCGCTCGCCCCCCCGCGCCGGCCGGGCAGGTCGGTGCCCGCTGCGGCGCCCGCTGCCCCCGCCGGCGGAGCCCGCCGCAGCCCCGCACGGCTGCATGCCCGCCGCGGTCTCGGCACGTCTGGATTCGCTGGAGTCCTGGGCCTTCCATGCGCTGCTGGTGCTGCCCTATATGTTTTACGTGGGCTTGTTTTTTGTCAACGTGCTGATCCTGTACTATGCCTTCCTGATGGAGTACATCGTTCTCAATGTAGGCATCGTCTTCCTGCCCGAGGATATGGACCAGGCTCTGGTGGATCTGGGGGTGCTCTCCGACCCTGGCTCCGTGCTCTACGAGACGGACAGCGAGCTGGATGTCTTTGATGGGTACTTGGAGTGACTCCTCGGGGCGCTCCGAGGCGACTGCGGGGTGACGCCGCCCAGCCCGGGGCTGGGTGTCCCGGCACGGCCGTAGCTCGGGGACCGCCGCGGGCCCGGGATGCCCTCGCTGCGTCTCGGCTCCTTCTGCGCAGCATCTTCCCTTCCAAATGTCCCCCCCCTCCCGCCGGTGCAGGGCCGAGGAGCGGCCCCGGGACCCGCTGCCGCCGGGCAGGGCCGCGGACACGCAGAGGGCTCGCAAGGGAAGTAAGTCATTTCCTCGGGCTCGTCCTGGGCAGCGGCCCGGGGGGCGCTCCCGGCGCCGCTCCGCCCGCCCTCCCGTGCGGGCCCGCGGGGCGGCGGCAGGGCCGGGGACAGCCCCCCCCGGGACGGCGGGGCGCAGAGGCAGGGAGCGGGCGCTGCGCCGGGGACACACCGCCGCAGGTTCCAGCGCGGGCGGGCTCTGCGGGCCGGGGCCGGGCTGCCGGCGGGGCGCTGGGCGCTGCCCGGCCGCCCCCGGCGCCTCCTGCGCCCCGCAGCGCCCAGGGGCCGGTGGGGCCGCGCTCCGTGCCCTCTGCGGCGCGGCGAGGAGAATGTCTTCCCCTAAGGACTAATTTTCACAGTTCTGAGCCACTGCAGCTGTTGTGCTAGGTGTTATGTTTACAGCTGGTCAACAACTTTGCTAATCCGGTCTTGAAAGCAGCTCTGAATCTAAATGAACATCCCGGCTAATGTTTATTAAAATTCAGAGACCATACTCGAGCCAGAAATACATCTTAATGGGATGCCCTTTAAAACCTCTATCTTGGATAGCAAGAAACCCACCCAGCTCACCGTTCTTCTCCTGTTAATCGTAGCACGAGGGTTTGCTTGATCAATTTATTGCTGTAGTTTTGAGTGATACTAAAACTCTGGAAATACTGTAAGGATTTAGCATTTTAAAACACTGAAATGCAATTGGGAAGAAAATCACTATTTCTAGCTAGGACTTTCTGTGCCAAATGTATGTTAATGAAAACATTCACAGCTTAAATTAAAATGTGTTAGCAAATCTGCCAGTAGAATTTTTAGCAAAATATTGTCTGTAAATTTGAAAACCAGTTCAGGATACCTTTTTATTTTCCATTTAAAATTATGGAAATAGGAAATTCTGTTGTAAGGTTACAAACATAACCTTGGTGAACATACTATACAAATACCATTTAACATCAAGCTATTTTAATCAGTCTTCTAATTTAAAAAAAAAAACAAACAAACCAACCTTTCCTGTAGTGCTGTCCTTCATACAGGTTAAAACTATCTCCTAAATATTCAGATTTCATCTAAAGCAATAGTAGCTGATTTTGGTCAATAGTGTAGAAGAAAAAAAAATGAAATTTTTGGTGTTGGAGTAACATTGATTGCACAAACACAGCTGAACAAAGCTCGGTCAAAGGCACATGGGAGGGAAACAGATCTTTATTGCTACTGAAGAAATCCCACTGCATGTAGTTACTGCAGATGAAGTGTCCATGCCAACGTTTGGTGGTCCATCCCAAGCAGCTGGATTAGAATCACTTGGGCTAGAATAGCAGGTCTGGAGCAGAACTAAACTCTCCACAAAACACTGTTGGCTACTTTTGTGGCTGTCTCCTCCTCTCCCTTTTCAGCTGGGCAAAAAACACACATGCTCTGTATTCCAGGGAAGAAATTCATAAAAACTAATGGAAATTTAAGCAAAATGTTTGGTGCAAAAAGCCCTAGCCATTTTCTCCCCCAAAATACCCTTCCCTAATCCCCAAATCTTATTACTCCAACACCATCTAATGCAGGGATTAAAAATATTTTTTTTAGTCACTTTTTTGCTGACTAGGATTTGTCATGATGAGTTGCATCTAGTTTTCAGGAAGACCTAAGGAGAACAACAGACATAATTTTCCTCAGTGGATTTTTCCTACTACATGAACGCATAGTTTGATAGAGCGTAGGGTCTGAGCACTGTTCTGTTCAGCGTAGATAAGTGGGCTTCTTAAAATTTTCCTTCATATTAATAGGATAAGCAGCTCTGCAAACTTCTTGATATTCTAGCTATAAAACCATGTCACCTCCATACATAGAAATCAAAATGCAGAGGTCTTCACAAAGCTTAGAGGTAAGTCTCAGTCTATATCCACCTTGAGCTAATGGAGCTCTGCACAGGTACCAGCTCCAGCCTTGATCCTTTAATTTGGAAGTTGTCATGTTAGATGGTGGTTTCCACTGAGAATCAAATCACAAATCCTTAAAGTTAGATCGATTATTAGAGAGCAAAAAATATACTGTGCTTCATCTATTTATATATTTAATTATATTTATATACGCAGCAACCAGGCCACAAATTGCATAATAACTTAGCTACCAGGCAAAGACTCAGCATGTCACCATGAAAAGGAATTTGTGTTAATATCCTGGTTACAGGTTTCTTCACCGTTCTGTGCCATTCCTCCTCACCAGTTCCCTAGCAAGGCAGGCAGAAGAGGGCCCTAATTTGGAGCTGTGTTTTCTGCTTTGGGAGCAGAAGTAAGGCACTGAAAGGGAAGACTTAAATCCCTTTGGTCCCTAGCCTGCAGTGACCCGAGTTCTGTATGAGTGTTAACCCTCACGCTCCATAAGCCTAGGAAGGCTGCCCACCTGCCCTGTTCACTTAGACCCAGAAGTGCTGAGGATTCACAAGGCACTGCAGGAAGAATGGGTCTCAGTTTTACCAGCAGAGATGAAAAATACATAGGGATACTCTTTGCATTAAATGTAAGAGGAGTGTTCTTCATGTGACTCACCAGTGATGACTGAGAACAACTGAAAAGCTATGATTAGCCTTAGCTGAAACCTTGCAGTGTGCTCCTTGCGTTTAGACAGCGATACCTTGCACCCAGGAGGTGAGTGGCATGCATGACAAGGAAACAAAGGGGGGAAATCCCAAGAGGCGATTCTGCAAAATGTGGAAAGGCTAATTTAGATGTAAAAATAAAAGCGTGTGTGGATCAGAAAGCTCTGTTCTCTCTTGTAGCAAAACCCTCACTTGAATAAACTCAATAGGAGCAAAATTATGTCCAGGTTTCTGAGCATAATTGGTGGCAGAGATTGAAGGTAGACAATTTAGCAGCTCAAAGAAGCTTCCTATCCTATTCAAATGGAGAAATCCATCTGTGTAAACTGAGCAGAATTAAGCTTGCTCATGTCATCTACTGTTTTAACATGAGTGTGCCAGGTTATTAGATTTGAAGTCCCCTGGAATAAGGTGATATGACTGTTCTCCTTGTACTTTCTTAAAATCAGATGTGACTCATCACAAAGTACTCTAATCAGAAAGAAAATGAGCAAAAGTAATCAATAATGAAAACTGAATAGGAAATACTAGATTTGTTTAATCTTACAGTACAAGCATTACCTATATTTTTTCATCAAGGTGAATTATGATTAATGTCTTCAGTGAGCAGAATCCAGCGCTCAAAAACTTGTGACTCAGCGCTTCTGCTGAATGCCAGCATCTAAATCCTGAATCAAAGACATAGCTTTACTCACTAGCTCATCAATATAGTGCCAATTAGAAATGCAGACTCAGTGTCTATGAGAGACGGCATGGCCCAGTGGAGACGGAAATAAGCATGCTGGACTCCTTCCCGTGCCTGCCACTGATACCTTCTGTGAGCTTAACTCGCTTGTGCCTCCAGTCCATCTCTCTAGAACAGAGAGGCCACGTAAAGGAACACATCAGAAGAGTGTTATCACTAGCAGTGTCAGGATACACATAAATGCATCAGAATCCACCTCCTGACTTCTTCCTTTTCAGACTTTTGAATCTTAAAAATAATGAGGAGTTATCCGTTACTTATTTTACCTTGCCATTTTTCACTATGCTCTTCCTTTATTTGTAGAAATCTCCATGTAAAAAAAAAAAGGTGGTTTGTTGACTCCATGATACAGATCAGTCGGCTATTTTATATGAGTTATAGTAACAACAGGATTAAGAGCAATAGCTGTGATTTTTAGAACTGTATTTTGAATTCTTGGATGTTATTAAAATTAATAGAAGTTGAGTGCTCAAACTCACCTGATAGCTCTGCTTTAAAGAGACACTTGTACTCTGACTCTTCTTAACAGGAATTCCATCCTAGATGGAAGGAAGACAAAATCATGGTTATTTGATGAACTGTCCATACAGACTCATTAACCACAGCCATGGACAGTCCTAAGTGATTTTCCACCAAATGCATTCATTTATATAATGCAAAGAGAGGAGGCAGATTTTTAAAAAAGTTTTCCAAAAGCTGCTGTTAATAACCTGAATTAAAATGAGGCATAGAAAATAAAAAGACATTCAGTTTAGGATAGAAGTAGTTCAGGCCTGAGTATTTCATGTGTTAAAAACCTCAGCCACAAGTGATTTTAAAGAATATTTTAAAAAAACCCTAATTCTGTGGTTCTTCCCTACAAAAATGAAGCTTACTGTAACCAACTTGCTTCAAGAGGTGGCAATAGCCAATTATCAGTTTTAAGCTGTCAAAGGAATTCAGAAATGAATCCAATTTAATTCTTCGTGTTTGTTTCCTCTGGAGGAGCGGCAAAGTGACACTATAGTTCAGCTAGAAACTAGCAATCCTAAAATAGAAGAAAAGAATAATTTGTTTAGAGACTTAAATTGTCTCTAAATAGAGTCTGTATATTTGGCCAGTCCAACTCTTTGCATTTGTCCCCTCATAATGATTCTAGTTTATATGGAGTAGAACTGTCCCAAAGAATTAAATACTACACAGAAGTGGCTAAATCTTTCCATTCCTTCAGGGAAACTGCCAAACTGTCTTTCTTTTCCCAGTTGATTTTTAGTACTTTGGCCACAAACTTGGGAAAAAAATAGCTGAATAGTTTGAATGATGCTCTCCGAGGACACAAACATGTTTCTAATATATGTGATAAGAAGGGTAAATACTAATAGCAGCCATATATGGAAAATAACGGTATAATGGAAAACGACGATGTGCACTGAATGATGTATCGCTGGGTAAAGCTCTACTTCAGTTAATACACTTAAAGCTATATACTCTTTGAAGGGCCAGAAAAAAAGACCCAAGGCTTGCTCAGACAGTAGAGCCCAAATAGGCCATGAGATCTGAAGCACCCTCTTGCAGAAGGTCAGGAAACAGAAAGCAGACAATGTCAGGATGCGAAGCAGAGTCACCGTGTTTCCTTTGGTCCAGCCTGAATTGTGAAGAACAATGACTTCACAGACAGAATTAACAAAAATATCGTGACCGAGTTTCTTCTAACGCTAGAGTTGTGCTATAATAGCCATACTGTTAAATGCTTACAGGTATCTTTTAGGCTATTGGAAGACTATAGTTCTGAGAGTTTAAAAAATTTTTGCTACCTTTTCATTTTCCATTGTTTTTTGAAATTTTTGAAATTTTCTGTTAAAAATTAGGTTCACATGAAATTTGAAGGACAGACTTCTAATCAGCTGAATAGAAAGGCAAGATTGAATATCCTGGTCAATTGTATCATTCACACTCCATTTAATATCTGCCACTACAAATTACAGTGTTGGACTAGCAGCCCTACAGCAATATTTGAAACTTCCATTAGACAGCTTTATACTTTGCTTTGGAGGCCCCATACATTTTGCTGTGCTATTTTTAAGTCAGCGTAGAATTTGATCTACAATGCAGAATACTAACAATCTCCCTGAACTGTCTGCTGTAGATCAGAGTTTTTGGTTCAACTTGGAAAGCGATCAGATAAACATCAAATGAATAACCCGTTAGAGCTGCTCTTTCCCCTTTTCTTGTTCTTAGTTTAAAAGACGGGATTTTGAGTATATGATCACTGTTAGCAGGGTACTGTAGCTGACAGATACTTGACAGAAATACCTCACTGGACACAAAAGTGCTTCTTGTTTCTGACCTAGCATCTACAGTAAGTGGCACACAAGAACATACGAAACGTTGTAATGCGTCAGACCACGATCACCAGCCCCGTGTTCTGCCTCTGACAGGGGCAGGAGATGCTCTCTGGGAGAGCGCATGCCCCTGGCCAAAATGTGCTGTCCGTTCCCTTTGTACTTTCCGGAATCCACAATGGTAGACTGAGGGATGGTAGAGGGCACATTGCTGCCCAGCCCTTCAGCGAATGTTTTCCAAACCCGCCACCTTTTGCCCACTCAATGTTATGAAATCCTTCTGGAGTTCCTTGCTGTCAGTACAGCATCTGAATACCTGAAAGAGCTTATTTTCTACAGTCTTGAAGATTTCTTTGCTCACTCTCTTCTCTGGGTCGCTAATGGTGATGTTGGATAAAAATTGGTCCCTGGTATGCCCTGCTACTGACTTCTTTCCTGACAAGCCTTATTCTTTGCTTCCAATCTTTTAATCTGCTTTCAATCCATAGAAGCACCTTTCCCCCAGTACTGTGTCAGCCTGGGTGCTTTCAGCTTCCTGTAACCCCTCTGTCAGTGGTACCGTATTCCTCAGTCTGTCCACGCTCATGCAGAACGTGTGACCATCGCATTTCATTCTTCATTCAGACTCCTCGTAGATTCTGTTACGCCTTCTGCACCTGAAGCGGTGGCAGCGCTCCTGCCTCCGGCCCCCTTGTGCCAGACACCCTGCCATGCCATCTGCTGAGCCGCCGCTCCAAGCACAGAAGGTGAAGAACAGGAGCAAGGCTGTGTTTTGCCCTGCAGCCCAGTGAGAGCCTTTTCCCAGAGCTCCATGCTTAAAGCAGATCTGCTAGCAGCTCTGTGTGGCTTTGTACCACAAACTCCCTTCCCGTTATACAACCGGATTAGCACCTTTACTGCGTAGGGTCCCCTGCCTTTCCACGCCGCGCAGGAGGCCTGTAGCACCTATAAAGGGGAAGGAGGGAAGAGCTGTCCTTCCAGAGACTTGCTCACACAGCGCAGATGATCTCCTGAGCTGCAGGCAGTCAGGGAACCTGCTCCTGGTCTTCTGTACCTCAGCTCTTCTTCAGCACAGATTCATCCCCAGACAATCATCCCCTCTCAGAGCTGCACTATTCTACACTATATTAATTAGTCATCTATAAGATCACAAGACCAAATGGATACAGTCACTGGTGCCCAGCACCTTCATAATCCACACCTCTGGTTCTACTTAAAGAAGGCTTCTCAGGCCTTGTGTTTAACTCTGATGACAGTAAAAAAATCACCTCTTAATAGCTGTCGGATACTTTGACCAGGTCAAGGCAAATTAGATAAACTGGGATAAAGCAACATAACAGTAATTTATTCTTGTCAGTAAGACCAAAAAGTTACCCCAACATGTTACTTAACTCTGTAACTGCTTACCAGTGGATCCAAAATGCTTTGAACAAAGTGATGCTAAAGAAGAAAAAGAGAAAGTGACCAAAATCAGAGGCTACATCAAACATATGCAATACATAATTAACACAATTATACAAAAAATAACAAGTCTAATGAACTGTATCTGGTTAAGAAAATGTAGCCACTTCAAAAATCAGTTTTCATAGGTAAGTGTAATGATACCAAACCTAGCATAAAATAGGCTATCCCACTGTATGTCACAGCTGGTGGTACTCTCTTAAGAGCAACCCTTACGGACTGCAGTTGACAGCTTATTCTGATACCCCTCACACCGATATCTTCATACCTCTGTTAAAATTACACTAAGGACTAATATGCTCTGACATTAACAGAAACTGTTACATTGATTTTTTGGAAAGGTTGTTCAGGCCTTTACTTCTCAAAAAATTATTAGCCATAGTCACAAAAGGATTTTTGGGTTTGGGGGTTTTTTTTAAAGAAGTCAATGGCATGGTGCTATATCTAACATACACGGTGACTTCTCTCTTCATTTTAGGTATAGAGGGTTACTCTGTATTTATGTGTTTTCTTTTAAACAGATTCATTAAACACCTGAAATGGATTATGACCAGGTTAATGGATCAAGTCATGGAAAGAAACTATATTCTGAAATGTAAAGATGAAAAGAAGGACAAGGGGACAACAAGAAGAGTTGTCATCAGACCTTGTCAGTTGTGACTTTTCTCCATGGTCATTGCCTCTTGAGTGTGCACTAACTGCAGTGATTCATGCACCGTACCGGGCTTCCATAGGTAATTCTGGGATGGACTGTATGAACAAGTAATATAAGCTATGTTCTATTATAACAGAAAATCAAGATGTTACTCAGATTTGATAAACTTTTGAATAAATACCATGTCACCCGAATGGACACGCTCTACATACTGCTTAAGCAAGTTTTACAATCACACATTGAAAACTCTACCAGCCAGTAGTTCAAAGACAGTGCTCTCTCAGGGGAAGGTATGCAGGAGTGACTGCAAGGAGGTTCTGTTCAGGGCAGTATTATGGCAAGAACTGTGCTAATAAGATATTTTATTTAAATAGTGAGTTTTGAAATAGATCAGAGAGTGAATTTTATATAAGTCAGGTGGATTCATTATCTAACACAGGATACTTTGCGCATTGTTTAAGCTCATGTTCCTATGTACAGATGTGAAAGCAATACAATAAAGACTGATCTTTTCCATGAAAAAGTTAAGCAGTCGTGTTGGAGTTGTTCTTTTTCAATTTGAACAGGAAATAATTGAAATATGCTTTCCAGGAAATTCCAGTTACCTGCAAGTAGTTCCAGATTGTTGAGATGGCCAGCATGTAGGAAATCCTTCTCATGAACAACTACTTACAAAATCAGACCTGAAACACCAGGAACTGCGCACTGTGGCGGGGGGGGACACGGGGGGGACACACGACACCCCACATTATTGAGGGCAGGTATTGTACTGGTTTTGTCTTATTATATTTTTTAGAAAAGTCTAATTTTCGTAACTGTGCAGTTGTTAAGCCAAGTTGATGTATCAAGAACATTTCAGACAAAGCAAAATGGAAAACATTTCTCCTGAACTCTCTCTATGCGTTACGTCTGTCCTCTGCAGTCTCTGTCTCTGCCATCTGCTCCCAGCTCAGGGTTTTGGATCCAGACAGATCGTGTCATGAGTCTCTTGACAGCCAGTATGAAGGAACAAGAGGGTGATGGTTTAGATCCCCCTTGAAACAATGACAACTTGAAACTTGCTATCAAAATCTTTTTTCCTGATACTTTCAGTGTGTTGCACTCAAATGGCATTTTTTAACTCCTAGTGCAGTAGAAATTAGCTGCCGGTCCCCAAAATTCTGTGCCCCAAATGCAATTTTCAGCTGCTCCTGCAAGAGGTGAAGTACTGTCATTGAACTAAGTAGTTTTTCTCCAAGACAGGTTCCCTCAGATACACTTTGGGGTCTTAAAACACTGACAAGTGCTTTGTTCCATACGATCCCTGGCCTGCAATTCAGGGATGAAGTCACTTAGGGCACAATATTCTAACACGTAAAGATACATTTAGGGAACTGAATCCCCATTTAGGCACCTATATAAAGAACAGTCAAGTTTAAAAACTTGTTAAGCTTATGTTCACATGCCCATTTGGTACTAGCACAAGAAAGGCTGAATTTTGCTACTGAAGGCAGCATTCCTGCTGCCTATATAATTAGAAATTCATACTGTTCACAGAGACGGCTTACACTAATTTTTCAGGGTCACATGTGTGCCATTTTAAGAACATGGTTCAGTTTGTCATTAGAGGTACTTATGCAGTATCTACTAGTTTGTAATCATTTCCCTGCAGTGGGTTTATGCTACACAATGCACAGATCAAGCAATACAAATTCCACCAAGTAATTCACTTTGGAGATTCTGAATCTTAGATCAAGATTTCTCATTTCTCACAACAGCTCAGCTTCATACATTTAAAGGATGGGGAGAGTACTCAGGTTACAGGATCTAACTACCATCATAACCCAAGCCTCAGCATTTTAACAAGGCTTCTTTGACAACAAAAAGAGCATGGGCATAAAGAGAGTAGCATTTTTCTCATCCTAAAAGATTTTTAGAACACAGATTTGATCAGAAAGCTTTTTTAGGGTAGCCAGTCCTCTATAAACAAGGCACTCATTTCACAAAAGCATTTTGGATGAGCTTTGTGCCACAAGAATATCCAGACTTTGAACCCTGATTAATTTTAGAACTTTTAACTGCAAAAAGTCTGAAAGGATGAAAAAAACTTTTTGCTGTTACTAGCAGGCAGCTTCAGTCAGCACTTTCATATCTTCTAATTCTGGACTTACAGTGTGTCAGTTGGCATTGCAAGATCCCTTTGCCTGTTAAGAAAGAATTATTTCTCCATTTCCAGACCACTGAACTGGTAAGTGCCAGCAGGACCAACCTGTCTCCCTCGCACACAGTGCTTTCTGTTAGCCTACAATACGAAGCCCTGAGCATGTCATTATGTTCAGAAGCCAGCAGTGGTTTCACAGTGTTTCCAAGAGAAAAATCAAAGTAATTTTCAGCAAGTATGACAAGCTACTGTAAAAAGGAATACTCACTTTTATTAATACTTTAAAAAAGATGTATAAAGGCAATCAAAACACTGTATCACAATTTACAATCTGTACATTATAAACATACCTCTCCCACTGACTCATAGAAGGAGAACAGCAGTATATCCAACATGATTTTAGCAGTCCAGACAGCGTCCTGTACTATTCAGCTGCCTGTGTAATATTTAACACATTCTCAAATTCAGTCACAGTGAAATGTAGCTGCAGAATATATTCTTAAAGGGGCATTTGTCATCCAAAGCTTAGTTAAGGGAAGCCAAGACAAGGGCTCACTGTAGATCTGTGCGGCTGGAGTGCCGCAGGCTGATGGGAACATCACACAAGATTTGTCTCAAACTACCTCCCATTCAAGCAGCTGAAAGAGGGGAGTGTAAATGGGATTTTTTCCATGACTTTGGCTAGAGAGAAGAGCCACACAGATAAGAAAAATACCACTTTCTAGTCACAATCATATTCTCCATAGAGTTTTTCCACCTTGCTCTCTTGTACTATTTTCTTCACATACTAATTCTGGTTCCCTGCTTTCCTTTGATTAACAAACCAGACCTACCTTCCTTCTTTCTTTCCTTCCTTCCTTAATCTGTCCACCCTCTATCCCTGCTGTCAAGATTCTGCAGACACTGAAACTTTAGCAGAGAAGTATAATTTGCTGGAAAGAACATAAAGATTGTGGTTTTGAACTGTTTAAATTGGGGACTTTTTTTAAAATCAAGTAACACAGTATTTGGGAGGTTAGTAGAGAGATTCTAGTTTGCATAGATCCTTGGGTCAGTATTGTCAGTGCTTCCTAGCAGAAGAGATTTCAAGGAGGTTGTTGAGCTAACCCTGTGCTAACCGTGAAGCAGAGACCTCCCATCGCAGTTTGTGGCATATTGAATATTCCTGGCTTTTTCTGTCCCTTTTTGTTTTTCTGTCTCCAGACTGTATCTGGACAGGGAGCCAGAATGCTAGCCCTGACAATTCTCTCTGTACGATTATAAGTTCCCTCCACGTTCACAGAGCTGAAATAAAAGAAAAAAGGAGACAATTGGTTTGCTATCAGAGTCAGCAGGACCAGTATTTGGCCCACATATCACTGAGACCAGCAGCACAGAGACATGACAACGCTTTGAAATATGTTATTGTCTGTCATGGCCTAGTTATTCATCACTCTCTAAAACAAGGCCACATAAACCACACACAGTAGTGATTTCACTGTCTAGTACAAGATGGATACTTGTACATTTATGCTGCTACCTGCAAGTAAGAAACTAAATTCCAATCCAGGTATATGAATTTAAAGTTCTCATTTGAGACAAAGTAAAAATCTTTGAAGATTGTCACTTCAATAAACTGTGCAATAAACTGAAGCTATTTGTATGCATTTGGATTTCTGTGATAATGTCAGAAAAATCCTTAATAGTTTTACAGTTTTAATTCCTTTCTTCTCTTTACTTCTTTTTTTTCCCCAATCTTTTTGAAGAATTCTGTAACAAGAGAGTGATAGAAAATATCTTTCTATCCCTTAAGACAGCATTGGTGATTAGCATCAAGAAAAGAGCCACTTCTGGATTGTTATGGATAATCTTACAATATCAGACTGTTTTCTAAGACTGATCATTCTTATTTATGTTCCCGATCCCAATGCTTCAAATCAGTCCCGAAGACAGGTGAAATCTGTAACATTGAGCTTTGGAAGTCCAAAATCATCAAACTGGATTTGATTGCAGTTACCACTGACACCATGAAACAATTAGATTTGATCTGTCACTACTTCAGATGTTGCGGGTCCAGCAACTTGCAGTCTACTCTTTGACGAATCGATGATGGAATTTTATACTGTCAATATCGTGATGATTCCTGGTCACCTATAATGGTGACCACAATATCCAGATGCTCTTTTAATCTTTGAAACTTGATGTTGCTTAACTCTTCATCACTTCACTAGAAACATCACTGGGTCTTTGAATAGCATTTTAAATGACCTTTAAAAAATTTGAACTCCACCATTCACTCACTTCAAGCATCACTCAGAAGCTTAAATGTGACTTTTTTTCATTTTGCCACTATCATGATAATCAGCCACTGATACATAAAGCAGCAAGAAGACAGGAAAACACAGAGGACACCTTCCCCTCTTCTTTACGTTTCCTGTGAAATGATGAAAACAGAATATTAGATGTATGCCCATCAGCTTAATCACCATTAACATCACCAAAATGATATATTTGATGTGCTCTGGAAACAGAGAACAGTGACGGGTAGATGCTGGATGTTTCAAGTTTGGGACACAGGATCCAGGCTTCCTGCTCCTACTTACCCTCAAGAAGAATGTTTCCTCACATACTATACTAATGTGGTAACCAGCGCCAAAGGCCTGTGCTGCAAACATGAGAGAACAGCAGTGGAGGGAGATGCAAGGGGTTGTTTATGCAGAGCTGCATTAAACAGATCTTTTGCTTGGTGTGAAAGCTGACCAGTGTCCAAGAATCACCGGCTTTCAGAGAGTGGAGCTCTCTACCACTGACTGCTGTTGTTCTGTGTCCAGAGGAAAACTGAGGTCATTTGGGAGCTGACCTACATGTTCAGAGGCTCTTATCGCACGCTCCCCTTTGATGACAGTCACAGGAGGTTAGAGAAAGCTTTGCTTTTGTAAGGTTTCCTGGCAGTGTTCATATCCCTAATGTCTTCTTTCCCAAGTAGGTATGGTTATTCAACAAGACAAAGAGTTAGTGGTACTGTAGGCTATTAAAGATCACTACATTTTTTCACTGCTGCTGTATAAAGCTAGTCTGTGAAGCTAGCATGGCACCTGAGTCTTCCACAACCTGTAGCCTGATCAGTGCCGTATCTGATCAGCCCAGTCTACATGCAGTGATTAGTGCACTGAGAGCAAGAATCATGCAGAAGCTTGGCTCACTGCATGGTTTAGGGACCCACTGGCAACTGCAGCCATTGCCAGGATCATTCAAAACACAGCTCAAGCAGCTGGCGATCACTCTGCAATGTGTTTTTTGCCATCTGACAGAAAGCTGGAGGGCATCTGGTGTCTGGCTTGACTCTGACTTCTCATTCTTCACTGGGATCATTTCACTGATGCATCCTGTGTAATTTTTTTTAAGAGTAAGAGGAAGCACATGGCAGAAAACTGGGAGCAGAAATCCTACACAAACCCCTAACTTGCCGTGCCTACTGCAGCTCCTTCAGTCCAGGAGCGTCAAGGCAGTCAGATCCTGGTGATCATCAGCAAACTGTAGGCAAATTGCTAACGATGCAATTATTTCAAGGATCCTTGAAACTGTGCAGGCAGAATCACTGAAGTAAAAGTGGCTACCGGTGGCTAAACCACACAAAACAGACTGAGAATAAGGAATGTAGGACCACTGGTTTGCTCTGAGTACAGTATAGGCACAGCTTCATAGTGAGACAAGCAGCTGTTGAGAATTTGTATTAAACAAAGGAAAAGTGAAAGGACTTAACTAAAAATCAACACAAAACAATCTCAAAGGAGTACAGAACTCATCTATTAAACATGAGGAGTACACAGAGCTATTTAGTTTTCCACAACAGAAAAGAGAAGGTAAGCAGGCCAGCTGCCAGTCACTGAACTGGGCTGAACCAGGAGTCCTAGAAGTCCATTCTTGTTGATGCAGCTCTTGCAGTCTGCTAGTGCTGGTGCCAGGGAGATGGGGGATGCAAGGTGAGTGGGGGGAAAGGGGACCTGATGTGATATTGATCTGTGCCACTCTAGGGCAGCATCTCTGTACTTAGCCATGTATGCATTGATGCTGTTACTGTGCCTGCTGCCAGTGAGACCAGAATCAACAGGTGCCACAGAAACAAATCTTGTCTCGGGGAGCCAGGGTTTATGTTACCTTTATGGGATCATCTGAATCTACACACTGATCCTAGAGTCCAGCTGCTGAAGGTGTTCGAGAACTCCATAGGGAATGGTGGGATTCCACATCCTGTAAGGGCAAATTCAGAAAGGAAAGAGATTTTAACAAGTGTAATTTGCTTGACAGTTTTTTTGGTGTGTTTGGTATGTTTGTGTTTTGTTTTGCTTTGTTTTTTAAAGCTGCCTTTCTCTTTTGAATATCATTCTATAAAAGTATTTAAGCTATGGAACAAATGAAAATGAATTTTCATTTAGAAAAAAGCAGTCCATTTCTCCATAACCTGGCTGACTCTGGTTAGAGGACACACTACAGTCCTGTCTCCGTAACTGCTCTTTAGCTTTCTGTTGTGGTTTAACCCCAGTTGGTAACCAAGCACCACACAGCCACTCGCTCACACCCCCCTCCCAGTGGGATGGGGGAAAGAACCAACAAAAACCTCGTGGGTTGAGATAAAGACAGTTTAATAGGATAGCAAAGGAAGACAGAATAATAACAATAATGATGATGATAAAAGAACATACAAAACAAGTGACGCGCAATGCAATTGCTCACCACCTGCTGACTGATGCCCATCCCATCCCCGAGCAGCGACCTCCCTGGCCAGCTCCCCCCAGTTTCTGCACTGAGCATGACGTTACGTGGTCTGGAATATCCCTGTGGCCAGGCTGGGTCAGCTGTCCTGGCTGTGCCCCCTCCCAGCTTCTTGTGCCCCTCCTCGCTGGCAGAGCATGGGAAGCTGAAAAGTCCTTGACTTAGTGTAAGCACTACTGAGCAACAGCTAAAACATCAGTGTGTTATATCAACATTATTCTCATACTAAATCCAAAACACAGCACTATACCAGCTGCTAGGAAGAAAATTAACTCTATCCTAGCCAAAACCAGGACACTTTCTATCAAACTCCCTTCCCCTGAATGTGTGCTGGCAGCTACAGTCTATTTAACCTCTAATGACGGCTGCTCATTGTTTACCCTTCAAATACAAGTCCTGCAGCACAGAGTAGGTCAGGTACTCTGGGAGGGTAGAAAATTAACAAAGGGGGACTCTATGTAAACTATGCTTAAAGCAGAACAAGCTTGCTTGCCTGAGACGATTGGGAATTAATGCAGCTGAAACCAGAGACAATATTTTTAACATTTCTGTGACTGCTTTTGTATTTTGGTGATGCCTTTTTTTGTGCCTCTTATAAATCTGACAAATACAGAACACAGCGTTAGCATGAATTCTAACCCAATTTACAGAATGAAGGTACAGCAAACAGCATATCAAGTGACTTACACCAAGTTCTTTATATGGGGACATTTTCGTAGGCTGTCAGTCAGCTGCTGGGCTCCAACACCAGTTATTTTGTTATACTGAACACTGAGGAAAAAATAAAACCCAACTTTGTTAATCCAGATGACATCATGTAGCAGTGTAATCAAACATTTCATTCAAAATAAAAAATACTACACAGGCTTATCTGCAGATGGGGGAAGAAAGAAAAAGAAAAAAACCAAAATAGATCCTTGATTCAAAAAACCTGTAATAAAATACTCAAAAGGTCAAATGGGAACTTCATTAAGTTAGTTCGTCTGAGGGATTCCTTATTCTATGTACCTGAGGTCCTTCTCCAACTCCCCATGACCCTATTCTCCCATCTTAAAACCCATTTTTCATTTTTTTTTATGGTGAACTGCTCCTTAATCCTTTCTAATGACTGACTATCTGGACTCTGCATAAGCATATTTTCCCTATGAAATTTCCCTGAAATTTTCTTCCTCAATTTCTGTCTCCTCTACCCCAAGCACGGAAGATTTGAATTTTCAGTATCCAAGCAGGTAAGCTTTCCTGGCCCATCTCAAAAGATTTCATACTCACTCTAGCACTCTTAAAGATGCCATCGCAGGAAGAACTTTCGCCAGATTTTCTGCTCCAAAATCGCAAATGCTATTATTGTATAAGCTGCAGAAAACCAAACCAGTATAGTCACAATTGAATAACAGATAATGTAAACAGATTATATATTAGATCGAGGAATTTCAGATATTGTTGGTACATCTTAACTTCCAATTTATCCTTATCTATTTGCAGTTAATGTTTAAAACACAGTTTCATATTTTCTCTATCAATTAAGGCAAATTATTCCAGAATTGCACACCACGGTTCCTTGCATTCCCTACTGAGACACTTCATTCAGGCCTATGCCAGACATTTTAATGAAGTGAGATGGACCATTGGTCCCACATCAGCAACCGCACACCACCTCGTTGCTGGCTTAGGGCTTAGCACTGCGCTTAGCAAGCTCCACATAAGCTTGCAGTAGATCATGGCCCTGCGTGCACATTTGTACAGGGTATTATTCTTAACTGGGTATTATGGATTGGACTTAAAAATCAGTACAGTCCTCGTTATATTCCTGATATCTCCTTCTGTATGTCTACACTGGGTCATACATTTCTCTCCTCTTCTCTTCCCTCTAAAAGCTTTATGCAAGAATGAAGTCAAAAGCTTGGCTGCTGCACAGTGTACATTTTTGTTCCATGTTCAGTAATTTCTGACAAAGATAGCAAGGTAAGTTGTATAAAACAACTGAACAGGACACAACTACTTACCTTAGTGTCTTTAACGAAGACAAGGAAGGAAGAGCTGTAGCTAGTTTCTCCGCACCCACATCTGTTATCTTATTCTGTGATAAGCTACAGTAAGTGAGATCGCTTTGTTAGTTGAGCACATTTATTCTAATTTATTACAATGTGGGGAAAATTCATTTTTGATGTCTTTTTTATATGATTTGGACAGTCTGTTTAGACCAAATGCGGGGAAAAAGACAAATTACGGCCCTTGAAGGGAAATGAGGAATTGCCACAGGATTAACCTATTTCTGTAATGAATGTACAGATTAAGTGGTGGACTTGGTAGTGATAGGTTAACGGTTGGACTTGATGATCTTGGAGGTCTCTTCCAACCAAAACGATTCTATGATTCTATAGACTCATTGGTCTTCCGTGCCCATGGGTTAGTTGTGCCCATAATTGTTAACACACAGTGATTTAAGGCTCTAGGTTTAATCTATTTCTTTTCAAAATTCCCCAGAACTGTGAACCTTGCACTTACTTTAATGTTTCCAGTGATGTCAGGGTTGGAAAGACTTCGGATAGACTCTTTGCTCCTTCATCTCCTATGCCATTTTCACTCAGAGCATCAAGGCTGGGTGACAACAAAGAGAGAATTAGCTTCTCTTTTAATCTAAATTTTTGCAGTTTATTCACCTCAGAGACCACTCTACCTATCTTGAGAAGCTCCTTCTCTGCAGTAGCCTCAATCAGCAAGAAGTATCACACAAATTACAGCTTCTCTAATAAGCAGCTTTCTGCTTCCCAAATTTACAGCCTAAGAGTTTTTTTTTTACTAGTTGAATGGCTTGACCCATTTCCTTTGATATGCAAGATTATTAAAATAGTTAGGAAATAGCTGTGTTCCAGCTATGCTGAAATGAGATTTCCTGTGCACACAGAAATACAGAGCTGACAAAATCCGGTAGATACCGTAAATCCCTGCCTAAACAGCTCCTTCTCCAGATAGGGAGTATTAGAAATGAAGTTTTTCCTCATTCAGGTATCCAGATGGAAAGAGTTTTAGATCGTCACAATTTTAGATACCTTCTAATCTGACACACAATGCTGGGACATGTTGGACTCGTTCCAATTTTACAGCTTTATTGTTTTCCCAAAATATCGTGAAAAGGCCAGATCCAATACAGACAAATGGCCAATGGGCTGAGCCAGTAAAGCCAAAGGCCCTCTCCAAACCCAGTAATCTTCCCACAGAGATGACAGCAGAATATTGACTATTGTTGCTACAATTGTTTCTAGCATAAAGAAGCTTAAAATTCAGAGACAGCTGGTTTGTCATGGATACAAGAGAATAAATAGTAACTGGAGTTCTTAAAACTCTCTTTCTAATACTGCTCCTGGTAAAGGAAGGGACAAAGACTGTGTGAAAACATGTGGGCAGAACAAAACCAGATACTAGCCGAGTGTGGCTTTTTTATATCTTTCATACGAATCAAATCCACAAAGTTCAATCTCTTACAAGTTCTACCAGAAGTTCAGGATGTCCGTTGACACCGGAAGGTGCATAGCACCGGCACAAATGCTGAAGCTAACGCTGCTTCTGGTTCAGGAGGGAGCCTGTTCTCTCCTGGGACAGACACGACCGTGAGTCCCTCAGAAACCTCACCACGAGGGAGCCTGGGGCTCAGGCCTGTTATGGAGCTTGAATGAAGAAATAAGTAATCTGCAGGCAGTGTTGATCAGTGCCGCGGCAGGAAGGGGGAGCACCCAGCGGGGCTCTGTACTAAACCTTTCCCACAAGCTTTTAACCACTGAGGAATACACGAGGAAGCGACTGAAGGGGTATTGAATGAACCACTACCAAGTGTCTTAAGGGAGGATGAAGAGCGCTATCTTTCAGTCTGCTGTTATATTCTCTGAATGTTTTTGTAGATCAGTTTGGTCATCAAAGCAAGTAGTCTTGTTGGCAAATAAAATGTTTCTTTGGTACGTGAGCTCTCGCATCATCAAGAGGTGCTGAGGAGCAACGTTAGCAAAGTTAATTTTTAGCCTTACTCACTCTAAATGCTGAAGTGATGGAAATGCTGCAAGAATTTCCACAAGTTTTAGGAATCCCTGAAGGCCACATACTGGACCCAGCCTGGAAGAAAATAAATGTAGACATGCAGCAGCATTTTCACATGCTCAGAAACAGCAACAGTTATGAATTTTTAAGTTCTTCCCCTGCAGCCCCAAATGCAAGCTAGTTTGCACTCCTCAGAAGCAGCCATTCCCTACAATCTGCAGCAAGGATTTCTGCTTTGAAGCCTCCAGATGAGGACCCCACACGGCTAAGGTCAGACAGAGCAGAGCTGCTTGGACAGAAGCAGCGGTACATGCATTTGCCACTTTTTTGTTACTTTTTGCAAGACTCATCTCACTTGTTTCAGATTCCTGTGTTTCTGTTATTTTTCTGGGTTTTTTCCCCAAGTTTTTCATTTTAAGCATTATAATCTTTATAACTGAGATGATAAAAATATCTTTTTTTTTCCCAACTATTGGCAATTCAGACTAACTTAAGATCAACATTTACTGCATCTTAAAGCATAAATTGAACTTTAATATTCCAGCTCCAAGAATTTGTCCTTCAGACTCTAACCTCTTATTTGGAGCTTCCTTGGTATCAGAAGTTCAGCCTAGTTAAAAGGATCGGAATTTTAACCAAAAATTTAAAATAAAGGGGAAGTAGGAGAGGAAATGAGAAGAGAAAGCAGCATAAAATCAGAAGTGAAGCCAAGCATAGCAGTTCTAGACTGGGTCAGATGTGAAGAGCAGGAAACAGATGAAGACCTGATAAGAGTTCTCCATTGCACTGGTGCAATTTCTGCCCAAACTAATTCATATGCTATGGCAGGATATTTCAAGCAATAGAATAGCCTCGGAGGCTGCTTACAGTTTGTGGGGAAAAAAGAAATGTTACTACACTTCAACACAGTCAGTGTTTCCAAGTTAATCTTCCTTCTTCCAGGAAAATGGTGCTAAATATTTTATTTGGGAGGCATTCTCTGACCTTATTCTCTCACGGCCTAAGCTCGTGGCACATACAGGACAACCGGGTGATCGGGCCCAGTCAGCACGGGTTTATGAAAGGCAGGTCCTGCCTGACCAACCTGATCTCCTTCTACGACATGGTGACCCGCCTAGTGGATGAGGGAAAGGCTGTGGACGTTGTCTACCTGGACTTTAGTAAAGCCTTTGACACCGTCTCCCACAGCATCCTCCTGGAGAAGCTGGCTACCCATGGCTTGGATGGGCGTACTCTGCGCTGGGCAGGAAACTGTCTGGATGGCCGGGCCCAAAGAGTTGTGGTGAATGGAGTTAAATCCGGTTGGCGGCCGGTCACAAGTGGTGTTCCCCAGGGCTCAGTACTGGGGCCAGTCCTGTTCAATATCTTTACCAATGATCTGGACGAGGGGATCGAGTGCACCCTCAGTAAGTTTGCAGATGACACCAAATTGGGAGGGAGTGTTGATCTGCTGGAGGGCAGGCAGGCGCTACAGCGGGACCTGGACAGGCTGGATCGATGGGCCAAGGCCAATGGTATGAGGTTCAACAAGGCCAAGTGCCGGGTCCTGCCCTTGGGGCACAACAACCCCAGGCAACGCTACAGGCTTGGGGGGGAGTGGCTGGAAAGTGCCCAGCGGAAAAGGACCTGGGGGTGTTGGTTGACAGCCGGCTGAATAGGAGCCAGCAGTGTGCCCAGGTGGCCAAGAAGGCCAACGGCATCCTGGCTTGTATCAGAAATAGTGTGGCCAGCAGGAGTAGGGCAGTGATTGTCCCCCTGTACTCGGCCCTGGTGAGGCCGCACCTCGAGTACTGTGTTCAGTTTTGGGCCCCTCACTCCAGGAAAGACATTGAGGTGCTGGAGCGTGTCCAGAGACGGGCAACGAGGCTGGTGAAGGGTCTGGAACACAAGTCCTATGAGGAGCGGCTGAGGGAACTGGGGATGTTTAGCCTGGAGAAAAGGAGGCTGAGGGGAGACCTTATCACTCTCTGCAACTATCTGAAAGGAGGTTGTAGCAAGGTGGGTGTCAATCTCTTCTCCCAAGTAACAGATGACAGGACAAGAGGAAATGGCCTCAAGTTGCGCCAGGGGAGGTTTAGATTGGACATTCGTAAAAATTTCTTCACCGAAAGGGTTGTCGGGCATTGGAACAGGCTGCCCAGGGAGGTGGTGGAGTCCCCATCTCTGGGGGTATTCAAAAGGCGTTTAGATGAGGCCCTAAGGGATATGATTTAGTGGTGGACTTGGTAGTGATAGGTTAATGGTTGGACCCGATGATCTTGGAGGTCTCTTCCAACCAAAACAATTCTATGATTCTATGATTCTGGTAGGGCAGAAAATTACATCAGAAGACTCAGATAGAGAAGTTGAGCATTTCTGGGGAAAAAATATTTCCCAGGTAGTTGGATCACAATCAAGATATTTTATATTCTGTGGCACAAGCTCCACATCTGGTGATAAGGAGCTAACTTGTGGTAAAATCAAACAAGATTGATAGAACCATGTTGCTCTGTATCACTGCAGGAGCCAGAAATGATGTTTTTTGAGTTTTGGCCATAACTTAATAAATCTAGTTGAGAAAAGCAAAATAGCAATAAATGAGGTTTACTTAATGCTTTACCATAAACTAACTACACATCAGTTCAATGACTGTAGCCAACATCCATGACTCTTCTCAGTCTTAAATGTAATCATATATCAATCGACAGAGAGGTGTATCACTTACGCAAATTCTAGTCTTCTGAGGTTTTTGATGGCAGGAATTTCGTAGCTGTTGCAGCCAGATGCATCTTGCACACTAAATAAATCACAGTAGAACCAGAGTGTGATAAATATTTTAGGAACCAGAACAGTGCTTTAAAAATAATTTCTTAGTAAACTTTTACAGGAAATAAACCACTTCTGCATTAACTGAGGAACCATGAAACTTCAGAATAACTTCTGCTCCAACCTTTCTTCATTTGATTCATTTCAATCTGATAATTGCCTTTCATAGTGCAGTTGTTTGCTCTTTTTCCAATAAAACTTAAAAATACATTCTTCTAAATCAAGTATTTTCTGTCAAACATTAAACTTATTTTGTGGATGTTTTAATCAAAATACTCTGCCTGTGTTAAAATGGAAGTCACCATTTTTATTTAAAAAAACCCAACCAAAATACTTTATGCATGCTTTTAATTGCAACTAATCTCCCAGCCACATCATGAGCAGGGACGAAACACAGGGTTTATAGATCACATAACACAAGCTTTTACCTCCTGAGCTAAAGGACTGACTCGGGTCATTTGTGACTGGTGCAAAACAAGCCTTTGTTTATGGCCCACGTACTACAGGGGGGGAAATCAGTTAGCCCAAGTTATGTAACTGAAAGCAATTGGAAGATGGCATACTCAGAGATTAAAAAGAAATCTGAAGAAAAAAAATGACAGCTAGCATTTTTATTAGCAGTTTTGATAAATATTCTGCATGGTGCTGTTATTGCTCCTTCCTGCTATGACAACCACCACACATTGCGGTAGGAGAATACTCTGGGACGATACAAGAGCTTGCACTGCATTAGTTACCTCTCCTTTGGACAAGCAGAGGACTCCATTCTCCAGCACTGTCAGTGAACTCCCTTTTTCTTAAATCGCTAGTATATTAAGAAGACTTTTGATCATAAATGAGCCTACCAATTGATCATCTTCTCCTGCATCTCTACAAGGTCTGAAAGGTCACTGACGTCCTTCATTGTCTTTGCCTTAAAGGGATCAAGAACAAATTTCTCTGTTGATGCTCTCAGCAGTTCGTAGTCTTTTGGCTGTTCTAAAGATTTCCAGAGCCTGACTGTATTGCTGAGGGAGGCCCTGTGAAGTGACAAAACATGTGAAATCAACAGATATGACTGCTGTTGTTGCATGAAAGTATCATCTGCATACATTCCTATGAATGACAGTACTATCTGCAAAGAATGACCAACCTGAACGATGCCACATTCTTTAGGCCAACCAAGTCTTTTAGCCCTTGCATGTCAATGCTGCTGTTTCGCAAATCCAAGGAAAACTCTTTTCTTGAACTTTTTAAAATAGAGTGCAGTACATGGACATCAGGTGGTGTAAGAACTACGCCCAGAAAAGACAGGTCTGGCTTGAGCCTTAAGGCCACGTGCTGCAAAAGATAATTGCTTTGTGTTTCATAAATACAATGTAAAAGCTCGAGTAACCTCTCCGGACAGAGATCATTTATCTGCAGCCTTCTAATATATTTCAAGAGTGTTTTCTGCTTCTTGGTTGATTGTTTTACATCCTTATTTGAAAGGGAGCAGAAGTAGGGGTCATCCTGGAGGAACAACAATCCAGCCAAAAATCGAGGCACTAAATCTAACCAGTTATAAGGTTTTTTCTTCTTGGATGGAAAAGACAGGTACTTTGTTAGACTTTTATCCTTGACGTCTTCTGCTAACATAAGGTGAAGCGCACCCAAGAAATTCTGAATGACAAAATCAGAGAACGTGCTCCCAAATTCCTCTTCTCCACTATCTGAATGTCTGGGGAATGCAAATGGCAGGAAAAATCCGTATTTCAGAGCAAATTCTTTAACTTCCCTAGAAGGAAGAAGATCACTTTTCATGGCACTTTGGTGCTTTTCTCCAAGATACCAGGCTATACGGGCTAGCGTAGCAAGATTCTCTTGAATTTGCACGGCTGTACCATCTGTTTGCATAGGTATTATCTTTTGCTGAACAAATTTCAGGAAGACTGTAGTAAGAGTTGAAGGAAGGCTTTTGTCTCCCATTTCAATTACTGTCTCACAGAGAAAACAAACAAATCTACACATAACAGGGCTGTAACAATGACTGAACAAGTACTCACACTCTTTGATTAATGTCAGTGCATTATCACAGTACGGTAATCCTTCAAAGTATTTGGTTATGTACAATTCTCTCTGCTGAGGGGAAAATCCTACTATTTCAATAGTCTTATCCACTTTGGACACATACTGGTACACCTTGTCTTTCGGTCTTGCTGTAAGTAATAAAGTACAACCATTAAGTATCTTTTTTTGGATGAGTCCTGAAAGCAGCTCCTTTATACTGCACAAGTCTTTTTCAGGCTGGCTGGCTGAGCAACGAGGAAAATTCTCATGATCATGCAACCCTTCAAAACCATCGAAAACCAGAAGGACTTTAGCGGGATTTTGCAATATATATTGAAAGATCTCTTTGCTTCCCTCTTGAGGTTTTACAAAAAATTCAAGAAGCAGATCCTTCAGGCTGTATTGCTTCTCAGGCAAGCTTATTTGTTTGCAGTCAAACCAAAATACAAATTCAAATTGAGAAAACTCTCCATTCGACCAGTCCTGGCAGATCTTCTGGACAAGAATGCTTTTGCCCATTCCTGCTTTTCCCAGCACCACAATCACTTTAGTCTCTAACTCTTTACCTCCTGGGATTTGAAATATTTGCCTTCTTTTAAGGGCTGCCTTTTCCTTCCCTTGCAGGCTGCAAGTTACCAGCTCCTTTTCCATTGCTTTTACACTATTCTTCCCAGTCTTGGTTTCAGTTTGGCTTTCAACGAGTGTCCCATCAATAAACAGGTGATCAAGAGTTACTTCACGCTCCATGGCCACAGATTTGCACACGTCTCGGAAATAATCCATAAGTGATGTACAGAAAGCTTCCACTGGCTCTAGAGAAATAAAAAGCACACACAAACTGAAGAAACCAGTCCACAAATTACAACATTGCTTCATGGTGATTTAAGTACATAAATGTAATATAGTCAAAATACATCAGTTCCCATAAAGCATTTAGGTCTGGCTTTATCCCATGCAACTGCAGGTACTTAAATTAGGACTGCAGGCACAATATACACTTTTAGACCTATGAACTGAATAATTTTGGTGGTATCTACGCATATGATAAAACCAGCTAAGTACCCTGACCTTCTGAGTAGGTACTACAGCTAGATAGCTAAAGGTAGACATGTCTAACATCTTAAAAACAGGAATTGTGCTCAGACACTCGGAACAGCTTCACAAATTGTTGAATGACAATTCCTACAACAAGTAGCTTTTCTGTACGGAAAGAAACACAGAAATAATAGCCAAAAAAATACTGGAAGCTTTAAGTTCAAGAGATCTAAACTCACTTGGTCTTTTGAAAGGTTCTTCAGAAGGAATTATGGGAACTCGGACTTCTTTGAACATTTTTAAACCTAAAGAAACAAAACAATATACTTGAGGAAGACATCTAGATAATCATTGATTCAGCTTTACTAATTTTAAGAATAAGACTAATGAAAATTTTCAAGTTCATTGCAACATATATTAGGTATCATTCAGAGAAAGAGGTATTTTGTTTATTTTACAAGGGAAAGGAAAAATAATCCTCACACAAGTACAATTCAGCTGACATGAACTGTTGCAGGCAGTATGACACCAAACAAGATGACAGCTGTTCCGACAGTTGTATGAAGCAGAAGACCCATCATAACAAGGTAGCATACACTGTTCTTTTCAAATGTCAGTGTTTTGCATAAATTCACATTCACACATAGGACTTCTTTATGTCATCAAAAGCAATAGCTTCCTTTTGTTATTCTACACCTTGTAACCAAGCATTAAGGATGACAATTCACAGAGAAGTGACTATTGGTAAGAGAATTTACCCATTACTCTTCCTGACAAAGTACTGTCACTGTCCAATTTTCTTTCTTTTTGCCTGTTTGTTTTCAAACTACTGCAGACTTTTGCACTTGGTCAGATGATCAGTGTCTGCCATACACAAAGAAATCGGGAATTTTTCAGAGAAAGCATATTTTCTATGGAGTAGTAATGATAAAGTATCAGTTTTCACAAAACTTTTGGTAGGAAAAACTTTGTAGATGCAGGACAGAATTTAAATTGACAGAGACTGTAACAAACCCAACCTTGTCTCGTAGTAACCATACTCAGCAGAGATGTGGAAGAACAAAACAAAACCAAAACAGGTTGATCTGCCTAGATTTGTACAAATGTGTTTAATACCATAATATTTGTTCATCTTGATGTAGAATATGGTTTTTTAAAAAATGCAAATCTTAAAAGTTTCAGAGATCTGGAAATCAATTCCAACCCTACAGGCTAGCAACAGATGGAATGGTTAGAGTTCAGAGTTGCTTCTAGCAGGGAAGCACCCACAGACTTCTAAGAAGCAAGTCCTTTTTCCATTGAAAGAATACATTTGATATAGAGATAGTTCTCCTCCTTGTAGAAGAAAAATTGACTGAAGATATTAAATAAAGAGGGGACATGCCTGTTTTCAGGCAAGTGTCTGGTTTTGGTTTACTATTTATTTTATTAAATAAAAACAACAGAATGGAACATCAAGAAAAGTTATCATGAGACATTTAGATTGGAAGCAGCACTGGTCAAATCAGCAGGTGTTAATTTTTTAAAAAGGAAAAGAGACTGGCTTCGTAGCTTATGTGCTAATTTTTCTGCTGCATTTGGAATTCTGAAGTTTGCGACATACATATGTTGTGCTGCTGTAAATCAGTTGGAATTCTTAGTATTGTGTATTCACATAAACAGTATATATCATTTACAAATACTTCCCCAAATGTAGGAGCATTTGCCTATTAAGCCCTACTTTAAAATTTTGCTATTTTGGGTGCTGTTAGCCACCAGAGGGCAACAAAACACTCGTACTAAGGTGCAAGCAGCTGTCATCACCAGGGTGCACAGAGATCAGAAGCTAAACAACCACTGAAATCAAGCTCACTGTTCTAACAGCTCTCTGAGGGCTGGAAGAAAAGTGTCTGAGGAAGTTTACTTCCACAGGTGGGACTGTTATACCCCGACCAAGGCTCAGATTTCTTTATAAGCCTTTCTGTATATTAGGCTTCTGTATTGTTCAGTTAAATAAGTTGTCATCATTTTGGTTTTGGGGCTTCCATGTGAGCTGACTGCAGTTTGGCTTCCAGCACTGAGCATTTAAGATGCTCAGGCCATGCCAGTACCAGCACAACTTCCACTTCTGATGGAGCTCAAGCACACTGAGCTTTTGTATTGTTTTAACTAGACAAGAAGCCTTCTTCCAGAAACTGGACTTCATAGAAAACACAGTGGATTGGCTGCTAATATATAGCTGAACCTGTAGCTCTACAACCCCTTATCTGCTCTGTAATTTGAACTAGACTAAGCAGCCAGTGAACAATACAAGGGAGGAAATGCCATTGATTTTTATTTTCCTCAATAAGGTCAGGATGAGTAAAGCCTGGAGGGAAGAATTGGCTTTGGGTAGAAGCAATATGCTCCCTCCCCCAATCCAAAGTACTGCATACATAAAAATTAATTTCCTACTTACCACATAAACTAACTGGAAAACTTGGGGATATCAATATTTCTGTGGAAGAAGTCAGCACTGACAAGAAATTATAGTTTTCAGCCTATCATAGCTATCAGTAACTGAAATGAGGGAATTTAGTACTTTGTTGACAGCGTTGAGTTTCCAGTACTTTCTGCCTATTTATGTGGATAAAAGGTTATTGCTCTTACCTGGATATATTATAACATCAGATGTGCCATTTCCAAGAACAAAGTTAAGTATCTGCTGAGGAGGATCTGCAAAGCCTGTATTCCTTTGGCTCCCTTTCACGCTGACAGGTAGACATTCTGGAATCAAAGGTGCTGAAGATCCTGAAATGAGTGCAGAATAATTACTCTTCTGTTTTTAAAGGCTCCTGGTTTCTAAAGGTTTCTAAACAAGAAAAAGCTTTCTAAAAGCTACTTATCCTTTCTGGCAGCTTCTGGGCAAATATTCCCAGTGGAGAGTTTATGAACCAGAGTTCATAGGATCACATGAGGTTTGTAAATTCATTAAACAAATCTCTTAAAAGGTACGATGAATGTGAAATAAAAGGGATTACCCAGCTTTTAGTGACCACTGGTTTTCGATAGTCTAAAGAGAAATTCTATTAACATAAGGAAAAGTGCTTAAGGCAAAGTCTGTAAATGTATGGACCAGAGATCCAGAAGAGAGAAAATGTGTAAATATTACGTATCTGAATTAATTTTACCATCCTTTGCACTACTTCTTTCCCACATAATTGCACATCATGCAGCTTGTGCAAGCAGCTAGTAAGCGTCCTCCCTCTGAACCTGCACTGGGAAATTTCTTTCATGATGCAGTGCTTGCAATTTAATCAGCCATAGCTCTGAGTTTCTGTAGGTGTGACATAATTTTTTCTGCTACTTTGTGCTGTTTCAGCTAGCATCAGATACTTCGAGACTTCTAACTTATCCACTGCTTTTTGGTTCCTTTCCAGCATAGATTTAACAGCGAAAGGTGTTGAATAGTGTCTTTGTCATTAGCGCTGGCCAGTGTACCATGAGCACCCTCTGCTACACAACATGATCAAGGCAACATGGATACACAGCCCATCACTTGGCTTAGTGCACTGTTTTGTGAACAAAATTCCAACCTAGATTTTGCTCTACTACTGCAAATACAATTATTCCACAGTCCTTTACAAACCTCTGGATCAAAAAGAAATTGGAACTAAACCAAAGTTTATTAATGAAAATGTTGCGATTTCCTATTCCTAAGATGAATAAATAATTATTTAGATTAGCATATAGTAAATAACTCTGTTCGCTTATTGATTAACCTGCACTTCACCAAATAAATGAGACTTATTCTATTTCATTAGGGGCAATGCACTTTTAATTTCTCTTGACTATTTTTCATTCTTTTAGTGGGTGCCACAATTTTAAGTGCTTGACTGAAACAGCTGCCATACTTGTTTTCCCCGCCATTGTTCTTGGTCAATAACCAGATTTATATGAGAGTTTTGCCCTTGTATAAATCAACCTGTGTACAGGTGCACACCCATAACTGTATTGTACATACCAGGAATTACGAGACTTCTTTCCAACACATTGGTAGCAGGAACAGAAAAGGACATGTGCTGGTTAGTTAGTAAGGTGGAGCTAGCTGGATGGCTGTTGAGAGGCATAGCTAAGAAATTGCCATTTCCTGCAGACACTGCAGGGACTTCCACTTGAAAAAAAAACCAAAACAAAAGGAGAAAGTTATTTCATTGCTAGAAGTTAAGGGGGGCAAAGAAGAGGTCTCAATAGATATCATAAACCACTAGATTCTGATCAGTTGTGTTTTGATTTTCCAAAAGCAAGAACAATTCACAATAGCATTCTGAAATTTACTCAGGTCTCAAAATCTAAAACGTATTTATGAAATTATGTAGTAGGTCACTTTTTTTCCAGTAGTTCCCTCTTTTAATTTTCTTTTTCTTCCTCTTTCCTGGGCTGTCTTCTTTCTAGAAACCTTCAGCTGTGTTTAGATGTAAATGATTTTACACATGGATGACCGACAGATAGGACATAACAAGGTTTTACCTTGGCTGTACTGTTTCCCAAGCATGGTCTGTTACCTTAATATTGCACAAGATTAGAGAGGCCTAAGTACAATAAGCTGAGGACCTTGACTCTCTATTTAGACACTACAGTGCTTGTAAGGATAACTGGGCTGTGCCAAGAGGGTTTCCCAAAGAACAGTCACAAACACCTGAGTTTTAAAAGACGCAACTTGCCTGCAGCACTTGTTTTTTTCCAGAAGAGGACAAATGGGGAGGGAAACTCACGTGCACTGTATGATTTCATCTGCTTATGGAAAGTTTCTTACAAATCAAGTAAGATACACTTGCTTATTTTGAACTAGTGTGCTAGTTTCCTTGGTTTTGCCACACCCTTATCCTCAGAGTTGGTTTTGCTTTTCTTTCCCCCTCCTCTAACATTAACAATTAAGTTTCTATTTCATTGCTTTCTGTGATCTAATGTTTTATCAGGGGCTACAAACCTGCGTGGGTTTTGTGCCACTATAGTGCACACTGCCATCTGCAATGCAAGCTCTTTAGGGTGGGATGTGTTTACGTTGTTTATCAGGAACTGATATATTATTCTGTTACTGAAATCTTTCATTTTTACTGTGGCATAAAAATAGACTTTAAAAAGTGGTTTTTGGCTTGTGTGTAAATCAGCATGTGAAATTCCCACATAATTTCCTATCCAAGGACTGTTGCATTGCTACGGTCAGGTCAGATCAGGTACTGTTATAGCTAGCCACAAATGGTTGGGCAAATCTGGTTTAATTTCATTCAATTCCTTTGAAAGAATCTCATCCTTGGCTTACCACTCTGAACTTTAGTATACATTATCCTCTTTACTGTATTTAGTCTTACGCTTCTGAAGAGTTGATGCATTTGCCTTTGCAGGATCATACTGTGGCACTCATTTTATGACAGGTTAAATAATTCCTGATTTTGTCATGTAGCTCATCTTTCTGTCAATTAGATTTTTGTACTCAGTACTTATACTACCTTATGTATATATTCCTTCCCTCAGCACCTTCATTGGGTCAGGCAAGGTAGAGAGAGTGACAATATTCTGAGCGCTTCCCGGAAAAGGAGAGATGCAGCTTTTCAAAGCACCTGTTAGCTCTGCGATGATACCGTAGACTGGAATGCAAGTTCTGTAGGGAGGCATTTTTGCTGTTTTGTTTTTTTTAACTCAGGAACTGATGTGTCATTTCCTTATTGTTAGTGTGGCATAAACATAGGCTTTAAAAAGTGCCACATCTATAAAGGAATTTAAGCAGATAGATAGATAGAAGATAATCCACCTTTAATGGGTACTAACTGCCAGGAACTTTACCTGTGTCTGAATAACTACAGCTGGCAGGTATCAGTTCAGCAGGAACTCTGATTACCCTTCCAGATCCATCAAATGTATTTTTTTCACAGCTAACTCTGCTCAATCCCCCCCCTGAAGTCCACATGAACACTGGAAAACTAGCTTGGGTCACAGTCTTAGTGCACGTGTGTGCTCTCTATGGCTTTCATCCAGTCTATGCCAGTTCGTTAGCAATTGCTGGCCTGAATTTTGCTGAAGTGCAGTGCCATGATCCAAGCACTCTCTGAATGGCTCTCTAGGTTACATGCTGGTTTTGTCTGCCCATCCTGAGATGTACATGGCCCATGGGGTCTGCTACAGTCAGAGTTCGCCTTAGGAGGCTTGGGAAGTGTACTAGCATATAGTAATGCATATGTCACAATTCAAAACACAGTATAATATATTCATCCAAAGGTGATTGATCTCACATGGATTTTGGAAGACTATTTTGCTGGTTTAGCTATGCCTGAGACACCCATTTAGGCTACAGCTGGGTAAGAACTGTAACACCAGTTTATACCTAGGGAACAAGTTAAAGCTTGCCTGCTGGCCACAGGTACTGCCTTGTAGATGGTCTAACAGCATGCAACACTTAGAAATTTCCCTTTCTCCCATTCTTACTTTGGTTTAAAGGACTGTATAGCATGGGCTGGGCCAAGAAGCCATCTCTTCACAGTTATTATTTTCACTAGGATGTTTCACTGGATTTTTGGAAGGTGTCACACTTGGAACAAAAGAGGATCAAACCCAGGAAACACCAAACTATGGCCTGAGTCATGTTAAGTAACTAAAGTATTTAAACATGAACATGTTAATCTTTTCTAAATACCTGGGGATTTGATTTGGCTAGATTTTCTATTTTAACCCATGTTTCTTCCCATTCCTTCAATTTTAGCTTCTCTCTCAGTTTTTCTGCTTTAAATTGCTGTGTGCAGTCATCCAACAGTTTTTGGTTCATCTCCATGAAGAGTTTCAGAGCATTGTATATCAAGCCATGTATTGTCTTGTTCCAATGCGTCTTTGAGTTCCGGTACAAGGATGGAAACATGATGCGTAAATCTTTGCTGCATTGTCACTAATTAAACTCATAATATATTCATTATTCCAGTAGTATAATGCTCGCTCCACAACCTGGAACTGTGGACTGGACACACGTTTGGCTAGCTGTCTGAAAAGAGGCTCCACAACTTTTACATAGCCTCTGCTGGTGCTAAGGAAGTAATTTTCTATCACCTGGCAGAAACGTATGCTTTTGAAGCATAAGGATCCAACTGTTTCCAGGCTACCATGTAGTTGGTCCTAAGATGCACAGTTTAACAGCTACTGATAAGAGGGCACAGATTTGTTGCATCATGAATTAGTCATAGAATCATAGAATTGTATAATAAGAATGTGATTCTACAGTGATTTCTGCTCTGCTGGAAGTAGAAACATGAAAATGCACGATGACGCTGTATTATCAAACCTATGAGGGCAAACTTTCTCTAGAAGGTAGAGTTACAATACCTAACAGAGGATAAGACTTTGGAACATGAGACAATATATGTTCAATAATCTTTTCCTATTCAGCCAATAACTTACCAATTTTCTTGTATTTGGGTTCTGAAGCATCAGAGCAACTCTCTGCAGAGCTTAAGAAGTCTGAAAGAAAGGAAGGTGATAATAAGTGATAAGGATTGAACTAGTTCGGTAATGTTAAGTTACCACTGTGGAAAGTTATTTTAACTTTTTTAAAGTAGAAGGGGGTGTTAGCAGTTTCTATTCAGCTATTTCAGAACTGTACAGGTCCAATGTATAAAACATGAATGTGAAAAGCCTCATATTACTGTGACCGTGAAGTTTCAATTAGGCTGCAGATTTTTGTGCTAGTAATCAAAGATTTTTGCTGTTGTTCTTGCTATTAAAGAGGGAATCGTTCAGCTAATGTTTGCTAAAGTATAGATATACTGAAAAACAAGTTAATACTGTCACACAGATGATAAAAAAAGGGGAAGAAATATAAGATGCTTAATGTCATGTCCCAGGACAACAAATTCTGCAAATTGTAAAGCATGTACTTGAAGGAGTTGTTTTCACTTCCAGCCCACACAGGGTAAGCAAAGTCAGAGGAAGCACATCTGGTTGTATCAGTGAAGAACTACATGAGAGGTGCGTTGAGGCTGTGTTAAAACCAAAGTACTGTAATGCAAATTTAGAGTCCAAACACCACAGCCTTTCAAACTCCCACTGTTCCTCACTTACTTCGTTTGTGACATTTCTGCATCTTTATGTCAGTAAATTTCTCAGTGTTTTCAGCTGCCATTTCATCCAAAATAAGGTTCCCTGCTAAAAACATGAAATATTGCCAAATGTCAACCTTTTTCTCCTAGAAAAATTATAGAAAGAGGTTAAAGCAAGAGAAACACACAAACAGGCAGCAAAGATGAAACATGTTCCAAATAAAAGATGAAAAACAAATCATGTGATAAAACACATATCCAGATCGATGAGATTTAGAAAGCCCAGAGCTCTGAATGTAGATTCTGTCACTCTGTGTTAGTTTCTGAACTGCAAAATATTAATCTACTGTCACAAATTCAGCAGCTAATAAGACATAAATACTTCTCAATACCCTAATGATGAACAAAGGATAAAACATCACAGCTGTATCACAGTGTGATCTCAGTACTAGTAAAGTTACTTACTCATTTTATACATTAAAGGATTAGTTCCTTTAAGAGACAGAGTAAAGGGTTCTAAACAGATTTTATATTTTGTAAGAGCTGTGAAGTTAATCATATCATTCTTCTACTGGCAAATACTGAAGTATTAATACTGTACCTCGTTTCCTCTAAAACCAATATAAATAGGGGCAAAACTCCCCAAATTCTAAACACACTAGGGAGCAGTAAAAAGCATTTTAAAAGTCATGTGAGCTTCTTGTAGCCAGAATTGTCCTAGGTAAGGACTGACCTTGGGTAAGTTATTCCAAATTACTTTGCCCAAACATAAAACAGGATAATACAGATATTCTGTGAAACTTTCTGATTCTACGGATTTCCCATCAGCCATATATTAATATATATTCTGAAATAGTAAACAGCTGCATTTGTGCCACTACCAAAACGATGATTTTGTACCAAAAGCCAAGCAATTATCTCTAGTCAAGCACTGAATGAAGGAATTATTTGCTACGTGTATATTATACCATCGCTGCATCGATCAGAGAGAGAAGTAAAATTTGACATGCTTCCTCAGGCAGCTCTGTGCATCCTGGACAGAAATAAGCATGCATGAACTGCATTTACACACATGCTAAGTCCTCTGGGTGGGTCAGGTTTAATGAACTTATGCACATCATCCGTGTTGTGCTCAGAATAAGTCTGATGCTACTTGATGGCATATACTGCGCTAGACGGTTAAGCTGTATGTATACTATGGCCATAGTGACGTGATCAGCAACTTGGTCAGAGATAAAACTGCCATCTTTGAGAAAGGCCTGCAAAAATATAGAAGATCCTCAAAGTTTGCCAAGAAAATCCTGGGACACAGTTCCCAGGGGGAAAGAAGAGGATATCGGATGGATAGAAACCTTACTAGCATTCAAATTGTGGGGATGAAGTACAGTGCAGATGTTAGCCAGAACACTGCCATGGAGAAAATTAATCCTTGCCACATAAATCTTACCAAAAGCGTCTTCCACCTGCTTCTCCTGCTGATCTTTGAGCACATATTCTGCTAATTCAGCTAGCAAGAAGGAAAAAAACAAAGGAAGACAAGTAAGGACACAGTAAATTTCACAGTAGAACTCCTGTAAGCTTACCCTCATTAACAGAATTCTGCAATATAAGTGAAATTGAAAAGTTAAATTAAGTTTTTCTTGTAAATTGTTGTTCAGGAAATAAAGAACATGAGAAAGGAGAAGTTGAAACAGGAAGTATTAAGCAGAAGGAGCCATTAATAGAGAGATTTTCCCCCAACAACCAAAAGCCCTCTTCATCTGTTTCCCCACAATGCGCAGGTTTAGGCACCCTGGCTAGATCTACCGTGCATGCGGGACAGGCCACTTGAATATATGCCACTGCTTTAGACTGAAAATAGAATTTGTAAGAAATAGCTACAGCAAGTGATTGGAAAATAATGATTTAAAAAACAAAAATTGCTTTCATACCTATTCTAGCGTAAGCTTCTATGGTGTTGGAACAGAGATACAATTCATCCCCATTTTCACCATTTTCCATTGTACACAGGAAATCCATATTACTGAACTGATCAGAGTTGCTGGCATCAACTTCAGGATCTAGGACTAAAAAGGAGTTTGCATTGGCTCAATGAATACCATAACCAAGGAGTAAAAAAAAAAACAGACAGCAGGACATGCAGAAAAGGCAGATTTGTTACTTCAGCATCAGGCTTTGGCTCTTCATGGTATATTAAGTAGGAGCAGATCTGAACTCTGAGTAATTTATAGTCACCCAGAAATCAACACTTCTCTTTTGCTAAACTCTGAGACTTCATCTCTCCTAGTAAATAAAACAGTTCCAGAATCCATTCTGTGACACTAAGGCCTACAGGCATGGCCTGGACTCATCCATACTATTAAACCTTCTTATTCTTCAGGATATGGTGGTACCATCCAAAGTCCCTGTTCAGAATGATGCTGGGCCCATGCTAACCCCTGAACTGCAGCTACAAACTGCCTGTGAAGCTGCTAGCTGGCCAAGGCCAAAAACATGCTAACATATTCAAAGCAGAGATGTCCAGTTTCCAATAACTGGTGCCGTGTCCTGATAATGTTCAATTTATCTACATCATGTCAGACATTGCTAAGGCTCAAAAGTATTCAAATCAGCGAACCATCTCTGACATAACAAGAGTCAGTCCTTGATCCTTAATTCATCCTACTTTCAGTCACTGAGCAAGTGAGGCCACGTGAGTGAAGAAACACTCCTGCAGGTGTTATTAACAGCCAGATGTTGAGAGCGCAAAGCTTAACCTGGGAAATTATTAATTACAAAGATGATTCCAGATTCTGGTGCTCAGTTCTCCACTGATTTGGACATGTACCTGCTGACACTGGTCACTTATGAAAGCAACAAGAATGCAAGGTGGTATCCTCCAATTTGGTAGTTTTACGCCTGTCTGGCACAGAGCTATAGGACTTCATATCTGGCGTACATCTGTTCTCCTTTCATCGCCACTCTCAACCCACAGTCCAGCTCATTTGTTTAAAATAAGCTCAGCTATTGCTCCACAACATAGTCAGCAGCACAGATACACTTTCATACTTTTATGCCAGCAAACTCAGGGAGAGAAGAATGTTCCACAACCTCCAAACAAATTCAGCAGCAGAAAGTGAGAGCCAGGGCAACCTCCTAATCTGATTACCTGTAGGAACTTATGTGCAAGAAACTATCATCTTTACACCCTGGCCCTTCTGCTTTCTCCTCTATCATATAATCATAAAACCATCGGTCTGTGCCCCCAAAAGCTGTAAAATGGCACCTGGTAATGAAAGCCCATTGTGTTGGTGCCTTAGGATCTCAGAAGGAAATGAAATCACAAGTGGTCACAAGTGGTGTTCCCCAGGGCTCAGTAATGGGGCCAGTTTTGTTTAATATCTTTACCAATGATCTGGACGAGGGGATCGAGTGCACCCTCAGTAAGTTTGCAGATGACACCACGCTGGGTGGGAGTGTTGATCTGCTTGAGGGCAGGAAGGCGCTACAGAGGGATCTGGACAGGCTGGATCAATGGGCTGAGGCCAACTGTATGAGGTTCAACAAGGCCAAGTGCCGGGTCCTGCACTTGGGGCACAACAACCCCAGGCAACGCTACAGGCTTGGGGGGGAGTGGCTGGAAAGCTGCCCAGCGGAAAAGAACCTGGGGGTGTTGGTCAACAGCCGGCTGAATATGAGCCAGCAGTGTGCCCAGGTGGCCAGGAAGGCCAACGGCATCCTGGCCTGTATCAGAAATAGTGTGGCCAGCAGGACTAGGGCAGTGATTGTCCCCCTGTACTCGGCCCTGGTGAGGCCGCACCTCAAGTACTGTGTTCAGTTTTGGGCCCCTCACTACAAGAAAGATATCGGGGTGCTGGAGCGTGTCCAAAGAAGGGCAGTGAAGCTGGGGAAGGGTCTAGAACACAAGTCCTGTGAGGAGCGGCTGAGGGAACTGGGGGTGTTTAGCCTGGAGAAAAGGAGGCTGAGGGGAGACCTTATCACTCTCTGCAACTATCTGAAAGAAGGTTGTAGCAAGGTGGGTGTCAATCTCTTCTCCCAAGTAACAGGCAATAGGACAAGAGGAAATGGCCTCAAGTTGCGCCAGGGGAGGTTTAGATTGGATATTAGGAAAAATTTCTTCACTGAAAGGGTTACCAAGCACTGGAACAGGCTGCCCAGGGAAGTGGTTGAGTCACCATCCCTGCAGGTATTTAAAAGACGTGTAGATGTGGTGCTTAGGGACATGGTTTAGTGGTGGACTTGGTAGTGCTAGGTTAACAGTTGGACTCGATGGTCTTAAAGGTCTCTTCCAACCTAAACAATTCTATGATTCTATGAAATGCTAGTTTGCTTGCAGTCTGTCTTCACCACAAACTCATCTAAAAGTCTCTGTTTTGCAAAGCTCTTGGCTTGAAACTACAGAAGTGTTGACAATTACACTTGACCAGCTTATGACAGGAACATTTGCAAATAAACAACTTAGAGGAATGATATCCAAACCAAAGACATTAGCCTCACACCTTGACATGTATAGTATGTTTTGTTAGACTTGCTGAGCAGGAAGCTGTAAATATGTACAGTTTTAAAAACATGATAGTTTCTGGAAGCAGTCACTATTTTATACGCAGATACAAAGTTGTATCGTTTTAGTCCAGCCACCATGATAAACTGCCATTAGATTGCTACGTAATCGAGAGGAGATGGTAATAACTTATAGCATGATGGCTAAACTAATCAAGCACTTTTTAGTATTTTACTAACCTGCAGAGAAGTTGCTTTCTTCATTTCCAGATGACTTAGGATCAAGAAGAGTATACAGATGCAATGGATCGATATCACTGTGCAGCAAATCAAGATAGCCATTTTCAGACACAAATGTTGAATCCATGATTCGTCTCTTGCTGCCTGAAATCAAATTACAAAACAGTTAGCTATGACAAAATCACAGCTTTTGTCAACCAAAACTACAAGTCCTGCACTGTGGCTTTCTGTTGACAAGACATTGAGATCTTAAGGCTGTGGAACTAGTATTGCTTACCAAGTCTTGCATTGAGTTATAACCCTGAGCTACTTAAACTTATAGATCCAGATGCAGCTTGCAATGAGACTTATCCAGTTTTTATTCCAATCAGGGGAGTGGGATACTGCAGTCTGACCACCTGGACCAAAAGTGCCAAGTATTGAATAAGTCTCAACTCCTGTATCTTTATCAGGATATAAATGATGCAAGCACAGATCCAGCAGGTATCGGGGAAATGAGAAGACTGCAGTGAAGACGATGGAAGAATAATCCCATTCTTCACTGTCAGGATGATTTCTTCTCAGGGGAAGCTGCTTCTGGCTGGGATGCTACACCCAGTTCCTAGGCCCTGGAGGTGGCACTAGTAGACTTCCCTTCAGCACAAGAAGCAACAGTGAAAAGTAGAACACTTATTTTATATAATTCTTCCCCAAACCATATGGTTGCTTATGTACAGAATAGCATGGTCACCTTGGGAATTAGTTTCTGGTAACAGGGCACTCACTGACATTGTGGAATCTATCATCACAATTATTTTTTAATCAATTTTCTTTCCCCTTCAGAACTCATGCAAGTACCTACTCACGAGCTGGGAATTGCTATAGCCTTTCAAGCAGAGTGCCATACAGTACCTGGACAAATCTGACTGATCTAAGGCGCTCCCTGTTTCAGTCACCCATGTTTATACGAGAACTGTTTAGATTGCGGCAGCTATGTTTCTTGATAAAGTTTATCTTTTCCTCCACCTCATTTTAAATCCCTTCTATTTCCTTCCAGTTACTGCAGCACACACTAGAATAAGGTCAAACATTCCTCCTGGATATTCCACAGGTAGTAGAACAACACTACTTGTTGGTTATTCATCATCTTTATCAAACTATTTCAAACCCAAATATTGGCTCCTCAATGTTTACCGATCACTGATATGAATGCCACCTGGGCTGGCAATCCAAGTCATTTACCATAATATTGAGATACCAGCACAAAATGAACAACCAGCAAAATTTCCAGACCATATCCTGTTAAAATAGGTGTCCACACATCACAACCATGAAAAGTTTCAGCTTGGCATCAAGCACCATATTTTGCAATGAAGGACAGCTATAATACAGCTCTCAAATAGAATTCTGTCTTTAGTAGAACGCCATTGATGTCCCTGGTTGCACATGTCTACTTTCCTGAGGTGTGCAAATGTGGAACAACCTGCTGTACCATGAAGTCTGCCTGCAACACGAAAAAACAGAAATACAGCTAACACTGCAGCTCTGATGAAAGAAGGCAGAGCAGACCTAGTCACACACTACCACATGCTGCTTTGTTATAAACTAATCTTCATTCCTCTTACCCCTCTATGGGGTTGTCCCTCTCAACAGCTTGGAAATGGACCTCTCCGCATTCTGCTGCAGAAGATACCAGAATCTAGAGCCAGAACCTAGAAGAGTGGGTGGACATAGTGAGGTCCCATGAGTAGGAATAACCTACAGTCAAGTAGTTCTCCTTTTTCATGTTGCATGGCCTCACTACGTTACCAAGATTACAAGAATTTGATATTACTGCCTGCCGTGCTATAAATGGAAAGCAGAAGTTGACAAACCTGCATGAGAACCAAGAATGAGGTTATAAACATACCAGATTAAATTTTCACTTTGTTGCAACATTTTGTTTTGCCCCTTTCTTTCTTGAATTAATGTAAAATCTAAACAGAGTTGGGCCTTTTTCAGAATGCCAGGTTACCGGACTTTGTGAATAATGCTGTTGAAGCGTTACCTCTGAGTCAATATAATTTTGAGGTCAGAGACAGAGAAGTAACTGGGCAGAAGCTGTAAAGGGAATGTAAGACAGACGAATGCATCACTCCAAGTTCGGTGATTATTAAACTACTTGATTATAGCAGACAAAGAAAAGAGCAAGTCCTATGGAAAGGGACTAAGTAGGCCTACTTAATCTTCATGGAAATACTGAGCATTAGTTAAGTCATAGTCATAAGAGCTTTTGTTATTTTAAACCTTTCTTTCAATAGCATTTCCCTGGGGATAAATACGTAAGTAATGCAAAATGTTTTCAACTACAACAGTCAAGAAGTCAGGAAGCAACCAAGAGGAAGTCTTGCTGGTGCCAAGTCTGGCTAGAGAGCTGAAAATTAGAAAGTAAAAGGTGCTATAACCCAGGAGCACAGGAGTGAGAGAAACACAGCCTTCTACCTTGGGAAGAATGAAGATTGACACTCTTTCAAGAATGAAAAACTTGATTACTTGTCTTTTTTGTTTCATCGGTTTGAGTGGCCCTCAGCTTACCCTCTTTTTTCTTCATTACTTTGGTTTTGACACAAATCTGTACATAGCTGTCTTTCTATTGACTACACTGGATTTGGGATGCTGCAATTACTTTCCGTAGCGGAACCAACATATTCTTAATAGCAGCCGTGTTTTGCTGCATTAAAATCATGGTGCCACCATGGAAAGCACTCTGTCCAAGTGTGCAGGTAAAAAGAAGTGAGTTTTTGAAAGATTAAAATTTCTACACCGAGAGCGCCAGAGGCAAGGAGAATTACACCTCAGGGATAGTGAATGTTTTGCTGCATGTTGTAACTGAAGCACACAAAACGAAACCAGACGTGACCACGCTTGTTTACAACAGCAATTCCTTTCCCAGGGCTTCCCCTTTTTTCTCACAGCATCCCAGCAGTCCCCTGTCTGAGACCAAAGATGAATAAGCTCTATACTGCTCAGCAGTTTCTCTGCTGTTTCATACATGATTTTAACTTAGTTTACTGATAATACATTTCCTTTGGGGTCCCATACAGCGCTGCCAAAATGGGCGTTTGGCACATTTTCACATCAGAGGCCTAAAAAATTTCATAGTAATTTCTGTGTTAGGGCTGTGAACGCTAGAGCCAGCTCTCAGTGGGAAGAAGACAGACCCTGCACGGACCTGCAAGACAAAGGACCGAAGTCCCCAGGGATGCCTGTGCTCTCCTTTGCGGCAGGCCTCCATGCACAAAGTGTATGCGCTGGACGGAGGGAAGACAGGGATGTACGCCCAAATATATTTCCATGCCATTCTGAAAGTTCAATCCTTTGCTGTTTGGACACTGGTTAAGACAGATTTTTTCTTTAAATCTTTAAATAACACCTCCTTTCTCCAGCAGCCTATACACTCAGCTGCATCACTATATTCAGTAGACCTGCGTTCCCGTTGTATTACCCCTGCAATGATTCAGTGCATACCTGCTACAGCAACGTTTCTACTCGGGATGCATTTGTTTTAGCGGTGTATTCTGCATATAGAGCACAACAATATGATTCACTTCTAAGACTCTCAATGTTTTTTTCAGTGCTCTTTTAGAGTCTAAGTGATACCGCATGAATTAAAAATGCTAGAAAAGTAGTAAAAGAAATAGTGAACATCACCATACCAGGACAAAGAATCCAGTTAAAGAAGGAGTAGGTGTTCACTTAAATCACGTACAAGTTTTAAGAGTTAAATGGGGCATTTTAGATTTCTAAAGATAAGGGAGGTGGTTGTGATTTATCATTTTGCCCCAATAATTTGATTTAACCATGTCTTATATTTTAAAGGATCAACATGTTAAAAACTCCAGGCAACGGGGTCTGCTGCTAACTAAAATCAAATGGTCTCAAAGAGAATGGAGAAGGATTATACAGACAATAATGTAACATTTACTCCAAAAATAAGGTAGGTACTCCGGGAGATTTGTTAGGGAGTTTCCTTCCCCAAGCTCTGTTGACATCTGAACTGACAGGTAATAAAATAATATCTCCCACATGAGTATAGAGGTTAAGAAAATGAAAATATGTGAAGTCATTTCAGGAACAGAGGAAATCCCCCTGCAATTTAATTTTTGTACCAGTTTAGGAAGCTGAGGATAATTCATAGAAAAGAGTAGTAGTCCTATGCAAATCATACATTTCTTAACCAGAGGATAACATAACATTACAGCTCCAAGTCTTAGATTACAGAAAAATAAGAGAGCGGGACTGCTGTGAAGACAGGAGGCTGAAAAATTAAACACCAAGATTGCTGGAGAAATGTTATTTTCTTGCAACACCCCAGACCCATTAAGTGCTACACATGAATCTGAGTGATGCAAGCTGACAAAAAACAGGTTATACCAAACTCTAAATAAGGAGTCCGGTGAAACACTGGTACTTTGAGCTAAAAGCTCAGTATCATCAGCCACAATTTTAAAGCCTTTTTTTTTTTTTAAAAAAAAAACCACTTTATAAAGTCTTCTTTCTTCTTCTGTGCCCGCCCCAAGGTTATGCCATTGTGCGTGATACAGATACCAGCAGGCAGGGATGTGTTTCCTGGCTTTTGCCACAGGCAGTGTTTTGGGGCAATGCTCTCTGGGAGGTGGGCAAGCCAGCAGCGAGGAGGGATGAAGTCCCCTCCATGCTACAGTCACCTGTCTCCCTTTTCTCTCCCCAAATCCATCACCAACAATTCCTCTGCTCCACAGGTACCAAACAGATTTTCCTTTCAGAGATGGCCTGATTATTCATAAACTGCGAGTAATGGCACTTAATGTATATTTAGCTTTGAAGGTTTTCGTTTCTATTTCAGATCTATGAAAGGCTTATACATGTGAAACCTGGTTTAACTTTTCCTGTTGTATTACCTGATTTAACAAAAGATACTACTTTTATCGGCAGTCTTTATCTTGCCGATGGAGTGGTGTGTTACTTTCCATGGGCTTTATAGTCTAAAAAAGGAAGAACAGAGATGATGCTGGAAAAAAAGCTGCTCTACATCCTGCCACATTCTCCTTTGTCTCCCTTAGAGATGAGTTTAAAGAAGTTAGAAAAAGTATAAATCTGAGGTAAAAGGAGCTTCTGCCTTTCAATGAACTTAGCTGTACAGTGACCAACCCAACAGATAAAAGAAATGTTACTAGCCTTATGCTGGAGACAGCTGAGTTCAGGCAGACTAATAACGCACTGTCCTGCAGGTGTCAGAGTTGTGATTTGAGAGCAGAATTTGCCTTTTCATAACGAGTAGCACCTTGTGTATCACAGCTGTGCTCAGCTCTCCCGTCCCAGCAGTAAGATGAAATAAAGCGGCACAGCAGACTCCTTGCCTATAAGCTTTTTTGGGCAGAAAAACTACATTTGCACTGAGACTTTCTCCAAGACAGAATCTCAGCCCTCCTAAAAGGGAAAGTAAAGCTCTAGGTTGTCTTGCCAGATCTATGAAACAACAGGAGATAAGCTAGTTTCTTCCAGTGATCCTCAGTTTCACTTTCTATAGGAACAACATTTATACAAAAACCAAGTATATTCTTAACAAGGTCTGAAACAATCTACAGCAACCTTTTGAGCAAGTAACAGGGCTAGTCACAAAATCACTAAAAATTCTCCAAAATTTCACCCACATTCAGACTTCATCCTACTAATTTTCAAGCAATAGAAGTCCAGATACTGACACACTGTAGTTACCAATATCTACAAAAGATAGGATAAGATGAATTTACCATAACAAAAGCACTGCATTCAAGAGTTGAGAAAAAACTGACCTTAGGCAACTGCGCAGTTCCTGTTCTTTCACTCTGGATTCAGTACCAAAAACCGAGGAGAGCTGCTATCACTACCGAGGGCTTATAGAAAGTGACACCAGAAAGGAGGAAATGAGCCAGGCCAGTCACTGCAGAAAAGTTAAAGGCTCCGGGGGAATTCCAAAGAAGAAAATTAAGAGGAACTTCCCTTCTAGCAACCCCCGTATAATAAGCGCTGTTACCTTTACTGGTCACTTGTCACCGCTAAGAAGAGCTTGCACTTGTCACTAGTTAGGAACAGATGGATTTATCCAGTTGGAAACCGAAACTGGACGAGAGCCGGCGGTAACAATTTCCGGTGCTCCCCAGAATTCTTACTCTCCTTTTTCATTCCAGTTCAAATCTGTCCCAAAGTCAAGCTGTTTAACAGTCCATCAGTAACAATAAAGCAAGCAGCATGCGGACACTCTTACCTTGCAGCTCCATTTGATGTAACGGAAGTGAAAGTATTTCTTTCACATGTTCACAGACTACCAATACAAAATCAGTTTGGTATCTTATGCAAGTATTTGTTGCCATTGGCCCAAAATGACAAGTAGGATGTTCTATGAAACAGGAGCTCATAAATCTTGTCCGGCTTACGCATGGTGTTAGGGTTGGTTTGTACCAGCATCTGACAGAATGTTTATTCATCTAATCATCGCTTCCCTGCCAGCGCCTATCTGGTGAAAGACAAACAACCTTTTGAAAACCAACTTCATTCATGAGCATTCCTATCATGATGCCTATAGCTGCTTCCGTGTGGCTCTGCAAGCTTCTTTGCCTATTTTTCTATTTTTTATCATGCATAGACCTACACAAATTAGAAATTAATTATGAAAGAGAATATATTCTCAAGTGAGCAAATACTTTTTGTAGTATTACTCCATTGGCTATAGCTTATAACAAAAATTCCACCAGAGTCTGAAGGGGAAAGGAAGGAAGTGGGATTTGATGAAGTCAACAACACCCAGGACTTGCTAATTCAATAAGGCAAGTTTTTAATTAGCTGCTTGGTAACAAATGGCTTCTGGACAAGGCAGCAGGTCCTGTAAGTAAGTAAAGCTGCTGCTGACCTGTGTAAGCCTTTTCCCTTTGCAGAGGACATCCACCTCCACCAGGTTCCATGGGAATATGCTCACTGAGAAGAGATAAAACTGTTTGCTTCCTGGGAGCGGCTGATCTGTTCCCAGTATTTACAGAGATATGGGGCCCAGCCCGCAATGCAGATCACTAGTCTCTTCAGGCTCTCTAACCAGCAGCTGTGTTCTTGGAATTCCTCTACGCACATTAGAAGAAAAGTAACATCTTGGTATAACAGCATTCAGAGCAGAAAATAATGAAAGGCTGCACAAATACAGATTCTGTATTTTGATAGGAGACAATAATACAATTACTGCATGGGAAATCCCTACACAAGTTAAGAGGGTTATTTGTTATCCCTGTCCTAATGTGCAGCACAACCCCACAAGTTATAAGCCCCTTTATAACCCTTGCAGACAGATTTCTTTACCAGCTTCTGAGGCTGTAATCCCATGAGGCTATCGATATACTTCAAGAATGAAAGTCTGGGGAACAAAATAGTTCAGCTGTTTACTGTGATTCCAGTTCTAACTACAGCAAAGACTGGTTGTCCGCTTTTTGTACAACACCCATAGCTGCTTAGAAACAGCAGAAAGGAATTGCTGGAGCAAATCAGAGTACTGGTTCATCTAGCAGACTAGTCTATAAAGATGGTCTTAGAGACCGAGGGAAAAGCAGACTGGAAAACAGAAGGCTGTGAGACAGCTGAGAACGGCCTAAGCTTTTCAGGTGACCATCAGCTTCTTTGCTTCAGTGTTTTCTGATATGCTGTCCTACTGCAAAAGGAGGGAACAGAACATATTGATTAGTGTTGGCAGCACTGCAAAACAGATGACAATAGTGCACCTTGCAAGAGGGGAAAAGTTGGGACTTTTTTGTCCAGAAATTGTAAAGATCTGTATTGTGGTAGAAGAAATAGTTGCAAAAGTATTAAGTAGTTAGTGAGAAACCTGCTGGTATCAATCTGTTCCTGACTCGGGTTCTCTTCAGAGGCTTCTTCAGAGTGAAACAATGACTGAACATAAGGCTGAAAAATTAAGACATTTCAAAAAGAAAGTCAGAAAAGAATTTGCTTCAAAGGAAGCTGAAGTCTCTAATACAATTTGAGTCATTTCCTGGTGAATTAATGTCTTTGAATCCACTTTTTTAAGCCCATCTCTACTACAAAATCTAGAGAACAGTGACAGTGGTTGAATATGTGATGGATGAAGACTAATGCTTCTTCTGATGCACTTCAACTTCCCTCTGTCATGTCTCAAATAAACGCAGGCTTTGTGACAGAGACACAGAGCCAGGCATGACAGGATCAAGATCTCTGAATGGAGATTTTAGGTGCTACCATTACAAAAATGAGAAGGAGCAGATATCTTTTCAAGCACTTGAGGGATTTAATTAAAAGTAGAAACCAGACTATATATACTCCTAGCATAAGTGACACTAGGCCACTTGCTAGGATATTCTACATTTAAAATATGAATTCTTGGCATTAATTTGAATGTGTGTAATAACAGAACTAAAATCTTCCAGGTCAGTATTTTGCCCTCTTATGAACTATCTTATTTTTTTTCCCCCAGCATTTCCTCTTGTACTTTCATCCATGCTTTGAGAAGTGATGTCCAATGTTGTGTTTTAGGAGAGTTGCAGCCCAAGGCTACATTGCAGCCCAAGGTCCTTCCATCAGTTTTACAGGACTACCCCAATATTCTGTTAAGTATTCTTTTACTCTCCTTTTACAGTTGCTTGATTTTGTAAAAGTAATTCTGAATGCTGTAATTTAAGCTGGGGTTCTGTCATTTTACATAGGATGGACAAAGTTAGGATTGTCCCAGAGCTATCCCTGTTCTCCACAATATACAACTTTAATCCTCTGGTGGGTCAGACTTAAAAGTGAGTTTACTGCCTCGGAATTACGACGTGTCTGCATTTTTATCTCTCCTGCTGCCCACTAAAAACCTGGAAACTCTTGAATCCAGCCTCCTAAGTCATTAAATACTTCCCCTCCTTAAATCTGCAGCAGTGTCTTGTAGACAGGGCAATTTTGTCGCTTATAGACATCTGGAATTTAAAATGGAGAGCATTCCTCCAATATATGATTGAAAAAGATAAGAGATTTCCCTACGTGAGTTGCCAGCATGTGCCATGAAAAAATGCTACTCAGACTATCAATGGTTGGTATGTTAGTTGAGAAAAACTGACTTTTTCATGGTCTCGTTCATCTAGTTTGCATTTTTGGTTTGCAAAAGGTGGCAAAGAACAAGTTTTATTATGGCCTGGCTATGAAAATGGGTATCTGGTAGCTACCCTGAATGGGTGGATCTGTTTTTAGCTGCTCTTGCATTACATTCCCCTCTCTTCCCCACCTGATCTCCATTGATGTACTTTGCACTATGCCACAATGCAATCTCAAAATGCAATAAACAAAAGTAAATCTTTAACAAAGCAAAAAAGAAAAAAAAAAAGCTGATTTACCAGAAGTGTACTTGCTTCCTGTTGGCTCATTATCTGTCATGTTTTGAGGCTTACTGCCGTAGAGGTTTAAACAACAAAGAGGAACCAAAGTGTTCAAGTACAAGTCCCATTTTTCCACAAATGTCAGAGATATCTTCCTTGCGAGGTCCTCTCTGTCTTTTTCATGGAGCAAGGCTTGATGGTACTCCTTGGATATCACATCTTCTTTGAGCATGAGGTTAAGCAATGCATGGTCATCAGAAGCTGTAGCAGTTGAAAGAATCTTCCTTACTCTAGGCAGGATCTCCTTAAAGAGATTCATACCTGCATCTGAAGATGTTTGAAGGAGGTCTGAGCAAAATCTGAACTGTTTCAATAAAATAAAAAAAATCCACTCTGTCAGCATCAAAAAGATGAAGTGAAAAAAAAAAAGTTAAGAGACTTTGGCCTGCAATAGCAGACTTATTTCCTCATTTGATTAAGCCTTTAAATAACATTTCCAACAACAAATAACTTCTTGATGAAATGACACAACAGCACAATTCTTCCAAGCGTTCATAAAACACAATTTTCCAATCAGCAACATGGTCACCTGAAAAAATAATTAAAAAAAATATTTGTCCGATTAAAGGAAGATTGCTATAGGTGGATCTTTGTCTCCTGGCCAAGGTGGAGTGTGGGCCCATTAGTGGGCCCAGCAAGGTCATTGCTGAATCAGAACCAAAAGCTTCAGCACAAAACACATCCTCTGCATGAGGGATAGGTTTAAAATTTGGAGACTCCAACGTAATATTAGAGATTAGCTTGTGAATAAAATCTGCTTTCATGAAAGTCAAATTGGTTAGAACCAGGGTAAAAACTCTGGGATAAAAAATTATCCCAAATCTGGTGCTGGTTTCTGCCACATCTGAAGTTATTAGGAAGAAAAATAACCAGGAAACAAGTTGGGCATGACTTCCATATGTTCTTATTCAAAGTTAACATATTTTCCACAGGGTAGACACCTTAAGTTAAATTCCTTAAACAGAAGAGTTTTCAATTCCCCAGTTTAAGTAAGTAGCAAATCTTCCATACCACCAAACACAATGTTAAAATACAGCTCCAAACCTACTACAACCTGAGTCCTCAATTCAGCTGAAAACTATTAATAAGTCTGCCTTCCTGAGTCATTTCTTGCTCTTCTGTTGTAGAGCTCAGGGCTAGGCAATGTCTAATTAGGGCACTTCAAAGACTTCTAAATGCAATCAATAGTGTCTTACGTTTGTCATAAGAACATTTTCCAACAGGGAGTAAAATAAAGAATGGGTGTGTTCAGACTGGATAACTTCAGAAAGAAAAAACCCCAAGTTTTCAGTAAGAGCAGAGTAAAAGGAACACAACAAATTATCTTGATAAGATTGGTAAAATGTGTATCTATAAGTATTTTTTTCTTGTTAAGAGTGCAAAGATTATTAATCAGTCTTGTACATTGCGACTGCCTGTACAACACAGAATAAATCTACAAAGCCAACAGTAAAAGGGAGAATATCATTAGTTACTACAACATTAATGTGTTTAACATAAGCACCTCTGAGCCAAATATGAACATCAGTCATGTTGTAAGCAAAAATTAGGTATATAATTTATGAGCCGGGTTAACTGAATTCTATTAACATGGTTCTTATTCATAGTAGCTACATCTGCTAACAACAATTTGTTGAAGATGCAAAGTAAACTACCAATTTTGCTGTGATATAAAAAATACTGTCAATGAAACTAATTTTCTCATCTATACAACTTTTTAAAGGCAATATGTTTTACATTTCCAGCTCTTTGATCATGAAAATGAGTTTTATGAGGCTTAAATATATAAAAATGAGTATCTAAAATTAAACAGATGCTATCCAGTGTTTCCTAAAGCTGATTTATTTTCCTTATGCCTATTTAAAACTTTCTACTTACTGATCTGTACAATGTTTTGCAGTGGCTTGTGTTTAGGCATTGTTACTGTTTGGGGAAGAGTACTTCAGTGTTTTAGAATAGAAGCAACAGCTTTATAAAGATGGCAGTGGATAAAGTTACCAACTTCTAACAATTCAGTTTACACTATAGTTTTTTCTACTTTGTTTTTAGATACCTGATTGTTATAGCAGAACCTACAGCCTTGAAATAAATACTGGGGCAAAATTTCCAGGGCTGTCTAGGGGCTTGCAGATGGGATCTTTAAAATCCAGTCTGCTACATGGCTGCCTAAACAAGCCTGTAGGCTAAGTATGGGATAAGTATTCAAATATAATTAAATATTTTTCTCTTTATGTGCTACTAGGTTTTACTACCTTGAATATTGCCATGATTTCTTTTCACTGTTGGACAAATTTGAAAGTGGAGCAGTAATTCTACCTAGTAAGAAACAATGCACTGAGAAGAACTTGCTAAATCTTTATAAAACTTTTAAGTACACTACTGCAAATTCTGGTTAAGATCCAAAATATCTTTGTAGAATAACAAGAATTTGCTGTTTTTTCCGAACAGTCATGTTTATGTTCAATATCAGGAAGTGCATGTGAAACACTGGAAAAATAAGCTATTTCATTATCCAATAGTATGATTTTGACTTGCAGTGCAGGTAGGTAACAAGTTTTACTGTAACTATATAAATGGCAACTGAGAACAGCAGATTAGTTTATTTTCCTTATGGAAAAGTAAATCCCTTGGATCTTTCATGCATATCCTTATCTCACTCAGACTTTGTCTTTTAAATGTATTTTCCTTTAAAGTTGCTGCCTACATTGATTCAAAACAGAAGAGATAACATTAGTTTTGTTGAAGTATGAGTAGGAATAAGCTCCAACTCATTCAGAGTAGCATTGCTCCTGGGGTATTACGTGAAAAAGACTGTTGCCCTTAGTTTTATCAATATGAAACTGCACTGAATAAGATACCTCCAACTTGTACTTTACCATCTTGTGGAGCAGCTGAAGGCAGCTAGGGGTTTGCCTTGCAGAAACTTGGGAACCGCTTGCTATCACGGCAAATCTGAATGAGTTTACCACAGCTTGGGGAAGAGAGACAGTCTCAATCTCAGCTTCTGCTGCAATCAGTGTTCTCTTGAATGGGTTCAACAAATTAAAAAACATAAAACCCCCCAGTATTGTCTCCATTATTTGGCCAGGGAGGTTTTCAGAAACCTTTCTCAGCATCATCAGTCACATTCAAGGCCCCTCTAGGCAGCAGTTCTCCTGACTAACAAGTCTCCTTCCTGATGGGAGGTGGAGAGTTCAAGCCACATGAGAAGCTGTGTATTAAAAGAAGAAACTCAATTTAAATCCTCAGCCAGTCTCTGCAACTCATTGTCCTGCTGCACCTTAGCTCTGCAAAAGCCAGGTACAGAAAGCCTTGCTCAGTGCTGCAGGGCATAAGTGTGTTTGACTGCGAGGGGATATAATAATGTGAGAATGGTAGATTTCCTTCTGTGGGCAAAGAACTCCCCTCCAGTTCCCTGGAAGGGTAGGATAGTTCCCTTCAGAAGCGGACAACAAGCAGTGAGCAAATACCTTGTGATACGTCATCATGATTGCCACTTGAGCATGAGAAAAGCAGATTTTCTGCAAGTGTTTCACACCTTAATCAATTTCCACCTTCAAATGTGCCCAAGCAAAGTTCACTAAGATTATAGGCTTTTCAACCCAAATACAATATTGTTTCTTCTGTTATGTATAGGTTTGAGACATCAAAAGTGGGATTGCATTTGCATAGGTGTTAAGATATAAAGGTTTCAAGTTGATTCCTGTTATACCCTTCCCACATGTTTTAAGGATTCCTGAGGAGCTTTCCAAAAAGATATGCAAGATCATCATCTGGGAGGAAGCATGGTTTCTACACAGCTGTCCCTGGCTTTTGCTTAGCTATAGGCAAACATACCAAGCAATAATGTGCTAGAAGTACTCTGCCTTTGACCTCAAAACTGACTATCTTGTAGCTAAGGCCAAAATGAGGGAAAGGGGACTACAGTGGCATAAGCATTGAAAACTTGATTCAAGTTCTAGTGCTGCTACAGTCCTAATTTGCAATTTTGAGAAAATAATTAAATGTGATTTCTATTTCTGCTTTTGTTTTTGCATTTGTATAAATAAAAAAAAAATTCTTACTATCTTTACACTAGCTAAAATCTGCTAAGGCTCGTGACTTACCCAGACGCCAGGTACTGAAGGACGTAACCTGGCCTACATCAGTACACTTTCAGCTGCTTCACTGTCCCTAGGAAAAACTGAAATGAATTGCTAAGATCTTACTGAGATTATTTGGATTTCAAAATTAGCTGTAGACTTTGGGCAGCATCATATTTACTTAGAAGTGATACTTCCCCTCAATGCACAGAAATCAAAAGCACAAGTTCTCCTTCTTAACTAACTTTCCTCTTTGAAATGTATCATAGCACAAACAATGTGTGTGAAAAAGAGAACTAAATCAGGCTGTACAGTTTTACTATTTGTTGCTTCTTATGTTGCTATTGTTTAGCACTTTCTATAGCTAAGGCATGTCTTTTGCTTTGGACTTTGAGAGGAAGACTACCATGATCATCCTTAAAAAGAGATACAGCTGCTATGAAACATCACTCTTATCTACATAAGCCGTGTGTCCGTTAAAGAGAATCTTTAGAACAGGAAGGGAAGTTGTGCAGTTGAATACATACATTCATCTGTGAAGCAAAGTAGTGAAATGCTGATGCCTATATATTATACAGGCTTGAGTCATTACAATTGGAAAGTAGGGAAATTTGTCAAATAGACTTCCCAGTCTATGAAAAATTGCTCAACCAGCAGTACATCAAAGCTATTCGGCCTGGATAGAAGGAATCCCAAACAAAAATTTTGGATTGAATCCAATTTATGGCCAGAGAGGCGAAAGACACTAGCTGACTGGAAAACCAGAGCTCAAAGAGAGAGCCAACAGCTCAGACAACATGAAAGGAATTTTCAAGGAAGTACAGTTCATTCATAATACAGTATCTACTGAAATAAACAGAAACTTTGCAGCAATGTCCGTGAGCATTAGAGAATGCTGCCCTCAGTGAATATCTAATTACCAGCCTATCCCCTAACTTTGTTACATTTTACAAAGCTGGACTGCAGGAGCTTACTTTGGGTAAATCTTAGAATGCAGACTTTGGTTACCAATGTTGTGTCTTCTGTCATGCATACACACTCACACAGGATTTTCTAAGTAATTCTGCCACGATTTTCAGCTCTTAATGTAAAATCTTTTATGTCTATTATGAAAATGACTTCCTGTAGGAAAGTAAAGGTGTGACATTATGGAAGATGTTTTGAACATGAAAGGTCTGTCTTTTAGATTGTGGAGTAGTTTGTTTGTTTGTTTTTCCCAGAGCTTGTTTTTAAAACTGTTTGATCAAATCTTTTCCCTGCTTCTTCACCTCAGAAACTAGCTGTGCTTCCATTGATGCGTAAAAGTCCTTCAGCATCCTTCCACGCCGATGTCATGTCCCAACTTTCTGCCTGCAGCGATGCTGCGTCCCAGCTATGGGACATAAACAAACAGTGGCAGAGAAGAGGGAGGAGTGCCTCAGGTTCGCTGATCTACTTTGTTGGAATTGAGCACAGACGGTGCTAAGGTTCACAATTCAGGCATACAATTTATTCATTCAGTAACTGGGCATACAAATCGTCATTCAATATCTGGGCATACAAATTGTCATTCAATAACAGAAAATTCACTAATTGCTAATCCCGCTTGTCGGGGGCGGGGGGGAGATCATCAGTCCAGGGTCCAGCGTTGGTCCAGCCAACGGGAGTCTCTGGTCAGTGGTCAGGGAGGCCCTCCCGTTGAGTCATGAGGTTCAGAAAGGACCCCCTGGCTTTCTAAACTCCTTCTCAGAGAGGAGTCTAGGTGTGGCTGAGTCCAATCCTAGTCCCCGACTTGGTCAACGGTTTATGTCTAAAGGAGTATATCATGTCCTGAGAGGGCTGTCCTGGACGACTCACTTTGAGCGGGATACTCTTGGGCTAAATTAAAAGATAGAGACAGAGAAAAGATAGAGGTAAAGGAAAGATCACCATCCTGGGTTCCAGAGATGCCTCTGGTCCGGTTCCATCGGATGGTGGGCACGCACACCCAGCCCCTCTGAGTTGCGCTATTTATTGACTAGTCCCACTGCATATGCTAATTACTTTGCATGCGTAGTCTGTTGTTCTCGAACCTTCTCAAAATGGGTTGGGGGGTTTGAGGCTAGTGATTTCGGTGCCGCCCCTCCCTCCCCCCCGTCAGAGATGCAGGGGGAATGCTGTCTCAGGCTTGTCTGTTTTTTAAGCAATTACTCAAGATAAGGCCCAGAAAAGCACTATCCTGCCTCCACAAGATCTCCCTTCCAGCTGCACCTTGTCTTGTTAGTGTGGTAACATCCTTCACACCAGGTCCTCCTTTGTCCAGTGTTTGAGACAATAACTCTTTCAACTTCTCAGTTTCTTCAAGGTCCTTCTTTGCTGAGTGTTTGAGACATTAACTCTTTCAGCCCCTCAGTCTCTTACAGCCGACACTTCTAGTATCAGCAACCACATTGCTTCCCAAACACCATGATGAGCCTCAGTAGTGCAGCATGAACACAGCAGGTGAGACATGGCATAGAGCCCAAGGTAACGCACTACAATGCTGCTGGTCCTACTGGCAGCTTCCCCAGAACATAGTTTTCTCAAGTGGGGTTAGGAACTCAAAAGGTTGGGAACTTCCAGTCTCCAAGGTGCAAAGAAAGATAGGGCCTATTTGCGGTCTCTCAGAATCTCACAGAACTTTGGATAAGCATTCTCAGAGGGCTGAAAGAGCAAGGCAGGCTGAACGAAAGACCTGTTTAGATGACTGCTTTGCAAAATCCTGATAGACTAACTTCAAAAGGCAGTCCTGCAGAAATGACCTTGGTTTCTACTTTTATTAGGCTGGGTTATCCAATTTTGCTGCCAGTGTGCCATAAACATTCAATGGAATTGTTCTGTTTCTCTAAAATATTAGAGTTTAAAAACTCATAGCCCTTGCTTTTTTAGCTTAGTAACATAAATAATAGTAACAACACAACAACATCAATTTGCCAGCCTAGCTTGTGCAGTCCGGGATTCATTGTGCCAAGAGGACACAGCTACCACAAAGCGCTCTGTGGAGAATTAGGCAGATATATGAAGGCAAAGACATGAAGCTGTTTTCAGCCGCAAGGTATCAAATATTTTCTAAACCACCTTTGTGTTGATAGGCCCACATTTAAACTATGAGTTCCAGCACTTTCTTTCTCACCTGAATACCAGTGATCCACTACTTTCACTGGCACTAAAATGGTTCTGCTATGGTACATGCTGGGACTTCCCAGTGAAAAAAAAAAACAAACTGAAACAACTGAAAATTAACAAAATATTGCTGGTTTAGCAATATTTTGCTAAAGCACTGCTGATTTATGAGCATGCTGTTCTCTTATTGCACTACTTTTACTAACACAAGGTATTTCATCAGGAAGCCAAGGATGGCGTGTAAAGCATTTTCACTAGCAGTTGGCTGCAGCTGCATGCTCTGCAAGCACGCCATGAGCACCAGGACCTGCAGCAACATCCAGCTGCTGCCCGGCCTACAGACAGAGGAAAAGACACTGAGAAAAGCTCTTATTCCTTCCTTTGGTTTTCAAGAAGTCTGTGAGCATCACAAATGCACAGATCTCTTAGCAGTAGTTCTGGGACAGACAGTACACAACAGTATTCATCTTGTTAACAGAAGGACTTGTCATTTATCTACAGCTGACAGTAATTACAAAAAAAAAAAAAAAGAAAGAAAAGAAATTCATATCCTTTCTGTCACCACCACTGGACTTCATATAACTAGTCCAGTACACTGCTACATTGGATCATGTGACAAAAAAACCCTGTGTATACTGGTGCATTAGAGCATGTGACAAAAAACCCTGTAATTCCCCTTAAACTGAAATAAAATAGAGCAAGAATGGGAAACAGAATACAAATGCAAACCCAAACTGACAAGGAAAAGGACGTGTGCAAAACCACAGCCTGTGTCAAGTTTCAGAATGATGGAGGCAAGAAAACGGGGCAAAAATACTACTCTGACAGTTGAAGAAACCACATATTTTAGGGGCTTCCCTAAAGCATTTCTGAGTTTTGTCAACTAAAACACACACCAGATGCAAAAGATACTAAAATCCACATCAGACAGGGTAGCTGTACCTTTAGTCTCTTGAATAAACCAGCACTTACCACAACTTTCATTCCAGTAGCTGTGCTGTTATTCTTGTAACTGCAGACAGTGAATGTGGTATCATAGACAGTCACGGTGCCTTCTTTTCCAGGAGCTTCAGGTCCGTGTTTCTGCAGTCCTGCAGTGTGGTCTCTGGGCTGCTCTGCCATGAGGAAGGGGAAAGGGAACTCTCAAACCCTTCTGCTGAAGCTGCTCTACCCTGCATGAAGGGTGAAAGCCAGACAGTTAGCGCATTCTCTGAGAAACAAACAGGTTTGGGTCTTTGCCCTTCTTCCAAAGTTTATTTCAGTATTTTTAATTGGTGATTATTTACAGATTTTAAAGATGTGTGGATCATGAATTCAGGCCCATTCACAGGAGAAACAAGTGCTTTACCCTCCAGCTGGGGAGTCAAGCAGAACAGCTTTTGTGGGAACAGCTGTGGAGGCCTCCAGTACAGCTCCCCATCTAAGCTGGGAGCTTGAGGCTTGTCACCTTTCAGGCAACATAGGGAATTGTGGTCTCTTCCTGAGCACAGACTCCATTGTAAAGGGGGCTCATAGGACACAGACATGAAACTTTTGGTTTTGCCAAAAGAGGTTGGGCCCCTACCTCCAGGAGAGGTTCAGAGCTGTGTACTGCATATAGAGCGAGTCATCTCCAGTAGCACCTGGTATATCTTGTAAAGAACATGCAGTCAACATGCTGGACCCTGTTCCAAGGCACTTAATGTTCCTCTGGCTTTTATGGGGGATCCAGCTACCTAAAGAGCAATCCTGAACACCTCTACCTCTTTGTATGATTCAGGCCGACAGAAACAGTATGGATTTTGTGAATTTTAATTCCTCAAACGCCTTCAAGTTCTCTGTGATAGAGTACAAGGAATTTTAAGGAGCTGAAGCTATTCAGTGAACTAGAAAAAGTGTATTAATAAGTTAAGGAAAGGTAGTATTAAACAATAATGCTGTAGAAGTAGGGACCACAGTCTGCTTCACAAAAATCTGCAGGTCAAAAGAATTAAGAACTGCAGGTACAGGTTTCTTGCTTCATTGCATCACCAGATTAGGAACCCTTTCTTACTTCTCTTTTTTGTGTTTTGTCTATATTCTACTTTTTTTCTGAGAAAGTTATTGCCTTTACCACCCTCCTGACACCAATTTAGAATAAATTAGAGCAACAAATGCAAGCAAATATAGCAAAAGCTGCTTAACCACAGCCTCCACAACAAAAGATGAAGTAGACATTACCAGTGAAAGCAGTGGTGGAAGAATTGTCCAGCAAGCGCCTCAGGGATCTAAACAAGACTATGTAGATATTGCTAGTATCAGGAAAAAAAAAAAACAACAAAAACCAAAACCCAGAAAACCAAACAACAAAAAACCCAAACCAAACCAAAACAAAGACCCCAATGCTAATGAATAAGCAGCTTACAGCTTTTATAAGCAACTTCAACTTTTATTTTTGCAGAGAAAACAGTAGAAGCAACAGTACTCAATTTTTCCTATTAACCTCCTGTTGGATGAAGTTTCTCAACTGTTTGATAACCCTTAGGGTCTTTTATTTAATAAGTTTAGATTACTTCTATTTTTTTTTTTTTCTCAGCAAGCCTAGAGAGGACTGGCTTAAGTCAGGAAAGGTATCGGATATTTATGTGAGTGTGTACAAGCCTTTTAAATTCATATAGCAAAGGAGGGAAGGGACCCCAAGCACCTCTTCTGGTGAAATCAGAAGACTGCCACTCTGGGAAACGGATCCTATCCCTGCTTACTGCAGTGTGTCTCTATGAGGTCACTTAAACCAAACTTTTGACAGGTGTCCAAACAGCCCAAGTTCCTTATTTCTGGAGTTCGCAAATTGAGAAATAAGAGATGATTTGCAGAAGTAACAAGTACCAAGAACTGGAGCTGAGAATGACTGAAGCTTTGAACATATCAACAGATATATAAAGCTAAACACACTAAGAAGTCTGCATCCAAATGCTGGGAAGCAATGCACCCCAAGGCGGAAGAGAGCTGATGACTGCTTTGGTCTGCTTTTGTTTTGGCTGTTCCTAAGTGACCACTGCACAGTCGCAACAGAAAAAGACACTGAAGTAAAGTCATTAATAATTGCAAAGCATTTTGTCTCCCAGATAACTGCATTAGAGATTCCTACAGCATGAGTTAAATAAGGCCTAAAGCCACACAGTGAATACAGAGGATAAAATAGGCTACATTTAATGAAAATATGTAATGTTTTCTTGATTTTTTCCTAACTGAAAGGAATACAGATACTACTGCACTTGAATCAAAATCAGTGACTGTGCAATAATGGGTATTTATATTCCTCTCTTGAGATACTCAAAAATTATTTTTCATCTCTTTAGACATAACTGAATGAAGGATCAATACAGCCTGTTTTGGTTTTTGGTTTGGTGTTTGGTTTTTTTTTTTTTTAAATCTCCATTTATATTTAGGGCCCAAACCTCTTCAGCTTTGACATATCTTTCAATTACCAATTTCTTACTGATGGCAGAACTTGATCTCTACTGAGTGTGTATTGCTACATATCACCCAACTAAAAGACACTATCCTGAGCTGTCAAGTAAATGCTGCGGCTTCTCCCCTGTTAATACAGAGCTGCCAATTACAACAATTCAAGTATGTACAGCCAAAAAATTCCACAGAAATTGGACCAAAGCAGGAAATCATCTTTTACAAATTAACTAGAAGGCAACACTATTAGAAAGTTATCTACTTAATACCTTCTCTAATTTGGCCTATCTCCTCAAAATTTAAACATTTTATTGAACCTCCAACAAACCCTGTAAGTGTACCTAATGTGAGGCCAGAGTTATTCTTGGATTAACAATATTTTCCAATATTCAGAGGCACAGAATACTTAACTGTCAAGTTATTCAAAATACGCTTGTGCAGTTCACAGGGCAAGGCTCTGATACCATGCCAGTGCAAGATTCTGGGCAATGCTCCAAAGAAAAAGAGAAATCAGCTGACTTCATGTTAATCACGTGAATGAAACACCACATTCATATTACAGGCAGTTCTATTTGTTGTTGAACCAGACAGCAAGAGAGATTTCTCAGTGATTCATACCAAGCCTACTTTGGCATTGATAGTGCTGCGGTAGAAAGGCTATTATTTGTCTGGGGAGAGGACTGCCTGTAAGGTAATGGCAAGTACACAGCAGCAAATGATACAGTTGTTTGAACTATTTTGTGCTATATGTTTCAGCCAGAAATTAAATGAAATCTTAATATATTTCATAAATGGTTGAGGTTTTTCTGTGTACAAACCTGAAAACCAAACCACAATTCATAAATTCAGGGTAACTATCTTTAAATTTTGTGCTGTTGAAGCAGTATTTGAGCACCTTTAGGGTGTTGTTAATCTTTCTAATGTTCAAATAATTTGTAGTTAAATCAGAATGCTGAAAAAATGTTGAAAATAGGACAGTTTGTTCTGCAAAATCCTAGAAAACCCTGGAAACTTCTAATGAGGTTTTGCTTGGATGTATTTATTTTAAAAGAAGGAAGAATGCTTTTCTAATAATCCCAAAATGAAGAAATTCTTGGTTTGACCAATGACTCCTCTAGTGACCAAGGATTCTTTCCAGCTCTTAATTCACTCCAAAAGAAAATGATAACCCGTACAATACCTTGAATAATCACACAACATAATTTGACGTAGCTTTTTAGAGAATGTTACTAAAACCATTTGCATGGTATAGTGATAGTCTTCTGTGGGATTATCTAAGAGAGTTTGTTAGGAAAACAGATAATCCCTACAGTGAAGCAGTGGAGACAAGTACTGGAATGAGGGAAAATTAAAGAAACATTTATCGGTTTTAAAATTAAAAAACAAAACACAAGTTCTGTTTCTTTTTTAGTTATATCATTTCATCTCTAATGAAATCAGTTACCAGCACCAGAGTAGTAAATCAGATACCTAATGTTGTGACAGGCTAATTGTCACCTCTCCCATAGAAGCAAGTACTGTTTTATCTGATAAGGAATGTAGCACACAGTTATCTTCTGGTGTCTCAGAACAAAAATGCAATGGCTCAGACAATACAGCAACATCACAGAATTACTAAACTCAAACCATCAGACTTGCTGCCAGAACTGTGCCGAGAGATGAAAGAGGTGATACATTAGCGGAGATGAATAATCTGGCAGTCAAGACGATGCGAGACCTCCCTCCACTGCTTAAGGCTTCTGTCAGTGCAGTTCCCGGAGCTGCTTCTGAGTCAGAAGCCATTTCTATCATCTGAGTTATTGTTAATATGTTGCTTGTAAGCAGAAATGCATGTTGATACAGAGAAATGGGAGTAGAGGTCACCTTCAGGTATGCACATAATTATTTAATAATTCTATCTCACGATAGCTCTCAAAGAGTTTATAGCTTCTGTGGGAGTGAAAGCCTACTTAAATATTTCAATATTGTAGGCTATTGTGAGCCATCCCATCAAATTAAAGACTGCCTATTCAGTTTTTTAGTGCAAGTCTGCTGTACTTACTGACACATTATAAAGTGTTGTTTTAACACTACCAAGGCCAAAATATGACTACCACAATATTAACATTATTAGTCATAAAAGATACCTTTCCCCCCCTACAATTACAAATCCTACTAAGAACAGCTCTACCAGTTTTTCTGATGCATTAGGTATTGTCTTGCTCTAATAACAGGTCTTGCACAAAGCTACTTTCCAATTAATGTTTTTGAAATGTTCACCTTAGTAACTTCTGTACTTACTCAACAGATGATACATTCTGGTTTAATTAGATGTTTTAGAAAAGACTAGGAAGCTATTATTTTGCAGGCTTATTTAATGCTAGTAGCTAGTCAGATCTACAAATGACTGATTTATCAGATCCTCCACTTCACACTTAGCTGACCGGCCTATTTCCCCCCATTATTGTGAAACCCTTACCCATATCCTGAAGCTCTGCTGTCTCATTTCACTTTCCTACTTCCTTAACTCTGCTGCATAATCCATCTGCAATTTAGATAAAAGCAGAAGAAATCTTTAACTAAAGGGCTGAGTTACCTACGTTACACTAGTAGTACATCCACAGTATTAGTCACACTGAACTGCCCCCCAAAAGCTGTATCGCAGCAGGGCCACAGGGCCCGCTGCGGGGCAGGGGATGGCACGCGGGGTTTGGCCCAGCACTGACAGGACAACAGCCTGTTGGGGTCAGCTGAAGTCCTCAAACGAGACCTGCAGGCGTGTATCGTAGTCATACACGCACAGTCACCTTTCTCTCCACTACTTTTTCCTTTTGGGGTTTATCTTCAGCACAGGCCCTAAGAAGCCCTGGCCAGGTTGGTGTGTTGGGCGAGCAAGCAGCCGTCCCAGCGGAGCGAACATCTGAAAACGCTGAACTATGGGCTCTGGCTACACCGAGGCCTCTGGCTCCTCACGCCTGCAGCACGGCCCGCTCACGAAGCCCGTCTGGCCGCCCTGGCCTCGGCAAAGGCAACCGCTGCGAGCCTGAGCGTGACGGGGAGTAGGGCGGCAGCTAAAGGCCCCTCAGCGGCACGGACGCAAGGGAGGAGGCAGGTCCCCCCGCCGGGCCCAGCACTACCGCCAGTTTAACTGGGGTCGTCCAGCTTCGAGGCGCTGCCAAGCCCCGAGCACGGCCCGGGTGAGGCGCAGCCGGGCGCGGCCCCCGGGCGAGCGGGAGCCCGGCGCTTCGGCCCCCCGCGAGGGCGCCCCCCCGGCAGGGCAGGGCCGGGCCGGGCAGGCCCCGCCGCGGGCTCACCCCGGGCAGCGGCAGCCCGGACCCTTTTCTCTGAAACACCTCCCGGGCCCTGGCAACCGCCGCGCCTGGCAACCGGGCTGCAGGGCCGGGCCGGCCGGCTGAGGCGGAGGATGAAGCAGGTAGAGGCGCCGGCGGGCGGTGCGGGGCGGGGGGCGGCGGCGCGGCTCCCCCGGTCCCTCCTGGCTGACGGGCTCCCCGCCGCAGGCGCTGGTGGATGACACCGAGGATGTGTCCCTCGACTTCGGGAGCGAGGAGGAGCTGGCGCTGCGGAAAGCAAAGATCAGGTAACGGCGGGGCGAGCGGAGCGGGCCCGGCGCGGAGGCCTCAGCGTCGCGGCGCCCGCCTGAGGTAACCGGGCCTGGGCAGCCCTTGCTGCTCCAGCTGGACCGAAATACAAGAAACTCCGTTTAAACACTTAATTCCCGTTTTTTACAGGGCGGGTGTTCAAGCGCTGGAACAGGCTGCCCGGGGAGGCTGGGGAGCCTCCGTCCGGGAGATGCTCGGTGCTGGGCAGCCAGCTCCGGCTGCCCGGGCTGGAGCAGGCGAGGCCCGTGGCCCTGCCAGCTGCACCGCTGCTGCGAGCCCCGCTGCTCGGCAGGCTCAGCGCCGTCCTGCCCTTGGAAACAGAAATTTTACATACCCAAAGCCAACCTATCACCAAAAAAAACCCCAAACCAAAACCAAAAAACCTAAAAAACCAAAACCCCAAACCCAAGCAAACAGTATTTTTGTTAGAGCTGGAGAAGCAGAGAGAGCTCTCATCTTCAGCAACGTAAGTTGTGCAGCAGAGTGCTCTGGCATTGCATTGCACACCCAGCTGAAGGGAAACAGCAAGTGGTTGGCAATAAAACTGTCATGTTTTCCTACCACAGGATGTGATGTTATGTGGAATATAGTATATCTTATCCTTGTAGCTGTTACCTGAGAAAACCCAACCCATTGATCCATCTCATCTGTCAGGTTAAGCAGTCTCCCATCATGTTACCAGAGGTGTCACTCTGCAGCTCTGTCCACACCGAGGTCCCAGGTGCCAGAGCTGGTGTTCCATCAGTGGCTTTTGAAGAATCTCCAGTCAAAGTCTGTCAAGAGAAAAGTTTTATGTCAAAAGGAATTATACATATGCATGCACTCATCAATAATGTTTACAATCAGCTTTGATTTATATTGCTTTCTTCCCTTCCACCTTGCCCCAGTTTACTCTGGTCCATTACAATGTTATTTTTCTTTGTTTACGCCTACAAGAAATATTAACATTCGTGTTAGGCTTAACATCTCTTATCCGAGATGCACAAACAAGCAATCACGTAGCTTTACAATACAATTACTCTATTTTACTAGTGTCTGGTGTAGCATTTCTGCCCTTCCAGTGCATCAGACTTTGCAACTATATGATGAATCAGTCATAACACAAGATTAACATTCCCAGAGTTGTTTTGTTTCTGTGCTTTAGCAGCAGCACACATTTTAAATGAAGGTTTATATTTTGGTGCAGGCTTGGAGAACATAGCCTAAAGGATTAAACTAAACTGGGAAATACAGCTTAGGAGTGTGTCTTGAGCACATGAGCCACAGATTCAGTCCATGGGACCAGACTAGAGTTAGCATGAAGTGAAACCACCCTGCAGTGTTTGTAGGACATCCACAGCAACAGTTACTTTACTCTAGAGATCTGTTCCTACTGGTTCATGCTACCTGGTAATATAGACAGGCAAAGTATCAGTAAACCATGCTATTAATTGATCCACTTTGTGTAGATACTTATTTCACTAGAGACTGCTCTTCTTTCTTGCTGTCATTATGACAATATTAAAAGATAATCTCATACTGAAAAATCTTTTCCTGTAGAATACAGAAATGAAACTCCTTACATTGTTCACATAGCATTTTGTTTTTATGCTTGTGAAGAATCTTGTGCAAACAAGCCTGGAACACACCCATGTGCTGCAACATTTTGTTGTCTTATTAGAGGGCATAACAACATGTTCCAATCATTTGTCTTTAACTTTATTCCAATTTCATGTATCTTGAACTTGGTTAGAATTTGCATAAGCTATGACAAGTTGTGCTTTTGTGATTCTCCAAGGTATATGCAAGTGCTCCTTAAAAGCAAAAGGTATTTAGTTAGCGGCTACTTTCATAAGAAGCTTAGGAAAAAGATAACTTACACCATCTTTGCAGTTCATTGCAGTATCAGAACATTTGATCTGGAACAGTTAGGAACATATGGTTGCTTCTTTTTCAAATCAGTCAGGTAACACAAGGTGATCAAGCCAGGGAGCCTGTTTGTTCAAAATTTGCCAAGATATATTTGAAGTACCAGACAGAAGTATAAAAAGCAGCATGCAGAGTGTTGCCATGGCACTTCTGAGCAGGTACTGGGAATGATTATCCGGTGGTTTAGTGGTGTACCTTAGGGTTGACCCAATTTGATTCCTTAATATGGGATGCAACTAAATTCATACCAGCTCATGGCTATCCTAATACGCATCATGCTTGCAAACTGAACAGAGGTTATTGTAAAAAGATAAATGGTAATCATTTAGCCTCAAGGCTCCATTTCTACACTATATGGATGTTCAGATGCAACAAGATAACTAAAAGTCCAAGCAAATGGGTTGCTACGCTTTCAGGAGCAAAGGTATGCCAAGCAGAGCCAGTGCAGAGTTTTAGTTACCTTTATCCTTTATTGGATTTGAATGAAAAAAAAAAAATAAAAAAATAAAAATCATGTTTTAAAGCCTATACTGTCTTCCATTAGTACAAGAAATCACATTAGTTTATACAATGATTTCATAATGCCATCATATTTCTGGAAATCAGCTTTTAAAAAAAAACTTTATAAAGTACAATTGAATTCAATATAAATGCATTCACTTAAGAAAAACTGTAAAGTTTTTTGTTTCAAAAGAGATGCAGATGGTTTAGCTTCAGGTTTTAAAACATAATTTTATCTATCTGGGATTATCTCCTTATTAAAAATTCTGTTTGCATATCATAGGAGCTATAAGTTTCATGTGATGGCTGTGATTTAAGAAGACACATTTGTTCTGTTAAGTGAGGAAGTGAACAGTTTATTTACTGGATTCTCTTAGTTTCAGGATTTTTTTTTTTTTTGTTTAAAGCATAAATAGGTGGGCATTTTCTGAGATTGAGAGAGTTGTCCAAAGAATGAGGTGCAAGTTTTGATATATCTCCATATCCCTCCCCTAGGACAAGAACCTGCAAGTCTCTGTCTTTGGCTCGGCTAGCTGTGTCCTTGCAAGAGGACTGATATTCCGTAGTCTCAATGAAGCGTTCAGCGCTATAATAAATGTGAGCCTCTTGCTCATGTACTGTTTTTTTTAATAAACACCCTTCAAAGCTTGATATTGAACAGATTCAGCATCCAAACAGTAATTCATCATCTGACTTCCAAAATGAAATGCTACTTCTCCCAAGTTACTTTCACATTTGAAGCACTGATATAGTTGTAAAAGCTCAGTCCACCCTGATGCGCTTTAGGGCTGCGATCTATGAATAGCTTGTATTGACGCAAGATACCACTTACGTAGTGGACTCTTGTGTCTTGTTGAATGAGATCAAGACTTGAAGTACCCAGACACTGTCTGGTTTTGACAATTCACAATATTCCCTCCGCTCCACCCACCCGCCTACCTATGGCAGAAAAAGCTCCTTTCGCTTAAAATGTCACGTGTTTAGTTTTAAGTCAGAAGAAGCTTTTGGAAAGTTTGAGGTTAGCATGAGCATGATCAGGAGTAAATATAAAGTACAGCTGTGCGTCATTCTTCCTTCTCCAGTCGTGTGTGTGTAGTACTACCAGCACAATATTGCCATTATAGAATAGATAATTACTAGAACAGTTAAACAGCTACAGAATAATAATATTACAATAACGATATAAATATAATAACTATTATAATTTAAATATAATTATATTTTAAGTTCATAATAAACGATTATAAGTGTGCATATATGTATCATTTTATTATACACAACAATAATAGAATAATAAATGTAATAGTTGAATAGTTAATTATGACCTAGGCCATACTACTGTTAATTGTTTACAGAGGTAGAGGAGCTTAATGAGACAATTGCTGACTTAAAAAAAAAAAATCTTATTCAGAAAATAAAAGTTTTATTCGCTCAGCTTCAAGGGAAGAAGGTACTTAAATGCAATAGCCTCTAGTTAATTGCCACTTCAAACTAATTAACACAAACACAACTCTACAGAATAAGTTTTTGTACTTGGCATATTACCCTGAAAATTGTACTGTGCTCACTATAGCATTCTCCAACCCCCCTGTCTTACTGTACAGGCCAATATTCCATGCCATACAGTTACTTCTTCCACTCACATTCCCCTTTATTTTGTTACAGACAAAATTTTGTTTGATGAGCAAAGCACAAATATCTAGTGAAATTAATGAACGTTCATTCATAAGAACTGTTAGATTCCCAAATTGTGCTCCCTCTGTAAAAGGAAGTGTTTGGTTTCAGACATTACATATGAAAGTTCATTTTGTCTTATACCCAACAGCTATATATTTTTTTAATTTTTTTTAGTTTCAGAGTTCCTGTTCTTGTTTTCAAAACAGTTCTGAAAGGTATAAGATCTGTCTCGATTCTTTTGTGCCTTGCAATGCTGATTTATTTTAAGAAACAATAAGGATTTTAGGGTACAGTGTTGAACACAACCACTAAATTCCTTCATGCAGTACCAAAGAAACTGGTGAAAGACTCTAGATTTTGTTTGATCTTTGAGAAAGTTTTGACATGAACAACACATTCCATCTTTTAGCTTTAGATTGAAGGTTGGCTATGGGAAATACTATTGCTTTGATAATGAAGATATACATCAACATATGAAATAATAGCAGCTGCAAACCAAAATACCATTATAGACTAGAAATAGTTGTGTTATACTACATCGTTAGCAAATACTGTAACATCCCTTCTTGTCCCATAACTTCCTAAGTGCTCTGTGTGTTTGTTTTTTTTTTTCTAGGCACCCACTGGCCACCTTTTTCCACCTGTTTTTCCGAGTGAGTGCTATTATTACCTACTTGTTCTGTGACTGGTTCAGCAACAGCTTTGTTGCCTGTTTTGTCACTATTCTCCTCCTTCTATCCTTTGACTTTTGGTCAGTTAAGGTAAGATGACCCTGAATAGTAATTACCTTTGAAAGTATTTTGTGTGCCATGAAATAAAACAAAAAAGGAAATATGTATACTGACAAAAGTGACAAACACATTGTGATTTGTTGATTTATGAAATGTCTAGCCCATTTCAATTAAGACATTTAGATATCTTAGTTACTGTTATTGTTTATCACCATGTCTCTATGGCTGGTGGGACCTGCTAATATGGTGAGAAAATTGCCTTGCCATAGGTAGATTTGTTTGTATGTTTTGCCCCTTAAAAAAAAGAAATCAAGTAATACTGGCTTTCAGTAATGCATGCCCAAGGATGTCCAAAGCTGCAATACTGCGCCAGACCCAGCACGCAGGAGCTGCAGAAGGCTCCTGGGAGCCCAGCTGTGGCACCGGTGCCCCGGTCACATGCAGGCAGGTGGGTCCCAGGGGCTCCACGTGTGGAACAAGGCTTTTGTTTCGTAGAAGCGAAGCATTGATGCATCTCCAGTACACTGAAAGCTTCTCGTATTCGTCCAGGTGCAGAAATATTTTCTTAATTTGTTTGCTTGATTCCATGCAGCTTACTTGCTTATAATTAATCTTCCATTTTTCAGTGTGCTTTTGTTCTCAGTTCTCCTCCTCTCTTGCTGAGGAAATTTGTTTATCGAGGGCTTCTCCAACTAACTGACTTAGAAAAGATACATCCTATAATTTCTTAATCAATGTTATTGTGCTAATTATCATATTAGAAGAGGAGAGCAGACCTCTAAATTTGTAGTAACCCATCCATCCTTAGTGACTGCTGTGCTCAAGCTGGCACAGCTTTTAGAACTAATTTTAGTATTTGATAAAAGAATATCATTTTCAGACATGCTGTCTTTTTTTTTTTTTTTTTTTAATGTTAGTCTCACAAGTGAATTATGCAACTGATTAATGCAGATAATTGTTTCTGTCACTAGAACGTGACAGGAAGACTCTTGGTTGGTTTGCGGTGGTGGAACCAGATTGATGAAGATGGAAAAAGCCACTGGGTGTTTGAAGCAAAAAGGGTATGTGTGTTAATGAAAGTAGGCACGGGACAAACAGAATCCATAGGAAAGGCTTCTAAATCTGATACTAAGTCAAATAAAGTAACAAATAGAGCACCTTTGTAACAGTTACTTTTTATCCAGCTTCTATAAAAGATAATGTAAATATTCAGTTGCAAGCACACCGGATTATCACATCCTGAAAGCATTCAGAACAAAACTGGTCTCGCAACATTGTTATCATATGCATCAGCAGAATCAATATTCATAGCGTGGTACTATCAATAAGAACCGTTTCTAGTAGTTCTATTTCATTTTCTAGTAAGAACATCTTGCAATAAGCACATCTTCCCATAGTTAATCCCGATGCAGAATCCTCTTCAGGAAAGATCGATGTTGAAAGCGATGCTGAATAGTTCCAATTCAGTATTTTAAAAGGGATGTTTTATTCAGACAAGAGCCTGGCAGAGCGACATTTGAAGTGCTCCTCACTAGGAGGCTCCTTCCAAGCCAGCCCAGCCATGTGCCCAGCCCGAGGCCGGGCCCGGCTGAAGCCCTCTGGCCCCTCGCGGGGAGAAGGCGGCCAAGAGGGAGCAGCCCTCCGGCGGGCGGCTCGGCGGTGCCCTCTGGCAGCCCCCCGGCCCCTCGCGGGGAGAACGCGGCCAAGCGGGAGCGCAGCCGGCCCAGCGGGGCTACACACCCTTCAGAGGGTAACAGATGTTAACGTTCTCCCTGCAATCTAAGTGAAACCTAAAGAGAGAATATAGGCAAGCCTGCATGAAAGCAAAGCAACTAGAAGACTTCAGACTTTCTTAGTTCCGTTGAGACAGTAAGCAAGAGCTTTCTTAGCACTTAAAAGCAATGGCATCCATAAAATGACCTCCTGACCTCAAAATTACTGCAAAATGAGCAAGCCTAGTTCATCTATTACAGTTTGTTAACTCTCTGGCCTGAACAAGCCCAACTCTCTCAGCCTGTCTTCAGAGGAGAGGTGCTCCAGTTTGATTAATGTGAAAATCATAGTACCACAAGAAGGAACATATAATTAGAGTGGATTGTATTTTTGTCATGGCTTATCCATGAGAAACACTTTGCCATGGCAAGGTCCTGGTCACCTACATGTGATTCTCTTACTTTGGATCCAGAGTCAGGCATTCCCCGCCTCCTTTGCCAGTCCTCTGGCAACTTTTTAAGATCTCTTCCTTTATGGGTGAATTTGCTTAGAAATATTCCAAGTCACTCACCAATAATAAGCAGCTAATTCCTGGTGTGCTGCTGATGCAACAGAGGTTTGCCCTTGAAATCCTATCTTCTGCTGAGGTTTGCTGGAAGAAAAGTAATTCTTACACTTACATTCCAAACATCACAGCTCCCCTCTCCTTTCTTTGGAATGACTGCAGCCTTTTGTGAGCTCATCAAGTTAGCTAGGTCTTTTAGGTGCAGCGTTCTCAGGTGTACTGACTTTTTTTTCTCTTAAATAGTTAGTGCTAATGCAATGTCACTGTTGGGTAATTTGTCAGTAATTTGGGATACAGGTGATTAAACCCTTTCAGTGGCTCAGAACATCCATCTTAGGCAAGATAGAGTAACTTAACGGTACTTACACGTTGGATGCCGTTGTCTGCATCATGATGGACGAGTCTTATTTTTACATGGAGAATTCAAGATACTGAAAATGAAATAAAAGGCTTTTCAGTTTTCAGAGTGGAAGAGTACATAGGGTTTTCTTTTCCACTTGTGAAGCTTGTATTTCAGAAGCTAGCACTAGTGGTGGTTGAGTAGTCTGAGGTTTGGAGTGAGACTTTGAATTCTGGTCTCCTAGGAACGATCAGAACGTTCTGAACAATTGTCTCTTTTGTTTCTCGTTGGAGGTTAACAATGAGCCTTGCAGCGTACATAGAGCCACGTGAGTTGTGCTGACCTGAAGAAATCTTCAACCAGGGCTTTTTGCAGCCTGCTTTGAGTTTTTTTCTCTCCCTGAAGAACACAAATAGAGCATCACGAATAATGATGCCGCTTTCAGGGAGGTGCCAGCAGTTGCTATACTGTCCAACACTAGTATTACAGAAGGGGAATTTCTGAAGCCACAGTTCTTAATTTATGGAATCCCAGTGGACTTCGTCAGCAAAATTGAAGTGTTAGTTTACATAACAGAAAACTAAGCTTCACGCAAGATTTAAATTAAGCTTAGATAGGATGTTTTTAAGAAAATGTATGGAAATGGGCACTGTTATGAGAATTCCATTGTCTGAACTGGAACCAACTGATAAATCCCATGGGGGATCTTTAAAGTTTGCTTGTTAGCACTTGCAACAGCTCACTGCAATTTCCACATGAGATACTATAGCTTTTCTGATACTGCACTCATTTTTCCCCCCCTACTTTTGATTGTATGGGGGAACATGTCACGAATCTACACTACAGACAGTGACGTGCTCACACTAAAGTTCTGCTTGTAGCACTGTCTTCTGTTTCACACTTCTCTAAGGCCTTGCTAAAGTTTGAATCTAATTTCAAAGTTAATTTAGTATTTCTGAAGTTTCAAAGCAATTGTCAGCGTAACAGAACTTTGACTTTAAAATACTACTAATCTGTAGTGTTAGTGGGAGCTATCATTGACAAAAGGGATAATTATCTCATTTAAATATGAACAGAGGCCAGAACATTTTGAAAAGAAAATGCTGTCATGTACAGTAGGGCAGCAGGCAGAAAACTGCTTCTCTTTGTATTCAATCTTCCTTCCATGCATATAAGAAGTGAAATTTAGGGAAAGAAATAATTTTGTCCATTCCTCCTCTGCTGATTTGTTATTTATTGTGGGTTTTGTCTTTGTGACTAGTAGTTTCAATAATTTTCTTTCTAGGTGCCTACAATAGCTGCCTCAACTGAAGCTGAAGCTCGAATCTTTTGGCTTGGTCTCATTATCTGTCCAGTTATTTGGACAGTGTTTTTTTTTAGCACCTTGTTCTCCTTGAAGCTGAAATGGCTGGTAAGTCTGGGGGTACTGAAAGACCTACAGCTGACAGACAATGTTAGCAGAGGAAAAACCCAGATCTCTTAGTTTCGCAACAGTCTTTGAACCAAATCTTCCAACGGTACAAAAATTGCACTAATAGCCTCAACAAATCAGAGGATTTTTCTGCAGTCAAGCCCTGCACTCTGGAACAGATTAGGAATTTTTAGCCCTACTTCTACTAGGTTATTGGATGTCAACTCCTTCATCTAACTCGAGAACCTTAGGTGGTTGGCAAAATTACAGACTTCTTTTTAACTGTAGCAACTTATTTTTCCCCAACTTATTTTGGTCAAAGGAAACTAATAGGAGAGGACAAAAAATGAACCAGTGATGCTGGTTTTCAGGTTTTCACATCTCCTTGGGACTTGAATGTTACTTGCTCTTAAAAGTAAGGATTTTAGATCTCTGGTACCATTCCCTTTTGAAAGAACCAATATCATAGTGCTTAAAACCTTGATAAATTGAGCTATAAGTATGTATTTTATAATTACTGTATTTATAAGCCATCTACTCTGCAAAAAAAGAGAAAAACTTTACACATTTTTCTAAATACAAGAGGAAATTTACCCCATATATTGCATTACATTATTTTTGTCTATGAAATCTTCATGTTTTCCCCTGTAAACATGAAGTGCTTGGATAATCACCACAGAATTCATTTTGTCAAGTTCCTAGCCATACTGAGTACAATTTCTTAATTCAGTTTGAAAAGATAAAAAGTGTCTTGGACATCTACAGCTGCATAACCAGTAACAGCCAAGATTACATTTTATTATTAAATGAAAGAGGAAATTCAGCTATGGGTACGAATCGATTGCAAATCATTAACTGCTTTCTGGTGCCCAAAATGACATAGCTAAACAGGCAATAATTAAACTTAAACCAGCAGTCTTCCTCCACGGCTCCACCTTTGTGTTTGGAAACCAGAGATTGTTTGCTAAACTAAGAGCTGGTTGGAGAAGGAACCCTAACTAGCACTGGAGGCAGGTTGCTCAGGTGCTTGTAAAAGGCAAGTTACACACATGAGGATACGATAGATTCCAGGAAACTATTTCTGAGGCCAAGGAAAATGTTTTTTGTAAGTTGTTTCATTAGTCCATCAGATGGGTTCTGCCTGCTGCTAAGCCTATAGTACCACAAAAGGATCTAATTATTTTCACTGCCTGTTAATGCTAAATATTGATTCCTCTCTGTAAGTTACAGCATCTTATTTGTATACAATAAGGCATTTGTCAGGTAACCAAGCCTGCAGGTTTGCTGTGTATCTGGATACGAAACTTTTAGATACAAATCAGGCTTAAAAAAAGTGAAATGATTATGGAATCAGTTGAATAGGTACTTTTTTGAATAAGTGCTTTTAGGAAAGTGAAGAAGTCTTTCAAGATACAGAATGACCAAAAATAGTTGTATCAGTGTTTTGATAAAAAGAGAGGCATTTTGTAAAAAGGAACTATTGTGTTTACATTTGATGTGATTGGATCTCAAAGGTCATTTATTATTAGAAGGAATATCCCCCTCTTATAGCATACATGCGTATCTAAATAGTATGTATACATATATACACACACGTGTGGATATATATTCTACACATGCAGTCTATAGATAGCAGTGTATTTGCCCCAGCTGAACTATTTTTTTGTCCGCAGGCTCTTGTGATAGCTGGGATCTCCCTCCAGACTGCTAATTTATATGGCTACATCCACTGCAAATTAGGAGGACAAAAAAGCATCAGCAGAGTAACGTCAAGGTTTTTTGTCAGAGCAGATGTCCCCAAGAGTAAGTACCGAGCTGGTCCGTCAGCCCCAGCCCGTGAAGTGCCACAGTGACCTGCCTCACACTGTTAGTTTTGGCTCTTCCTGGGTCTTAGTCCCTAAAATAACCCCTGGCAGGGCTATCCTGTTTCTCCATAAGCCTCTCTGGCGGAACTCGCTCGGAGGGGCCGTGCCCCACGTCACTTTGCTCTGTGTTCAGAAGCCTGCTGGAGCCTCACAACTGAGCTGCTTCCAAGGCCCATGAAGTGAAATCCTGGGAAGGATGCCTTCTGAGGTATTATAATGCCTCCGCCGAGGCACAGCTGGGAGAGCTATCTTCAGTCCTCAGGCTTCCACCAGGCTCTTCCCCGCTTTTTATAGAAGACTCCTGCATACTAGGCTATGCTAACACCCACGCTTCCTGTGTTCATTCTGCAGGACAGACAAGGAGAATTTCAGAAGACCGCATTGAAGAACATGGGAAGACAGGCACTAGATAATCAAATAAGGGAGAACTAAAAGGATGAGCAGTGAAAATACCCATCTCTGAAAGCTGTTCTTCATATGAAGATATTTGAGTAAAGCTCTTCTAGAATTATGCCTGCATGAAATAATAAGGATTTTATGTCATTTGTGTTGGAGTCTTTAGATTCTGAAAGGGTTAGAGCCTTTGTTACTTACTTAGAAGTTTCATCAAAAAGCAGTTTGTATAAGGCACAAAAACAATGCTTACAGTTTATACAGAGCACACTTCTTTAAGAAAAAAAAATCTGTCAACTAACCTGGAACTGTGGGATTATCTTAACCAAGAATTAGAATGCACTCAAAAGAGTATGCTTATTTTATCTTGGAACTATGATAAACAAAATCAAACTGCCTTTCCCTCTTGTACACAATACTGATTTCTCAGAGCTTTGATTCCTCAATAAAAAGAGGAATTACAATCACAAAGGGCCTCTTATTTATTAAAGATACCGAATGTTTATTTTTCAGCGTTCAGGCTTAGGGTTGAGTAGAAGAAAGAACAAAAGCCATGTAGCACGGTCACGCAGTACTTGTGTGAAGCAGCCCGTTATGTATAAATAGTTAAAATATGTTAATCTTATTCTGATACCTATAATAAATGAAATATTGTGCTTGTACTAGAATTAACTTGCCTAAACTCTAGTAGGTTTTTATTTTAAAACTGGTGCCAATTATAAAAAAAGGAGACAATACTACACTGAATTTCACTCTAAATATAGATCTTTTCCACTGAAAGGAGAGCTACTTAAATGATGGTACTCAGTAAGAGAGAGAGGGGGCGTTACAATTCATCCCAGCGCAGACAGCAGGCCAAAGCCTACTACATGTGCATAGTAGATGCATTAGGCACAACGCCCCAACGTCAGCGAAGCATGTTTTATATTCAGCTTTCTAAATAAATGTTGTATACGCATGTCTTCAAACACCAACTTCATGTTCAGGTTATTAGAACTATGACAGCGGATGCAGACTGCGCCTACGTAACGCAGATGAAGACTCAGCTCTGTAGCTTTCTAGCAAGCTCTGAGATCACCTGTCAACTACAAGAATCTTGAACTACGGAAAAAAACTAAGGCAAGGACATTTATATTAAGAATTTATTTGCAATATACAAAAAGAATACATTCCTTCTATTAAATCAAGGCATAAGTTACTTTTCTATAATTAAACATGAGCTACATTTTTATTCCATTCATAGATTAGATAATCTTTTCTTCTTGAAAATGGTGTTGATCACAGTATTCCTGAATTCCTGCAAATACAGGGAAAGAGTAATACAAATAATATTTCAGTTGCACATCAGGAGTTAGTTATCGCTGCGTCACTCTGTCCCCTGTTAGCACAAATATCACAAGTTGGGCTTTTATCACAGTGAAAATGGCTTTAGGAATTTCCCAGCTGTTTGCATTTTTAAGCTGCACACCACCAGCTGTTTAGGTAGTTTTTGTATGGGTTTTTTGTGCAATTACAATTAGAAGTGGAAGCAATAATTAGCCAGCTGTATCATACTCAGCTCTGCTGAGCACCCCTCAACAGGCCGGCTTGAGAATCTTAGAACTCTTCTGTGAGAGCAAGGAGAGACACATCTTTTCTGAAAATTAACGACTGAAGTGAAACATTGAAACCAGTTATTAAACACAATTCCGTTACTGCTTTAAAAGCCTGTCGTAACTGATGCCCAGAAGAAGTGAACACAGTATTTGCATCTGTTACTTTCATAATTGCTACGCACATCTACTGTTTTTATTATTTGTAGCAGAGTAACGTAATTGTTTAGCAGCTTTATATACTGCAGAAGCGCTCAGAACTGAGAGGATTCATTTGCACAGTGATTTTCAGACTTACTTTGAATGATACTTCTGTAAGATGATGTAGCTGGAGACTCAGGTGCTTCAGACAAGAAAGACTGGCCTTTGTCACAACTTTTTCCTTGAGGGACAGGCAAAAACATGAAAGCAAAGTAACGGGAAAAGATGAACTTTTCTTTATTTTACCCTTTATCCCGCTACCACTTATACCCTTCCAAAGAGCCACTTGTGTCTATTCCTTTTACAAAGCCCTGATGTCAGTAGCGTAACTGGACCTACAGCTTACAGTCTTACACAGGAATACTATTAGCAGAAACCTTCAGTCATGATTTTGGAAGTTCTGACCTGTTCCTTGACGTCATTAAATCGAGTATTAATTGCTAATAGCTAGTGGGCAAGGAACCAAGCCATCTCACTATCCACAACAGAATTTGGGTGGTGCCAGTAACAGTGAAGTTAAAGCACTAGTTTTAATGCTTAACATTTACAAGATACTATTCTTTGCAGTGGTTATGGTTTTATTCAGACTGCACTTCCAGGCGATTACACCAAAGAGAAAGACATGTTGTACTTCGAATATGATTATACAGCTGAAAAGATGCATAATCTAATCTTAATCAAGATTAAGTTTCAGGCTAGGGAAATTATGCTAGCACTCTCCTCTCTTCACACCGTGCTATGTCGCAGTTTCAGTAGCTTTTGGTTCGAAAAAATTTTTTATCTAAATGTGGATATTTACCTAAGAGACAAAATGTTTAATATTCTAATTTATCAGGGTCCCAGTCAGGGTTTTCCAGTCATAACATCAGTATAGGAGGAAAAACTTGTTTTAAATGTAGTGCAATACAGTAGCTTTACCTATTTGAGGATCTAGAGGCACTTTACCCAGGAGGGAAACATTTAAGTTCTGGCACATCTTCTCTGCACCTCCAGTAGTCGGGGGAAAGATCTGAGATTCATTCTGGGACAAGGTGCAAATTAGAGTTAAAATACTGCAATTCTGAGAACAAGGCATTTTTGGAGCAATGTTTTATATACAAACAATATCAAGATAAAAAATGCTGTAAGATACAGGTAGTCTTACCTTACACTTTGGACATATAAAGCCACTCATATTTTCCACAACACCTATGATTGGCAGCTTCACTTTGTGGCAGAAGTTGATCTCCTTCCGAACATCCTGAAGCGATACTTCCTACAAATATTAGGAAACACTGCTATTTTGACTGTAATGTTTTGATGCTGAACCCATGCTATTTTAAAGAAAGTTCACAATGAATTATTACTGCTCTCTCTGTATTTTGAAGAATGTAAACCTACGTTATGTACTCTAGCAACAATTCTATGAGTAGCAATAGGGCAGGTACAGCAGTTCCAGCCTACTGAATGTGGTTCTGTTGTGAAATCTGACTTGACTCTGGTGAAGATTCAGCCATATTTATGTTTTATTTCCTATATTAATCTCCTATCTTTCGCTCTCTAAATGTAACTTTTTCACATTTTCAGTTTACAGCCCCTTGGTATTCTCAATAGAGCAGGCAAGGACAAGAACCGCCAGGCTTGCATTTGTTACCGCTTTTCCAATCGAATTTGAAATAGCTTATCATGCCCTCAGACTTTTCACATATATGCCTGACCTCATTCAGTTCTCCTGTTCCCTTCTCCCTCCCTCACCACCTATCTGATACCGCCCTCACCATTTCACTTCCTTTATATTTTAGTCTTTCAGCTGTTGTGGAAATACCAGGTGTCTTTTGCTAGTTTGATCTCCTGTTTCTTTCCAAAACAGGCATTAAACTTGAATCTGAATTTGGCGTATTTTGAGTTTCAGATCTCCAGGGGCTGATTTTTCTTTTAAAAATGCACATCACAAAGTTGCCTACTGAGGCAACAGGCTACTTCACGTGGTGTCAAACAGTGCACATCTTAGCACTTAAAAAATAAACTTCTTACTGACTTCTGAACATTAAGCTGTTGGTGAGTACGTTACAAATTTGCAGCGACGCGAACTCTAATCTCAAAGAAGGAAGTGAAATACTGCATTTCCCTTCACCGCGCAGCTTTTGACTGTGAACTGCTCAGTGTTTTAGTTACCCGCTCAGATCCCCTACTCCACTGAGACACCCATCTAACTCCTAAACCGGCCAGCTGTAGGCACAAAACAAGAAAGTCAACTCCCTTAGATTCTGTACCATCGTTTCTCTGAAGTTAGAGACTCTAAACCAAGGCTTGGCTTTAACTGCCACGATGCTTCTATCAATAGAAATTAAGTTGTCATACCTGAGGAGTAGTGATTATAACAGCGCCATCTATGTGCGTCGCACTGAGATACTGCACAATAGATAAGTGTTCATCTGATGTTCCGGGAGGCGTATCTACAATCAGGTAGTCGATTTCACCCCAGTCCACGTCACGAAGAAATTGTTTGATCAATCCTGAAAGAAAGGATAAGAATATGGAAAAGAGAAAAAAATATCTCCCTATATTTCAAATTTTAGAGTCTACTTCAAATTTTATAGTCTAGGTATGCAGATTCTTCTAACTTATCAACTTAAGTGCAGAAATGCTTATTTTGCCAAGGCTTTAAAAACAAACAAAACAAAACAGTATTTGACCTTCTAACTTCATCAAATGAATATGTTCAACTAAAGAAAATAAGTAACCATTCACTCATTTTTTCCTCTAGCTAACTATACTACATTTACATTATTAATTAAACAAGCTCACGACACTAAATCTTTCAAGTACGTAAATTGTTGAAAACACTTGATACATACCATTTTTTTTTGGTCCTCTCCAGATGACAGCATCATCGGGGCTACTAAGCAAGAACCCCACGGACATGACACCTAAGTTTTCTTCAACATACTGTAAGAGAAGTAGAGAAACTCAGTAGAGCGTACAGAACAATAAGGAAAGAGTAGAGAAACCAACTCTAAACCCAGATTTTATAGAAAAAGCAGGTTGGGAGGGGGGAACAGTAAGAAAACAAAGGCAGAGAACCTTATGTTTCTCTTTCATCAAAGAGCATTGAAAACTACAATTTTTGTGCAACACTCACCAACTACATTCACAGACTGAAAAAAAATCCAGTTGTAGTAAGATTTACAGTGGTTTACAGAACAACTGGAGACAGTGTAAGGATAACAGCAGCTTTCCCTCTCAGCATCACCTGTCTTTTTAACAGCATACACACTAAAGGTGATCTTCTGACAACCAACACTCCTGCAAAACTTTCCCTGTGTTTTCTAAAGACTAGTGAGGTTTTTCTTGGGTGTAAGATACTTTTTGTCTGTCATTCATTGAAAAGGTGGCATGCTGTACAGCCGCATGATAACCAAAAATAACGCAATCAAGTAACTTATATTTATTGCCCATAGTATAGTAAGACAGCCAGTAAACAAGAGATACTTAAAATAATGCAACTATTTTAGAAATGTAGTAGTAGTATGATTAACAAAAGAAATTTAACTCTCTGATCGATATAGCCTATATCCATATTCTATAGAATCTGGATATTTACATCATTAGAAAAAGAATTAATGGAAGTGCCCGCTGCTCCTCCCTCACGCGTTTTCCACCTTCGAAGACAGCGCCCAACCCAAACAAACCCAGCAAACTTCCTGAAACTGTTAGAGCAGCTTACCACCGGAGACCATCCAGATCCACTCTGATGAACCTGAAAATTGAAGTGACACATGAAGTTACATTAGAAACAAATACAGACATTACATAAAGTGTGAATGTAAGTCAAAACCGGGCAAATAGCTATCCTGCCTATAGGTACAATACAGCTTTATAGGGGCAGCTGCGTTAAAAACTGCAAAAGGGCCAGATCTCCATCAATAAGTGAATAGTAACCGCGGCACCCTTTTGCAAGAAATTTAGCCATAACTTTATTTATTTATATAAAATATTCTAGAGCTGATAAAAAGAATCATGCTAACATTACTTAAGTTTTAAGTAATCACAAATATGCGGCCAATATGCAGCAAAAGTTGGTTTGCAGAACTGGTCATCCTGAGAGCAGACAACTCTTTTACAAACTGAATGATGCTGAACTTCTCCATCTCACCTTCTTTATTTCCCTACCCGTTGCCACACACGCTTCACAATAAGGAGTCCTTTTAGAAGCCTTAAGTCTACAAAACCCTAAACCGTTAATGAAAAATTGAGCAGAAATCCTTTAAGGAATGTGTTTGAGCTTTCACTTACCTGTTCTCCTTCTAGACCCATCATTTTAGGGATTGATGGCCCACAGATATCTATGTCCAGCAGAGCAACCTGGAAAACAGACCGACCAACCCACCCCCTGGAAACAGGCTTGCACAGGACTGTTTCCAAAGTCTAGATCACGACACAAAAACACTGTCGCGCACTTGGCACGGGACGCAAGTTCAAACCCTTAAGGGGCACAGGACCGGCGCGGCCATACCCCCGCGCGGTGATCCCAGCCGCGCCGCGGGGCAGGAGCCCGGGGCACCGCCCGCAGGTGCCCGCCCCGCCAGCTCCTCCCGCCCGCGGCTCCGGCACCCCCCGCGCAGCCCACCTGCTTGGCCTCGTCGGCCGCCAGCCCGTGAGCCAGGAGGGCGCTGAAGGTGCTCTTCCCCACGCCGCCCTTGCCGGAGAGCACCAGGACCGTGTGCTTCACCGAGCGCAGCCGCTCCCGCAGCTCCGCCGCCTCCGCTGCGGGGCGACACGGCGGCGGTCAGCCGCGGCCTGACCACGCCCCCGTACCACGCCCCCACACGCCCCGCCCCCCGCGCCTCAGCGCCCGCCCCCTCAGGGCCTCCCTTACCCGGGTCCGGGGCGGCGGCGCCGGCAGCGCAGAGCCTCTGGTTGGGGCATCCCTGGCAGGCGGCGGCCCTGCCCGCCTGGGCGCTGCTGGTCCCCGGGCAGTCTGCAACGGACAACGAGAGCTGGAGCACGAGTGCCGGCGGCGGCCCGCCCGCCCCGCCCGCCCCGCCGCGCCCCTCACCCTCCGGCCGCGGCCCGCCCGCCGCCTCAGCCATGGCCCCCGCTGCTGCGTCACCTCCGCCGGGCGCGAAAGGGGCGGGGCTAGGAAAGGGGGCCGCGTGCCGGCCGCGCATGCGCCGCGATACCCGCCGCCGCCAGGGGGCGCTCCGCGGGGGGGGCCGATGGGGGTCGGCCCGAGGCGGGAGCGCGGCCGCGGTGGGGGGCAGCGCCGCTGCGCACACGGCGCTGCTGACGCCCGCCCGGCGCGTCCTTCCCCCGGCTGGGCCGGAGGGGGCACGCAGCCGCGCAGAGCTTGCGCTCGCCCGGGCCGCGCTGCCGCAGGCTGTCAGCACCGACCGCGGCGACCGGCGTGCACACGCACCCCGGGAGACCCGCACGGGGGCCGGGTCGGTGAGCGGGATGAGACTCATGATGGACAGCAGCCTGGTTTTAAAGCCACACCGACATTTCTCCACTATAACTGCACTAGACGGAAGCAATTGACAGCAGCGGCACAAAACGCGGCCCGCAGCCCGCCCGAGGGGAGCCCGGGGGCCCGCGCCGCTCGCCCAGCTCAGCCACTAGACGGAGACGTACGCCAGCAGTTGAGTCCGCTTACTTCCGAGCACAGTACTGTGCAGCTGCCAAGGAACGCATGACAGATTAACACGCTTTACTTGGGCGTTTCAGAAGTTTCACACCTAGGAGATTTTGTACCATTTCAGTAAAATCATGCCATTCCTACATTTCATAGCAATTTTGAATATATTAATCTCTGCACCTTGCTGGTAGACAATTTCTAGTAATTGAATGGGTACATTCATTGGGAAGTTTATTCTGCCTTAACTTGGCCAATCAACCTTCTGAGCAATCAGATAGCCACTGCATTTGGTACGTAAAAATCAATGAAATAAATTAATAAATTAATTTTCCAAGCCAAGGAAGCGTGCACCAGCCCGTGATGTAATCTGGACTTTATTACTGGCCCCTTGATCCCAACCACTGCTCCCTTCCTGTCTCTCCCACGGCTGGTCCCGAGCGTGGCCTTGTCGTCTCTTCCACCCGTAACATCACAGCCGAAGAACTCAAGTACAGATTGCAAACATCGGTGATTGCCCCTTGTACTGCTCCTCTCCCCAGCACACGCTGACAGTGCGCCCGGCTAAACGCTGTGCATGTGAACTGCAGTTCAGCACACCCGGCTAAAACGCTGTGCGTGCGAACTGCAGTTGTCAAACTGAATCACCCAAAGGCACCAACCGAGAATCCCCAGCAGGGGACACCTTACCAACACTCAGCAAAAGACAATTCCTGCCTCAAAATGTTTCCAATCTACATAGAAATGAGCACTAAAGTCACGGAACCATATTTAGTCTTATGAGGAGGAAAATGTTTTTCCAAGATCTTTGACGATCTTTTCGCCTTCCCTTCATTTTCCCGTTACCTATGTATGAAGTTCTCACAATACTGTTATGATTCAACCAGCGCAGAGTCCCAACCATTGTACATGCAGCACCAGCCACCTGAACGGCTGTTACCTGAGTAAAGCTTTGGGGTTCAGAATAAGGCATTAAATAGTGTAACCACTGTGCTTTGGAAAAATGCACACAACACGTTCACGTCCTTTAAAGAAGTTTTCAGTTTTTCTCCTGGAGATGCATATAACAGGTATGAGCCTCGAAACAACAGTCCGTCTTGTCCTGGTTACTTCCCGTGAGACCGACTGACTTACTCCTGAGGCAAGGCCCATGAATTCTAGTTTAAAAACCACTGATGGTCACTCAAGCTTGAGAGAAAGGCAGGTCGGGGCCGTGGTTTTGGCAGAACTGTGAGTGAACCAGCACGTTTCCTGCTCATAAAGCCTCCTTCTATTGCTTTGGTTGAGCGTGCTGTAAAAAGGGTATTTTTCTGATTTCAGCACAGTCAGGAGTCTCAAGTATTCCCATTTCTAACTGATTAGTCCCAAAACTTGATTGTTTTAACATACAAGTGTTTAAGTTACTATTTAAGGCGGTCTCACCTTGGAAACACAATATATAGAAAAGAATATCTGGTAATATTTGGAAAGGTAACAGCACATTCTGGTGTTAAATCTGTCTTTTTGAGAGAAAAATACCGCAAAGTTACCTTTTATGAACATGCTCCACTTCAACAACCACAAGCTTTTTAGAAAGAACACTCGGGGGGGACGGGGGACGGGGACGGGGACGGGACCCCACCACAAAAACTTCTGAATAACTGTCCACCTACAAAAAAACCCTAGACAAAAAAATCTTAAAATACATTCAGTTAAGGTATTTGAGGAGTTCAGCCTCTGTTTTTCAGCCATTAATAAATGGCTACTGCCCATTTTCCATTTCAAGTATATTTACCTCAGGTAAATGCTCATCAGCACTGGATACTCGTACAACTTCTGTACTTACTGCTCTGTAATTATCTTCTATGGGAAACTAATGAAAAAAAAGGTTATGTGGAAGCGGATCCAAATGTTCAAGCAAATTCAAATGTCTGGGGTGGGAGGAACTGGCCCGTAAGACGTATCTGAGAAATTTATACTGTACCTTCCCTATGAAAAATTTGGCTCTGTTTTAGACCACATCTCAGTACAGCACTTTTAAGTCTGTGCTTCCTTTCAAACATATGGATTAGATTCACTGATGTCAGCAGGACTTTCCACATTTTAAATGGAGGTACGTGTTCAAATATTTTTCTTTCGGGGCCAACAGATCATTTCCTGTTCCTGAGGTTATATAGAACATTCCCCACAAAAAGCACCAGAAAGGAGAAGTAAATCTCTCCCTCAGCACCCCTCTTCCTCCGAGCCAGCGAGGGCTCTTCTTGCAGGGGTTTCTGGGCAAAAGATAGCCTTTACAGTGTTTGAGTCGGGCTGAACTCAGCGGTGAGCTCTGCCAGCACTCTTGCAATCTCTCATGCTCAGGAATAACTTTACCCTCCTGGGCAGCTGCTGAGAATTAGTTCCATCAGTTGTTGCAAGAGGAAAGTTTTTTGTGTGCGTGAGCATTCGCAGTATCAATCTTACCCTGTTTATACACCCCGGTCTGGTGCCTGTGCACTGTGTGTGGCTCCACTGCCCGTACCTCACCTCCCTACACTTAGCACTTACATTTGTATATATTTTAAACATCATAAGCAGATAAATTTAACTTACAATGACCATTTATTTAAAAATACTTCTACTTTTTTTAGCTGGGGTGTAATGCCATGCTAGCTTTCTGAGAGAGGATATGCTGTAATGTAATGCATATATATACATATATATTTTATTCCCCCAAGTTGAGAAAAAGGTTAACAAGCTGTTTCATAGTTATGTATCTGGAGAAGAAGAAATGATGGCAATTGTCTTGCATTCAACCTAGAAGAAATCTGTGCTGATTTAAGGACTCTTAGGATAGCGAAATACAGTGCCTAATTACAAATAATTATTTATGTTCAAAATTCTTGGCACAGAAGATAGGTCACAATGCAATTTTAGAGCACTGGATTTCAGAAACAGTTTTTTTGCCAGAGAGGCCAGAAGGCTGAAAGGGAAAATGAGAAAAGTAAGTTCTCTGAGAAGTTACTCAACATTTTAAACTGGAGAAAAATCATCATCAGGGGAAGGTCTCTCTCATCTTTTACACTTTTTATGGAAGATGAATACAGTTGAGGGGAAGAGCAAAGCCCAAGGTAGTTATACTTTTTTTTGTCCATTTGGATCAAACCATCTGCAGAGATCACTCGACAATCATAAGAGATGACTCCCAGAGTGTGTTTCGGTTCAGAAGGGTTGTCTCCGCTGCTGCATTTCCCTGCAGCCACGAACTGATATATGTGAACCACTCTGAGATAAAGCTTTTATTTTGTTTCGCTCAAGGTAAACTCACTGAAGGCAAACCTACACACCTATCCAGAGTGAGCCTTTGGCAGATCCCTCTGCACTATAAGCAACTGGTCTCACATCGTGTCTAGACCCCTGGGTCCCAACACGCACAGCGCTGCTCTGCAGGGGAAAGCACTGCTGCTTTGTGGGCAAAACAACAGGTCCTAGGACAGGAGGTACGAAGGGAGGCCCCCCGGAGCACCAGGACCCGGGCGGGTTTCAGCCTGCTGGCAAGGTGGAACAGCCCTTGGAACTCTGTGACACCTCTGCTGTGTCACAAGGCGCTACGCAGTCCCGAGAAGGGTGGCAGGGCCCTGGGGCTGCTCAGAGTGGCTGCAGACGCTGGACAGCCCGAGGGCGGCTGCCTGAGCCCCGTGCAGGATGGAGTTTCTGGGGACCACGCAGCTAGCCAGTTACTGTGGCACAAGGAAGAGCTGCCTGTTCCCGGATCTAGCTCCCACCAGCACCACCAAGGACACCTATCAGTCCTACTACCTACCAGGCTACCGCCACCTCAGCTCCTGGAAGCCCAGCCTGCTTCACAAAGTGGTTTCAGTGCCTCCCAGCTCTGACAAGCAATTTAATCCCACTGGGCGGCCGCCCACTGTTCTGCCTGCATTGCGCTCTACCCTGCACGCCCGCTACAGCACTCGTGACTGGCACCACACGAACATGGTTCAGTTAAAAGGCTCTGAAACCTCCATGTACTGTGCTGGTAGACTGAACACGGATTCAATGAGACTGATGCAAGATAAGGATCAACTGACTTACCAGATGCAAGAGAACAGTAGAAGAAACCTGGGAGAGAGGATCTCCAACATCGATTTCTGGAGATCTGAGCTCATCTATGAGCTAGAGTGTCTGCTGAAAGAGACCCAAGCCTTGGAAACAGCAAAGAAAAGGCTTGAATGTGCTGTAGATGAAATGCAAGGACCACTGAAGGTAGGTTTGACACAGCTAGTTATTTCATGACTGTACTGCGGGATGGGTAAAGAAAATGGCTTTATCTCTGTTGAATACTAGTATGACTTTTGCTGTTATTGTCAAGACAGATCTTGGTGAAACATTACCCTTAGTAAGAAGGAAACCTGGCCACCATGGGCTTTATATATAAAAGTCAACAAAGGAACCTATCAAGACACTTCTATGCTCTCTTTGCCTTCCTTTCTGCTTGAGGCTCCAGGAGGCTGAGTCTCCCTCAGGCACTGGCTGGCCAGCTCAGCACATCACAGGAGAGCAGAAGACAGCCCTCTAAGCTGCAATATCCCAATATTCTTACCTAGCTCTGAATCTTCTGCTATTTTCACTTAGGATGGCATATCATTTTTATTACATTTTGAAGTTCTCCAGAATCTTAAAGGCAAATTAATTGCAACAGAAAAAGCCACAGTAATCTAAGTGTCAATGAACGATGCTAGCAAAAACTCAAAACATGCAAAAACTAGAGTCAAAGTTCTCTCATAGACATCTGGAATACTGCTGATGGAAGCTATGTCTATCATGTTTCTAGGCAAGTACAAATAGAAAACCAAAATTCAGTATGCAATAATGACTTTTTTAGTTGTATCTGTACTGATTCAGAGTGGCAGGCTAAGGATGCTTTCTATTCAGGGAACATTTTCTGCTGAAAGGCTTTGTGCCAGCTAATGCTGTTTCATTTATTAGCATGGTTCTAAACAAGTGGATGAGACATTCAGAGTAAAGTTAACCTGCTGGGGCAGGTTAACCGAATTCCCTATTCGGTGACCGTAGTTATGCAGTCATTCTCTTGTACAGGTATGAAACTTCCAAACTTTGGCACTGGGTAAGGGAGGATGAAGGGAGATGAGATTAAAGGGGTTTGCTATGGATGAGCGTAGAACACCACAGGTGTTTTAATCCACACAATTTACAATAACGCTTGGGCATGCTGAGATGTAGGCCTTGCTGCACATTAATAAGCAGCTAATCAAATGGCAGCTATGGTGGCAGCTAATCCTTAAAAGTACGTATTAACAGGTTAGTAGGAATGAACCACTAAGATGGATCAGTTGAGCGCAATGAAGCCACCTCCTGTTCCCTTCCACCCTCAACAGAGGGTCATTACTTGACATGTCAGCTCTGTGGCCCCTTCAGCAAGGTTCAAGGTTTCACTCCACAACACAGTACTGAGCCTATTGCAAATGTTCCTTGGTTTGTTGCAGGTAGCCCTAGAATGCTTGTACCACCGTGAGAAGCGGATGGGTATAGACTTAGTTCATGACAATGTGGAAAAGAACCTCATAAAGGTAAGATCAGACTTACCAGTTCATTTTTCAAACTGTGGAAATAACTAAACTCCAGCTAAATATTTATCAGAGTAAAAAAATTGCAATAATTTCTTCCTTTCATTCATTTGGAAGACTGGGTGGGGGAAAAGAGGAAGAAATTTGGTAAAACTATATGTATTGGGGAGGGTTAATGTTCTATTCATCCTTCCTAGAGCAAAAGGAATAGCCTAGCATCCTTGTGAGGTCTTGTCCAGTCCTATCTTCCCTGACCCTATAAAACAAGGTAGAAACATTTCTCAAGATTGTTTTCTGGGCCACGGTCTATAAAATCTCAGAAGTTCTTAGGGCTTACAATATAAAATGCTGGTTTACAGCCTTGCTATACATATAGCGTTACTGAACAAAGAAAACGAGATGGATAGCAGTGATTGGTAAATCTTTTAAATAAAAAAAAAAAATCAAAACATTTTGCTAACATATTTGAAAGAAGTCATATTGGATGTGTATGAGAACAAAAATACTAGGAAAGAACATCCTGGGACAATGGCATTGCTTCCAGCACTTTTCTGGATTAATAGATTACAGAAGGATGTGCAGACCACTTGGATAACCGAGATGCTTGTTCAGAGCCTACAGCCTGCAACTGGGAGTTTTAGAGTTTTAATGAAGCATCAAGGAGCTACTATATATTAGCTTAAGTATTTCAGCACTTAATTTAGCATGAGAATTCAGGGTAGGATGAAATACTGCTAAATGTTCCGCACGAACAGAAGAAAAACCTATGTTTTCAAACTGATAAACAAAGGCTCTTTGCCTGATCCCCAAGCACTGCTCTGGCTATGGAGCAGGGTAGATAGTGACAATAAAGGACAACAAAGGCTCATTTTGTAATAACAGGAAAGCGAGTTCTAAAGTTGCTGTCGCTCCTACGCATACTGTATGAGTACAGAGACAGAGCCTGCATTTTAAAGTTTGGGGTGTCTTAATGACTTCCAAATAATTTAAAACACTTTATTTCCTGTTTCAAAACTCACTAAACTGTACACACTTAGGTAAGAGGGTATGCTGGGCTCAGAGTTTTTAAAAAGGAAAGAGGCTGGAACACCATAACGTTGTTTGAGGGACTGTAATTACTGTGTTTGCATAGTTTTCAATGTGGTTGGTTTGAGTATTTTTTTTTTTATTTTAAGCTGAGTGGAACCTGGCTTTGAATTTCTTTGCCTAATATTTATAGTTTTAAAGAGTATTACAATATACTTCCTTAGGGAGCCAGTTTCTGAGTTCAGATATATTTTCAGCCTACTCCACTATTAGCAAAATACTTGTATTGTTCTAGAAAATGTAGAAGTAGTTAGAGAGGGTAGTTTAATGCGTTAAGGTTCACGTTTCAAGTATCTTCATTATACTTAAGCCAAGCGAAGTTTGACTTTATGTTTATTAGAATGACTCCATCCAATAAAATCTACTAACATGTTTGATATAATACAAAAAGCCATACAAAACCAAGTCAAAGCTTTGTAGCACTGGAAGAGAGGGACCAAAACACATCCTTTCTTGTCCTACATTGCATTTGAGATACGCGAGATGGTTGCAACATCTAGAATGCAGACTAAAAAGGGTAAATTCACTAAAACAAATGAAGTTTGACAAAAGCACTGACACGGTATATTTTCCACTGTAGGAGGTCGATGTATTCAAGGACTGTCAAGAAATATTGACGAAAGTTGCGCAGAAAATCAGTCAACAGCTGGGGTAAGACTTTACATGTAATTCCTGTTTTAAAGATAGGAAAGCTGAATTCAGTGTTAGCTAGTATCTAACGACAGACTGAAAACAGCAAAGGCAAAAGCAGAGACTTAGCCTGTTAGATCATTGCCCTCCACTTCTAATTCTTACCAATGATAGAATTTGTATCTTAAACCGCAGAAGAGCAATACTTACTATTTAAAGATGACTGTGACTCAGTTTTTAAAGTCAAGTTTAATCCAAAATCCTTCATTAAAATTAGGGACACCAAAATTATAGCTTAATTGTGCCAAGGTTTCTATGCAGTACACTGGAGTGAAGTTCAAAGGGATTATTTTTTTTTTTTTTTAAATTACAACACTAAATTCAAGGGAAATTTATTATTAACAAAAGAAACAGGAATCTAAACACGCCATAAGGTATGAGTTATGGAATGGATTTAAATTATTTTTATGTATATTTATTTATATATGTTTTTGTTATGTGAGGATTTGGAATGGATTTTATTTCTTTGAAAGTACACAAATATCCTAGTAAATGCAAATTATATTTAAGTCTTATCATTTAATTAGGTAAAACTATTCTGAATACAGTGTTCTGTTAGCTACACAACTGACACAAATTTTAAAAGTCATGTTTATCTGACATGACATGTTTCTCAATAGAAACAGTTCAAGTACTCACACACAAGGAAGATAAAATTGTACAGTTCTTGATTATGACATTATAGGAGAAAAAGACGTAAGTAGGTTTTATAAACGATTGCTCTTATTAATGGCACTCGGGACTTGCATGAGTCAGGTTAGATGCATTTCTGCAGCTCATCCCACTACTGTAATACATTGGGTAGACGATCAGATAAAAGCTAAGGTCCTATCTGGTGGCATGAACTGTGTCTAGCTCTTTAGGCTGGCATTTCTGGTTGCCTTTGATCCAGTTCTGTCACCGCATCAGGCAGACCGATAGTAACGCCAATTGACAAGTATATCACGGAAACAGCAATATTTGTAAAAAATGTCCATATGTCTCCTACCTTCCTGACGCACTGGAAAGCAAGACTTTGATTCTTTCTTCATCCATACCACTCCCATTCTAGCCCAAGGTCTGCCAGGCCTTCCCCCCTTTTGGAACAGCCAAAGGAGATTAAGTTACTCCAAAAATTCCTTGTGGGTAAGAAAGCAGAGATGGAGTAACATATTTCCCTCCTCGTGATCAAGATAAGCAGAAATATTTAAACAGATTTTCCAGTGATGTACAATTTGAGTTAGGCTAAGTGAATTTGTCTCCCAGATCAGGAGAGATGGGAAACCACAACTCTGGTCTGCCCTTTTCTTTCTCACTTACAGCTTTGCTGGCATGAAGGTTATCGCTGAAAACCTCCTCCCTTTTGCTCTCAGGGTTTCCTTCATGCCACACAACAACTGCCTGTTGTTTTTCACCTTTGTGGTTGTCTGTCATCAAAATGACAAACGTTATTAAATGCAGTGAGTTAAATACAATTCTTTGGGGAATACTCGCTAGAGGCTAGAAGGGATGAATGGTACAGCAGCTCCCTCTAGCTAAACTACAGCACCAAGCGTTTTCAAACCACTGTAAATGCCAACACACTATAAAATAAAGCATTGTAGGAAGCTAATGAAAGCAATTAACTATTTAGCACAACAGCATTAAAGGCAGTTCAGATTAAGGTATGTCTTTCCCCTTCACAGCATCAACAGAGATGCACAGCATGCCCTGGAGCAGGACCTTTCTGACAAAAACTCAGCCCATTTTATTGATGAGAAGTGCTTTAACCTGAGGAACACATCGGACAGCATCAGCTTTTACCATGGAGTGGAAAAAGCAGATGGGACGTGAGTATGAGTGGCTATTGTAGCCTTCTCTCTGCGTGCTCCCTGCTGTAAGTAGGAGCCTGATTACAGCACAAGTCCTAGCCTTGTCTTTGAGGAGCGATATAGAAAGAAGTGGCTTCTCTCTCCGTATGGCCATTTTTCCTTGGTATGAAACCCTCCATCATCCTCAATTATTCCCTGCCTCCTAACAGCTGCCATTGTTGGAGGCCAGGCAGAAGCTGGCAGTCTGCAGCACCCACCGCGCTGATGTGCAGGGAGCTGTGTTTTTCGGCGAGGACAATCGTTTACAACTGTATTGCAGCTGACTCCTTGCCCTCAAATTCCTTTGTGCAGATGTCTCCCTCTGGTTTTGGTTTATACTGTTCTGTGTCCTTCAGGTTTCAAAACCACATCCAATCAAATAAAAATCCAGCTAAGGTGTGCAGTTAAGTGCAATGTGGTAAACAGCATGCAACTGTACACCAAGGACTATACATATTTTCTGTAAAAATAGCGTGGGTTATTTGGAAATTAGGCCATCACGCTATACAGAGATAGGTATTAAACAGGATGTTCAAAAAGATTTGCCACAGCTTTAGCATTACAGACTGAACTAAAGTTACTGAACCAAAACGTCCCAATTTTATACAGTTTTAAAATTGTATGCATTAGTAGTGGCCTCATCAAGACCTGCATCCAATCCAAAAGCAATAGCAGAAGAAAAGCAGCTTGCAATAGAGGGCAGTGGTTTTGTGCTGATGACTTGTTAGTTCCCTTATCACTCTTTAACATAGCAATATTTGAATGGTGAATGTACTCCACAATCTCAAATGATAACGGCTCTGTCTTGTTGGAAGGAGAAAAAAAATCAGTATCATTTTTTTACTTATGCTCTGCTTTCCATTAAAAGATCACCTCATTCACTACTGAAATAAGGGCATATCCGAAGGAAACTTGGCAGGCATTCTGCTGACGGTAGTACCACTACCTACTTTTAGGATTAGCAATGAATAAAATTATTCTTGTCAGCTCTGGTAAAAAGCAGATTCACGTGGATAAGTTTTACAGCCCTTTTCCTTTCTCACCAACCATTATCCAAAGAAATGCCATTTTTCATTAACATTTTCCTGAAACCATTTGGCAGATTGAGACATACCTGCAGCACTCGGGAGCAGAGCAGGTGTCTTCTGCCTCAACAGAGCCCGCCGGATAAATTACAGTCTGAAAAAGTAATGTTAAAGAACAGATTAAGTACTAAGTATTTCAAATAATCAAGATGGAAACCTACTTGGAAATTTGATTTTCTAATGAGAATATGAATATAATCATCAGACCATAGAGGGGAAAACCCACCCCAAACCAAATACCTTACAGAAAGTACACTGAGATTGTCTGGATCAGTAGCAGTAAGTAACGTCAGCTCAGGTTTAGTACACTGATCTATGCACTTTATTACGGTATCGTGTTCGCTACCTGAAACTGCCCAAATGTACGTGTGCCACTAAGGAATGCCAAATCGTTTAGGAAGATCAGTACTTCAGTTTGGAGAGAGAGAAATAGCCTATGAAAAACTGAAAAAAGGGCCCTCTGAGAAAACAAGCACTGACAAAATTAACTTTTTCCTTTTGCATCCTTTAATATTTATTCTCCATGTTCAGTTAAAATCTAAAGTAAATGTGAAACTCAATAAATAGTGGCCTGTCCCTGCAGAGTTTAACATACAGGCATAATTCTTAGAAGGAAGTTTTGTGGGGGGAAAGAAGTCTAAATGCAGGCAGAAGTTTCAGTTTGGCAAGTAAAATATCTGTACCTTTTCATAAAATATGCTAAATATTTCTGGGTGAAAGAAGTGACGTAGTGTAACAATCCTTTCTCCTTTGGTTTCTGGCTTATTTTCCCTAGACGAGGTTGGGCTCTCACGTTCTCTGGTGGGTGGTGACCCGTAACTCTGTTTCCCCAGGATAAAGGTTTAGGTTCACAAAAGTAGATGGTATTTGAATCTAATTTGATAGTGTGCAATGTACAGGAGATCATGCTAAACAATCTAATAATCCACTAAGGCCATAAGCACTCTGAAACTTGACACAGAGAAACATGTCAGATTTCAGCTGAGATACGGCAGCAGGTATAAATTCAGACCATCACCTAATCTGTTAAAGGCAAGAAGGTGGTGTGTTGCTGACGTTCATACCTGATCCTGAAAAACTATTTTTAAGCATCAATAAACAAAAAGTATGCAAGAAAAGGTCATTCTTTGTACAGCAAAACATAAACCTACTTACTTTGGAGTTGATGCCAGGGACACCGAGACCTTTAGTTAGCAGCTACAATACCCAAGCAAACCACAGAAATTCTGTTGAAGGAACAGCTCTCCAAAATCTTCATTTGGTGTTGCCAAATCTCTAGTTTATAGAGGAAAAAGGGAAAAAGAAGTGGGTATGAAACCAATAGAATTACCTGATGTATGTGATCGCACAGTTTGCACAGTTCAATGGATGAACACTTAATCTCAGTGTAATTATCACTGAACAGAAAATAGCTCACCTAAACCTTTACCTTTTGTTTTCCTCTTATTTTAAATTTCTTACTAGTGTTTCAGTTCCTGCAACATGGGCTAAATTCAGTGAAGACAATATCAGGTGCTCTCAACATGCAAGGGCCAACTCTCTCAAGCTCCGAGACGATGCAGAGGTTGGACTGGAGAGCACATCTGAGGAGATGTGGAATCATTTTGTCAATACCAACTTGGCCTTTAATAATCGTATTGCTGAAGTAGCTGATGCAAAGAACAAACTCGAAGCACAACTGGCCAAGGTAAGATTCACCAAGGGTTGGCAGCTGCATGTTATCTTAGCTGTACCTGAAAGGCATAGAAATCTTCTCCAGGGTTTACATCCTTCCTGAGCAAGCAGTTCCTCAAAAGATATACCTCTATTACCTGTCCGCAAATGGTGCGTTTGAATCACACACGGCTTGAGAAGAGCTCCCTCAAAGATAGGCAGGCTGACAAGATGACAAGGACCCATGCAACTTCTGTCCATAATCACACACTGATTATGTTCATTTGCAACTTACGTGTTTAAAGTGGGGAAAGATATCTTAGATGGTATTTTTTTCTATTTTACATTTATTGATGATATTCCCTGGCCATTTCCTGATACAGAAATAGTACATGAATTACTTTTTTTTTTAAGCAGTGAACTAACTTTGGAAAGTGTGCAAATAAAAAGTCCCACAAACAGCATCACATTTGTCTGTTTTAGAGGAAGGAGAAGACTAAGTTTTTGTACTTTCATTTTGCAGCAAGGGAAGAGCCCTAAATTAACTAAAATTTAAAAGTGTTTACATACAGAATGTCATTAGTCTACCTTTGACACCTAGGTTCCAAGTTTTCCTCTCCCTTTTGATAAATACATTTCCACATCTTTTAACCCTAATTTTGGGGTTGGAAACAGCCCAATAGTGAACTTTTCAAACATTTGTTCTGCCTTTGTCTTCATATTATACAAAGTAGAAATGGCACAAAAGGAGACAGACCTGTATTAATCTATCTGTATTGCCTTTTCAGTAAGTTTTCATTGAAATAAGTGACGTGTTGGAAGTGTATTAGTTGGATTTTGAAACATATATTCTGAAGTTAACAAGAGGTGCTGCCTTTGTACTGACAGATAAAATCTTGTTAAGCTATCAAGACTCACTGTGTTACTTTCATGACTTCAGTCAGAGTACAGTAAATTCTTCTGTTAAGACTTTTTCTCTTACAGAGGAGCCTCATGTTCACTGATTTGTTTCAATGCAGATTTGGAAACAATAGAGTTTTCCTGCCATTTTATTTGGCATAAGTAGTTTACGATGTTTTCAGTTTATTTTTAGGGACTCTTAGGAAAGTGCAAACTAACCAGCTAAGTATGTGTTTAGTCACAGCATATAAATTAATGTTTTCTTCTTTTTTTTTTTTCTTCCCCTGCTTATAAGGCATGAAAGATGTTGAATGTAGTTTTTGTGTGTTTTAGATTGTATATGATCTAGCCAGCTACAGCACTTTATCCCTGAATTGGCCATCCATCTAAGTTTCTCATGGATTTAATCTATGAACATTTGCTTCACATTTTCCATTGACCTTTTCTAATGCTTTTACGTGCCCCTTTTATAAAAGAACTGACAGCATAAGGTAGCACAGAGCGCACATACGGAATCACAAAGTGCATTGTGAGGTATCAACGTACAAGCGGGGATTTTGTCATGGAGTCCAGCTGATACTATGACGTAACTGCTGACAACTGGTATATACTGGAAAAGACCTTATTTATGTCCTTATGCTGTTACACCCTTAAATAGCAATAATAAGCTATATGGAGAAATTTGAATAATCATGTTTATACAAAGAATAACTAGTTTGTATGGTACACATGGATAAGAAAAGTATCAAATAAGATTGCACTCCGTGAACTCATGCTGCTGTTACTGCTGAGTTACTAGTTAGCACGTACATAGCAGAGATGCGTTACTCATCACAAACTCCATAGTAATGTAGTTACATCAGAATAACAAAATGCTAGAGGAGAAGAAAACCACATACGCTGGTGAGGAGTAATTCAGGCTGGTCGGTGTTGCCAAAAAAAAGGAAGATACAATAGGTTTATTGAGCAAAAATATTGTTGGTTAAGATGTGGGTGAAGTTATATGGTAGAAGCCCTGGTAATTCTCTTGCTTATGACCATACCTCAAAAGGACAAGAGGAAGGAGAAGGGCAGAAGTGAGTAAGGAGCGAGTGCTCATTTAACAGTTATCTATAGCTAAGCATAACAGAGTACCCTTTCTTCTTTCTCCAGGCTTGCAGTATAGTCTGTAATAATGAGAGAACAAAATATTGCTAGGATATGCTTTAATAAGACAGCCAACAGCTGTCTCTTAAATTCTACCACACTTCTGTTCTTCCACTGGGATATGATTATAGTCAAATGCAGCTACTACAGTTCCTGTTTTCCCTTCAGATCTAATAGCAATTAGACAATGGGTGCCACAATTTCATTTTTGTGTTTAAAAAAATCAGTAAATCTTTCAAAGGCTGTTTTTGCACCAACTTCTCAAGCAATGAATGCCACTCTCGGCGACATCCTTCTCTCTGCCAAATTATTTTCCTAGCTAAGCAGGCTAGCTCCATAAAATGAGAGGAAAATGAGCGTAGAAAAGATTTGCTATCTTGGAACCCGGAAAAGCTATTAATGTAATGAGGTCTGGAGCCCATTTCAGAATGAAAAATCATTTTCTGATTTGTGAAACAGCAAAATCTCTTCTAGACAAAAAACCCAACAAACCTACAGGGAACCTCCTGCAATCACTTGTTTCTAAAATCAGTACCCTGAAAAGGAAAGAATCAAAAAATACGTAAAAGAGTAAACAGCATGAATATGGTGATGATCTAAAAATGATCCTATGTTGAAATGGCACATTTTATTCTGTTTATATATCACTTGCATGTAAAAGATCGGCTGGTTAAAATTACAAACCAAATGCCTAATGCCTCAGCTTGCGGTCCACTGCATGCTCTTTAGAAACATAGAGCACCAGGTGGAACAGTTTGTCTTACATTGTGGATTTCATCTATTGGCCCTGGAAGGATTGAGTTTTCCTTTGGAACTAAGCTTTTTGCAAAAACTCATCTAATTAGACTTAAACTCTGGGATCAGTGTGCTGTACTAGTGTCTGTCATGGATATTGAGGTGGTGATTACGCTGTGTGCTATAGTTAGCATTTGTCATATATGTACTTAAAATGTTTCTCCTGGCCTGATTTTTTTTCATATTTAGTTTATATTGCCTATATGCATAACGGCTTTATGGCCACACATTTACAGTCCTGACTTTCTGTGCAAGAATGTCATTGCTTCAAACTTGTTTAGGGAAATCCACTACTAAAAGGAACATGGGCATTGCTCTAGTAATGATCTATTGGAACATTCTTGCATCGCTGTACTCAAATGGTAAAGGGGCTTTCTCTTCCTGCCTTTCTTTCCCTTGCTTGATGACAGTATTATATCACATGTGAGGTTACGTGGGCAGAGTGCTATTCATTTATTGCTTGCAAAATTTACCCAGGCAAGCTAAGGAATTCCATGGGCAGTTTGCTATACCAATTACTTCTAAAGAGCTAGGATTTTCCCCTTAGTAGGCATTTACCGTATTATTGCATCATACACCTCCTTTCCTGGGTGCTGTTGTGTGCAGCAGCCCTTCACAGGACTGCTGTTCAGAAGGTTGCCGGTTGATATTCTAGTTCAACACTAGTTGATAAGTTATGTTATTGAAGGCTCTGTATGAACAATCTACAGCAGTCCTTCCAGCGCTACTTTCTCCTCTTAAGTACCACCAAATTTGTATTTCTCATATAAACAAAACAAACAGTGATCCATTATTATTCTGTTTAGTTTTATTCTAGGATATTGTCTTCCTTGATGTCTAGACAAGTGTGTTTTATATACCAAAAGATACACAGAATGTATTTATGTGATGAACGTATCCTGTTTTTACTTCTATCAAGCGTTATACCAGGAGTTTTGCCAAGACCTTCTCCATCAATGACATAATGTCTCCATTTCAGGTTACAAACTGTACAAGTCTCAGAGTAATAACTGCACAGCAGTCCATCTGTTTTTATAAGCTTTTTGTCTGATTCTAGTACGGCTGGTGGACTTGAACCTCTGTTTCTGACAAGTTCCTGCACCATTTACCTTGAGTTACTGAAATACAGCTAAATAATAGACTCCAAGAATTTTCCTGTTGTAACCGATTGAGGTTCTGTCATAGAATTTAACCTAGGTTCACACTATAGCATGTTGACACATCATATTTAGAAGCCCATGAACAAAATACAGTCTTCAGGAAAAGACTTCAGCTAGTTTGCCCTAACTATATACACTTTCAAATCCAGGTAAGGCAAGAGATGCACCTAAGAACCTTTCCTGGTAGGCATTTGAAAACCAGATTTTTGCTCCTTAAATAACTTTCTCAAACCCCAACATTCAAGCTGCTTGGCACACAGCCTTTGCCTCTTTTTCATGTCTAAAACAGTCCAAACAAGACCAAATGCCTTCAATTTCTAGTCATCAGACAACACACATGATGAAAACATGCATACACTATCATTTTATAATACGTATCACCTGTCCCATCACATTTTTTACTTTAAACCTACAACAATTTGCATTTAGTTAGAGAGACGGTTTACAAACTTACAGATCTCTTGCCTTGGGGCAGGTCAGATGTGTTTTTACCCTTTATTCTACTTGGAGTTTGGTCTGAATCCCAATACTGAATAGGCTCCAAAGTCAGATCAAGTAACCAAGTCAGCACAAGGGAAGTCTCCAAAGAGCATTGGTTGTCAGTGATTCTCGCTTGCTTTTCTGCATTCTCAGTCCAGCTGCTGTCTGCTCTCACTGTTACTTCATTGATGTGTTCAGGAAATGGTCCGAGTTCTTGTCACTTCAGATTTTCATTGTCTGCTATTTGGCTTTTCCTGCCTGCCACTTCTTTTGGGGAAGCTGGCTGGTGAGGCTGACAAACCCCAAGTCTATCAGAAGTCAGGGAAGTGATTTGCATGGGGGAACAGTAAAAACGGATTAAATTGCTTTTGTATAATTTTGAACAGGAAACTATCGAATGCAGAAGGGAAACGCCATCCTTAAAAACCTATTTTATATGCGTCCCTGTCCAGTTCACTGTAGAGCTTCTATGTAAAATTATTCCCTGCCCACTTTTGCCTGATTTTCTTCTAGAGGGCTAAGACAATTTGCCATCTTTACAGTGGCAATCAAACCGAGTATGTGGGAGCAAGGGTGTCATATAAAGCATTTCCTACTGCAACTCCAAAGCCCAGAATTCATCACAGCTGCAAGGATGATTAAAGGACCAGAAAGCAAGCCATTGATAGAATAAGTTCCTCAACTTTCTCTTTAGCAGGCTGAAAAGGTTAGGAGCACTAGATAACACTGCTTTATTTAGCTTATCCAAATAACAGTTGGGATAGGGGCAGAGAACTTGCTAAATCCACAAGTATTTATACAGAACAAAAAGAATCATAATAGAAGACTTTTTGCTTGAGCAGAAAAAAACAAAAGAAGAATCAGTGCCCAGACAAAAGCCAGACAAATCTAGATGGAAAACATAAGCACTTATTTTTCAAGGCGAAGGAATTCATCAACGCAACAGCTTACCACTGATAGATGGCTTCATTAGCATCAGGAACTCAAAATCAAGATCACTGTTCTCCCTGAAGTCTTTCTACAGGCACTGGCTTACAAAGAGGAATTTCTACAGGGCAGACTTAGTGCATAACTGAGACTTCTTTCTGACCTTAAGATTGAAAATGTCCCATTTCCATTTCTGTCCCAACTGCACAAGTCTATGATTAATTTATCTTACTTCATTCTGGGATTAATCTTGGTCATAACAATGTGAGGTTCATCCAGAATTTGGATAGCAGAACCCTGGAAATATGAGGTGCTGGAGGCAGAAGCCCAGAAGCCCTAGCTAGGTATTTGGCAAGGGTTAGATCACAAACCAAAGAAGGTATTACAGCTCCACTGTGTTTCATCATCACTGGGCTCACGGAGCATGTGGTCGTTTGGGGATGCCAATACTCTCCAAAAGTTTAATCACAACGTATGACTCTGGTCAGGCTCAGAGCTGCTCTAGGACTAGATTTTTAGGCTGGTGAACAGAAAATATAGTGTACACAATTCAATGTAGAAGCAGGCGGTACGTAGTCTTCAGCATGCCTCAAGAAACACTCAGTTTATGCCAAGAGACATTATGGTAAATATGTTACATCTGGTGAAAAGTACACAAATCTTTAGGAAAAGAAGGAAAATCTTTAATCATGGTGCCAGCCCCTCATTAATATGTTTGCGTCTCTTTTCCATGAAGTTAATATTAACATAAATAGTTACCTTGGCTTCAGCCTCCTGGGACTAACCAATAGGGCAGGATGTTTATGTACATTAGCCCTGGGAATCAGTCAGACCAGATAGCAAGTGACATGTTTACATAGTCCAGTGTTTATACCATATCTAAATAGCAGATTATTGCTGCCAGCTCCAACACCTGTACTGGGCTCAGAAGCGTTGCTGTGCCCAGAGGCAGAGTGCCCAGCACCACCCTTCCTGCAAGCCTTGCTATTCCACTACCCGGGAGCACAGGCATCAGAAAGATGCTAGAAAAACAGGTACACGTTTAGTAAAACCATGAAAAAATAACCACCTGCTCCAATAAACGAGTAGCCATGATTCTGAGTATTTCCACTCAGTTCACTGAGAACGTGTGCTTTTAGAAACAGCTCTGTTTGGTTTTGTGGTTTTTTTTGTTTTTTTTTTTTTTCCTTCTGTTTTTACCCCTGGGGTGTGAAAAGGCAGTGTATTCATCAATATATGATGGAAATTAACTCTCACTTTCCTTTTTGCCTAGTATATTTTTACTCTATATCTGAAGAGCCTACGGTATTTTGTTTTAGTAAGTTACTCCATCTCTTAAGTAAGCTACCCCCTCAGAGTCTCCATGCTTCACACATTATTTTTATTACATTTAAATTTATTTATAAATTTAAGAAAAAAACTTTCCTGTCTTAGCAACTATTGAGTATGTTTATATGGTGGCTAGAAGAATTGACTACATTTTATATTTACACAACTTTCTTCTAATTCAAGGGATGAACCTACTTAATTTTACAACTAGCATAAAATATAGAACGAAAGCCAGGAAAACCTCGGTAGCAATAAAACCAGAAACTGCCTACCAGCCTCTGAAATAGTTTTCAACCTTCTTATCTGAGAAGTTCTGAAAGGAGCCCTCCTCCTGCTGTTGAAAAGGACATAGCCTGTTCCTCTGAACAAGAACATAAAGAAAGACTAAAATATGATGGGAGGTGCCCATGCAAGCAGCACGTAGGAGAGGTGCAGCAGTGGCGTGAGCTGCGGGAAGGAGCATGCGTATAGCAGAGGGAGTACTTTCCCCGTGGCACTTGCCCCACAAAGGCTTTCATTGCAGACCCCCATGTATCCTCACGTAACTTTTAAAATATATTTTTGTTGATCGCTTTTCTCCCTTCCTCTTTTTATGCCTTAAAATCTCAGTTATTTACAGTTTTTCATGCCCATTCATGGTGGCTGGGTATACAGTTAATCTTATCATTTAATACTGGAACCTGTTTAAGCATAAAGTTTTCAGATGATTAATGAAGAGTGACTCAGAAGTGGTTGGGAAGGTGTGTGCTGGTTGGTGTAGGCAGCTCAAACTTGCCTGGAAAAACCTGTTTGAAGGTGGAAATAGTTATTTAAGCTAGGAATAGACTTTTGCCTACAAACCAAGAGAAATTACAGATGAAAGCTAAGGCACTCACTCGAAGACAAAACCAGATTTCTCTCTCCTAAAATTGTTGCTTTATCTCATGAAATCATAAAGACTTGCATAGACTACATCAGAGTACGAACTATGGGCAAACAGAGAAACCACGTAGGAGAAGCCTGGCTCCTCAGCACGCCGTGCTGCAACGCTCCACTTCATGGATTAGCCTGAGGGGAACGTGAAATGGGGAAGGCCAGAGTTATCATAGTCCAGTGACAGCCATTGCACACCGGGATTTATTCAGGTTGTCAAGAATCCAAGTCTCTTTATGTGCAAAATAACAGAAATCTCTTCTCACACTGAGGGACACACAGCTGCTAAGTAAAGGCAGCCTAGATGGAACAGAGGTGAGCCTTTGCTGGCATTGATATAGGAAAGAACTTATTTCTGCCACAACATTTACGTGTGAGAAACTGAGGTGGGTGCTACTATTACTGCTCCCTCCCCTGCAACCCATCTGCACTCAGGCAATTCATACGGGCTTAGCAGAGGAAACAGGATTGAGTTCAAGACAGCAATGGTCATATGTTTATAAAACTATTTCTTATTCTCAGAAAGGGCTGTCTTGCAGGAAACAGAGATGGACATATGCAGTGGCTTTCCTAGAGAAGCAGCATTTTCAGGCTCCAAAGGGTCATAAGACAAATGCATTACATTGACTCTAAAGTCAGGGCAAAACTAGCTTACCGTGACTGGGTTGAAATTTAATTAATGACTAGAAAGAATCTCATTCCTGACAAGAATCTATATTATAGAGCAGCTGCATGAGCCACAGTCGTTTCTCTCTGGCACTATCTCTTTCTAGAGACATCGTCTCTCCATCAAAGGGATGCATACCCTTCTCTCAGATGAGGTAACCTGAGACAGAACAGAGCATGCACAAGGCCCAAACCGCCTGTTTTACTGTTATTTTGACAAGGTTTAGCAAAAATATGTTAATAACATAGCACTTAATTTTGTTCTCCTAAATAATGATGCACTCTAAAATTGCTGGTCCTGCAGCATCTGAAAGCATGATACAGTGTAAAATGGAGGAGAAATACAATAGAACTCTGACGTTTATTCTTGTTCTTGGATAGTTAAAAGTGTAGCAAGGAGGTATGCAAAGAGTTAAGCATTTCCTCGTATATAGTTATGGCTTCCTCTGTTATTTTGAAAATATTTTAGAAAATCCAGGCCAAGTTAAATGATCCCATGTTTTTCTCCCCCTTTAATTTTAATAAAGCTGTTTTAAAATAAACATCTTGTACATTTTTAGGACTAGTGGAAAAGTTAAATAGAAAACTCATTGCATATAAATGTGAAATTGATTAGATTATTTTCAGAGATTAAAGTAAAAAATGCATACTGGAATTCAGTAGAAGGAGGATTTTTGTAAGATTGTAAATTGTTATACTGACCAAATGAAAGGCTCGGGATCCCGGGGTCCTCTGTTTCAATCTACGCTGAATAGACCAATCTGTGTCCTTACACAGATTAAATGTCCACACGTATATTTAAAGCCTTCTTTGTTTTAAAAGTATAGTATTTACATTCTGATAGTTTCCTCTTTTCTGTGAAAACGACAGTTATAAAGAAAATGTTGGGGATTTTATAGGTATCCTTTGGCACACATAGACCTTACAGTATGCTTTAGCTTTCAGGTCTGTTGACTATATTTACGCCAGCCCTATTCCCATTGTTATGAAGCTTTATAAATAAAAGCTTGCAATATTCCCAAATCCAGACCAATCTCTCCACTCCTGATATGCTTGATGAATTGTGCAACGCATCAGTTTGACGATATTTTCCTTGGGCACAAACTAAACTGCTGCTTTTCTTAACTATGAAACTCAGTCATCCCATATGAGCACACACAACTAATGCACAAAAGTTACTGCTCACTATGATTCTAACTCTGCTTCAACACAGTTAAACTATCTGAATGCATTACCTGCTGATGTCATGTTCTGTTGAGTGTGATTTTTTTTCTTTAAAATGTGCTTTTCTTCTTTTTTTAAAAGATTCCTGGACTATTCCCCACCACCATCTGATTAAAAACAGAACAAAACTTGATAAGTCATAAAACAGTGACCTGCAATTAAGCTTCAAAACAAACAAACAAACAAACTCTAAAACCAACAAGAGCAAGGAACATGGTAATCTCTATCAAGAATTTGTCTATGACATGACAGTAAAAACTGTCAGGTCCAAATTAATTTCAGATTTGAGATCTGGGTTATACTTGTAATCCAAAGATTGCCAGATACTGTAGCTTTACTTTGAAATAGCGTGGTCATATACCTTAAAATTAGTTGTGAAGTCAGTCACAATTACACTATTTATTCAATTAAGCATGACAACCTCAACAAACGCAACTTTTACAAAATAATTTGGACGAAATATGCAAACATGGATGACATATGCAAACATAGATGAAAAAAGTTTAAAAAAAAACCTGACTGAGAGGCAAAATATTAAATAAAGAAATTTACAAAATGAGAAGGCACAAGAATGTTCTTCCCACCATATTACCTGGCTGCTACTTTTTGCATTCAAATACTAAACACTGAGCAAACCTCAGAAACAACAGAAACAAGGATAGCTATCAGACTGTGGCATTTTAAAAATGCTTATATTGTACATAAGACTACCCTAATTACATGACGAAACGTGTAACTTCAGCGGCTCTTTCTCTTGGTCTTACTGTACCCAGCCTATAAAAATCGTGGCCTTAGTGAAGTGAGAGAACAGTGGGAATGCAGTTTTCTACAAGCTCTCAAGAATGCAGCAGCACAAAACTTTACTCATGTCCTGGAAGGGAAAGTTTCCGGATGGGCAGCTGCCGGAGCCAATCCCTCACCATGCTCTCTTAGGAACACGCTGCTCAGCATTTGTTGTTTTTGCTTCCTGCCTTTGGAAGTCATCCAGAAATGACGCAGACTGGTGCAACACTATCTGGTGATCCTCCCCACCAATCCGTTTATGTATAGCTGATTATCTAAATCATTTTATCCAATGTGCGGCCAGAATGAGTAATTGAAAATTGTTTGTGCAAAGCTGCTGCGATGCGTTGGAGGTGGTTCCCCCGAGGACATTTTTCTTTGTACATCTTAAATGACAGCGCTTTTAAAAAAAAAAAGTAAGAAAAAAATTTGAGAACACACAATGTTCCACTTACATGCAGCCAAACAGGGCTTAAAGATGGATGTATAGTTTCATGTTTGAATTTTGAGTTCATAGGCAGGTTTAAACAGTATTTTTCTTCCGTGAATGAATGAAGGGTTTGCTCAGTAGCACTAATCAATTGCCTTGGTTGCGCATAATGTGCTTGCAGACTGCTCCTACCTTTATAAGCAGGACACCACAGCACCTAGTGAAGTTGTGTGGGAGGAGAGTGTAGTTACTGCACATTGGGCCAACACAAAATGTTACAAGGGTTGGACATAAAACTGAGTTTTCAGTGACTTTTAGATAAAAGCTCTCTTTTCTTGACTAATGAACTACTGGATTCTGAATAAAGAGAAACATTTTCTATTTAGACTTCAGAGCTTGCCCTTTTCAAACATTAATATTATGTGAATTTGTGGGCTGTGCAAGCTCTAAAAACTTTGAGTCACTTCTAGATACAAGACTACTGGTGTCCTATGTCAGTTACATGCCATTATTTATGGGAGAAGTGCATACGTGACTTAATATTCTAAAAAGAGAGGACAATACAGACTCCTGCTTCTGTGCCACTAAGGGAACACCTGTGCGTTTGCTATGTGTACAGTGGGCAACGAGGCCCAGCCAGGCGCTGTCTGACAGCACAGCAAGTGCTGTAAAGGAACAGAAACAAACCTCAGGTTTGATGATTACCAACATTCGTGCACTTGAAGCATTACTACTGAATTTGAAATACATAGGTTTGTGGCCTGGCGGTTGTACTTGCACTGCGGCCACACACGAATGCATCAGAAGAGGATTTGAGAAAAGTGTGGGTTCAGAAAACCATTCTTCTGAAGTTCTCTCTGCTAGCTGAACTTAATGAAAAAGGCTTTTCCAAGAGACTGAGGACAGTTTATACATGGGCAATCTGCTCAACGTTGTCTGTACTAGAATCAGCTTGTTCTTTCTGCATCTTAAGAAACTGTATCTGACATATAACTTATTTTTTCATGCAAAAAGAATGAAAGAGTAAAGGGCACCCAAGCATTACAGCAGCATTGTCACATAGTACTGGAATGGCCGTGGTTTGCTATAGGCAATCCTTATCTAATAAGGATTTGTGGCAGAGGAGTGGCGCTGTTATCTGAAATACTGAAGACTACTAAATTTCTTCCCTGGTCCTCTTATAAATTTGTGTAATGCTTCCAGAGTCTGCTGCAGTATGTTTCTGTGCACATGCTGCGTCCCCTTTGATAGCTTCCTGCTTTCCTTCCATGTGTGGAATAAAAACGAGATACCTAAACTGCTTTCAAAGAAAAAGAGGGCAGGAAAAAAATTTCTCACAGAAAATATTAATTCCATCCTCTTCTCTAACCTGATTAGAACAATTAGCACTAATTCCATGTAAGAGACCTTGAAACCTAACTCCGCTCACTGAATAAATTAAATTGCTTTGATTCATATTGTCACAGGACAGAAAGTATCAGCACAGTGACTACATTACATGCTTACCGTAACACGAGCACGTTTGAGAACTGCGGCATCGCTCTGGGGAGCTGGTTTCACAGTCATGGTTCATCTCTAACCAAGTGCTCCGAGCTGCTTTAATTGCCGTGTTTCACTGATAGATTTGCTCCACAAAGGTGAATCATCGTTTCCATCTGCTGCCCAAGAGAAAAAGTGTTACTACACCAATAAAGCTCAAAGTCTGAACCACAAAGGTCCTACCCAGAATCTCAACTGAGAGTGGAAGTCCTCTGTCCCACCATAAGTAGGAAACAAACAACCCACTCAATCCTTTCTGAAATTGAGACGTAACTTTACCCAATTCTTACTGGGCTGAGATACGTGCTGCTTTGTTTCATTGTTTTTACTTTAATAAAAAGAAATAGATCTGCTTACAACTTGCTCCAAATTGTAAGCAGAATTAATGTAAGATGCCAACATCCTCACAATCCCCCGCTGCAGGTAACAGAGCAAGGCCACAGCAAATCTGGCTCGCTGCACGCAGTAAGGCGTAGCATGGGAAACACCGCTGTAGTGACAGAAGCTGTAACATAAACACAGGAAAGGAGGACCCTGCTAAGCAGCGGGTGACCTCTAAAAGCACTGCGCATTCTTTGCCTCACAGCCTTGGTACGTCCCCACTGGTTGATGTTTTTGGGTAGCAACGGAGGTGAACAGTGGGAGCAAAGGATAGAACTGACAGGCTTGTAAACTCTCCCTGACACAGACCTGCTTAATCACCAGCAGCCTTCCTAGGAGCTGGACCTCACCTTTGTCATGTACAGATGAACATACGCTGGATTCTCTTAGGGAGGTTATAAATAGCAAAGTTCTGACAACAGCACAAACTGCTCAGAAGCAGAATTTGAGTAGCAGAATACCCAAATCCTTGGTGTTTTCAGGGAAAAGGAGGGATGTGGGCTTCATGCATAATGAAGACATTTAACTCCATTAAGCCTCTTTCCCTTGTTTTTTATCTATAGAAATAATTATGCGTAACTGGTAGAATTGTAGACAAGATGTAAAATGATGTATCTAACAATGTGCTCTTATCGTAAGTAGTTCCTCTGCAAAACAAATAGCTACCAAAGTGCGCTGGATTACCTACGTAAATATTTCCTGTAAAACACAGCTAAGCTTACGATGATTATCTAATTAAGAAGGAACCACCGCAGAATAAAATTATAGGAAGAAATTTACCACCGTTAGCTTCACCTTCTTCCATGCTGAGTCCCCTTTGTAACAAACCAGATTTTTTCCCCTGCAGTATATAAGCAATAAAGGCTTCTTTTCGGGTGCAGATGCTCTCAAGCTAACTCTGTTAGAACCAACCTTGGACCCAAAGGGCTCACTACAGTGTGGAGACCTGGCTTCAAATCAGTACAGTCATGTTCATACACTGCTGCTTCAGGGTCCCAGATGATTCACCTACTGGAAAATTGCATTGCTGTAAGGGTTGAACCGTTTTGGACAGTGCTAGCCAGGAGAACTTTCACATTGCTCTGCTATACAACGTCAACAAGCCCTTAAGGATTTGGATCGGGGTGCAGGTTCCTGGCATCCTTAACTCTTTGGGTTTTGTCTATAAATAACCTTCCAGCAGCAGCAACTACTTCAATTTTCAAACCACACACATCATTAGCAAACCTGGTACAACAGTGCGTAGTTAAGACCTAAATAGCAGCACCATTTAAATCACATTACACCATTTTTAGTGATTGTTGAAATTCAAGTTGCGTTGATTTTAGTACACTAGCTGAGAAACTACATTAGTTCAATTTGTTCTCTTCCATTTTAAAGCTGTCTACAGGAAAAGCTTGGACAGGTTCACCACATTGGCTATAATGAATCCTCATAAATTAAAGTAACATAATAATCAGTTGGCTGGGAAATGTTACCTGAATATAAACATTTTCTCCTGTCTGTCTTTTTTAAGACTAAATGAAACTTTTCCCTTGCAATTTCTCTCATTTTTTCATACAGATCAAAACATATAAGAAGGATATACAGGATTCTTGGGGATAATATATGATAACATACACTGCAACAAAAAACTATGCTATACTAATTCCATAGGCTTCTCCTTTTTGATGATGTTTCACTCCATATCTTCTCCATTTCAGAGGGGACATATTTGATTGCTTTTGAATTTTTATGAAGCAAAAGGAAATAAGAATTGAATGAAGGTTTAAATGAAAATGGCACTTCATTGGAATTTTACCTTTGCAAAATGTTCATAGATCAAGCAGCAGATTTTTTTTTTTTTTTATTTAGGAGAAAAATTAGATAATGAAGCAAAATGGAAATAAGTCCCTGTAGAGCTATAAACACTGCCTCTATGAAAATGTTTTTATCACAAAAACACAGTTGGAATTTTCCCCATCACAATAATCCAGTGCTTCTCTTCTGCTTGTAATAAATTTATATTCCAATTTGCCTACATATTTCTTAATTTTATAGTAGGAAAGAGATGGTGCATATCTTAGTGGAAGTCGTTCACCTGTTTTCCAGGAACAACTTTGTTAAATGCTTTCATGTGATCTATGAGTGTACAGCCCTCTCCTGCTGGCTCTCCTATGGATTTGATTACCATATGTCCTTTTAAAGAGATGGCAAGACCAAGCCAACATATTATACAAATCCATCTGATTGATGCAAGTTTATAGTAATCTCCTCCCCTAAATTAAGCAAAATGACATGCCACAATGGAACCAGTTCCAATAGGAGTGTTTAAAAGCGGGGGCGAGTTCTGATTTTATATGCACGTGAGGCTTACAAAAATGTTCTGCTTTGTTCAGACACTTCAGGAAATCTTCCAGACAGAAGATACAATCATGTTACTGGAGAGATCCATTAAGGCAAAGGAGTACCCACTGAAAGTGGCTCAGACCCGCCTGGAGGGAAGAACTAAACGACCCAATATAGAACTTTGCCGTGATGCACCTCAGTTTCAGTAAGTAAAGGCCAGACTACTCCATCCCTTGCTTCATCAGCCACTCAGGAACAGGAAATTTAATGATGGTGTGAATCAGTTTGATGAGATTAGAATTGCATTCATTACGTTGTGATACAAATTCTGGGAGAAAGGAGTAAAATCCAAGTAGCTATGTTGAAATAATGGGCCAAGACATCTAATGTTCAATGTGTGTAGTTGCCTTTAGAGTCCCTCTCCCAGGACAGTTAAGAGCTTAATTGCTTGTTGGTGGCTGATCTCTTTTGGGATCCAGTCTCATGTCTGAGTTAGGACTTAGGAACTGATTTTAAGTCCATTCTGTATGAAAAGATTTCATTTTAGGAAACACCCAATTTTAGAAACATGTTATCCCAGACAAAATTCTGTCTTTTGATGCAAAAAAACCCCATCTAATGGTCAAGCTCCTTAAAAAGTTAATTGCAAATAGTTCAGGTAGCATCTCTTCCTGCCCCAACTAATTTTCAACTACATAGCGACTCCAGTATTGTCTTTGTACAGATTAGTTTATTTGGCATACATTTTGGTTATATAGCTGTGCGGGCTTCCCAGCATATGTTGGCATCAGCTTGGTGATCCCTGCTACGATCCATTGTATAGTGTGCATTGTTTCTTTCTGGATACACAAGAATATGTCCAAGATACTAGCCTTCCTGCCCTAATGACTGAAGAACGGTCTTCTGAATTATAATCCCATTTATCTCCCTCTAATCCAGCTGGAACACATCAGTGTTCCGTAAGAACCCTATCAAATATATCTTATTTAAAATATTGTCCTCAAAATATTCTGTGGGGGTTTTCTCGAGACATACTGCACCTGGGTTCCTTCCATAGCCGGAGTGAATGTCACAGTCTATTAAGAGAATTTTGCATATTTTTATGAAAAGTAGAAAACTATTCCCTTTTTGTCTCTAGCAAAATCCCACTGTATTCACATACAGCTGTATTCACAAAACAGCTTCACATACAATGAGATTAATGAAGTACATAATGCTTAAACTGAGTATTTGTATTATTTTTCTTAAACAGTGTTTTATCAGCTCAAAAAGCTTCTATTCAAACAAGGAAGGGGCAATAAATCATAGTTTATTGTACTGGCATCTTTTCACTTTTTCTAACTCCTTAAACCATAAATGCAATATATCTTTTTTCAGCCTCATACCTCCTTAATTGGCATATTACCATATAGATACACCAAAGGAAATGTCAGATTTCTTCAGCTTCACACTCTGCTCTCCACATCCATTCTGTCACAAAATATTGGTTTGGATCTGAATTTTTGTATCTGTTTAGATAGTTTTATTCACGTGGCTTTTCATATCACATAAGTCACGCCTGTTCTAGACGCAGGAGTTTTCTGTCAGTCTAATAGGATTTCTAATATTTTAACCAAAATGTTTATACAAGTACACTGTTTACTAGATGTAGGTATATTGACAGACAATTAGCATATCTCTTCTCCTTTCTCCAATGCAATGGATTTTGCTCTACCACAGCTCCCTAATCCAGACCAGGTTAATTTGGATGCTTTACCTGATCCAAATCATTGAATATTTTGTTCATCATAACTGCAATTAGAAATAGAAAATCTGACAGGGTATTTGAAAGTTGGACACTTTTTTCTATCAGTTTTTGGCTGAGCTCACATCTCAAATAAGATGTATTTTCTTAGAGACAAAATGCTATCTGAGAAAGTAAAACCATTTGCTAATTCACTTTAAGGATTTTTTTGCTTTTAAATTAATTTAAATGTATTTCTCTCATGTGGTTTAAAGCAAGAAGGAATTCAGCCCACCAGCTCAACTGTAATAGGGAAAGAAAATATCAAATGAACCACTTCTTTGTAACATTTAAATGTTATCTAAGTTTGCTGTTTATTTAAAAGGAAGTGCTGATGTTGGCACTTGTTCTCTGTGTGTGCTGCCAACTTTGTAGTTGAAGGGATCAGACAGAAAACAAATTAATAAAGTCTAGTTTTTCTGTGCTGAAACAACTGGGACTATCCCAAAACAAGTTAAAGTGGGTTCTAGAAAAATCAATCTTTCTTATAGTCCAGAGTGCACTGAGCAATTAATAGAACATTAGACAAAAAAGTTGACAGTATTAAAGACGGTTTACCAGCTCAGTGACTATACAAGAAGATTTGCCACATCTCCATTGACAAACCTCTGGAAGAAGTGTGGCTAATATCAGCTCACAGAAAATCTTGATTTCAGAGCTCCACATTCAATGGTTATTCTGGCAAGTGAATCTTGTTCCGATTAACATGCTTCTGCACCAAATCTAGACTGTTTAGCACATTCTGCTGCACAAGTTTAATCATGAACTACACCAACACTCTCCAGTAACATCCACCCCAAACGTATTCTACAGGACCACATGTAAGTGCTCAACACAGCCATGCTAGCCCTAGAGAGGCTACACAAATGAGAGGTTGCAAATGAAGAAGATAGCAATTAGAAAGATCTATCAGAGTGGCTTAATCTGCTGTTGAAGGTCAACGCAAGTGAGAAATCATCACTTCTTATAGGTACTATGCCAACTAGTTTGGCAAATAAGTTTCACATTGATTCAATCCAAGGCAGCTGTTCAAATCCTGCCTTAAAGTGTGACCTGTCAAAAAAGGAATGTGGTGAGACACTGCTAAAGTTATGTGAGCAACCTGTCCCCTTCTCTTTTTTCAGGCTTGTCACTGAAATTTACACTATAGATGATACCTTACAGACCTTAAAGAAACGTCTGCAAGAAGCCCATGATACTCTGCAGATGCTGATCCTCAACAAATCAAAGCTGGAACATGAAATTTCTGTGAAAGCAAACTCGTTCTTCATTGACAAGAAGTGTATGGACATGCACAAAGTCTTCCCCAGCACCCCACGGCTCATTGGCTACACCTGAATAGCAACCTTTGATATCTTAGCAGATGATATAAAAGTCACAAAGGTTGCAAATATTTCCTGAAGGAAATCATTATTATTCTGTTTTCTCAAATAATGAAATCCTATAGAAATAAACTAATGAAAATTAGTATCATGCCTCTTTCCTTTAAAGAACCTTGTATTCTCAGCTGTAGCTGCTACTAATTCAAAGAGAATTAGTAGATTTCTTCTAACAGTATCAGACCACACTAAAATAACCAGATAAATATCGCAAGACATACGAGTTACTAGCTAGAGAAAACGTTAGACTGAAATGCCATACTTCAACAGAATTAGTTCAATACAAGATTTAACTGTTCAGGATAACATGCCATCTGTGTTTCAGGCCTTGTCTGGAAAAGTCCCGTTTAAATGCTTACCCCATCCTTACACTCTCCTCCTGTCTAGCAATGCTAGGTTTAGTGTTTGGAATTAGAGGAGGTTGAACGAGCTTGATTCACAGAAGCTGAAGTACAATTTCAGTGCAACCACTTCAGGTACACATGTAGCCTGTATCCACTGAGAGGGAATCTTTCCATCTCTACCTTTTTCCTGTTTTAATCTGATTTTTCATACAATTACATATGAAGAAAACTTGTCTATGTGAACTATTTGTGACTGATGTGATATTTGCTTAAGCCTGAAAGGTCTTAACTATTTAGAAATATGTACTATCTATCATTAGATCTCAAAGGACTTCATAAGCAAACAGTACCATTGCTCTATTGTGACAAAGTGAGAATGGAACCAGTGTACAGGAACATGATGTGCTTAAAGTGCGCTGAAATTGTCCTTCAGTCTGTAAGTCAAGATTGCTCAGCTTTCTAGTTCTCAATGGAGCACTACTCTGCGTGGTAGAGAGGAGGACGGAATGGGCTTTGAGGTCGGACTTTTCTGTATGACAGTTGAAATGCATTAACAGTGCGGTAATCCGAGTAAAGCATTTGAGGAAGAACTAGTTTTAACTAATGGTGAAGCAGTCTGACCATTTTTGCACAAAATGGAGTAATAATGTTTTACTGTTATTTGTGTTTCTTTCCTGGATTTACTCACACTCGTTTACAGAGTAACTGGCAAACTACAATTCTAGTAACTGAGCTGCTTCCTGCTACCTCAGGGTCCTCTCTGCAGGGCAGCTCTAGGAACACACAAAATGCATTTTACGCTGGATCAAAGCCAAAGCCAAAACAATGCTAGATTTGAAAGTCTCCCGAATAAACTGGCTCTGTTCCTTATCCTTTGTTTTGCGTGGGTGGTGGCTTGATCCAGCTACCAACGAAGCGATGCTGCTGCGGCAGGCCGAGCGGAGCGGTGCCGATACTTCCTTGCGAGGCGAGTTCGCCTCAGCGTTCACTGAGCACGGCTGTGGCGGAGCCATCTGACACCCAGTTTCTCTCCTGCAGTTACAAAAGTAGTATCTCCCGGCTATTGCGTCAGACCATTTACATAGCGATACGATTCTAAGGATTTAAAATCCTGGGAAACAATTGTGGAACACAGGATTGGGAAGCGACATCCAGGCCTACTTCTGATACTCATTAAACCCATCTCACGTTGACTACGCTGCCGCTTGATTTTCTACATGAGGATAATGCCTCAGTCATGTTGCACATGACTATGCACAGGGCAGGCTGCTCCATCCAGCAAGCTGGTGCGAAATGGTGGCTTTTTGGGAGGAATTTCTCTGAATATAGGGAAAATTCCAGAAATAATTAGTGTTTATACTGCAATAGATGACTGCAGAGCAGTTCAAGGGGTCCTGGTGATGTGCCACTGGAGGTAGGAGGAGCTCTGTTACTGAAGGCTTCACTGGTAATCTGGTTTGAACTAATAGTCATACCTTGCTGTTTCTTACTCCGAAACACTTCACAACAAACTTCTATCACAGAACCCCCCTTGGGACATGACTTTAGGTGGGAGGCGTGAGGAATCTCGCCGTTTTGTTTCCCAGCAGGGAAGACTTACCACTGGTAACATTTTCCTCCCTCTCCATGCCTTTGTATGGAGGCAAGGGAGATTTTATCCCTTGCTTCTGTTACTACCAAACCATAGAATAAAGCACTTGATTTACATTTCATATACTATTTTTACAATGTATGAAGAATAATATTTGTGTTGAGCTGTTCAATATTGACAAGCGTCCCACCCTATTTATCAAATACTAACAGCTGACCAAATCAAAGGAGTAAAAATTATTTGGAAATTTGGATCTTCTTGAAGCATTTAAATATATTTCTAGAAGTTGGAGGCTTTCCCAGTTCACACAGCTACTCTAATAGCTAGAAATAGTTTCTCCCCTCCTTATGCCAAGAACTCAATTAAGAAATATATAGCAGAAGGGAGAGAGAGAGAGAGAACTTCTAAGAGAACTGAATTCTTGCAACAGTTCTTAACAGAAAACAAAAAAAGGAAAAAAAAAATCTTTGTCTGAAAACAATCAACATCAGTGAAAAGACAACCTGAATCAAAGCCCTGAATTTGAAAATTTGTGGGCTTTGGGATGGAGATGGTGGGGCTGAACAATGGTTCCGAACATCACAAATTCCAGCGCCTTCCTGACTGTGCCTTTGTTCAGCAATGTTCTCTCCAAGACCTTGGCTCTGCTTTTGGGTGGAGTACTCACTTGGTACATTGTCAATGCAAACATTGAACTTGTTTGAACACAGTGTGAACTCCCACTAAGAGTGCCTGCCTAAAACCATGGATCTATGAGTGTTAGTACTGTTCTTTGAGAGCATCATTTTGCATGAGAAATTCCCTGAGATTCAGCTACCATCAGCAAGAATAAATTTTTACTGAGTACTGTAAAAACAACAACACTGTACAAAAATCATCATCTTCCCTAACTTAACTGACCAGAAGATACTAAATATATTATCCTAGTGGAAAAAATACTCAGTGAAAAAAGTGTTCTTGGTTTTCATTAGTGGTATCCGTGCATGCAGCACATTTCAGTTTGCTGATAATGTACATCCACTTTTAAAAAGTAAACAGTTTTCTTTAGGCTATGGAAAAGGAGACTTCCATGGACTTAGGCTATAAACCTATATAAATCTAAAAAGACTACAAATAAGTTATGATTTACTTCTTCAAAGTCAAGGTATGGATAATGTCGAAAACCTGGATTGTAGTCTTGTTCTGCCACTGATTTACTGCGTAAATGAACTTACATTCAGCCTCCAGAATGCAGTTAGTCCCAGTTGTGATGGGAATACGTCAAAGGGAACGCATTTCTAACAATAATAAAGATACTCGCCCAGATAAACCTGAGAATCTCTTAAAAAGACCCAACAGAATATAAACATTCTGTCAGCTTTTTGTCCATAGATCTCTCTTCTTATGAACTAGATCCTTAATTATTGTAGTCACATGCAGCCACAGACATGAAGAAGCCAGATCTACTGTATTTCTATGTATAAAACCAGAAATTTAATGAGCAGTTCCATAATACTTGCAAGATAAGATCTGCTTTATAGCAAACAGACTAATGCAGAGAGGACTAAAACCTGTCCCTGCCTATTTCAAACAATGAGATAATTTTAGTTCCAGACAAGCTATTTCCTAACATTATCTAAACTATAGCTCATAAAAGTTTATGGACTCAACCTCCAAATAGAATAAGAAAACAATGGATCTAAGTATCTTCATTAATGATAATGCCAGTTCAGTGCCACAACATTACTGATTATAGCAAAGGTAGCTCATTTTACCCAAATTTGCTAGCAGTTTATTCCTTTTTTTTTTTTTTTTAATTTAAAATCACAGCAAGGAAACAGAATTTGTCACGTACAGATTAAATGCTTTGCCCCACAGAATTTACAGATGGTGTTCCCAGTCAATGTATGTGACAGTGCTCATATGACAAGTCTTTTCAGTACAGCTACTCACCCGGGTAAGACCTGGCATGTGCTTTCAAGCACAGGATATTAAGGTGTGAATAACAGGAGACAAAGCATATTAACTATGGAGACAAACGAGTGCTGAGTTTGGGAATTTGCATTTAAATACCATTACAGTTTGGTAATACAGTTGCACAATTGCACTTTTTCATACCATTACTGTATTTTAATTTTATTAAGGGGGACAGCATGGGAGGCCCCTCTCACAATGTCTGCTCCCCCCCCCCCCCCGCCCCGTGGTGCATTTTGGCATTTCCATTTTTACCAAAAGTCAAGGAATGTCCAGTTCTGTATTTACTTACAGCATATGCAGGCCCACTGAAGTAGTAAGAAATCCTAAATCAAACGAAGGCTATATGCCAGCAGTTTGGGAAGTAGCTACTGTCTTGGGTAAGGTTATGCACTGACTTAGACCTCTGCAGTATTCAATCTGGAGATATGAAGTTGGGAGTCAAATCTTCAGGTCTTCACTCTGCAGCTGCTTCAGCACCATCACAGAGTCACAGAACAGCTAAAGTTGAAAGGGACCTCTGGAGATTATCTAGTCCAACCATCCCCCTGCTCAGAGCAGAGTCAACCAGAGCACCTTGCTCACTGCCACGTCCAGTCAGGTTTTGAATATTACTAATCTACAACCCCTCCGAGTAGCCTGTTGCAGTGTTTGATAACCCCCACTGCTGGTGAGGAGAAGGTAGGGAAACCAGGAGTGAAATTGAGCCCGGGAAGAAGGGAGGGGTGAGGGGAAGGTGTTTTTAAGATTTGGTTTTATTTCTCATTATCCTACTCTGATTTGATTAGTAATAAATTAAACTGATTTCCCCAAGTGAAGTCTGTTTTGCCCATGAAGGTAATTGCTGAGTGATCTCTCTGTCCTTATCTCAACCCACAAGCCTTTCATTGTATTTTCTCTCCTCTGTCCAGTTGGGGAAGGGAGTGATAAAGCAGCTTTGGTGGGCACCTGATATCCAGCCAGGGTCAACCCACCACAATATCTTGCCAGTAAAGACCAAGGGTGAAGAATGCATTGAGTATCTCAGCCTTTTTCCATATTGCTGTCCCCGAGACCCCTGCCCCATTCACCCAGGGGTCCCACATTTTCTCTAGTCTTCCTTTTGTTGCTGATACACTTGTAGATGCCATTCTTGTAGCTCTTCATGTCCCTTGCAAGATTTTGGCTTTCCTGACCATCCCTTCATGCTCGGACAGTGTCTCTGTATACCTCCTGGGTGACCTGACACTGCTTTCACCTCTTGTATGCACCTTTTTCATGCCTGAGCTTTGTCAGCAGCTCTTTGTTTATCTGTGCAGGCCTCCTGCCACCTTTGGTTTATTTCCTGCACATTTTAATGGACCATTCTAAAGCTCAGGGGAGATCATCCTTGAAAAAGTCAGTAAGATCTCAGTGATCCCTCTTCTCTCCAGGAACATATCCCATGGGATCCCTGAACAGGCCAAAGTCTGCTCTCCTGAAGCCCAGGGCTGTGATCTGACTATTTGTCTTGTTTCCTTTCAGAGTCCGATCTTCAGAATTATATTCCTTGAAAGAAGGAAATTAAAAAAAAAAAAATCTACAACCTGGATATCTCGTGTGAAACCTCTGAAATTAAACAGAGAAGTTAACCCTCTCCTGATGGTAGTGCTACAGAAAAAACCCAGCCATTTTTTAAGCCTGTTCCTTAGATACCAATTCTCTCCTTTTCCCCATGGGAAGAGAAGTGGGTATCATTAACTTAGAAGAACCTAGGGAACTCTCCCCTTTGATGCACTCCTTTTCAGATCAGTTTTTCTTTATTGGTGGAGCAGTGTGACTGGAGCTTGTTCTTCAGCATGCTTCTCCATGCTTTTCTTCAGAGGACATACTGTACCTTCTTTGAGACAGGTCCAGCAATTCAGCATAACTGACTTCCAAGCCTGTTGCGCTTCACTCACTGTTTTCAAAACTACACATCTATTATTCAATATTGTTAGGAGATAGGAAAACTATAGGTTGATACTAAAAGTAGTGCACCTACCCTTCTCCCTAAGGAAACCATCTTCTAAAGTCTTCCTCATCCTACGTGTCAGCTTGGAAGTTTTTAATCAGAAGACGTTCACTCCCTAGTATGGAGGAACTAAGTATTAGCTACTTGGAAGAGTAACAGTGTCTCAGAAGACCCATTTCTGAAACCGTATTGAGTCCAACCTTTTCAAACCAATGTCCTCAGGCCTTTTAAATTTGAACTTGAACCGAGACACAATCTGAACTCTTACACATCCCCAATCTATACTACTACTTTTGCCTCAGAACATGATCAAAGCTTATTTTTGTACAGCAGTAACACACAGGAGCCCCAAGAGATCTGTGCTTTTCACTCTGCATAGAAATATCATTATCATTAATCAAAACACATTATAATGATACACTCACACACACACAAATGGTCAGAATCAGCGAGTCCCCTGGAACACTTAATGACTGCAGACAGTGTGAGCCCTAAGGTAGATCTGTTGTATTGACCATCCTACAGACCAAAAAGGATTTTCTGGGACATTTTTTCTCCCTAGAAATTACAGGCATTAATTTAAAGCATTATGATCATGCATTTCCCTAATATAACACAACTCCTGGTAGCTTAGCAGAAACGAGGTTTGAAATTTGTCTCCTTGAAGCCTGATAAAAGACTTTTCTGATAGATGATTGAGTTTTTAACCCACAAGCAGCTATGATACACACTTGTCACTACACAAAATGGTTTGGGCTCATTTTCTTTCATCATTGTGGGGTAAAGCATACCGGGCAACACCTTCTATAGAAGAGGTTCCTGAGAACAGGAGAACTGCAACATAGTAGAAGAATAGATATACCCGTGATAAACAAAACCAAAAAGCTGATGGCTCTGGACCTGGATTCTGATACCAAAGCAGTAGCTTACAAACTACCACGAAATTTTCAGCTTATTTCTACCTTTCTTCCCCCTAAATTCTTTTTTAAAGAAGGAAGCCCATCCCAAGTAGATTACAGGCTTCTTTTTTCAACCAAGGGATTTAATTCTTACAAGTAAAGGCACACCCAATTCCAACAATGAAAAATAAATAACCAATAATAAATAAATAAATAATGCTTTACTGTGCCATAAAGAAGTTTATAGAGGATGTAAACCAGCAAATCTTTCTTCCAGTGCAAATTGCTTTGAAGTGTTAAAGAATGGTGGAAACTTCAGTATCACTGAATTATGATCCCACATCATGTAAGAACATGCTTGCTTTCCTCAAGTCATAAAATAACCACTGCCTCCTTATTACATGCCTTACCAGTTCAGATCTGTTTTTTGGCCTCAGGCCTGCTGAAAACCAAACCTTTGTGCTGGTTTTGGCTGAGATAGAGTTAATTTTCTTCACAGTAGCTACTATGGGGCTGTGTTTTGGATTTGTGCTGGAAACAGTGTTGATAACACAGGGATGTTTTAGTTACTGCTGAGCAGCGCTTACACAGAGCCAAGGCCTTTTCTGCTTCTCACCCCACCCCACCACCAAGGAGGCTGGGGGGGGCACAAGGAGTTGGGAGGGGACACAGCCAGGACAGCTGACTGAAGGGATATTCTATCCCATACGACGTCATGCTCAGCATATAAAGCTGAGGGAAGAAGGAGGAAAAGGGCGGGGGGGATGTTTGGAGTGATGGCATTTGTCTTCCCACATAACCGTTATGCGTGATGGAGCCCTGCTTTCCTGGAGATGGCTGAACACCTGCCTGCCCATGGGAAGGAGTGAATGAATTCCTTGTTTTGCTTCACTTGTGTGTGCGGCTTTTGCTTTCCCTATTAAACTGTCTTTATCCCAATCCAGGAGTTTTCTCACTTTTACCCTTCCAATTCTCTCCTGCATCCCACCAGGGGGGAGTGAGCAAGCAGCTGTGTGGGGCTTAGTTGCTGGCTGGGGTTAAAACTTAGTCAGGAGAATAAGATACAGGTCAGACTGGTTTAAGTATTACTTGGTGAAGGAAAGACCCTCCTAACTATGTGGACTTTATAACTCTAGTTATTTTTCAATTGGAATTCATAAATGTTTATCCAGTCTTCCTATGATATCCTTTGATCTCTTACATTTTTATTTTTAAAAACACAGATAACATTCCTGTATCCATAGTAGACAAATAAGTAGAGGAGAGAACACAGCGGTTTGATCTTTTGTTTGGACTTTCTCTCAGGATTTATAAACACCAAGGCAGCCCTTCATTGGTTGCCAATGCAAAGAAATTCAAGCTTATATAAAAAATACCCATGCCGATCTGGTGTATTTAATGCAAAGCAGACCTATTCTATACAAATGAGAGTCCCACTCAATTTTCTTTGTTGTTGTTTTTGTTTTTTTCTAAAGGCATTTACTGAAGCCTCCAATATTGAATGGAGTTTTTAAAGTAGAAAAAAGTGAAGGGAAATATGTCTAAATAAACAAGGCAGAGGTTGTCTTCTGGTGGGAAATTTCTTAATATTGTGAAACAAACATTCATAAGAAAATTCAGCATAAGAAAACCAGGCTTTAAACAAACAAAAGACAGCAGTGAAAATCTCCAGGTCAGAGGGCAACAAGCAAAGCATGGTCGGGAAGGTGGTGGGACAATGAGTGTCAGTGGCTCCCTACTCTCCAGAGTCTAAAAGCCCATCGCAGTTATTCCACAACCAAGTGGAGCTGGCACAGCAAGAGCAGGGAGCTGCAGCGACACTGCGGGGTACTGAGCAGCACAGACTGACGCACTGAGCTGCACTTCAGTTATGGTCACGAGAGCCATCCCGCACGCTGATGATTGCCTAGATCATGGGCATCCTGCAAACCCCTGCAAAATGCTCCTTGTGGCCTATGCACCCTGGTTCGGTCCTTTGCTTTAGCATGTGAGATGGAAAAGCATTTATTGAATGGGCATCTGATATAGTAGGGCTCAGGCTAAACATCTAGGCACTTCGTATGCTACGGTGTAGTTAAGGAACTGTAGGAGGAAGAACAACATTGTTTTAAAAGCTCAACTTCAGAAACAAAAACAGTCATGTTATTACAAACATGCAACAAAGAGGAGTGTATTCATCCCCTCATATCACATCTGTGCCCTGCAGGCAATGTTCTGAGAGAAGTCTGTGAAACTTGTACTTGCAGCTATCTCAGACAGCTCCACCTATAACTGTCTTAGCTCTGGCTCTCCCAGTGCCTGACATGATGCCAGAAATGTGTACGTGACCCCCTAATGTTCCTACACAGTACTAGCTGTGTTTAACTAGCAAGCATTTACAAACATGCCATACAGGAAAACAAGGTAAACATGAAAATGGACTCAGGAGTTATTTGCATCTATTGTGTTCATTTGCGTAGACTGTAGAGAAGCACAGTGATCTAAACACCCTGATGCTCCTGAATCTCTCAGGGAAGGACTGTGCTGGTGTTCAGTCCTGAGGGAGCTCTAATCCAGCCCTACGTCCAGGCAGTTTGATTCTTCTGCACTGCAGATGCTGCTGTGATTTCAGCTCATGGACTGAACCGATTAAATGTTAACCAAGAATTTTGTACATGTTTTGCAGCCAAAACTGAGGTCCATGCTGCTATGGTTGCTGCATTACCTCCATCAGTTGCAGTATTGCTGGATCCTTTTGTTGCACTCTGTCCTGTTGGCCACTCCAGCATCAGCACTTTCTAGACCTTGAACATCCTAACCCACAACTGGCACTAGCAGTCCTGCTGTTTTCCACTGGCCCCAGGATCCTTGCTCCAGGGTCCATTCCTACTCCCACTTCTTTGAGGAAGGGAAAGGGACAGCTGCAGAGCTCAGCCGGACATCCTTTATTAAGGGAGCACAAGAGGCAGCAACCACAAGGCTGGTCTATTTGGTGGCTGAACAATGCTGGCTGGCTGAGCCCAGCAGGTGGAATTCAACCTGAACTACCCACAAGCACCCTTTGTGTTACACACATTTTACTAGATTGCAGGGTATGTTGGCTAACTGGCTAAAACCCATATTTGCATACACAAATCATTTTCTTGGCATGTGCTTTTTGCTGCTTTTGAAGCTTGCCTGTCTTATGAGCAATCTATACACATTGCTAAGCTGAGCTACAGGTCCCTTCTTTTCAGTAGCCTGTCAATACTAACATTGCCGAGCATGACACAAGCATTATGCAGGACACTCCAGGGACCTGAAGCAGCTGACAGTTCCCCCATCGCTTACCACAGTTTTTACAATTCAGCTATGCCAAGGTCTACTGTAACCACTGTTGCAGAATTACGCAAAGGTGCAAGAAGTTGCTGGTGAAGAAACACCAGAAAAACCTCATTTGGAAGAACATAACAATTTTTGCTTTACTACTGTTGATGACTCCAAGCAGGAACAGTGGTACTACCGGTGTCTGGAGACATGCACTCATGAACTTTTGCAAAATGCATCAGATCTGCACATACTTCAACAAGAAACCTCTCTTCATCCTCCTGTAGTAGAGTACGTATTTGAGTGAACCATGACAGTACTGAAAAGGATTACTTCTGTTAATCAGGAAACCAGCTATCTTGGTTAGCTCCTTCAGATACCATGACAACTGCTTCAGTATTGGCAGATCAACAGTTCTAGCCATGGTGGACACTTGTTATAAGTGGTGTTTACCTCCAAATTGTCAGCACCAGTGATGTACCCGAGACAAACACCCACCTCTCAGGAATGGATTTTCAAACGAGAATGGAATTAGTGATGACTGCTACACATCCTACCTCTGACCCTTTGAAGGAAGGAACTAGAAACTGCTTTCTCTGCAGGGTTTGGAGGGGCACTGAGATCCCTGGGCACACTGTCTTGTTAAGAGTTTCACAGAGCTGTACCTGAACAGTGAGTAGCCACTGAGAAAGCTCAGTTATGCGTGCAGCTATTGCAGAACTGGGGTTGTGCTCTTGCTGGTTCAGTCTAGGTTGGCTGAACTGGCTGCTGAAGTTGCAGTTGCTTGTTCTAACCTGCCTCTAGCAAGCTCTAGTCTGTGCCACTGCTGCTCCCTATCCATTCACCCTACCCTGCCCCCTCTCCTTGGGAGCTACAACACCCAAGCTCTTCTCTTACCGCTGTTACTCCTTTCTGCCTGCTCAGGCTCTGTGTCCCCACTTCACCCTTCTCATATACAGGAGAGCACAACCCTTGCCAGGCCCCTCCCTCCTGCCAACCAACACACAAAAGAAACAGCACCACCGTGACCCCATTTCATGCAGGGAAATACATATGAAATAGGGAAAAGCTGTGAGATGCCAGTGTCAAACGCTGTTTGCACAGTGCAGCCTCCTAAGTGTCTGCAAAGACGTACATACTCCTATGAAGGGGGCAAGTTGCAAAAAGCTTTCCAGCTGAATTTTGTAACTAGAAAGTGCTACCCAACCTACACGGGCTCAGGGCTGCTATGGAAATTAAGTGACATAAAACCCATGTTTGAAACAGTGTTGACTGACTACTAATGCATGCCCTGTACCACACATCACAACATATTTCTCCCTCTTCCAGAGCCTTAAAGCTGAGCTTAAGTCCACTGGAAAAAAGGAAGCGTTCAGTTGTACAAGTTAACTTAGTGCAGCATTAGTTTTGTACATGGAATTGAGCATGAATGGTTTGATTTGCCCAATAAAAATATCAGCTCATGTATTTCTCCTCATGTTTGTTAGTCTGAGCAGAGAGAGTACAAGTTTACAGCTAGATAGAGGAATGCCGTTTAAAAATGTACTCCAAGTACTTCACTAAAGATTTTTGGCATAGCTGAGGTTTCCTGTGTCCTGAACACTGACCAGACAATAAGTGCCTAAGCAAACAATGGCACTTTACTAAAGTCACAACTCTATACAAAGAAAAACTCAGGAATAATGTGGCCTAGCAGAGAAGTTAAGCATCAGGGGGAGACAGCTGAGCGGGTTTGGCTTGTTTGTTAACCTGCAAGTGATGTACAAGGCTTTGCTGCTAAACAGGTCATCCAAGGGTGGGTGGAAAAATATTAGTTTTTCCTCATCTGCAGTTTGTGCAGGAAAGCTGACAGACTTGTCAAGCAGACAGCCCTAAATGATACATTATTTTTTTGTACCTCAACTGAAAGCACTTATGCTAAAGAACTGCTACCTGGTTCTCCCCAGGCGCAGTTGAATTACAGCTATGCATTGGAGAGCTCCACAATTTCTATACATAAACATTCAAGCACTGTGATTTACTACTAGTAGATGGCTCCAGCCTGTTAATGTTCATTTATCTTTCACATTCCAAGAGCAGCAGCAGAACTATTCTTGGTGTGACAACATTTACAGCAGAGTTTATGCAGCCAGATTTACCTACTTAAGGCCATCACTTTGTATTTAGACCTGCCATAGTCTTGCAGAGTCCCCTGGCACGCAGGACTGAGCCCGGTGGCAAGGATGTTTGCTACCTTGAGCAAAGTAGAGGCAGGACTCTCTGGCTGGGGAATATTCAAGACAGATGAGAGGAAGGGGAAACAACTGATGAGAAAGTGACAGACTTGTTTTTCTGAGCTGAGCAATATGCAGAGCTTTAGAACAAGGTTCCAAAAAAAAAAAAAAAGAACAGCTACAGATATGAGTGCAACTGAAGAGAGGACAAAATGATACTGATTTACCACAGGCAGAAAAAGCATCCAGTAACCTGATCTCTTCCCCTGAGATGACATTTTTTTTTTTTCTTTTAAGCTAGGAAAACGTCGTAGATCTACCCTATCTGGATTTTTGGCATAACACTTCGTAACTCATGGGGAATTAACTCTGTTGAAGGCAATACTGAATAATACAAGAATTGTTAGGTAAGGAGCTGGCTAACATGAAAAGGTTTACAGTCAGATGCTGCACTCTCCTTCCATCGTCTCTGCTGGTTTCCTGCTCCCGCTAGTTCCTTGGTTGGGCTGCTGGGCAAGGACCGATCTGGCTTCTCCCCCACCCAGAAGAAATTCATACAATCAACCAACCATGGCACAGTGGTAACAACTAGTCAAATAACTCAGTGCTGAGCTGCCTGAATGCATCCTCTGGAATGAATGATTTCCTTCAGGTTTGGGTACCTGCCTCCAAGTCACTTAACCAGAATCATGCTCTGTATCCCTCTTCCCCATACCACCAGCACCCTCCCCAGTACATGCTGGAACTTTCTTAGAACTGCTCTACATTTTAGCTCAGTAACAAAGAAACTGTAAGGATAAGATTATTTGATTTAGAAGAACTCCAGAAAAAGTCTGGAAGGACTACAGTGAACAGTTATTTCCTGGTAATTTTCCATCAACTGAGAAGCACAAAGACTTGAGCAGCCCAAAAGGGCTCCAAGCCTGCCTTTGTATCTGCTTTTATCAGTTTTGATGGGTTAGGCTCTCTTTGCTTTTCTGCATTTCTGCTCTATATTGTAGGCATTAAAAAGCTTGAAATGGAGCTTGTGGTGTTTCTCAGTTTCTCCTTTTACATCAGGTGGTTCTTGGTTTGGTACTTCTGCTCAGAGGAAGACTCTGCTAGCTGTTACTGGGAGGGAAAAGGCTTTATCCCACAATGTGATTCCTGACCCATGTGCAGATACTCTAGAGAACTCAAGAAAAGACTGTAATTCTAGCATGAGCTAACAAGCATGCTGTGATCCTATCAGGCATCAGGAAGAGCACCTATTCTCACCAGTCCTCTTGGGGTGTGTTTCGGAAAACTACTTTTCAACACTCAGCTTTGTAAGTAACCACAAAAAGACCCCCCAAAAATCATTTATCATGAAAAAATCCAACCCAACAAACAAAATATGCAGTAAAGTGAAATAAATGAAATCCTGCATCAGTAGCACTGTGTTTATACAAAATTGTTTTCCAAGAATAAGACAGAAATTAGAGCTCTGCAATGAGTGGTTGTGTGGTTTTTTTTTCTTTTCATTCCAAATTTGGATGGCTTTCATTTTTCAATGCTAATCTTATAATGGAAATCTTAAGATTTCATTTGAAAAACATGAACACGCTGGAGTTTCTGAAACCAAACTTTATCAGGAACACATTCACATAGAGCTAGATGAGGTAGCTGTGTTAAGTTCTGAAAGGAGCAGCACTAAGCCACAAATCATTTTCAAACCCGACACTGACTAACTTCTGCCCAATACTAGAATAGTCCTGCTATAAGCAGTTCAAGACTATCCCAAAACAGGCGAAACTGATATCCCAAAATAGCTCAGAATCCAGGTTATAGTGCCCCTACAAGAGGTTGAGTAACCAGTCTCCCTTGTTTGCTGATTAAATTTCCACACTTTAGGTACCTCTAAAACTGTCAAGCTCTCTCTTGTTAAGATTCAATAGCAGCAGATGTGTGCAAGTCTTAAAACACCAATGCAGACAGACTACTAATATTGTCCAAAGACAGCTTCTACTTTAACTACACAGCCTTCCTCCTCTAAGATGCCTTTCACTAGAATCAGTATCTCTTTCCAGCTCAAAAGTAGTAATCAGACTACAAGAGTAGCACTAATTTACCGTTTTCTTTTACAGAGCACAGAAAGATTCAAAAGGCACAGAAGAATGACCACTGAATTCAGTACTGACACAGCTATGGACCTCAGATGTCTGAAACGTGTTTGGTATCATATTACCTGGCCTTCTCCTGAAGGAAGATTGACTTGACTGTGAAAATAATCAAAGGTAACATTATTTTGCTCAGCAAGTGGCTTTATGACTTAGAGGAGAATGGTGTTACACATATGAAGTGCCATGGATTTTTTTTTCTCTAGCGTCCAATCGTTTTACTATTCCAAAGAACAGTAGTTGCAATTTTCTTGCTGACATTGAAGTAGACTCAAAATCTGAACCACCCACACACAGCTTTTCACAAGCATCTTCCTGCAAGCTCATTTTATCTCAAGTGCTAAGACTTGAGACCTACTCATTTAACAGTGGGCTAATATATTTGGAGTCACAGATCAAATTGTTTCACTACCCAAGAAAAATACACATTTTCTCCATCACTAACTTGCAGCCATGCATTGACTTTGCTGCTCCCTGGCACACGGTCCTGGCAAAACAAGCAGTGACTGCCACCCAGAGCATAGACAGTGTTGAGAAGGCTTTTAAGAGAGAAGGAAATGGGCGCACTGCTACCCTTGAAGGACAAGTGGTGGGAAAGGAACAGATCTCACCAAGTGGGAAGCGTAATTTGAAACAAGTTGTAAAGGATGGAGGGGATGGGGGGGAAAGCATACTGGCAATACAGGCACAGGGGAAGATGGTCAGAGAAGGAGTTACAGGAATCAGCATAATTTTATCATATACACAAGTGAAGTAGAGAATGTAATAGTTACCATCCAAATTGTTTCTTGCAGAAGGCATTTCCTTCCTGCCTGATGAATTCAGCAATGGCAGCTTAAGCAAATTGTGACCTTTGCTTTTCAGCTTGTCTCAGTAATGAAGTGAAAGAATTGCAATAAACAGCATTAGTTACAGCATAAATATACTGATTTTTCAGTCTTGGGCACTGACAATGAGATATTCCAGACCTGCAATTCAGTCTGTGGTATATAGTTACGCTAAGCATTCTCACTGAAAAACCTTACGTGCTTTATTATGTCCTCCCTGCTCCCTCACTTGCCTGCTTCTGTACAGTAAACAGTAGATCATGGTCTTAACCCACGATTCTTTGTGTTGAGACGTTTTACAGTTCTTTCCCAGGCTCCTATAGAAGAACTAGTCTGTACTTTGGAAAGACTTATGGAAAGTATGTTGAAGGGGAACCAACATTTGAATTATTTTTGCCTGCTTCCTCACAGCAAAACAATCAGGCTGCACCAAACTTAAGTTTACAGTTCTAGCTGAATACTAATTTTAAAGCACTTCCATAGGCATGTTGAAGCTGAAGATCTGGATAGTATACTCGGCCAATCATACAAAGTACAATTCATAAAAAGAAACACGTATCCTTCCCTTGTGAGGAAAAGGAAATAACACTGCTGCTCATCAGTGAGAATCACTCACGAACAAGTTTTGTTGATGTTAGCTATCAACCAACCAGCCATTGTTTAGAGAAGTCTGTCTTCCTGACTGCTGAACATTGATTCTGGGTGCAATAGGCTCTAGTACCATAGCTATAGGAGCACATTTTTGTGATGGAAAGTCCTATTCTGTTATTGTTAAAGGCCTTCAGCACCAAGCCTGAGAACAAGCTCTGAACAAGCTTATACAGGAATAAGGTGTTTTTTTCTGTCTGGTTGGTTGGTCTAAGCGCACTCCACTTTCAGTAGTGACAGTAATGAACAGTCAATTGCTTCTTTAATTGCTTTAACCCATTGGACCCTTCAGTCTTTATGATTTATGTCCATTAGTAGTCCAAATGCTGAAGTAGTTTGTCACATGCAGAAAGCGTGGGTGACATTTCTTTCTTCAGAAAGAAACACAGTCTGGGATTTATATTGGGTAGAGAGGTTTACAGTGTCTGACTCTCTAGGCATTTCTAATTGTTCTCAGTATTTCTCATAAACCATACCATTACCAAATCAAAATCACCACAGTCAAACTTCTCATTTGTTATTTCTTGCAAAACTAGGAGAAAATCTGTTCTACAAGTGTTCTGCATTCTTCTCTTGTTTAGGAATGTCAGGGTGTAAACAGAAAACAAAGTAGTAGCTTGTTTCCATTTCTGCTTCCCTGAGTGCACTGAACAAGTGGCCTCTTACATACTTGACACAGGAAGAAAAACGATGCAAGTAATTAAGATGCCAATTTTATTATTTTCAGACTTCTCACATACAGAACATTCTTCAACATTAGCAAAGCTAACACTCATTTATTTTAAAACTAAAATGCTTCTGAGAATCTAAAAAAGCCTTAAGGAATTTCCTCCATCTCGCTAGGACTAAAGATGCCCAGCATTTCTATACAATACTACTCAAACTAATCTTCCCCCTAAAAAGCCTTCTACTTGCCAAGATTATTTTTTTTCGTGTTCCTTAAAAAACAAAAAACTTGTTTTGAAAGAAATATGAAAGGAATCAAGGGAGTTGTGTTGCACCAAAAGTCCTCCTTTCTCCACCCTCGCTGTACTCATCTGGAAAGCATCTGGCAAACAAATCCATTGATAGTTTAGAAAAGCCTTTTATCTGTCCTCGCAGGCTTAAGAAGGAAAGTGGATAGCACACACATTCCATGGACTAATTGTACATTCCCTTTATATTATTGCCATTTTGAAAATATAAGAATACAGCATAACATCTACCATATTCACCAAAAAAAGCCCCAAACCCACCCCAAAAAAATCCCACTTCCCTGGTAAGGCTGCATGAAACCCAGGTTAATAAAACTTGGAGGACAGTGAGCCAGCTATGTTGATTCAATACCATCCTCCCAATGGCGGCACAGCAAGTAGACACCAACACATGGAGCCTAATTGAGCCCCGTTCGGCTTATTGCTCATTACTTGCTTATGCTGGATCAACTACATCCATTGCCTCAACCTCATTCTTCTTCCTTATTCTTTACTTCACACCACACTTCCTAGGTCTGAGATACCCAAGAGGCTGGACTGTTATTGAACCTAGAGAGAAGGAGCAGAAATGGGTCCAAACTGTTTCTATATGTATTTGCTGGGCTCTCCCCCTTGATCCACACTCCCCAGCTCCCACATACTTCATGTTACTAATGATCCAAACAATGAACAGTGGATTGCAGTTCCCTTTAAAATGTTGCCACATTCAAATGTAAAGCAGGGCTTTGTACCAAAGACAAAGTTTAACTCCCTTAGATCATTTCCAATGTTCACTATAAAATATGACCATTGTCTGGACAAAGCCAGTACGCAGATTACTTATAGAAATACAGGCAGTGAATGAGTACCAACTGAGATCATTCTACAGTCTTCCTTAAGGAAAAGCAAACTATAGAATGTAGTCAGTGTACAATTAATCTTTCTCTTCTAGAATTATCAGGAGTAAAGGCAGGTACAATAGGAGCTATGTAGTTGATTATTTATCTACGAAGTCTTTTGGGTGAGGGGGCAGAAAGACGACAGAAAGGACCCAAATTTCTGAGAGTCAGACTGACCTGTCTCGCTTCCTCCTGTCAGGAAGGCCAGCACGTGCGTGTGTGCATGCATGCACGCTTCTTCCAGGAAGCGGCATAGAAAGGAGCAAGCCCACACCTCCATCTTCACACAGACTAAAGCAGGGAGATCAGAGGCATCTCTCTTCAGAAACATGAAATGTAGTGTTTTTTATTAAAGCTATATAAATCCACACAATGTAGCTAGACATTAAACTGGCAGGTTCGGAGGCACACGCAAGTCCTCCCAGATCTCATTCATCCCATATGACACTAAACCACATCCTTGTTCTCCCACTTTCCCCTGTCTTCAGTCAAAACTGAAGTTTATGTAGCTGAAGACACATTTATGGTAGCACTTGTAATAGCCCCTTAGCCCATTAGACCACACTACAGACTCGGTTGCCTCCGGAGGTTAGTTACAGTTCTTGCCTTAAAGATACTTGCCTTAAAGTCATGGCAGAGTTTTCTGCTGTTGCTGCCAATGAGAAAGAGGTGCAAGTTCAGAGATGGACCCAAAACTTTAGCTGTTGAAATTCAACATTTACAATTCAACCCCTTATTGTACTACTGGCATAGGTATCAACACAGACCACATTCCCTAGTTCAACAGATTGCTGAAATAGCTTCTAAGTTGCAACCTAGATACTTCAAGCTTTCAATAAAGCTTCAGTCATTACATCCTATGGGAATAATTTTTTTTGTGTAACTATACTAATATCAGTTTATCCTTTATAACCCAATTGCCATAGTAATACCAGAAAGTACAATTCTTCCCTAATACAGAGTATAGCAAGTTCCAGTCTCAGATGACCATTTTCCATTTCAGTTTTTGGCTTTTTTGAAAAAAGTGCTTTCATACTATTTAATTTTGATGAGATTATAATACTGGGACACCAAAAGTCACAGATCAGTACACTGCACTCTCCACAAAGAGCTGGTTAACAATAAGTAATCCAAATAAACACAGATGAAGAACAACCTATAAATCCTGCTTCCATACTGTAAATCATGTAAGACCAGGCAACATACCCTCCTTAACTGGAATTACAGAGTGTACATTTCTCTCCTGGTACCTAAGTTTAAAGCATGTAAGACACACTGAGTGGACGAAGTTATGAGCTGCACAGCCTTTCATGCACATTTATGTAAATTCCATGATTACATTAAGTAATTAGAACAGCACTATGTAAATTTGAACATGTATCATTGAAGAAATGCAAATATTTACACAACAGTTTAAGTGGGAAACATTTAGGATGGTTCTTTGCTAGCAAAAGATTAATTTTCAAGTAGCCGATCATTGTAAAGTTGGAAGTTGGCTGTTTATTAGAATTCAAGCATTCACCAAACCTTTGGGAACCCAATTCCTTTCTGTGCTTACAGGTACCCTCAGGAATCAAATTCCCCTCAGAGTGAAAACTTATTCCTAAACCAGCATAAGAATGCCTAATTACTATCCTGTATATAATAAAATACAAGTTTTCTCGTTTTAGTTTTCTTAGTATTTGGCTTCCTGCAACAATAAATACAAGTACTCCAATGCCATTTCCCATATAAAGTGGCCACAGTACGCTTTCTCGCTCCCTCAGCTATGTAAGCTGTACATGCAAGATCAAAAAAACCGCATTAACCTTTTTTAAAAAACAAACAAACCACATTATATGAACCATTGCAATATATTCTTTGGCAGATGCATAGCCTCAAAAGTTATTTTAAATCTGTTAAAGAAGTTAAAACAGGTTTGCAAGTGACTCAGACTTTGAGGAGAGCTCTTGGGAATGCTTTCTTGGCTGTCTTGCAATCCAGAACTGAGAAGAGATGGGGGAGGAAGAATTAATATTCTTTTGAAGGTAGTTTCATGTTTTTAGCACTATCAAACTGGATTTAACAGGCCATCATTGCTGTCTTTAAGACGTCACATGTCTTGGAAACTTAGGTAGCTCAGCTGTACACCACACAGTGTACTTCATCAAGAGCAAAGAGTGTCACATTACTAAAAAGTACAAAGAAGTCCCCTAAATACGAGCCACTGAGTTTCTGGGATGATACTTTCAGCTGGAAAACAAAATAAAAGCTCTCATTTGTCCATATTTCTACTTCTGATTTATAAGGAGGGCTAAAATTTGTTTGAAGGGTCTATTTTAGACTGCAGTGCAGATCTGTGGAAGCTGCCACGCTGATGGTATTACGCGATGTTTGGCAGTCCTCACTGTGTTGCCACATACTACTCCCAGCTGCAATTCCATTTTAGCCATTCCATGGCGATCTCTTTAATGGACTATCAGAGCCTGAGGACACTGATGTTAACAGCTACCATCAGTTAAAGACTACAGCAATTACAAATAAAAATCAAGTTTCCTTTTCCTGAATGGATGACTACTCTTCTCTTCCTACAAACAGGCGTTACTTGGGACCGAGTTACCATTCTAATACCATGCTATTACTCACAAATTTCTAATTGACTGTCACACACAAGGGAGAAGTCTCACTCTCTCCCCAGTAATCTGGTTTACATGCAGAAGGGTGCAGCAGGTTCTCTGCCCTGCTCTTTTGCTTGCTTTGTTTCATTTCCTTCTACTCACTACATATTTTATCTCCCTGTCTTTGCATTCAATTATTAGAGCCTAATTTGAAATGGACAACAGCTATGCAACTAGATGACTCTTACACAATGAGATTTGGGTTCTTTTTCAGGTTAAGTAAGCTAGACAAAAATTCAGTGACAGAAAAGTTTCTAGCACTGCACAGAGAAATTCCAAGAGCTGCTTGTCATCTGTTGGCTAGGGGAAAGAGACAACCCCCAGACACATTTTTAAAAAAGTATCTTTCAGTAGAATAAAACCAAGATTTATAGGATTTAGACTGAGCTAACATACAATGAAATATTATACCTGCCAATCCTCACTCACTCTTTATTAGTATTATCTACTTTTTAATAATTATTAAGCATCACACTTGTCTCATGAAACATTATATAATGCATGTTTCATTGAGGGTTTTAAAGTTTTTATTAATTCAGCCACTTAATTCTGTCTCAGACTGGAGGGACAGAAGATATTCCACTATATATACACACCAGTCAAATCATGTCATCCCATTTGATTTCTATAGCACTCTTCCAGAATTTCTAATTTTAAGCCACAAAAGTGATCTGACTGTATGCTTTAATTTTCATTCAAAAGAAGAGTATAAAGAAAATATGAATGCACTGTTTAGAAAAAATACACTCCTCCTGTGCTATGTCTTCAGCTATATGTGTGCACATACCTATCTCCTCCTTATTTCTGTGGTCAGGCTGTCCTCCCAAACTCAGCAGCACTGTCATGAATTAATGCAGACAGGCACAAAGAATGAGCACAGGCTTAATGCAAGCTTCATTTAATGCAAACCAATGAATGTCACAAGGTTAGAAAGTGACAGGAGGTGACTATGTCCTTAAAATTGTTTCACACTGCCACCAGCACAGGAGAAAAGAAACTTACCTGCTCAGGTAACAAGGCTAACTCTGCTAACAAAGCAGCAGGTGCATTCAGGTTAATTATATCCTGCCTTACCATAACATAAAAGGAGACCTAAGCCTCAGTTTTAAGATCTTGAATGTCCTGAAATGACATGCTCAGATTGCATGCTGACCAGTTAGCAGCTATATACACGCTTGACACCCCAGGAGGCTTCTGCTCTGCCTTTTCCTTTGCAGCACTGGCTAAAGTTCCATCTATAAGGCATATTAGAATCTTCTGAACAAAGATAGTTCATATTATTAATTCAGAAGACAACAAGCAAGCACTAGAAGCATTAGTCAGTCTACAGCACTGATCACAGTCTCATGAGACAAAACTTTTCCAGTGTTTTGCTAAAGGCTTTCAGTAAAAGTTAAACCTAGATTTTGCTATTTAACCTTTTTTTTTTTCCCTTTTTAAGTTTGCATTCCTCTGAAGAAATACAAGCCAAAACATCCATTCTACTTAGGCTTGCTACATGTGCATTCCTGTGCAGGAGCTACATATCTAACCAATTACTTTATTAGAGATCATGGAGCCTTATACCTCACGGCAGATAATACAGCTCAGCATTTAACGAAGAACGGAAGCCTCTCCTCCCCCTTCCTATTTCATAACGTCCAAATTCTGTGTTTTTCAGAATGCCTTTGTAAGCCCTAAGCCTGCTTTGACTCTGTTGATATTAACCCACAAAGCTGAAAGTATTAATGGCTAAGGTTACAAAAAAAAAATCTCATAATTCTCAAACAGGATCTTGAGGTTAGACTCAAGTTTATGACTATTCCACCACATTACTATTATTGTTTTGTCAATTATTATTTCCTATTAACACCTGGTTATTTTCAGGAAAGACACCCACAACTAAAATGAGTTAAACCAAGTGTTGTTCTTTTCACACCTTGCACTATCTAGGATCTTGTTCTAAATCCCCCCAAAATGAAAATCCTGAAGTTTTACTCATTTCAGAAAGAAGAGTGCTCTTCCTGTTAACTGTTATCCAAGTATCATCTTAATTTATAATTGGATATTAATTTTGTTACAAAAGATGATGCTTAATTCATGAGATGGAAAGCAGGACAAAGATTAATATTTTACTTACACCAAGAAAACTAGAACTGAAAATAAAAAGGAAACCCTAAATACACAGAGCATGAAAAGCTTACAAAAAGGAAAAAATAAATCAGTAGTCATTGCCCTTAAGTAATTCTCTACTTGGGGCTGCCCTCAGACCAAACTAGAACAGCATGCAGCCTTGCCAGCCTGAGGACAACATCCAGCCATGACTCACCGGCGAGCAAGCAGCAGTGAGAACCTGGCAGCTTTCCACATCGCCCGAGGCCTGGGCTCGTGATGTCCTCTGCCTCCCCTCCGGCTCTGCCCGCAGGACTGCTACTACGTCATGCTTACAGGTGAAATGCAGAGTCCTGGCTAATAACAGGTTTGCGCTTCAGGAGGGAGCCTGGTTATGAGCCTGTCAGGTCTGCACGCCCATAGCAGCAGCCTGGTGAAGCAAGCCAGCTGCTGAACAGAGTACTGTCTGCGTTTGCGTGTAGCATTGCCCCCTCTCCCAGATGCCCGTGTTGAGTCACTGCCAAGTGGCAGTGGGTATCTGTGCCCCTTGGACGACATCACCCTGGAAAAGCAGCAGTGAGACTGAATCTAGATATATTTTCAGTGGAATTGCTTTTGCTAACACATACAGCCCTAAAATGAGATGTTCAGTTTGTCAAAGCAGTGTTATAGATGGTCCCTAGATTGGGCTTAAAAGTCAGTTCTTACACACCAACCATATTGCGAATCCATCCCCTTGTACTATTTGAGGTCTACTTGTGTCCTCCAGATCTGAAGCCTCACAGATCTTAGCATGCCTAAAGTTACCCTCTTCTAAGCAAGGGTTCTCTCCTTGTTGTTTACCCACCCGTTGTAAGTAAACTCACTCTTACCTATATTCCCTTTGATAAAAGCTGCTTGCAAGCTGACCCTTGCTAGATATGCAAGAGTTAGGTGAGAAACATGGTATACCCTTAATATTCCTGCACACTTGCTAACAGCATGATGAGACAGTGAGTCAGTACACACCACTAGAAGGTTTCAGGCAAAGCAATCTCCATCAGCATATTACCTATATACTCCTATGCAAATCCTAACAGCACATCACTTAACCATAGTTTGTCAAGCAAACCAACCTCCTAGATCTTTTATTTTTCCACTGGAAGAACCTTAAATCAAAATTAGCCTCTAGATAGCACTGTCAGTGGTACAATCATGCATACACACATTAGATAACCAAATGAAGCCTCTTCCGTAGTCTGTACTGACAGACTATGACTGGCCTACTTCTTTCATTGAAAAATCCTTTAACCTAATGCTCATGCAATCTTACCTTCTCCCTTTGGATCCCCTAAATTACTGACTGCTGCTCTCTGTACATCAGGATTTGTGTTGGCAGAGAAAGTGCAGGGACAACTGGTTTTAACAGAAAAGGATAAACACGCAAGCATTGAGTCAGGATCTCCACAGACATCTAAAGAGGAACCTAGAAGAGCAGAGCCCAACTCCAGGCTGTCTACTGTATCTTTCTGATCATAAAGAAGCTCTACCCACATAAAACAAAAGCACCTAACATATCACAAATGCAAGACTTACAGGAAAACCTATGAAATGACAGACACATCACCCAATGCACCTAGTGATAAAGAGCAAATTTAAAATACACTTGTTTTTATTCCCAGAGTGACACTACTGTCTTTGTAAACTCAAAGGGGCATCATGAGTTAAGACAATATTCAAACCCAACACTAAGATCGGGATTCAGCTGCCTACACATGATATTCCTAGCATCATTTACTCTGTGCAATGTCCCACTGTGCCTCTTACTACCGTGCTGGAAGGGTGCTGGTCTCCAAAGTCCTGCATCACAACCTCCATCCACCCTGTGCACAGGTCTCGGACACCTAAGGGCATTTCAAACAGAACCATAACTCATTAACCCAAACACATAATCCCTCTCCTCACACCACCCCTCTCCCCAAAGACGAGCACCCTCTTCTCCAAAAGCTAGAGAGGCTCTGGCAAGTCAACGGGGGGTGGGGAATTAGCTCATAATTGAACTTATCATAGTGTTCTGAAATAAAGCATACACATAAGGAATTCATGGGTATTAAGGTCTTTCTCAGGTAAGGAATGAACTCAGGAACATACTAGAACTCCAGAGTCTGGAAGCAATACTGGTTCATAAGCTTGGGTCTGCGCCTAAACTCAGATTTCAGTCACTTTCACATATTATAGTGCCCAACTCTGCAAGTTTGTTACAAATCCGGACACTTTTCTATGTAAATATCCTCTAACTAGTTTTCAGTATACAGCAAATGTAAGTTGTTTCTTGACTTAGGAAAAGGTTAAATAACTAAAAGCAGCAGCAAGACTAGTATTCTTAACAGTCTGAAACCCTCATAGTTCAAACTACAGAAGTATTGGTACTGATTGCCATGATGTTATAGCTGCAGGAATAATATGCAGCTTCCTGGACTCAAACTGAGGTGCTGTGAGAGAAGTATTATAGACTGCAATTCTTTTTTTTGCAGCTGAAAACATAAAAAGCAGTCAAAATAGATACAGGGCCCCAACATACAGCAGGTCATGTGCAAGTCAAGAATTTCCCTGTTTAATGATTGGATATGGTTTTGGAAAGTAATTTTGCTGTCCGGTGGCCTATGTGTTAATTCCTTTATATTCTTTTGAACTGGCTGCTTATGCACTGTTACCTGTAACTGCAAGGCTGACCTGATCCAGGTGCTCCCTTTCAACCCAATGGGTTAAATTTCTTCTTAAAAGGAAAGAGCAGGAACCTTAATTACCAGCAGGAACACCCACAAAATGCTACAGCTAACAATATTACAACATATCTAGCAATACTACAGCATGCCACAAGTGTTAGTTCTTTTCCTATTATAAATATGCCCACAGAAGTGCAACACAAAAAAATAAAATTACTGGTTTTTTTCCACATTGCCATTTTGACAGGATGTCTTTCCACATTTCAGTCTATAGCCTGTGGGCTTTTCTTTTACACCGAGAAGTTTGTCACATTTAACATAAGATTTTGTGTTGCTCCTTGCAAGCAAACCTGATCCAGAAAGCTAGGAAGAGATTCCTATATCCATTGATACATTTTGCTCAATCATCTCTGCTTATAGAAGGGTTGGGCCTCAAAGATTAAGATTCATTGCATCTCTCAGACTTATGTGCTTCCTCTATGCTTTGAAACTCAGTGCAGTCTTACCTACATTGGCTCCCTCCACAGGGATATCCCTCCCACAGCCCCAATACACAGCAGAGATTTGCATTCCTGCTGAGGGCCTATGTTTAATTTTGAAGGTATACCTTCAGTCTAATGAGAAAAAACGAAACTGGGTGCCTAGACTGATATAAGCACCATTGAATGCACAACTGCAGCCAAACAGTAAGCATGTTGTTTGCTTATTCCCCACAACAGGTTTTATCCACCGAGACATGCCTTGAAATTAGAAGATAAGCAAAAACTTAATAAGGGAGAAGAGAAGGAATATGAAAATTACCCTCTACCCTCTTTAACCATCCTCTTTGCTGCTCTCCAGACTACTCCTGTTTAATCTTGCCTTGAGGTATCATTAATAGACATTACATGGAAATACTCCGTATAGGGGTATAAACACTTGTCCACATACATATAGTTCTGATGGAATAGAATTATTTCCTGGGCTGGTTCACTCAGTGATGGGATCATCCAGTACCTTTTACTCCTCTAGACCTTCCAACAAGGCTTTTCCTGATCATCCTCCTTTATTTAGTCTTAAATGGGTGAAATTCACCTGTCTACAGTGTTTTAGAAGAACAGGCAAAGGTATTGCATCATGTCCTGAAAGTCTTTGGAAATAAGAAATAGAAACAACTACTCCCCTTCTGCACTCCCTTGCTAGTCCTGGGGTTTACACAATATAGCAGAAATTGGACTGCATGAGATATATGAAGTGTTAGTCAGGGGACTTGTATTCTGCCTGGTACTTGTCAGAGAACGTTTACTGGCTGGTATTTCTCTCTCATATTCAACCCTTGGTTATATTAACTATCAAATCAACCTCTGCAGCTTGGTGGAAAAATCACCCTGAATTAGCTTCCTGAACCTTTTCTGGATTTCAAGTTCTCTATTACACTATAATAAATGCAGCTATTTTGGGAAAAAGACAATATGCTTTATACTTGGCACAATTGTGTGAGGCTATCATTAATGCTAGACAAATCCAAAAACACAAATAAGTTTAGTCTAGCAAAGCAGAAGGTTACATTCTTGATTACAAAATAGGAAATAAAAAGTTATCAAAACCAAAACAAGTAAGACATAGAACATACTTGAAACAGCTCAACTCTCCCAGCTGTCTCAAGACTTAGTTCTGAGTCACGTCCCAGGAGCACAGATGGGAGAAGATGTAACATAGTTGTACCGAATCCCAAGTTTTGCCTTTCAGAAATAACCTCACATTATTGTGGAACTGGAGTTCGCTCTGCTGAGGTCACTCAGAGCTGAAGCTACCACTCTCCACTCCATGCAACATCCATTTCTTCCCCCTTATTTTTGTTCCCAGCTTGGATGACATTAACATTTTCTCTGCCTGGGTCATTTTCTGACTTTACAGTCTGTCTTTGTATATTCTTTTAGCTTAAGTGATCTTCAAGAGGGATAACATTCTTAAAGGCTCATACAGCCCTTTAAGTCACATCTCATAAGCAACACTGCTATACCTACTCTTTAACTGAACACATTTTAGTATTTATTCTATCTTCAGAGAGGCAACTATACAACATTAATCATAGAGATGATATGCTTGGTTGTGAATGTGTGTTCCCCTCCCTAACATTTAAGGGAAGGAGCCTTCAATTAAGGTGTGTTCCACTTCCCCCTATGACAGAATGGTTGAGGCTGGAAGGGACCTCTGGAGGCCACCTGGTCCAACCCCCCTACTCACGCAGGACCATCTTTTCTCCTCTGGAGGGAGAGGAGAAACATCTCCATCTTTGGAATTTTCAAGACTCTGCTACAGCTGATCTGATCTAATGACAGCAATAGCCCTGCTTCACATAAGTACCTCTGCAGGTTATCTGGTCAAACCTCTTTCCACCTATATCTCTAATCCCATAAACATGGGTGTGCTTCATTCAACTGAAAGATTTTTCCTCTTTTCTTGGTCAAAAAGTACCCCCATCCAGCAAGTCAGAGACCACTTCAGGGAGCATGCCTTATTCCGTTTGATTTCATTCACGCATTGCAGTTCTACATCCAGTCCTGGCAAGCAGATACCTCCCTACAAACCAAACACTTCAGGTGCTGTCTTACTAGAACATATGTATGTTTAATGCTATGATGGCTTGGTTCCTTAACAACTCTAGTTGAACCTTGTCTTCCTTTCATGAAATATTTACAGCTTTTTGGTAATACTTTGTACACCTGGTTTTTTTTTTTCATTCATCTGAAAGCCATTACTAATGTTTGCACAATAAGGGATTGTTTTAGTGAAGAAAGATAACAGTATCTAGGTCAAGAACAACATGAACAAATTAAAATAGGAAGTAAAGCCACTTAGAATTCAACAATACAATATACACAGCCACAACATTTAAGAGTATAATGCCTACTAACCTAAATGCCATTCTTCACAGTACATCTTGTATTAGATGAACCGAAGTTAAGAGATTATATTCCAGTTACCTAAAATAACTATGACTCTCTTAAATCAGGATCATAGTTATTATCTGGGCAGAGCTGCAGAGGTCACACCTCCACGTGGTCCTGCTGGATGCCCTTTGGGGTAACCAAGATGACCTCTGCCAAAGTGGGAATTATGGCTACTTCATCCCTATTAATTGGCCTCACCAACCTATGGATAGTATTTCCAAAAGGTGAAACAAATTCTGGCATTGATCCGTGTATCATTGCCTAGGACCTAAGCCCACGGGTGGAAGGATGGGCATAGTCTGACAGCTCTTGAGAGTGGAATGCCAGACTTAGGACTACCCTCACACAGACTATGACATTATGGGCTCAGTGATATAAGGGGGCAGCCTCTCATCAGGAGCCACAATCACTGACAACAGCCATCCTGGTCCTGGAAAAGATCCTCCAGCCAAGGACAGCAGTGGAGAAGATCCTGTATGTCCATCCTACAGGACCTGGAGATGAGGACTGTTGGAGGCACCAAAACATCTATGGGCTTTAATTCTATGGACTGTGTACCTAGAATTGCACATGAATGTACTGATGTATGACTTGGATATTGTATGACCTGATTGTAAATAAACAGATCCTTTCTATCTAAGGAGGGAGCTAGACTCCCCCACTGGGTGCCCCACAATTGTGTGGAATACGTAGGGATGATAAAGGGACTCAGAGTCATAATGCGTCACGTACTCTGTCAAAAGACAATAGCCATGGGTCTTTACCTAGGTGGATGGGCTACCTTCACTTAACCTGGAAAAGTAACATATACAAGTCTATATATGCTTGATAAATAGTGCTATCAGCTTTTACTAGATGTTGGGGACAATTCTATTGTGTTTAATTAGGATCTAAAAAAAAAAAGCTTCTATTTGAAAGCAATAGAAGTAAGTTTTGATCTGTCATTGAAAGCTACACAAACAGTTGCTTTTCCCTTATTCATATGTTAAGCATGTTCTTGGAAAAGCCACTTCCCTCCTTATCTTAGCATTCCCCGTGATGGCTGGCAGTTCCTTAGTTCCAGCAGAGTGCAGCCATCATTGGAGCTTTGAACAATCAGGCACTTCAACTAATCCTGTGGAAGGTTATCACACAGGTCTTGGGCCTGGTATAGATTTGGACTCAAGGGGAAACAATACAGAGGATAGTACACAGAAGCCAAGTGTTCCCTTGGAGTCATCTGTTCACAGAAGACAAACTTTGACTAAGATTTCATAGTGCTTCCATTTGATAATGAAAATTTGGGTTTGTATGCATATAGATGTAGATTGCAGAAGAACAAGTATCTTTGGTATATAGCCATATCACTTGGCAGAAGAGTACATCTAAAGCTACTTAATAGTTTATTAATGAAGGAGAACATAAATACTGAAAAACTTTAGTACATACTAAGAAATTAACTGGATTCTTGTTGGTACATAGCAGCTTCCACCTTTGCCAGTCCAAAAGCACTGGATGCATGCTAGTGGATGGATTTTAAAAAGTTATATCAGAAAAATATTACAGCCAGTAGCTAGATCACATGAGATCATCTGCTACAACTACATGCTAGAAGAGAGACAGGAACCAGATTCAATTTCCTTAGTGGAGGTGGAACAGGACTGATGGAAGAAACTGCTTAAGAGTCCATGGAGAGACAACATGTAAAGAAAGAGGTGGATCACTGCTGTGATAAAAGAACAGAACATTCTTTCTTGCCCAATGAAAATTACTACACTTAATATATGCCACTAATCTTCCCACATGCCCTGGAGACCTAAGTGAGCCTATGCACATTGTTCTCTGATGTTTTTGATGGCAACTAATTAATCTAAACTCAGCACTCCCTCTCATTAAGGGGTTTTATCTCACTGCACTGTAATTTGTTTTCACTGGCAATTGGTTGAACTTTCCTTTACAACATCCAAGTTATGAATGTCTCATTTATTTTGACAATGCAATCAAAGATTGATACATCTATGTTTAAAGCATTACATTTTTAGAAATTGCAGTTCAGAGTCCCATTTAGGTACCAAGCCAATAGTGATTTATTTAAGGCTCTATTGTGCTCTCAATTACTAGTTCACTTGCTTTTGGAGCTTTTTCTCTGGCCTCTACCCTCAGTTCCTACTTGGACACTCTTGCACATCCTTCATTCGCTATTCTCTGAAGACTTTGGTATCCAAATCACCATCTTATTTTTCTCTTGCTCAACAACAGCAACAGAGAGCCAGTGGTAAAGGAATCTGGCAGAGGAGCTAGTCACCACTATTTCATTAAAGCACATGTCATCTGGAAGAAGTTACTGTATATTAAATATGCTGCCTTGATTCCATTAATTGAATAATAAAATTCTACTTGAACTATAAAATCTGAAAGTAAAGAAATATAGAAATGAAAAAGTAATTTACTATGCTGATGAAAGCAAACCCACCCATTCCTTTCAGCTTCTGAATTTAAGCGGTGTTAAAAATGCATTTTTAATTTAGTTGAGTGTTTAAAGCTAAAAATAAGATATGGAAGCAGTTTGTCAAAGTTAGGGGTTTGGTTTTTTTTTTTTTAATAGGAGAAGAGAGCACGGGGGGAGAATTTGATCATTTTGGGTGGCATAAGTAGTATATTCTAAGATGTTGCCACAGGCCCTGGACTTTGCATTTGCACAGACAATATACTATTGGGTAATTACTGTGAGCAACTGGAATTATTAGTTCCATCACAGCTTCTTTCTGCTGAAAACTATAGCATTATTTATATTTAAATTTCCTCTTTAAATCAGATTAAAGATTTAAATGCTTTGGTAGCAATTGTGGCACTTCGGGTGACATTTCCCACGGGGAGTATTATAAGCTTCCATCTTCCTACTCATGCAGGAAAATGAGGGATGTCCAAACATTATACATGAGATACTTGTTAAAAGACAAACTTCTTTCATTAGGCTGTAGAGCAGGCAGGACTTGTCAGAAGCTCTCTAGCAGTGGGTATTTCTGGGAACAAGACTGCTGGATAGGAGCACATATACAGTAGGCTCCCTGTTTCCATTTCAGATAGTCTTCTGTTTCATTAGTTGGCACACTTCTGACTGCACGTGTCTAAGCAAAGTCTTCCCAAGGGTTTGCAAAGCAATGGGGACAGTTTCTGATTTTTCATGAAGGCCAGCCAAACTCTCCTAGCCTAAATCAGAAGGCTCAGGCAATGACTTGATTGCAAAACAATCTTGAGTGCATAAATCTAATTAGCACCATCTCTGTTCTACCCGTGATCCCCTGTAAGCGACCAGTACTAAGTCCTAGATGCTTTCCTTGGCAGTCAAGGTCCTTCCACACCCACACAGAAGTGGAACATAACCTTTTAGCTTGAGGCTTTAGTACTCAGCCCCACCACACAGAATTGTAAAGATGCAGAAGTGGAACTAAGACTGTAAAGATACAGTTGTATTGCAGTTCCTACATTTTCTCTTTCCCAGCACATGCAAATCTCATTTCAAGTATAGTCCTTAATGATGAACTGAAAAAAAAGACTTAATGCTGTAACCCCAACCATCTGCTTCTTCTGATTAGCTATAGATTTAATTCTTCTAAGATATAAGCAAAGTAAAATAAGCCCCCCTACTCCCTTGCCCCCTCTCCCCCCCCCCCCCCCCCCCCAAAAGTCAATTCCCTTAGTCAAAGTCTAGCTTGATTTTCAAGGCTGGTGTACAATGGAGACCAGTTACTGCTACCAGTAGTTTTATGTATAACTCTTTGCCACTGCTGTCTCCTGGAAAGTGATGATGAAATTTGAGAAGTACTCAGGCCCTAGTTTCAAAAACAACATCAAGAGTTTCTCAACACATCTCATACATCAGCATAATGAACTTAAACTATTCACTGGCTGGTCAACTTACAACAATAAACAGAAACAAGAGTCCAAGTTCAAAGCCTCAGAGTTACTTTGCTATTACTTTCTTAAGTACATATGAAGACAGAAGCATTTTATTATTGCCTTACATATATGTTCTTAAGAGCCATGAACTACTTGCATTTTAAACTGCAGAGCTTGAAGAGAATCGTGTTAGAGAAACTTTACTAACTAAAAAATTTAGAACAGAATAGTTTTGAAAATTTCCAAACTTACCTAGTCACATTGTCCAGAAGTATCACAAGGCAAAAGAATAAAAATCCCTTAAGTTATTTTTCTGCTCTAGTCTGTTGTCAATTTATCTAACATTCAGCATATCTTCCTGCTGCTTCTCCACAAGTTACTCAAAGAGGCCAATGAGGGCATTCGCCACCTTGGGAAAGTACTCTACTAGGTCAGTCACCTTTACTGCATTCGTTTTCATCATTATCAAACATGTGTCCTATTTGTGATTTAGGGAAATCTCATTTATAACATATATTTCTATATAGGTTTATTCACTTTTTAAAAAAAATGTAGATAACTTCACCTGTAGGAAGATTTCTGACATGTTACACACACAAAGACTCCCTCCTCTGCCAATATATCTTGCCAGCATTTTTAATGACATAAGATAGGAAAACAAAAGGTAGGAAAATCCCTGACTTCATCAATGCTTGAGCACACTTCCATCATTGCACTTGCTCATGTTTCCTGTAAACACTAACCAAATTGATTTCATGGCTCTCTGGCACTGTGGTAGAAAGTTTGAGTCCAAATCCTATTACTTTCTCATGAAAATTAAAGTTAACTTCCCACAGAAGTGCTCCTTAACTCCTGAAAGAGGAAAGGCAGATCTTCACTGGGTCACTTATTTAAGGAGAACTGTCACAAATTCAGACTGACCATGGATGGTCTCATAAGATGCAACTACATTTACCCACCTCTAGTAGCATAAATGCTTCACATGTCTTGACAGGGTAAGCTAAATACTTGTGTGTGATTGTGTACTTCCCCATTATTTTCCATTTCTTTTCTCCTGTTACTCTACATCTTATGCACATCTTGGCAAAGTTGCACTTTTTCAGAAAAACTTCCGACAGGAGGGTGTGCTTATGGTTAAAAGATCAGAACGAATGGTGGGAGTTACTTTCCTTCCCTGGCGTACTATTCAGTGACTAGACTCTGTAGCTATTTTCCAGTAGGTAAGGTACCACCTCCTTCACAGAGGGATTGTGCATCAACATTTCTTAATGATTATGACTTTATATTGAGCTCTATTTTATTCACAGATGTTTCTCATTGGTATCATGTGATAAAATCCTGCACGTGCATTTCTGTTACTTAGATCTCTCCCTCTCTTTTCCCCTCACAGTAATACTGGCTTGGCTGCCACTGCTCTGGACTGTTGGCTGTAGAGGGAACTGGGATAGGCTGTTTTTAACAAGCAGCAGATTTCATTTTAAATCCTTTTGCACAGAATGAAAAGCCTTGAATGTTTTCCAGAAGTCTGAAGCGTGTTGACTTCTGTATTCAGAATAATAAACGCAACTGTGCTTGTCTAGCTAAAAAAGTGGAGATGTAGTTCTGTTACCCATTCAAGATAGAGCAGTCAAAATGCCTTCACCCTGTCTACTCTATTGATATCATAACTGGGTTTCTCTGTGTGGGGGTGGTGGTTTTTGGGGGGGAAGGGGTTGGTGGTGTGTGTTTTGTTTTTGTTTTGCCTTTTTTTTTTTTAAGTAATTCCTTGGACTAGCAGCCAAGATTTCAAATAGCTCCCATTACATAGGTGACTAATAGTCAAGGTGCTCCTCAGTCTCTGCCACTGAATTGTGCAATTCCTTCAGTAGGGCATTACCCTATGCTATATGCAAAGCGAGTGCGCCACTTCGCATCAGTTGCAGACAGCCTGGGAAGAATACTGCTTGCCTGGCATCATAATTCTTCAATTAAAAAAAAGTCTTCAAACTCTAAAGCCTCTAGGGATGTTCAGTTTAGCTAAAAGTCTAAATGTTAAATGACACCCAATCGGAATGCATAGCAGCATCTCAAACTAAGATGCTGTGACTAAGGATATAGTAATGCCAAAAAAAAGGTCAAAGCACAGCCATGGCAGGTGAGGCAGTTTAAGCTGACTCTGGTATCATAGAAAGCAAGTAATGCCAACTCAGAGGGAGGCATTATCCAGCTTCACCTCATTCTGCTCTCTTATTTTTATGTCTAGGCAATACTGATGCTCAAGCCAATACACAGCTAAGTCTATCCACAGTCCTAGTGTCAATGCCATAGCTAGGCTCACTCTGAAAAATTTCGAACAGTCAAATTGTTCAGGTCACAGCTCAGCTGGGGCAAGAGGAGATCACCCAAGGACACGGATTGTGGCAGCTCCCTCTGAAGTCAGCATGAGGTCTTATTATAACCATTTCTTATCAAAGCATCAGCCAGAGGAAAAAACAAATGTGGCCAGAGGAAAGAGGTGCATTTGAGATACTGGCACTGCCTCCTTTTGTTTATGCCCATTCCTGCTGTAGATAGGCAGGGAATATTTGTCTTTCGCTGTACACGCTAGGCTAGTTTTCTAATTTCATTTGTGTTGCTTACAAGTGCAAGAACAAAGTCTGGTCTTCAACTTAAAACATTTTCCAGTCTTATTGGGTATGAAACCTTAACTTCTTTATAAAAAGTACAAGGGATATTGGGTTTTATTACCACGCTAGAAAAGCTTTGAAATTTTATACTACAACAGAATAAAATATGGCATGGACTGAACAGCATTAATTGTCATCTACTCTATCATTGTCAAAATGCAGTAGAGCTCACAGCATCTTTAAGACAAAAACCCCTGCTGTTTGCAGAATGACTTTTGACCAGGAAGCAATTTTCTTCCAGAAAATCCCCCTTCTCAGTTTCAGACAGGAAATCACAAGGATTTCAAATGGGGAATTGATTTGAGACTATGTGTTGCAGTTGCTTTCCTACTCAGTGTGATCTAGTTTTCCTCACTGCTTCCTTTAATATTTGAACCAGAACAAAGAAACCTGTCAAAACCTTTCATTCCTTAATCTGAATGTCGGAGCTAACGAATGAGATTTTGAAAAGGCAAAAATTGGTCCAGACAAGAGCAGAACAAAAGTTGTTTCCTTTTCCCCAAAGGATTTAAACATATAAATGTACATAAAATGCTATATAAATTTATAAAAATATAGAATCAATAAATGAGCGTATCCTCAAAGAACCATTCCCTTTGCTTTTTGGACATTAACAGCTATGCTAAATGTTGAACTTCAGAGGACCATGAGGGGAAGTTTCTTACAAGTGAACAGATTTCTGATCTGCTTGTAAAATATTCAAGTACAGTTGTTAAGTAGACATAGGCAATTTGTTTTCCTACCGCTTTGCTCCATTTGTAGTCAGAAATTAACTGTTCACTCCTTTGATAAGGATGGCCTGTTTTAGAACACTGCCACTCATACTGCACGTGGCAAAGCTCCAGCTCCACACAGGTTCCCTGCTTAAACCCTGTCACTGCCTCAAAGATTCAGCTCTACCACAGCCATACCACATCTTCATGTCTACACATTATTTGAACTTTCCCTTTAAAATCCTTAGAAATAAATCAAGCCCTACAACTGCTGATAAGATTACATCAGTATTTTACTTTCACAGAAAACAGCAGAACAAAAGGAAAAAAGCCATTTAATCCCTGCTGGTGGGTTGGGCTTCATGAACAGAGAATGCTCATCTGGAAGGAAGCAAATGAAAAGCTTCTTTTCCAGCTTTCAGGAATACCCAACAACCCGGTAACTTTTCAAATGACAAGATTCCTGCTAGGTTCCCATGGAGGCTTTTTACTATTACAAAATATTAAACCAAACATTTTATTTATACTCCACCAGGTGAAGTCTTCACTGTAGCCCTCAGCACAATGCCACCTCACAGTGACTTGCACAATGTCCTGCCATTGGTGATGCAAGGCCAGTGAGATACAGTAAGCATCAGTCATGATTTTGGACTCTCTTGGAAGGCTGCCTGACTTGTGCTTGCTGTTTAGTTTTGATTCTCCCTGGACCAAAACACATACTTCTTACTGTATATGTCAGTCTGGCATCCACAAATCTACCCTGGATCTAGAAGAACCACACAAGTACATTTACCATTTGATGTGGTTACCTCTTAAGAACAAAAGCAAAGCGTGAGATGGGGTTTCAAGCAATCGCCTTCCAAAGCTAACTGGCTTTGCTGACTGGGGCAGAAGACTACCCTGAAGGGGTCTGTAGAAGGACCTAATGCAGACATCAGCACCAAAACAAACCAGGTTGGCTACTATAGCATTGGGAAGACATTGCCATTAGGATCTCCACCTCTGCTGCACTTTCAAAACTTTTCATTGCATAACCCGGGGGGAAGGGGGGGAAGCCTGTGATGCAACACCCACATTTTAACAAGGAGTCCCCTGAAATGTTCCTCTATTAGATGGTGATAAAACCCACACATCACAGAAGCATGTCAGAGAAGAATGGAAGGAACTAGATCACATGCTTTTCTGCATAAGCCATTGTTCCCCACTAGATTAGTGAATAAAATCAGAGTAAGATAATTCACATTTATCAACAGCAAAGGTCTCCCTTATTCCTGTATGCTTCAGAGTCCACCTGAAGACCTTGGTTTTCAAAGCCATCAGTTGTTTCTCAGTGCTAGGAAGCACTCTGAAATACTCCTGCCATTAATAACTTTTCCTCAGAACCACCAGCTACAGGGCCATTGATATCTTAACACATTATGTACCCTTTGTTTTTTTTTTAAAGTAGCTTAGGCTACACAAACTTGAAGCTACCTGGCTGCCTTTCCACTCCAGGGCTTCCAAAACTGCTACATTTATGGACTGCATTAGAACTAATAATAAAACCCCTTGTATAGATCTGAGTGAAATACCCAACTCAGCTCAGTCAGAAACACTGTCCATTCTCTTCACTGATAACAGCCAAAACAATAGTCCCCCCTTTAGGGGGATGCAGCTCAAAGTTCTGGAGATAGGACCCTCTTGATCAAATTGCTGTAGAAACAAAGCTCCAAATTAGGTCAAACTAACAAAAATCATACTGAGGCACATACAAGACCAAGTTACATCAGGAGGACTTTTCAAAAGAATGGGAAGTGACATGCATATTTCAAACATTGTCTTATGTAACAGGAAAAGGGGAATATAAGATGCTGTGGGAACAGGGAACACTTGGGGAGTCCCATACAAATCTAATCTACATAAGCAGCATTTAGCACTCTCTGCAAGGCTCAGTGACTACAATATTTACGAAATGTGAAATGGCATGCAAATATTTAAGGAACCTTTCAGAAAAAACCAAAACAAAGAGACAGAGTGCAGTCTTGTGCATTCTTGAGGCAACATTTCAAGATGGGTCTGGGACAGGTGGTTCCACAGTCTCTAGTGCACAATCGGGTCTTCATCAGCACTGAAATAATCCCAGCAGCTGCTGCTGAAGCAGCATGCTCAGGTAGTAATACTTGCTTTGAGTAGTCATCTTCAGAGCTGAAGCAACTGCTGAATTACTTTTTGATCCATTTGTTGTGAAGCAGAGCACAGTATGCACTACTCTGCTGCTGGTGGTGAATTCATTGTACCTCAATTGTAAGGGACTGGACTCAGCAAAGTCTGTTTTGTATCACAACAGGTAAGAGAAATACTAGGTTATCTATTCAATGACTAAGTTTCCCATTTACTTGGTTAATTACTATTTTTGTTTGGCTCATAATACTGGAAAACCCTTGTGGATAGAGAAGTACTGTGAACATATTTGTCTCATCATCTATTACGAATAAAAGCCGTCTAGCAAGTGCCCAAATTCTCAAGTCCACAGTCTGATTTTCTTGAGAAACATGTGAGATCTCCAGGTACAAGACAGCACTGGTTATATCCGCTTACTTAGTTTTCACCGTGCCTCTATCAGTGATGTTGGGCCTTGGCACTAGAGCAGTCAATCGCGTTTTCCCTTCAAAGAAAAGGCTCAAAGGCAGCATTATCTGGAGATATCTTTGAGCAGGTTGCTGTTCACACAGCACAGCATCCCAATATTCTGAGGATCAATATGCTGTAAATTCTCCACTCAGTAGTACGCTTTCATATAAATCTTTCCTTCAAAGATCCTGTTGGCAGAGTTCTCCCCTCCTCATGTCTGGAATCAGCAAAGATGGCATATCTGAACTCAAAACTGGGCTTTTCATGTTCTGTGGGTGGCCTCAGAAGTGTCTCTGTGTATTGAACTAGACAGCACTAGATAAACAATTCTTAATTGGGAAACAGTTTCAGCAGCTAAGTCAGAAGGTAAAGCAGCACAAATCCTATGTAAGTATAAGTCCAGCAGTTGTGCCTTTTGCTTTCTGTCCTCCTGCCATTTCTAACTTTGGCTGACAGCGTTTCCTTTGGGAATCTAGAAAAACATGCAATTCCCAGCAGTTCCAGCTGCAATGATGAACTTCCTCTTGGTTAGAGGTACACAGAACTAAATCTGTTTCCTTAAAACTGGTGAAAATCCAGATAAACTTCTCTAAATCTCATTAGTCAATCTTTAGAGGTATTATAGTGAAAATAAAAGTCCACTCCATGGCTTTGTTTGCCATAATAACAAGGTTCAGACTTGTGGGGGCTATTCTTCACCAGTTAGGAGCCAAAACTTAACAGCAATAGCAGCTGTTAGGCTAAGAATTATAAATTACAACAATTTGCTAAGAGCCACAACAAGTTTAAACCCATTTCTTTTCAGAATTCTCACGCAGGATAAACCGTTTACTGTTTGAAGTCTGTAATCTAATACTTATTTCTACTCCTCCCCTTCCCCAATCAAGTCTTATGTAGATTGGCAGACAAAAATTCTACCAATTTTTGTCATTATAAATGCTACTTTATTCCATGAATAATTTTACAAAAATATTATCAATCCTCAGTGAATATCTGCAATATCAAGCTGATTATTTCTTGAGCTAGTTGCCAAGCCACTCTCCATGATATTTGAAAAGTCACGGCAGTCAGGTGAAATCCCTTGTATCTGGAAAAAGGGAAATGTTGCACCGATTTTTAAAAAGGTTAGAACATGCAATGCACATTAATCTCTCAAGAATGCCATAACCTATCTTCAGTGACTAGAAGACAAGATATCAAACAATCTGGGTGTCATATATTGGGACCAGTACTGTTTAATATCTTCATCAATGACAGACAGCGGGATCGAGTGCACCCTCAGCAAGTTTGCAGATGACACCAAGCTGAGTGGTGTGGTTGGCACGCCTGAGGGACGGGATGCCATCCAGAGGGACCTGGACAAGCTTGAGAAGTGGTCCCGTGTAAACCTCATGAGGTTCAACAAGGCCAAGTGCAGGGTCCTGCACATGGGTCAGGGCAACCCCTGATATCAATACAGGCTGGGGGATGTAGGGATCGAGAGCAGCCCTGCCGAGAAGGACTTGGGGGTACTGGTGGATGAAAAGCTGGACATGACCCAGCAATGTGTGCTTGCAGCCCAGAAAGCCAACTGTATCCTGGGCTGCATCAAAAGAAGCAGGACCAGCAGGTCGAGGGAGGCAATTCTGCCCCTCTACTCTGGTGAGGCCTCACTTGGAGTACTGTGTCCAGCTCTGGGGCCCTCAGCACAGGAAAGATACGGACCTGCTCCAGGGTCCAGAGGAGGGCTGCAAAAATGATCAAAGGGCTGGAGCACCTCTCCTGTGAAGACAGGCTGAGAGAGTTGGGCTTGTTCAGCCTGGAGAAGAAAAGGCTCCAGGGAGACCATCTAGCAGCCTTCCAGTACTTACAAGAAAGACGGAGACAAACCTTTTAGCAGGGCCAGTTGTTATAGAACAAAGGGTAATGGTTTTAAACTATAGGAGGGGAGATTTAGACTGGACATAAGGAAGAAGTTTCTTTTACAATGAGGGTGGTAAAGCACTAGCACAGGTTGCCCAGAGAGGTGGTAGATGCCCCATCCCTGGAAACATTCAAGGTCAGGCTGGACGGGGCTCTGGGCAACCTGATTAGTTAAAGATGTCCCTGCTCATTGCAGGGGGGTTGGACTAGATGACCTTTGCAGGTCCCTTCCAACCCAAACTATTCTATGATTCTATGAAAACCATGGACTGACAGACTACACTAGGTGGCACTGCTACACACGGCTTAAGTTTCTTTACTGTGGGTTCAAATTAAGCTTAATTTTTGAATAAATGTCTGTATTAGGTTTGAGGGAAGTGTTTTGAGGGAGCTTTAGCAAGCAGCAAGGAAGAGCTCTCTTTGCTCTCCTGTAATTACAGACAATTTTTGCTATGAAGTTATCATCTAGAAACCAGCCAGTAGAGGTCTTGATGATAATGCTGTTCCTTCCCTCAGGAATTGCATATCTGCTATTTAAGCCAGTCCTTCAGTCACACAATCAAAACCAAACATTGCCTTTGCAACACAGATGGGAGCCCAGTCACTGACTTTGGCAAGATGGAGAACTTAACCTGAAAGAGCTGGACACTACCAAAGACTAAAAATGGCAGAAGGATGACAGTACTTTAGAAGCCAACTGGGTTAGAGAGATAGACAATTTAAAGTCATCTTTATATGATACTATCTAAATAATGAATTAATTTAGATGTCTTCTTTTAACATTATTCAAAGGTTATTGCTCCATTAACGTGCTCTACAGTTTGTATTTAGACATGCATTACCCTTTTGTTTACCGCTTCTACCTTTTGTTTACTGCTACCACCTAACAGTAAGTTTAGTTACCGACAGATGGGACAAAGTAGCTGGCAGAATGGGTAGTTGCAGGCATCCAAGTGTTGTTCGTATTAATTCATAGCCCTGTGCATTGCACAGCAGAATACTTACAGTTAAATGTCTATAACGTCACTTCTCTTTTAAATCCAATTCCTTCATAGTAGCAACTGGAATAAACTGAAAGCCTCTTGGCATTGCAACCGCAGGAGTGGGTGTGGGCCACATGGCCAGCAGGCCACCCATGGAACTGAATAAACTCAGCCTTCTCTTTTCTTCTTTACAGTGGTTAAATAGAAGCAGGAATTCCAACAACCTTTTGTTCTTAGAAAAGGAGAAAGGTGGAAGAGTCTGGCTGCACCACCCGCAGCCACCTGCCCAACAGAAAAATTTACAGGTCCAGAACTGAAACACTATCCTTCATTATTTCATCTTCCCCAATTCTTCTTGGGTAAATAGGAAGACAATGATACTAAGATTATCATAGCTGAAACTAGCAAGGCTTCTTTTCAAACACTTCAAGTCTTGACGCTAGAGATTGTTTAAATTAGTGCCATGTCATAATTTTCCACCAGAGTGAGTTTTCAACACTGAAAATCAGTTTCAGCCAGAGATAAAAAATACCTGAAGCAGTCTCCTCAGCAGAGGGAAGAGAAAAAAACCCCACCAAGTTCTGTTATAACCATGTCTTTTAGTCAACAGCTCAGGGTGCTCATGCTGAACTGAAGAAACCATATTCACATTCTCTTCTGCTTTATAACACCAGAAAGAAGCAGTGACAAATCTTCTACCACATATTTAAGCAAAAGCTGAGGTTCTGGAAGTTATGAAGTCTAACTGTTATTGCAAAATAACTACCAAGACACACAGGCCATTACAGAAAATTCAAACAAATGGCTAGAACCACAGAAAACATACAGGTAAAAAGGAGAAGCAGGAATCCTGCTCTATACAATTTTATTTTTGTGCTGCATCTGTCAAGAGCACTACTTAGTCCTCTGCTTCTGTATCTGAATGGTTGAGGATGCTCACTCTTCAAATTCCTATTACATCTCACGGAGACCAGGGTAAAAAAGCTCATGTGCTCAGAAAACACCCTGTAATACCATATTCTGTGCCACCTGAGAATGTACCATAAGCTATGCTCAAGCCTCGTTAACTTGTATATTTGGAGATCATTGTGTGAGAAGATAAGATAGACATCACCACACCCACTCACATTTCAGCCCAAATATGAGGATGTACCATCTAAGAAAGCCACTTGGAATTTAAGCAGAAAGGACTTCTGGCAATCCTGCAACCCAACAGCCCAATATTTGTGGATGTGCTTCAGAAGCTGAAAGTCAGCAGGCTTTGGTCTGGGTGATTTTTAAACATAGATCCACTTAGGAAGACATACTCTATATTGTCATACAATGAAGAAGAACTGAGTTCTGTTCTCCCCTTCCACTTAAAAAAGCCTTGGTGTTTCACTACATGCATAAAGGCTTGATAAAGTTGGTTGTGGTTATCACTACAAAAAAAACTTTTGATTTGCAGCCAGTAGGTGTTCAAATGCAACAATTCAAGAGTACGAATTGAACTCCTCCTAGTCATAGCAATTAGAGAGGAGTGGAGCTGCAAGGATTTATCCAAAAGCAAGCAGGGCAGACTGATTTTTAGATAGAAGCACGAGCTTACCCTGCAGAAGTACAAAGTTTCTGAAAGTAGAATTTGTTACGGCCAATTTCATCTTTCATTTTAAGTTTCAGAATTTTTAAATCCTTTGTCAAAGAACTGAAACAGAAGAACTAGTGAGTCAAGTGTCTCCTCATACACCTCGAGAGGACTGTATGTTGGGTTTAATCCTATTCGCATACCTTTAGAAAGTTATACTCCTATCTTGCTGAGCATCACAGAACTCAAGGTCACTTTTTTTTAAATGATCCTACAAGAAAGGTTCCTATGACTTAGGAGAAAAAAAAGCACCCCGTTTTGTAGGATTCTCATTTTTCTGTGATAAATACCAACATTTATTTTAGAATCTCCTCCCAAGTCTTCTCTGATCACAAACATTTTACAGTGCAGAAGAATCGTGCTAAGCAAATCAATGGAGTTTTTAATATCAAGTAATCATAAAATAGCTCTTTTTACTTACAGATATTTTTTCAGTATAATCAAGAAGTCAGTTTCAATATGGGAGAACACATTTTTTCTTTCAGACTAACATCTTCACCATCTTTTCTCCAGACAAAGAAAACACAGTCTGATTTTTAGTGAGAACTACATAGAACATTTTCATTCTTTGCTTGATTCAAGACAGGAAAAAACAGAAAAAGTAGAACAAGAACTATGATCTTGGCAACCAAATTGTCTTCACTGTACTAAAAAGCCCTAAAAGACAGAGTTTATAGCGGTCTCTTCTTCTAAGAGGTGTTAGCAGACATAGCTACACCAAACACTGATTTGTGGGATTGCTGTTATCTTTAAACCAAATTTGATTCAAATTTCATGATCAGAACAGGAAGCAAACTGAAAGCAGACATTCCTGCTCCAGTCAGCATTTAATATTCCTTAGCTTTGGTTTCATTTCAAGTGTGTGACTTACATTTATCCAAGAAAGGGGGAAAAAATTTAGCGTCTTGTGGAAAACCGCAAAATGGAAATGTTGAAGTGTATAAAACAGCCCATTGGCAGGTCCTCCTGACAGCAAGTCAAACTATTCCAACACATTGCATCTTTCTTGGAAGGCCAGAAAGCATCAGGCAGTCCTAAAGTATTGAACATATTCTACCACATGACCAATTAAGAGAAAAAAATGTACTAGTTATTACTTTTATCAACTTGAAAACTAGCACTGTAAAAAAAGTTTGTATATTCAGGCCTCTGATCCTGTGAAGGAGTCCAAAAGCACAGAATTAAACTCTGATGGCATCCTACTGAATCCCATAAGATAGGGATGGGAATCATGCTCATTTCAGAGAGGGAAATGGTTTTACATCCCATGATGCCGCATGATTTGAGTACCCTGTTCTCTACGCAGATGAAACAGGTGTCACTAAGATTTTTTTTTTTAAAATGGAGGACACGAGAAAAACAAACATGTATATGCTGATCCAGCCTAGAAGGGTAAATAGCCTCAGAGACAGGCTGCTCAGAAGTAAGGATAAAACATGAATTGGATTGATCCATTCAGAACAGGAGCTTTATCCTCAGCCTGTCTCTATTCAGGCACCAGATGTTTGGCAAACACTTCCCAGGGCAGATGCCTGGCATATGCTAGGCACAGCAGCACAGGAATTTGAACCAGGGGAGTTGCCTAAGCAGACTACATACAGTCAGTCTCAGTTCTGTCCTGAAGGATGTTTAACACAGATAAGTGAAACAGCTTCAGTAGGAGAGAATAAAAACCTGATACAAGTTACCAGGCAAGGCTGCCAGCGGAACTGCTAGCAGAGACTCAAGGACAGCCAAATTTACTGGAGAGTGCAACATGCAGTGGAATATCTCTTGTTCAATTGAGAAGAATCCTTCCCTGTCAAAAACCCCAAGAGAATTATTTGTTCCCACAAAATGATTTGAATTTTGACAAGACAGTATTTTCCCTTATGTATTTTATGTAAAGCAGTCATTTTAGGTAAAGCCATTAGGAAAATTCCCCACAAGAGCTCATATTAGTATTCCACTGCAACTTCAAGATCTGCAAGGCAATACTGCATTCTGCAAGATTTCAAAAGAAACAGGCCCCTGTAGTTCTTCACATTACATCAAGTCATTATAAAAGAGCGTTATATGTAACATAAGAGTCTTATAATGTTTATAAACATTGTAAGAGTGTTTTATATGTCTTTACCTACTGGATGAACCTATAAGGCTGGTTTCCTCATGTTTCTGAAAAGCCAGACAAGATTGCTTTTCTTTCTCTTTTCTTAAATGAAAACTTTGATTCTCATGTAATCCTATTTTTTTCATGAGAGAAGAAAGGAGAGACTGGGGGGGGGGGGGGAAGATGGGACACAAATAACCCAGAGATGACAAAAAAGAAAAACAAATTAAAATGTTTGCTGTCTTCAAGCCCATTAACAAACAAAACATAGAAACCTGTTTATATCAAAACTGAATTTGTTTATGAAATAAGTTTGCATTCCAATATCTACTGACACATGCAAATATCCTATTCAACAGTAAAGCTACTGCAGTACAGGGTTTAATACAGAGGAATTGCTTTTCAGCTGGCTGTACTACTGGTCATAGCTCTGTGAAATGAGGCCTTGAAGGCAGACTATCACTGTAGGACTATCTAAAAAAAAAAAAAACACAAACCAAAAACCAACAGCACATCACTACTTATTCTGAATATGCAGAAAACAGTGAGAATATAGGAAGTTCACAAAGTAACAATTCTGCTTTTGGAAGGGTGGAGAGTGTTGTTCCCTCAGATTCTAATGGAGCCTATAATCTACACTTAGCTATTAGGAGAAAATAAGAGTGACATTCCAAAGGGACAAATTCTTATTTTCAGTGATAGGTTAACGGTTGGACTCAATGATCTTAAAGGTCTCTTCCAACCTAAATGATTCTGTGATTCACTATTAACTGACAGGGCTCCACTGCAGCAGATGGGGCTGCTTTCACCACAGGTGGTCTTCTTCGAGCACAACGTTTAAGCTCAAAGTTCCCTACCACAGGCTGGTAAACGCAGGTTTCCCAGCAAAGATAAACAACTCAGCACAAGGCAGTTCAGCTCCCATGCAGCCACACCTTGCACCTGGCAGAACTACAGGCACTATCAAAGCAGGCAAAAAACCACACCAGAAAGCCTGTTTCTCACCTGTCAGGCTGGTTTTGGGTGCATGTGAGGGAGGCGAGCGAGGGAATGACTCTCCAGCACTGGCTCTTCAATGAGTTCAATCAGTCCCCAATGTTTTCAACACAAAAGTGATTCAACATTTTAAGAATTGTTTCATTACACTATGCCTTAGTTTACAGCATATATTTGACTTTCCTGTTTGCAAAAAGCTACAAGAAGTTTGGAGTGCTTAATTTGTCACAAACATAAGTCAGAGGAAGGAGATTGCAACAGCTAGTCACACAGAAAATTTGAAAGGCTTAATCTGAAACCTAGTGCTGCTGTCACTTAAGAGTACAGACCAAAAAAAGCCAACCTAAAAACTGTAACATCTAAAGGTTTGGGGGAAAAAAAAAAAAGTGAGAGCTTGCTGTAGTTCTGTGTTAGATGTCAGGAGAAATGAGAAGACACACATCCACACAGCCCCCTTGCTCCTCATGACACACCCACTAGGTCTGGTTCCAATTCCACCCGCTTGAGGAATTCAGCAAGCACTGCCAATCAGCCACAGCAATCTATAAACTATCGTGAATATTTTGGAACAACTGCCACCAGGTTTATTGACAGTTGATTACTTTAAACTTTTGTTTTGATGCAAGTAAAAGCTTTAATCCTATTTAACAAACACTGAAAGGTTAAGGCAGATGAGAAGGCCTTACATGCCACAGGAAGAAGCTTTTATCTTCTACAAATGTGACTGTCAAAACTTGCAGGGGATTAAAAAGCTCAAATATAATCTTGTTAAGATTAAAAACAAAACCCCGAACCTACAATCTCAAAAATGAGCACAATTTTAGGATCACAAGCTAAGCGCTCTGAAGTCAAACTGTCCAAGTTAACACAGCATCAAGTAATCTTCTGTGTCCTTGTAGTAGCTATTACAATAAAGTTTATCATATTATTAAATCCTATATTGCGATTACAAAATAAAGTATCAAAAAGCCTTGCCTTCTCTCCTCAGAGGAACACTGCAGAAGCAAGGATATTACAGGAATGATTGAAAGACTTAGCATGGTTTATATACACAAGGGGATGAAACATAGTGCAGTACTGGCTGACAATATACAACAGATTCCATATGTGCGACATTGAAGCAGTTGGAAAAAGTGAATCATCTTGTACAGAATGTGATGAGCAGTTTATGGCATTCAAAATGCACATAAATCTGGATTCAGAACTTCACAACAGCCCTCACTCATAGCTGGACTCTTATTTATGGGGAAAAAAGTGTTTTCTTTAAAGCATCCCCCCCCCCCTTTTTTTTTTTCCAAGTACTGTCCTTTTGTCTTAGTGGCATAACTGAAGGCATTTTTGTTCTCAGGTGCAAGTAATTATTTGCAAGTGCACCTTGCTAACATACAGCAGCATGCTTTGGGCTGGAGAAGTTAAGCTGACACTGTACAGTTTCTTGTGGTTTGCCAGAAAGAGCCAAGAGCTCCTGCTGTGCACGTTTTGATTAAGTTAGTGCCTGAAGCAAGTAGTAAGTGCAGCTAACTCCAAAGATGAAGCTGATTTTTAAGGTGCTGATAGCAGTCCTAGCAAGTAGAAGCTCCTTGTTTATAGTAAAGTCTCACTGGAGAAAATGAGTAGTGTTGCGTACCTCCATGGACTCACTGTCTCCTGTCCTTCCGTATCCGCCTCAGGGCTGTAGGTTCCTTTTCGCCCCTTGTTTACCCTGAGGCTGCTGCCAGGGCCAACGCAGCACCCAGTCGAGCAAGCAAGGCAGGGAGATGCTTGGGCTGCCCAAGAGCCAGTCTCAGGGCATTCACCTGGGCTGTCTCAGCAGCTGTGACCCACGCTTCTCTCCTGGGCTGTAACTAGTGGGACAAGCAGTCAGCGACTAATTTATGCAAACCTGAGAGGAAGGGGAGTTAAATGTTACAGGTTAAACACAGGAGGAACTGAATATATATTCTTATAATTAAATGAGGATGGCTATGTATTATCGAAAAATGTACTGATAAACTGGGGGAATAAGTCACAATGGTAGCAGCAAGTTTGTGCATAATTAATAAAGGAATAATGAGAAAAAAAACAAGAATATTTTTTCAGTTACAATTTAAGAGGATATGAAATAGGCAACCAATGAAAGGTGAATAAACTGCTTGATATGGTTCATTCAGAAGGCTTCAGTAACATAAGAGGCTCAAAGTTCTCAAAGACTCCAGATCTTTTTGAACTTCAGTACTGTTTCCCTAACACATTGACTAGAATGAATTCTGCTCTTCTCATGTAAGGGAAACAGCCCGTTTCAAAAGAGAGCTAGAACATGTAAAGAAAGAGAATATATAAAGAAACTTGATGCTAGGATCTTCCATATTTCTGCCCTTCTGGGGCTTAAATAGAAAGCTGCTCTTACTGGGTTGAGTCAAACCTGTTCATAGTGAAGGCAGAATACCAGCTACATTTAATTCTAATTAGATCCTTAAAAGAAAAATCAGCAGGGCTTCTTTATTGAATGGGCAGCATTAGCTTCCTCCTAAACCACATCAGAGCTCAAATAGAAGTTGGCCATGTGGCTAACAAAACAGGACATGTGGGTGAAGAGGGAGAGGAACCGATCCCCTTTGGGACGATGACTGCTCTCTGCGACAGCAGCCTCTCAGGCAGGGCAGGTATTGCAGCATCAGACACAGGCCGGAGAACAGACATAAGCAGCTCTGGCCAGGGGCCCACCGGGGGGAACCGACACACAAAAATCCAGTCTCCATTCAATTCATACTGTGTTCAAACCAGACAAAGCTTGTTAAAACAGAACAGAGAAACGCACCTAGAAACAGAACATCGCAAACTGAGAGCCAACGCAACATTTTCTTAGTATGTGGTAAAAAGCTCCCCAGGAGCTTCTGCAATACCATCCTGAACTGAATGAAGAAACCCAAGACAAACAACATCAATGGATGAGACTAATAAGGAAACTCAGATGAGAGCACACTGGGTAAATGACTCATCCCAACAGACTTCACATTCTTTCAGGAACAATTCAGAAATCCCATATAACTTTTGAACTCAAGCAATTTCAATGCTGATGACAAAGTGTTGCTACAGCCCACCAAACCCACAACCATTTGCACCTACAAAGCATTGTTAGGTCCGTATTTTCACAACAACTAAAGCCTGTTTTGATCTGCTAACTACAATAGATTCCACATACATAAAAGGCTGCTAAGGACAAGACCTTTACCTTCCAACACCTTCTGCAAAGCAGCACTACGCTGAGCCTACAGCAGTCCTACAAGGTTGTGGGAGAGTAAGGAAATAAGCTAATTTGTCCCATTTGTGAGGAGAAAAAAACCAAAGGGATTGAGAAAATAAGGAAAGAGCTTCTACCATAGAAGGGTAAGAAAGCAAAGAATATTCCCTCCTTTTCTTTCAGCTAGAGGATCAAGCAACCAACAACCTAATCCTAGAAAAAGCAGAATTTCAGGGACCACAGCATTACCAAAGTTACAGATAGACAGGAAATATTCTGTTCTCCTCTTTTAAGGGGAATTTTCCCAAGTACAATGTTTTGGGGGATTGCCTGTCACTGTTGTTCCAAATATCTGATGCTTCTTAATGATGCCATGGACTCTGGACACATTTAGACACTGTTCTCTACTGCCTCAAGCCAAACAACAAAGCTCTCCAGAAATTAATAGTACATGACATGCATTTGTCCACGGTGAAGCTTTCTCCACCCTCTCATTCTGGTGCAAGTGTGAGTTTATATACGTCTATAACTGTTCTAGGAAAAAATAAGATTATACTTTAAATATCCTAATTGTGTTATAACATGGGTTCTTTCAGGGAGAAGTTGCGGTACTTCTCCCAACAGTTAAAAAACATTGTTTTTTCATACCATACTGCATCACCAGTGTTGAGAGAAGATGATAGATGCCAAACTTCCAACTTCACTTAGGTGAATTACCTAACGAGTAGAACATTAACACAACAAACAGCCACACTATCACTAAACTGAAGATGACTGGCTTAATGGATGAAAAAGCTTCTGAATGTGTCTCTTTCATCACTTGTTTGGAAAGTATCCATCACGTTTGGGGTGATCATTCTCCTAATCAAAGGAAAGGGAATATCTACTTCTAAATCTATAAGCAAGCACACTTCACACAAGCTTCATATCTAATAGAACATTACCATCACATCCCTTCCTTCCCAACATTCACCATATGAGACAAACAGAGAGGGGAAAAAAAAACCAACCCAAAAAACATTTACTTTACCAAAATTCCTCTGATCAACTCGGGCTACAAACATTGAGGTTCTCTTCCTCCCACCATCCCCTCCAGCCTGCAACTCACCTACCTGTGCCCAGATAGATTTATACTATGCAGCTGGGGTACCCTGATAGCACAGGAACAGCACCTGCTCAGATTTCAAACACCAAGTACTCAATATCCCAGGTCCAGAGCTAACTTAAATAGCCCATCTTGTATGTTATCATGATTATCCTTCTCTGTACCCCAATTAATTGGTTCAGTTAGGCTCGACACAGCTATACAAGTTACAGCTCCACCTCTAGCTTACAGAAGATTTAACTTTTCAGACACCACTGATAAAAGATCTAGAAATTCCTACCTTTGTCTCAGAGCCACTTGTTGACATTCATATTACTTACTGAGGAAAAAAGAATCAGAAAGATAGATATCGCACCAGCCCAACAAAACTAATATTACAAAAAACCCAAAGTAGCTAACTAGTACTCTAGATTGGACAAAGGTGTTTTATCACAGCTCTAATCTTTTGAAACTGTTACAATTAACACTTCTAGCTCTTTCACAAAACACTGCTTGAAAAGCCGCCACCCATTTCCAAGGAGATGATAAAAGCAAGCCTATCCAGAACTTGATGATAAGATTAAATTTAAATTCACTAAGAAAGGGAAATACATGATGATACTCCTGAATAGCCAGTGGAGACTGGCAAATGCGTGAATTTCAGGTTACATTCACCCACAGTTTGTACATCAACACTACTGAAAAGTATGCTTATAAACTAGAAAGAAGGCGTTGGGAAAAAACGGAGAGTCAGATTTGAAGAAAATCCAAGGAACTGCTGCGGACATGGAGATGGTCCACAAGTGACAGAAAATCCAACATCAAAGCATGACCCAATATTAATTACCTACAGCGTGTCTGCTCAAAGTGCCCTAAGATTTTTGATAAAGATTAGTAACTTTTAGGTTCATTGTGAAGATGCAGATTCACAGACAACACTAACTGGTAGAGGTATGTATAAGGTGGTCATTGCTATGCAGAGTTTCCAGGCAAAACATTTTTATTTGTTTTAAGGAGGAAACTAGAAGGAAGAGACTGGTTAAGTAACAGGTAGAAGATTTAAAAAGAAAAAACTCTATTTGAATTAAGTGCCTGTCTCTCAATCAGATATACATTTATCTGCATGAAAATCTGCTGCTAGTTCAGAAGAAAGGAAAAGAACCCAGCTCATCTCTTTTTTAGGTTATTGGTTTTTTGAAACTGAAAGGCTCCACACAGTCATTTGACTCCAGATTTTGTTACCTAGTGAAAGCTCTTAGAAAGAAGAAATGTAGAGAGAGGTAACAAAAATCAAGGCACAGGAAACATCTTCAATGAGGACACTTGAAAAGAATGAGTGTCTTTAGCTCATCGAAAGATGAATAAGACAGTACAGAGTAAAAGTAAACAAACGAGTGAATTACACAGTTAATGTACTTCAGAATCATTTCTTGCATTATGAGTACTGAATATTCACTTCAGAAGAGGTGACAAATTCAGAGCTGGAAGAAGTAACACCTTTCAGCAGTGCATAGCTGACTCACTGTCACAAAACATCACTGATGTTTATTGCTTCACTGGACCCAGAAATGGGCCAGATGATTCTATTAATAGCAATATCCACAGTTCTAAAATTAGTATTACAAAATAGCCAGAGCTTTGAAAGTGACATAACCTCTTCAGCTTTGGAATGGGAAGAACTTTGGCCTTCTGAAGGTTAAATGAACTGTTGTAGTAGTAACTGTACTATAACTGGTAGTACATTAATAGCATTGCTAAAATCAGGCATTTTACCATATGATACCTAAATATTTTAAATTTTTATATTTATTGCACTATTAATGGCCAGATTGAATGCCAATACAGTCTGATTTTCCAGCAGTACTCTTCCTTTCAGTCTGTGTATGCAGACCAGCCTTATCTCCTTGAGTGGAATAAAGGAGGAGGTGCATAATGTGAGATGTCTGAAACATTCTCTGTGTTCACTTCTCTAGTACAAGGGCAGAAAGTGGAAATTACCGGCGAAAAAAAAGAAACTATTTCATGTCCCACTTTATTATTTATTCCCTGTATTGTCTAATCTCTTCCAACTTCTGCTCAACAATGCAGTCTGTCTGACAGCAGTTGGCAGGCACAACAGAAGACTAGGCATTACGCGGTCTTGCTATCTAGAGAGAAATTTTGCTCCGTGATGTGATCTTGGTGCTCTTCTTTCCTTACACCCCTCCAGCATGAAGAGGGGAACAATCTATGAATATAGTAGATGCACCAGATAAATAATTAAAGAGCTTCTTGAACAGACCTGTTGGTGGACAAAGGTTACCATGGAAGTGCACTGCAAGCAATTAAAAACTTAGCATAGATTTGTACATGTTTCTTTACAAAAGGCATTCTTACTTTTATACTCATCTAAAAGTCCAATTCTTACAAGCCTTACTATGAGTGGCTACAGATCTTATCTATGCATTTAGTGACTTCATACTTTGTAGGTCATTAATGTACTGAAATGTATTTGCTAAGCAGTAAATCTCTTCAAAGAGAGGTTACTGTTATCAGCCAAAGGTTGACTATGAGAGACTCTAAAGAAGTTCAACACCCTTCCCATGAATTTAAACTAAACACATACTACATTGCAGACTGCTCACTGTTTGCTCTTTAAACAAAATGGCAGATGGATAGTTCCCTGTCAAAAATGATGGAGGTATAGGAAGTAAAACTACTGAATGATATTTAGGACTATGCTCTTGGTAAATGAAAGTTTGTTGCAGCATAGAGGAAAAGATTTGTCAGTGTTTTCCAACAGAAGCAGCTGGTACTTATGAGCTCTACTTATCCCATTGCACTTTTTCACATTGAATGTTGTGAGATTCAAGGAGTAAAGACAGTTCCACACCAAATCATCATTAAAGGTATTCTGTTTCTGTAAATTTATCACTAGAACATACTGGAAAAAGAACATACAATTTATATTAGTTTAGTTTACATTATTATATAGTTTATGTTAGTTTACGTTATTTATATATGCCTTGACATCAGGTCAATTCCAGTATACTATCTCACCTATATTCTCCTTGATTTGTGCTGCGTTTAAACAAATCATTTTGCTCTACTCTCAAAACCCTCGTAGATTAGGGTAGACACTTTCATTTACTGTATTGCCAACCATACTGGCGTAGGGACAAAATAAGAGCAATTAAAACCCGTAAACTTTACTAAAACGGAAATATTCTCTCACCCTGATGTAGTGACAGCTTCAACTAAAAAAAGACCAAGCCAGACAGATCATCTGTAACTTTCTTCTAGTGTGTTCATGCTAACATATGGCCCTGTGCCACAGGGAACAATTTCCAAATGCATACTGTTACATATATAAAGAAACACAGAGCTTTAAATGATGAATTTATACATAACTGGGAGCAAGATAATGTTGCTCTTGTGCTATTGAGCGCCATAGTTTCTTCATTCTGAAGACAAACTGTAGGTTATACAAAAATGTAAATTATCATATGTCCTGACTGATAGATTTTATATTGGATATTCCTCTCTTCACATAGAGGTCTCCAGAACATGGGCCCTGCAGGCTCACAGATCTTTACTCCTAGAGTAATCTGTGCACATGTGAACACATTCAAGTAGAAATAGTAGGGAATGTTTAGACACATACTATTCACATTTTATGAATAGCTGTCATTTTTAGAATTTTCAGCTTCCTGATATGTATATAACGATTCACTTATCTGTGTCTAAAACCTGACTAAATAGGGAACTAATGACGTAAGTATATCCTTACATCATTAAAAAAAGTCATCGCTAAGAAACTTCTTGGCATGCTCAACACCCGATACCCTCTAGTGAACTGTGCATAGCAAAGCATCGTGCACCTCTCCCTTGCAGGTGGTGCAGTGCTACTCACCAGACGCAGCCGCTGTGGCACCACGCTCTCATCTGGCTTTCCTGCTTATTCTCTCCCTGCTGGTTTCATTCTGTACTGTGCAAGAACTTTTGCATATGTCCTACAAAGAGAGTATTTGTTTAGGCTGGCAAAAAGGAGGCTAACAGGAATTCTAGTAACTGCCTACAACCATCTGAAAGGGATTTGTGAAGACATAAGAGCCAAACTCTCCTACGTAGTGCTGAACAATATAGCAAGGGCAATGACCACAAATTGCAGCTCTGAGGGTGCAGATTGGAAGTTAGGAAAACCTTTTTTACCAGGAGCGTAGTGCAGCACTGAGACAGGCTGACAGACAGGTGGTGGGACTTCTGGCCTTGGAGGATTTGCTAGGCAAGCTTCTCAGTCCTCCTACCAACATTTTTCTGACTCTATCATTCTTTAGATGCAAGTGAATCTCAGATCACCATGAAAGTAATGCAAAAGTACTACAGTAAGAACCATATCAGACCTATGGAAATAATCATAACCACTGTCTTTAAAGGTTCATAGAATTCTTCATACGTGGGCTGATTAAGCTTTGTAACAACTCTGGATGGCAGGTAAGTATAAAGTCCATTCCATAGGTAAGAAGTGAAGTCACCAGCTAAGCATGAAGAGAAGAGTAAAGCAAGCAAAGGCTCTGCAGTCTTGCACTTGTGTTCTAGCCAACAGAATAATTCACCACAGAAGAGAAGCAATCTCCAAAACGCTCTGCAGTGTTCAATGAGCTCCCCAGGAGAGGTGGTTGGTTACCTGCCCAATCTGAAAATATAATCATTATCATTGTCATCATCATCATCTGATTTTGAGGCTTTTAATAATTGCTGCAAGTGCCCTTTTACCAAGCATTTTACCTTCAGGACAGGTTCAAGAGATGCATTTGGTCCCTTTGGTTACTCTGTAGGCTAAAGAGGCCAAGTGATTTACGTAATTCATGTGAAAATAAATTGCAAAACCTCATGTGAACTCCTGTTATTCCCTTCCTTCTGAAATATTTTGGATTTTATCTGCCATTAAATCTTTATGAATACACACCTACAAAACAGTTTTGTACAGGAACAAAAATAAGATACAGATCCTCCAAATACTTCGTGCCCCTCCTTGAATCTTAGTAGCTATTAGCCACTCAGTTTAAGTGAAAGAGGACGAACTGCAAGCCTAGATGTTACACAAGAATATGCTTTTCCACACATAGGATTGTAAACAGCATCCTACATGACGTTTTAACCACAGAGAAAAGAACACAACACAGTTTAGATGGAATTCTTAAAAGGAAGAGAGATGAAGCTGCTGTGGTTTTCCGAAAGCAGGCCAGCCTGGGCACTCCAGCCACAGCTCGTTCAATCCAAGCAGCCCACATGCAGCCAGTAAGACATATGTTTCCTTAAAATTGCCAGGAATGCAAAGCAATGCTAGACAAGTCTAGACTGATCACAGGATAAATGCAAGAAGCAAAGAAGTGGATCCAACTGTGTGGTGGATGACATTTGCCTGGCAAGGGAACAGTTACAAGTGTTCAAGTCCTGGAACGAGCCGGGAGGGAGAAAGAAACAATTTTCCCAGAAGTGCACTTGGTTCCAGAGGAGACTTCACCTCCCATCAGTGGTGAAATTCAGCTTAGCTAAATTTGCTCTCCTCTTTGTTAGACAAATACATCTCCCTCTTTCTTAACACAAGTATGTGCAGATCAGGTTGAAAAGCCAAGTCCCAAAGACAGCTACTGCACAAGTCATGCAAATCAATCTCACTCAAATCTTTTTGGTTCTACTCAAAACACCAGATTATGCCCTTAACTGTTGCTTTCCCAGTCTTTTGTAGGTACGTACCTGATGCCCCTTCAGTTATCTAAAACTTATTTGCACAGATCACATACCCTGCCTCCTCTCACTTCCTGAATATCCCAATAATACCCTCTCTTATGAATTAAAAATAAAAACATAACTTTAATAATTTCTACTTAAAATTGATAATGCTACTCCTGCCTTCAACAAAGTCCTGCTCCTTGATCTAAATCCTACCACTGTTCAGTTTACTCCCAATGACGCTGCTCAAGTTGCCCAACTAATTCATTACGTATAATGAAGTGCAGATGTCAATCCTGGACAACTGGCCAGCCTGGTGGAGCACACTTAGATTTCCTTTTGACTTACATGTATGTATTTCCTTCCTGTGGAAACAGGGAGTGGGTCAGAGGGAAAAGGAGGAGGGCTGTCCACACCCCGGTCTGCAAGCCCAGTACACACAGACCTAACTCTCTCATTAGTACTTTCCTTCTCAGCTTCAAAGCTTCTTCCAGTCATTAATGGTCTTTTTGTTTGAACTACTCAGCATCTCTTGTTCATTCCCTTTATATCAACCTGATTCTTACAGTCTGCTGCAATGCTGCAACATTTACTTCCCTCCTAAAGTTTACTTAAAATTAGAATACATATACAGGTCCCAGCTATTACAATACAGCTTCACCTGCTTTGTGGAATTATTAATATTTTTTTTATTTGGATGAAGACCCGTATGGTAACATCTTAGTATTGGCAAGTACCTACATTCAAAAACCATGAGTCAGGTCACAATACACTTTATTATTGGCTTAAAAAATGACAGGTTTCAAAAAATGAATTTTAGGCTTCCTTTAGATGACAGATATATTTTCTTCCTTTTTTTTTTTTTAATGAGGATAAAAGGCTTTCTCATATTCCTGTGACTGTCTTTGAGAAAACACTAAATGCCTTGAGATTCCTAATAATGTTGCAAGAGTTACAACACACTGCTGCTTCCTGATGCCCTTATGCCCTGTTTACATAGTACGAGTTAAAATGTAAAATTTGTAAGATTGGTTAATACTCCTAATTTATGTTTTTTTAATTAAAATTGCCTGCAATTCACTAAAAACGTAGCTCTTATTAATGATAGGGCTCATGCTATGCATTTGGTATTAATACTTGCAATCACAATGAAAACAATTCCCACTTTAAGAGTAGACAGGTCCAAATCCTGCCTGTGGCAACATCCACTTGATGTTCCACTTCAAGTCAATGAGATTGAAAAATGCGTATCTGTAGGCAGAATCTGGTTCATTGCCACGTCTGTGTCTCATGCAGCACCCCAATGCTTCCATGAAGAGTTAAATGCATATTCCACTGACTCCAGCAAGTGCTAAAATCTGGAGAGGCTCAGTTTTCTCCCTTTTCTGTAATGCTTTTCCTGTGAGATTTGGTTAAGTGATCATTAAACTACTTAAACTTACGTAAGAATTCAGTAGGAATAACAGTATTCTGTTCTTCTAATAGACAGCCTTAGAAGGAGCTAACACTTACATGCATGGAGACATATCAGAATAATAATCAAAGATGATGAATTTCCAAACGGTGTACAGAATAAGAGCCTTTGTAGTAGTGTGTGCTAGTCCTCAAAAAATACGCTAATCCAAAAATTCTTTTCAGATGACCCAGTTCCTGGATTTGAATTTTTATGTGTACATATTTGGAAGTGTACATGTGTATGTGTGCACAAATTTATACAGAGAATTGTATCTGCGCAGCAGGCTTGCTATTTAAGTGAGAAAGCTGCAGGAATGCTGTGGTTTGCTCCATGGGGAGGGCAGCAGAACCATCTTATAGATGGGTCAGAGTCTAGAGCTGTTTATTTACACGTGTGTTTTCCAGAACAGATTCATACAGAAAGATAGCGTCCTCACTGGTGGAGCTGTTTGTCAGTCACCTTTTGCTGCAAATGGGTAAGTTTTCTTGTGTGTTTGACCACTAGTAAGAAATAAAAATGCTAAGTAACTTATTTTACTTTACAGATCAGATGAAAATGTGATTTATCCATTCCTTACATTCTAATATGTGATATTATTTGAAAAGTGCTGAGAGTGAGCAGTTCTCTTGGGGGAGCAAACAGGCATATTTTCTAATTCACTCTTAACGATTTGTGAGTGATTAAAGATTTGTGCTTTTTTGGATGACACGGTCAGTAACCAAAGTGACAAAATATATTATTCCTCTAAGTAGTACAAGTGGCTACTTTTCAAAATAGTGTCTTCTTGTAGGGCACTTTGACCTTGTTTTGGATTTTGTTTGTACAATGAAATCCTAGTCCTGCCATTTTAACCACACACTCCTGCAGACTTCAAACAATGGTAAGTTTTCTGTGGCCAAGTCCTTATTACCCCTCTTTAATAACAAGATTTAGTCTCCGGTATTCGTATCTCTAGCAGAGTGACTGGTAAGAAGTTGTTTTCTTATGTATTTGATCTGTAAAGCTGTATGTTTAGAGGGTTGGGTTGCTATTGCAATTGTTTTGGCAGGATGGTAAGCAACGTCCAGGTATATTTGTGATGTACTAAGTTCTTGACATACTGTACTGTACTTCAGAGGCTCCACAATTTATTTTTTGTTGCAGCTTGCCTTTAGTCCTTGCCAATTTATTTCCTTTCCTTTTCCAAACAAAGCTAGGGTTGTCAAATGCTAACGTTAAAGAATTTTAATAGCTAGATCCAGTTATGGAGCTAATTTTTAATTTACCATTGTCCATACAACTTTTGACTAAATAGAAAAACTCTGCAAATGGGCTAAAGATATGTGACCCACTAGTCAACAGCATCAAAATACCCTCCTGACTTAAAGGCCCCTGGACTCAATGCTTTTGCTACCATCATCCATAGCCATTTTCTGAAATACTGCTTTTAAGAAGTTCTCATAATGAGATCACTGCACTGGCAAACAGCTTTGTCTGCTCCAGTAATAACATTTCCAGGGGCAGCACTACAGTTTGTCTTGGCTAGTTTTTGCCAGAAATTTTTATTGGTTTTCTTAAAGTAATTACAACATTAATACAAAAAGGGCATTTTCCAAGAGAACACACAAGAGTGGGGAAGAAAGCAAGGGTCAGCTCTTCCTTTTCATTTATTGTCATCTCCACAGATTTGCAGATCCTGCAGATCAGCATGGTAAACAAAAATTTGAATGCATATATCCTATATATGTTTGCTGTATAAACCATGGAATACAGGTCCCTGACATGTTGTGCTGTTTATGCCCAAGTCTTTCACTTGTTTCACCAAAGCCTTACTGCAGCTAACTAAAGGCATTCATTTTCAGGAATATTTTTTGACTCGTCCATCTTCTGGTTTGGAGGACGACAGCGGGTAAGAGGCAGTGGAGAAGTACGCTAACTGAGATGGAAGCGGGGAATGAGAAAAAGGAAGTATCTTCAGATCCCTCAAGATTTCCTAAGTTTGTCAGAACTCCTTCCAACCTCCTTGTTCTAGGCTCAGCAAGCTTAAACATGGACTTCAGTTCTCAAGGAGTTAAGGATTGTTGGGAAGCTGCTGCTCATACTTAATCTCATCATGTTCTTTTGAGGGGGAGGAGAAAATGTTCCCAAGGCTGGAGTGGGAAGGGGGATGTGAGTAAGGTTGTTTACCAAGGACACACTAAGGTTTGTAAAGATCTGAGACACTTTTTATGAGTATACCAGGGCTCTCAGGGATGAAAGCAAAGAACTCTCTGACACCTGCAGAGGGGAAGGAGAAGGGGGACAAAGCTGTGAGAACCTTGATGTGCCTCAGTGGTTGTTAAGGTGACTAATGAAATGATGTTCTACATTGGGCATGGCAGCTCCCTTTGTATAGACTTTTAAAGAACCATGAGAGAGGAAAAGTCCATTTCAGTCTTTGCTTTCTCATTGTTTTCTCCATTCCCCCCCTCACAGAGCTGCCCAACAGTGGAATCGTTCTGCAGCATGCTTCCCAGGGTCCACAGGGGGCAAGAAATCATATTCATCTGGATTTTGAGCATTAGCAGAATGTGATTTTGCTCTGAAAGACATAATACATATTTATGGTAAACTGAATGATATTCCTGTCTCTCTGTCCCTAACACTACGTGCATCACAGGATAAGGCATGGATGCTGCCCAAGCAAGCAGTTTAGGAATCTCAGCTCCAGATTTCCAAAATTTCCAATGCTGAGCATTTACTGTTGTGTTTCATGTTACCTTTGAACTCTGCAGGCCCTATTTTACCGAATTTCCTGTAAGAATTTTTAACTCTAAATAAACAAAATATGAGTCTTACTTCAGTATTTCTGCAAAACTTTTCTGCTTGTCAGACCTTATGTTGAGAAAAGGTGACAAACAACGGAAGGATAAAAGCTGCAGCATGGGAAGCTCTGTGGACAACAGCTCTATGACTTGTGGGCAACATTTTACTGTTCACAGGAACTGCTGGATAAAATATTACAAATGACTATAAGTTGACCTTTCAATTACCTAAAGCTGCATGCTAATTTTCCTCAGGCTACTGTACCTGGTAGGTACTGATGGAAGAAACACATGAGGTTTCTTCCATCAGTGCTCTTTTAAGAATGCTTTGAAGTCCATTCTACTCCTCCCTAAGTAGTTGGCAACTACTGCCTCTTCATGTGAAAACCTAATATGGAAAAAACATAGCTCAAACAGGAGTACGTTCACTCTCACACAGTGGGGTTTTTTGCAGCCAGAGGAAGCAACGACTGGGGTAATTCAGCATCCGTCCTGCTGGGAGACAGAAACTAGGAGAATTCTAACAACCTACAATCTACTTTTTAGATAACCACTTTCAAAAAATATAATGAGCAAATTGCAATGAAAGGGTTATTCTCTCACTCACTGAAGAAGAACAGATGAGTGAGAGTTCACTGTCTTAGTGGACTTTAACTCACCTCGTACCTTGGGGAATATACAAGCCATCTGCTGGTACTGAAAAAAACAAGTCTAAGCTTGCTAAATAAAGCCATTGTATTCAGACTTTCATTCTTCTAATTCAGATGCAAAACTAGAAGTGTTATACTAAGAACTTTGTTACAGAAAATCAACCTGGAAAGAGACTGAGTCTGTTAGGTCATCTTATACAAACTCCTTATACAAACTCCTTACACAAACCCCTTCTACAAACCCATGTGCTACTGTTTACAGGTACAATGCACAAGTCACCAGGTCTAATAGTGGTAGCCATCCTATATTCCAACACAAGAAATGGAGTAAATAGGAAGTAAAATAAAACTAACCAGGAATGAAAGAAACAACTATTGGAAAAGAAATGCTCCTTCATCACCAGAGCCCCCAAATGCCTTGTCCAGATGGTTTAATGATATCGTTAATGATATTATCACCACAGTAGTGAGATATAGACTGGAAAAATGGACAATAGAGTGGTTGGAAAATTGGTTGAATTTCCAGGCTCAAAAGTTTGTGACCTGTTGTAGAGGACTGATAATGGGTGTGGCTTATCTTGACGAGGACTGATAATGGACGTGGTTTGTCTCGACATTGCCATCCCGGCTACGCCCCCCTCCCTTGCCCCCGGCGGCCAGAGGCGCGAAAAGAGAAGAAAACGGCGCGAAACAGGAGGCGGCTTTAAGGGGACAGCGCGCCTGGCAGGAGTGGCACGTACGCGGTCGCGGTCTGCGCATGCGCAGGAGGGGGAGCCCCTATAAAAGGAAGCACGTGGGCGCTCTGGCGCGCGGTTTTTCTTTCCCCTCCCTGTCTCCTGCCGTCCGTGTGCCTCTCCCGGACCCCGGCCCTGACGAAGCTTACGGCGATTAAGGACCTCAGACGGAGTCAGGAGAACATCGTTGGACTCGGAGTGGTGGTAGCTATTTTCACTCCCTTTCTTCAACTCTCTCTCTCTCTAACTTTTCCCCTCTATCCCTCTCCTCTTCCCCGCTTTTCTCCCCTGTCTGTTACAAATAAAATCAAAAGGTTGTACGATATCTGACCGGTTTTGGTGTCTTAATCTCGTCCCTGGGATCGTAACGAAACCTCCCCGATATTGGATCGGGACACCTGTGCTGCAATGTCCAGCTGGCAGCTGGTGACCTCTGGTATCTTTCAGGGGACAATATTGAGACCAATGCTGCTTCATGTCTTTATTAATGACCTGAATGACAGCATGGAGTGCACACTCAAGAAGGTCACACGCTGCAGCAAACTGGGAGGCACGGTTGATAAGTGGGGTGGCAGGGCTGCTTATCAAAAGGACCTTGACAGGATGCAAAAATGGACTTACAGCAACTGCATAAAGTTCAACAAAGTTCAAAAAGTGCAAAATCCTGCAATGTGGACTGAATAATCACAAGACTCAATATAGGCTGGGCACCAACTGGCTAGGGAGCAACTTTGCAGGAAAGGACCTAGGGGTTGTGATGGGCAAGTTGAACATGAGCCAGCAGCATGCCCTTGCAGCAAAGGTTTACTGCATGATGGCCTGTGTTAGCAAGAGTTGCCAGTAGACTAAAGGATGTGGTTATTCCACTCTACTTGGCACTTTGTAGCTCACCTAGGGAATACTGTGTCCAGTTTTGGTCCTCCCAGTTCAAGAGAAACATTGAAAAATTGAAGAAAGTCAAGCAGAGGGCCACTAAAATGATTAGAGGCTTGGAAAACTTGACTTCTGAAGAAAGCTTGAAAGAATTGGGTTTGTTCAGCCTAGGGAAGAGAAGTTTCAGGGAGGATCTAATCATGGTCTTCCAATACCTAAGAGATAGTTACAGAGAAGACGGAGGTACTCCCTTGACAAGGATGCATGGTGACAGGACAAGAAGCGACAGACACAAGTTGCTTCATGGGAAATTCTGTTTGGATATTAAAAAAAAAAAAATTCACTGTGAGAAACAACTGTGAGGTTGCCCAAAGAAGTGGTGGAATCTACCTTACTGGTAATACTCAAGACTCAGCTAGACAGGCTCTTGGATAACCTAATCTAAGGCCCTGCTTTCAATAGAAGGTTGGCCCAGGTGATCTCCAGAGGTATCGTCCAACCTAGACTTTTCTATCACTCTGTATGTGCAAACACTTCAAAAACAGCCAATGGGTGAAAATGAAAGAGAGTCATAATGCTGTTCATACATGTCATGGAAAGTATATTATTTGTCCCTGCACACTGCCCTTAAATCATTAAGGAAACTTTTCCATAAACTGATGAAAAAGACAAGCTATTTTTAAAGCAAAATAACACTGGTATTTTATTACAACGGAAAACAGAGTGATTTAAACTTCTAGTCCCATTTATTTTACTAATGATACATTATGTCTGAAAGGCCTTATGGAAGTTAAAAGTCTTCAACTTCATATCTGAATGCTAAATTAAGTCTTCTATATGCTTGTTCAGATCCCTAGATTGAAATCAGTTGTGCCTGCAAGTAGTCCTGTGTGTGGTTTTTTTTTTCATAAGTACCTAGTTTTGGGGCTTTCAGCTTGCGAGCCTCATTTCCTGATCAGTGGCAATGAGCAAAATCAAGGCTCCAACTTCCAGTCTTGCTTACAGAATACATACATCCATCTCTCTTTTCCTAGCAGATTAAGAACAATTTATTCAATAATAAAAATGGCAGCACAGCCATACAAGCCTACATTTGAACTCGGCTTCGTTGATGAAACCTTTTACCGTTCAGCACTAGCTCATCAGTGTTACTTGTGTCTACATGGCTGAACATTGTCTTATGTTCCACTTATTAGGAGTTTTGGCATAGTATTTCCACTTTGAGAGAGGTCAGATTACAGTCTATCTAGGCAGATATATTAGAAGCCATTTAAGATTTGGACAAGTAATTACTCAATTACCCTACTGATCAGCAGCTCCCTCAGTCTGAAGGCTTCTCTTTCTTGGAGTCACTGGCAATCATGAGGTTCCTTTCTCCAGGTTCCCTCCTATTCCTGTTCAGATAAAGCCAAAGATCTTGTTAGCCTGTGTTTTTACTCACAACCTCTTATTGCACAGCAGAAAGCATGCCCTGATCCCTTCTAGCTACATAAATACTGAGTTTGTTTGTTAATTTTGATAGATACATGATAAGACATAAACTGTAGCTATGTAATCACTAAATGTAAAAAAAAAAGGAACTTATTATTCCACTCCTTATATTACAAATTAATGAGCCCAACACTTATACCACTGTCCCATTTTACATATCTGCAAATTGTCTGTAAGCTGTTTCACATTGAACTTCCAACATTCAATGCACACACGTACGCCAGTAAGATCAGCATTTGAGCCGTATTTCCATTATACAGTCTCTCTTGGTCATGATGCCTACTCGGCCTGCACTTTCAGACCTTGCTCTGACAGATCCTCATGTATAAAAGGGAATTATAACTACTAGGAAAAAGGCTTATCTCAAATATACAGGCAAATTGTTTCCACTGTGTAACACTGGTAGTGGGAAGTGGGAGCGATACATCTGTTCATTTATGAATTCCGTCTGGCTTCAAAGATACAGTCTAGGATATGGCAAGACAAGCAGGAAGAACTGGCATGAAACGGTTGTCTTGCGTTCGCCCACTGTGAGTTCTGTTGTCAGTAACTTTGCTTTCAAATGGCTTATCTCTCAAGATAGGCTTACCAAGGCAGAAGGAGGTACTTGGATAGGCCACCTTTTCCTTCACACCGTCATCCTTCATGCAAATGAGTGAAGGAGGGGGCAAGAAAAAGGTCAACACCACTTTCAGATACTTAGCATTGCATCAAAAAAAAAAACATTCACTCAAAGCACATCAGCCTAACACAAGTCTGAAAAGCAGAACCTGGATAATTTGTTTCCAGGAAAAGCCTGAAGTCATCTGACAGTGTGTTGATATTGCTTTAAAAATATTTATTCTTAGCTTCTAGCTAAGACAGAATATGGATGACAACTATACAACAATTAAAAACACAAGTAAGAAAAATTGAGAGAGAAGAAAGGAGGCTATTTTTACCAGTAAATGTTTTCTTATAGGGACAATATTACACACTTATTAGCAAGCAGTGCCTTTAATGCAGTACATGATGAAGTAGAACAGTCAATTTTCCTCTTTCTAGTCATTTAAGTTGTAAGCAACAATATATTTTGTTTAAAAATCAAGTGTTCTGTTTCACACCACAATTCCACTGGCAAACTTAGCTCTGTATGAGGGAAATGTTTTAAGTGACTTCAGATGTAATGCTTCAGCCCAGTGGAAGTCAGGCTGCTTATGCTTATAGTGGTTGGCTGAGCCTGAGGTACAACTTTCTCTCCTGAAATCCCTGGGAATCGACAAGCAGGGCTACCTCCTCCACCGATACTCCCACACTCCTCGCTTCTGCTCCTTCAGCCCCAAAGCTATGAGCATCTCCCCTGAGAGCCACTTTGAATTCCTATTCCAGTCTAACCACAAGGCAATTACCAGAACATAGGTGATGTCCAAAGGCAGCAGCCACTAGGTCTTTGCCAGTCCCTCCTACCCAGAAACTTGGAATATATGAGCATATACAAACCTAGTTTTAGTGAAAAGTGGGGACTGTTTATGGCATTGGATGTGTATGATTCCGAAGTGATTTATGAACACAAGATTTTTTTGACGTTTGGTAGTTGTAACAGAGTTAAAGCTAATATCAAACAGAGTGACAATGACACTGTAAGATGGCCTACCGTGCCACCGAACGCCATTTACTCCGGTTGAGTTGCTTGTAGTGTTTGGTGGAGTTAGTGGTGCTTAGACTGCTGAAGCAACTCTTTCAGTGGTTCTAGAATTTTGCTTTTTAGCAACGCATGAGATACCTAAGAGCTGTACGTGGCCACTAATGCTGCACTTCAGAAGGGGTGAAGGTGCAATGAAGAAAGGTCATGCTACTAGTTTTTGAGTGGTAACGAACCCAAGAGTTTTGCTCAACATAATAGTTGCTATTTGTGTGAAGACTTTAGGAATAGGAATGGTGTTGCTGGAATTCACTACAGTTCTTACAGAACAGGTAATCTCTTGGACTGGGAAACACTGCCCATAAACTTGCATGTACAGTGTGAATCCATGGCCTAGTTGATTGGATGGTAACATCCAAAACAAATGTTAACAGCAACTTGTGCAGAACTGTAACAGAAGGTAAGACGCAGAAGAAAACAAACGTAAAACAGATAGCTTGATGTCACACTGGAACAGCCAGATTTCCTTGCCAACTTTACGCAGTGGTAAGAGCTAATCCTGAACAGCGGGTGAGACTTTTTGGCCCTCTGAGCAAGCAAAGAGGCTGTACCAACACCAAAACCTGCAAGGCAGCCGAAAAGCTGAATTACAGCCTTCATTCTGTTTGTGAGCAGGAGTAGCATCTCCCAGTTGGCGATGGTCATTATTTTACCTACTTTGTCATGTATTTTGTGAAAACTAAGGTGAAAACAGACACAGCTTGTTACTGACGCTTGCTAGCAGCGATGGTGGTTAGCGAACCTCTTCAGGAGCGAGGAGGTTCGTGAGGTGCACGCAGGTACCCCAGGGGCTCACCTGAGCTGCCCGGAGATGGCTTTATAAACACACGTTTCCTCAGCTCTCCACACACACGTTGTTCTCCTTGGCGAGAAAGACAAGACCGCTGTGAGCCGAGCCTCGGCGCCGCTACGCTCCCCGCCGAGGAGGCTCTGCCTTAACATGGCACTCGCTCCTGCGCGGGTCGGCCGCGGGCCCGTCCCTCCGCGGCGCCGCCGGGGGCCGGAGCCGTTCACACCGTCCCACCGGGGGCGGAGGTACCGCGGGCCGCCGACCCCCGGCACGGCGGGGCGGGAGGCGGCGCGGAGAGGCGCGTTGCCGCCCGCGGCGGGCGGGGTTACACAATCTGCGGCGGCAGGAGCGCGGCGGGCCGGCACCGCCGGCTCGAAATGGCGCCTTTCCCCCGCCGCCCCCCGTCCGCACCGCACAGCGCACCGCCGTCCTCCCACCCGCCTTCTCCGGGCCTGCGGTGCCAGGACAGGGTCCCCGCGGGGCTGGGCCGCCGGACCGGGCAGGGCGCCCGCGGCCACGTTGGGAGCCGGGGCTCCCTTCCCCACAGACGGATCCTGTGGGGGCTCCGCGCGGGGCCTCCCCCCCGTCCTCTCCGAGGAAAGCCCTCGCCCTGCCGCCGGGCAGGCACCGTCCCTCCTGCCCCCTCCCTTGCCCTCGGTGACAGGAGGCTGGCGGACGGCTGGCGGGGCACCGCCGCCCTTCGCCGCTCGGGCAGAGCTGTGCTGAGGCGGGACAAGCCCCCGCCGCCTCACACGCTCCGCTGCCGGGCACAGAGCGGTCACTCCTGACGGGGCCAGCGCCCGGCCCGCTCCCGCCTCAGCCAACGCCGCCGACACGGAGGGCGGGGGCCGCCCCGGGAGCGGGACAAGCGCCCGCCTGGTGGCCTCCCGTGCGGCCGGGGCTCAGCCCGCCCTGCCCGGGCGCCGCGACCCGGGGGCGCCGCCGGGGCAGCGCTGACGGGACCGGCCCCGGCCGCCGGGGGCGGCGGGCCGAGCGCCCCCGGGGAGGGCCGGGCGGCGGCGCGCCCGGGTGCCCGCCCGCCGCGGAGTGGGAACGGGCGGGGAAAAGTTTCTGCCGTGCTCGCCCCGTCCCTCCCTGCCCGCGCGCGCACGCTCCGCGCCCTCACGCGCGCAGTCACACCTCTGCCCGCGCAGGCGGCGCAGGGGCGCTTTTGGAAATTGTTTTCTTTCCACACCCAGCGCGCGTCTGACATCACTGCTGCGGGAGGCGGGCGGGCGGGAGCAGCCGCCGCCGCCGCCAGACGGTCGCAGCCCGCGCGGAGCGCTGCCCGCCGCCCCCCGCCCGTGAGTAGCCGCGGCCGGGCGGGGGGCGCGGGGGTGAGCGGGGCCGGGGCCGCCGCGGGGGCGGCTTTGCCAGCGAGGGGAGGAAGAAACCGCCAAAAAAAGGGGGGGGGGGAATCAAGGGGTTTGTTTACCGCAAAACAAACTTTACTTGGGCACGTCGGCGGCCGCTGTGCCGAGCCGTCTCTCGGGGCTGGGGGCTCGCCCTAGCGCCGGCCGGGCAGGGCTGCCGCCGCCCCCGGGCCCCGGCCCCGCTCCCTCGCCCCGGCCGCCCCGGGGCCCTCCGGCCGCGGGACCCGCGCAGTCCGCTCGGCGTCGGGGGAGCGGGGCAGGGCGGGAAGCCGGGGCTCCTCGCAAGGGGCTCAAAGGCTGGGCCAAACCCGCAGAAAGTTCGCTGTCTCCACAGGATAGCGCTTTTTTTTTCTTTTTTTTTTTTTTAATGTACTCTAAGTGGAGTTCGCGGGTACTACAATAACGTTTGATTGTTTTTGGCAGCTGCCCCCCCCAGTGGAAGGAAAATACACTTATATATAATTCAGTGCAGATTTCGGTTTATGAAGTTTTTGCCAGCGTTAAACTTCTTTCCACTTGAGTCAAACTACAGTTCTAATAATCCAGTCTGTCTTTCTCACTGGTGGGTTTTTTTCTATCTGTAATGTCCAACTTGTACCCGGGAGGTTATGTACCAGGTACCAGACGGGCAGCTTTCAGTAACATGGGTTGCTTGTAATATTGAGTATTGAATTTTAGAGGTCAGCTCCTTGTTTGGACATCTCTCGGAAGAATAGCGCACTGCTGTCCTTCCTCAGCAGACATACCCAGGGCTTGCTCCTACTCACAGAATGCTGCCACCAAGAAACCTGCAGTTCGGCCTCTCTGTTAATTTGTTGGCAGAAACACTTTGTTCGCATGGTGTAGAAGGTCTTTTTTTTTTCCCAGCACCTGGGAATAATATGTAAATGAACAGTAATTACTGTAGTTAAGCGTCTTAGAAGTATCTTCTGACTTGATACAGGGCTGTGAAGATACCCACCGAACAGCTGTAAAATACACACTAGATTTTCTTAGAGTTTTCTTTAGGAACTTTGGAAGTAAACAGCTATGGTTGGCTAATCTCCATCAAAAAAGAAAAAGTAGCACTTTCTCTTCAATTACTTTCAGACTCTGTACGTACAGTGCTGGTATGTTAACTATGTAAAATAAGCCTTCTTGCCCGCCTGAGCAGATGTTTTTTCTGTCAAATAAAATAGCCTGTAATGACTCTTCCATCCAGGCCTGCTCTCTGATGTTGATTTTGAAGGCCTTGCTGTCCCGGCAGGGTAGGATAGCTCAGGAAAAGAGCTGTGCGGCTGGACTGCCGGGGCTGAGATGGCAGGTGGCTGCAGAGGTGGGTAGGCAGGAGCCCACACAAATGGCGGGGCAGTACTGGGCATGAGTTTTAGTGAGGGGAGAAATGTGAATTGCAGTTTACTGGAGAATCCAGCTACTTTTTGGTAAGAGAGTGTGACAAATTAAATGCCATGCTAAGGAATGCAGCTGGGGTATAGGTACTTACCTCAGTGGGCAAAATCAAAGAGGGAGTGGAAACAAAGCTACATGGAAAACATGTTCACCAGAAGCTGATGTGAGTTTACTCAGTGTAAGAGGTAAGGACTTGACCTTTGCTTCAAAGACATTGAAAGAAAGAACTCTTGCTACCCTCTGCATCCCTTTGTGAACTTGTAGAATAAAGTTGGAGAATAGAGTGTTGGGATACTTGGGGGAAGATTCATCCTCCATGCTGAATAAAGATGTGTCCAGATTTTATCACGTCAGCTGCGTGGCTGATGTGGATGTTACCAGGTCAGCTGTCTGCCCAGCCAGGAAACCAGGAATTATTCTGCTGGTAGCCATCAACATTAACTCAAGGTGAAATGTGGTAATACTATGAAAACTCTTAGGAGGTGATCATTTTCTTGTTAGTATGCTCATTTGGGAATGAAAATGGTCTGTTAATGTAATTCAAAATAAAAACAACATACTATCAGTAGACAAGACGCTACTGGTGGTGTATTCTTCATTTGTGGTCTCTGGAAAGACTTCTATCGTAAGCACCCAAACAGTGTTGATTATGCTGTGGATCTCACAGTGAGGAAAAACAGTGTATTCTATTTGCTTACACATATTTAAAACCTTGTTAATAAAGGAAGTTGTTCAACAGACTGAGCAGGTCAGGAATGGAGGCTGCTGCAACGTCATTCTCTTAGACAAGGGTTCTGTCTCAATTCTTAGATGCTGTAGTTACTGTTTCTGGCCAACATTGCTTAAAAGAAATTTAACATCTCTACCTTCATCTTCCACCCGCTTTCAGTTAATGCACTCTTCACCCCTTGATTTATTAGCATCTCTTGCTTCATGGTTGCCTTGTATCTTTCTCTTACTTCCATTTTCATGCCTTTCTTTTATTGTCTTGTTTGTCTCAAGGTTGTTTCCCATCTGGGGTTTGACGTTCCTACAATGATTAGAAGAATATTGTACTGATGAGTTCCATATGGATATTTAGAGGAGCAAGACCTTCCTTGACTTTTGCTAAGTATATTAGTCATAGTCTGTCTCCTTTGATAGTGCTGTTTCCCTGTCCATTTAAAAATGAGATGGGTGGCAGCACAAGGAGACTCTTCCCTTTTCACCTCAGTGGTTTGTGTATATTTTGGTTTTCCACTTACACTTCATGTTCTATTTGTGTCTTGAGCATCATGTAAGACATGACACCACCACATAAATCAGTACAAGAATGTGTTTAATTAAAGAGATAAGTAGGTCTCTGGGGACCAGATCTTTTATATTGCTAGCCAGCAGAAGATGTACTTTCCAGGTCCTGCTGCCCTGTTCCTGTTGGAAGAAGACCCAGCAGAATGAGGCACTGTGTTATACAGGAACTAGTAAGAAAGAGATTTACTCTGAAGTGTACTAAACACTTTATATAAAGTTCATGCGATACTTCAGCACAGCCAAAGTTGAAAGTAGAAAGGAATGCACAGCTTTTATTGAAATCAGATTGGTCTCAGAGGGAGAGCAGGGGAAGCATAAGCACAGCACTAAGGAATTCCATTCATGGAGCTGTTCAGTGTTTGTTAGGGTTTGTTTGTTTTTCGGATGCTCAAAGCAAACCAGTGATCTTTGTGGTGGGGTCTCAGTCTTCGCTATTTTTGTTGAAAGCTTTACTGTTTTAGAGAGAAGATAATTTTGTAAAATATATCTCAGTATGTCAGGTGATGCTCATGACTTCATCAGGAAGATAAGCATCTTAATTTTTAGAAAATAGATCTTGCTGGGTGGGATTCAAGAGAAAGCCTGATGGCCTGAATTCATCCATCAAAGGAATTATTATTTCTTCACTGAATGGAGAAAATGTAATTACGCCTTTTATTTTGCCTATGAAGTTTCATGGGCAGGTTTAATGATGGTATGTGCATGCCAGGTGAAGCCTCATAATTTGGGTGTGACCTTAAAATACATCCCTCTGGCTGTGTAGAGATGTGCACAGGACTCTGTAGGTGGGGCAGAAAGTGGACTGACTCAAACACCCCTTAGAGATGGCTATAGGATATATATTTATGGTTTACTTCACGGATTCTTAAACACTACACTGTGTTTGGAATTGCACAGGCTGCAGACAGCCAAGGTGGACAGTATGAACATTCCCTCAGGTGTTTAATGCAGGTGGTGTGTCCTGAAATACATCAGAGTTATGGCTTCTTCCAGGCAGAAAGTGCCCTTCCAAAGTCCCCAGATATCCGTGCTGAGATGCACGTGCTGCTGGTGGTCTCTGCAGTCAGTCTGCAGACTCATTTGGTCTGTAAGGGAAGCAACAAACCAGCCACTTAATTCAAACGCAGAAACAAACTGCGGTCTAGGGACTGCAAGAAGAGTCTAATGTAGAGCTGAAGAGAGCGGGCTCAGCCTGCCCGTTTATCACGTGCCAGCACGCTTGACGGGGCCTTTACCTGGCCCTGTGGCTCGTACGAAGAGATGTGGCTCTGCAGTGACCCAGGCACTATCTGGGCAGCCAGCCTGGTTGAGGTGGAGCTGTAGGGTTGAGCAAAGTTGACGCAGGTAGTAGCAGGCGGTGGCTGGGCTCTGTTTCCATAGAGCAGCCGGGGTGTAGAGGAGCAGTGCAACTAGGGTGCTCAGCTGTGGAATGAAACAAGTGTTAGAAATCCTTCTACCTGAACGGGTAAAGTTCACACGGCAACCTTTAAGTTTTACTTTAATTGCACCAACTACAAATTAAAATGTAAAAATGACATTCTGAAGGTAGCCTGAGTATTAAATCCAATCATGTGCTACAGTGTTGCTGTGAAACAAAATAGTAGTAGTTGTGGAAGAGTTTATTCTTTTGATTTTACAGCCAACTGTTGTACTGTCAATAGAGATACATTTTCACACTCTTGATAGATGATGTGTAAACTCTGAAATAACTAAACCCAAAATTTCTCAATACAGAGCTAGTCAAAGCCAAATCAAAACAAGCAGTTTGAAAATTTTACAACAGTGAACGTAACACATTTAATTGCTAGCAATTTCCATAGAGCATCTGCCAAAGTTAAAACAATATCAGCTTTCATTTCTACTGAATTAAACGCATTGCTTTCAATCTGGAAAGACAGACCTTTTCTGCCTTTGTTTGTTGGTTAATTAGGTGGAACAACATAAATCACTCGAGCTGTTCTGTTGTATCTGGAATAATCTCAGGATAAGCAGTAGTCTGTAGTTAGTGGCGTTCAGGGTCTGAGATTTGCTGTCAGAACTATATTAATGTCTAGAATTAATGCTGTAGGTGTGCTTTTTTTTTTTTTTTCTTTTCATTGGATCAGGCTGAGGACACATTTAATCTGTCAACCTGATGAAAAGGTCTGGTATTATACATGGTCTGTCCCTCCCTGCCCTGACGAGGTATTGGATGGGAACAACCTTGACACCAAAATGTGGCCACACAGTGACTGAGCAGGGGTGAGGCCAGGCCACACCTCAGTTCAGTTATTTGCCTCAGAAGCAGGTTCCCAGGAGGCTTCTCATAGCTTGAATAGTTTATTGGTACACCCCCATGTCATTGTCCCAGCTCCACGAAACGGCTGCCCGACTCCCCGAGCCAGAGGCAGGGCTGTGCCCGCAGGCTGCAGTGAGCTCTGCGGTTCCTGACCGCTGCTCTTGAGTGTTGGGAGGCAACGGCGGCCCTTTGGTCACCTTCAGAAAACGGGGACGGGCCTTGCTCGCTCTTTGTAGCTTTACCACCTGAGAAATGAATCCATCCTTAAAGCTGGTTGTGTGTCATCAGTCCCATGATCACCGCTTGTATTACTCCACTGTACAGATCACCCGTCGGCTTTGCTCCCAGCATTACCTGAAGTCTTTGAAAGACAGGAGAGAATTCAGCAGAGTGCCAAGGGCAGGGGTATCATGCAAAAGCACGTTGCAAAGCATACGGAGACCTCAAAGAAACTGTTGGGATAACCTTCACAGGAGTGCAGAACTGGAGGGACCTCTCAGGTCACCAGGTCTACTTGCCTGCTAGCGCAGTCACTGGATCACATAATCTCTTTTTGTGGAGGCAGGTCTTTTTTTCTCCTGCTGTGGTAATTCTAAGGTTGTTCCAGAACCTGACAGCTCTAAGAGTTATAATTTCCATCCTAAATGTGCTCACACCTGATTTATAGCCATTTATTTTCATCTTTAGGTTAAACAATTCTTCTTCCTTCCATGTGTTTGCCTTGACCTGCAAGCAAGTATATCCCCGGTCTGTCTTCATCTTCGAAAATGAACAAGTCAGAACGAGAAGTTCTTGTCTTGTTTAGCTTAGGAAAACAAGCTTTTAGTACTTTCAGACCAGCTTGATTGTTAAGAAGGTTTTAATGTATACCACAACTTTGTTTATACTGAAGTGGTATCTGGTGCACAACTTAAAGCAAACTGGCTGGACAGAGAGGCTGCATTGAATGCCTGCAACGATGTGTGCTTTTTTTCAATTTCTAAGCGTACAATTAAGCTCTGCCCATACGTACTTCGAGTTACAAACATTTTGTAACATGTTTTGCAGATGCCACTGTGAAAGCTGAGAGAATACATTCATGTTTGGTAAGAAACCAGAGACTACAGAATACAAGCAGTTCTTTCAAATTACTGCTAAATCTTCTCAAACAATATGTGCCCTTTGAGAACTAATCTCTTGAACAGATTGCTTCCATGGGGTATCTTTCATTAAAGACCAGTTTTTGTTAGCGTTTTTCCAAAGGCACGTGGTCCTCAGCATAAACTGAAGGTGGACGAGCAGGCAGTGGAGGGCACAAACCATGACTATGATGGGAATTCGAGATGAATTGTAACCATTTCAGGTGTTATTTAGTAATGAGGCAGCCTACCTTACACCACTGTGGGTTGTGTTGGGATTTGGAAGCAGACATAGAACAGGTTAGATATGAGATTATGATTATCTAGTGTAAAAGTGCAGTTACAAGAAAAAGTGCTTTAGGGAAAAAGAAGGATATAGAAAAGATTTACTTCTGAGGAAGATGCTGGTTCGTGCTGCTAGAGGAGGACAGCCACGGTCTTTCTGCTGAACACACAAAACCCTCTAAAGAGTGGTTTTGAAAAGATGAAGGCTTAAAGACTATTATTCAAATATGCCTGTAGTCAAGGGTCTGTCGGCGTAGGTAGCTGGCTTCTGTATGTGCTAAACTGTCTTCTCAGCATATAGTGGCTGTTACTTTTCTCTGCCAGGTTTTGCTGGAGTATTTGAATACATCTATCTTGAATCTTCTAAGCTTGAGGCTGTTTTTTAGGGTTTTCAGGTAAGAAGTCAAAAGGCTCATTTTCCCTGTAAGTGCCACCTCCCCACCCTGCAACAGGGCATCGTGTTCGTGTTTTCCATAGGTCCTGCCTGTTTTCTCTTGCTCAGTCTGCCCACAAAGGCTTCATGGCAGAGTGACTTCCCTCTGCCGTGCACACAGAAGGGCCATAGAGAAAGGAGTGGTAGGGCAAGTCTAAACCCAGTCCAAACTTGTTTGCAAATAAATGACCGACAGAGTTAGTTACAGAAGTGGCAGCAATGCTGGCATCCCTAGGTCAAAACTTTATTAAAAGCATTCCTAAGAAATTAGAAACGTCAGTTTCTTTGGGTCTCAGTACTCAAGCTAGCACTTTGCATTTTTGCTGCAATTTTTTTCTTGTTTTTGTTTGGAAATACATGGGATAGCAGGGTTATAATTTCCCAAGCATTGGAGTTCTGGCTTAATAGCATAGATCTAATGAGGAGGACAGGGTGAGAAGGAATGGAAGAAGTCCAGGGAAGATCTGCCAGGCCTAACTGTAAGCATGGTGTGTTCTACTTTTGGTAACTAGGTAGGGTTTCTGAGGAGGAGCTAAGATTTAGTGTTTACGAAATAGATTCAGAAAGAGCTGAAAGGGTGCTTCAGTATCCCCCGACACATAGGTGATAGGTAGGCCATGAACATGGGCTTATTCACTGTAAGTTTGCTGTTGTTCAGGCAGTCTCACACAGTACCTATAGGATGGACAAACACCCAACTGCCATAGTAACAAAAGGCTTTATTAAGCTATAGATGCACATTTATATTAATCTTGGTGCACACAAAAAGTAGACCTCAGGGCTTTGGTTGCAAGGCAAGATTTTCTGAAAGAAAATCTTTTATCTTCTGGATAAAAACTAGGTCATACCATATCTTGCCAGTTTGTCTCCAAGCCCTTGTATTTCACTATCAAAATAACATCAAGTGAACTGCTTTAATTGTGGTGGAGTTTGCTGGGTCTTAACACAGCCTGCTGCAAGGGCACCAACAAATCTAGATCTGGCAGAATGATCAGACTTCCATTTTCTGCAGTTGAGTTAAAAAAGCATAAACATTGTAATTCAAGTAGAGCTCTAGAAAATACTGTGAATTAATTTTTGCTGTATTGATTTTTTTTTTTTTTTTTTTTTGCCTACATACAGTGCTTGTATGCAGGGAACATTGTTTCATTTCCTTCTGATTTCCTTGCTTTGTGATGAAGGACTTTGAAAAGCAGCTGGAAGCGTAAGTGAGAAGCTCTCTTCCTTCCACATAAAATAGGTAGCACAAAGAGCTACGGGCTTGAGTGTGTTCTCAATTAACCGATTGCTCGTAAGCAAAAAGAGTTGATGGTGTCTGTGTCATCTAGGGGCTGACAGGACACTTAGCCCTCTTGATTCCGAGTCCAGCATCAAGCAGGAACCTGAAGTTTTATTTCTTGAAGAGTGTACATTGTTCTTCATGCTTAGCTTCATACCAGGAAAAAATTGGGTGGGAGCCTGTCTGCTGTGTAGACTGTTACTTTTATTTTGCACTTCCCTCCTGGGTTCCCATTCAATATTGTAGAGGTCTCGTCAGAACCAACCAGCACTTCTTAGAGGTTTGCTAGCGGCTGAAGAGATCGCTGGTTGAAAGAGGACATACTGTTTCTGTATTGACTGTTAGCTCTGTAATACCTGAGCATGAAAACAGGTCAGAATTTGAATCCTCACCTGAACATGAAGAATAGGTCAGCTAGGGTCCAGTTCTACGATATATTTGATTCTCTGAAAACAGAGAGTATGTGAGCACAAATACAGAGACTTCCGCATCTGTTGTTAGACCTATATTTTTAATTTCTGAATTACACTGACAAATAAGACTTTAATAAAAGGGAAGACTCAGTTTCTGTGTAGTACTCCTGTGAGCTCTAACAGTAGCAGCTCACTTCATGCACCAGAGAACTAGCAATACATTTTTCAGGGATTACTGGCAGCAAAACCTTTGCATGCAGTTTATAAATCTACATGCAGTGTTAGCTTCAAGATTAGCACACCCGTCCTATGAAATGCTTAAAGGCTGGTTCCTTAAAGTAAGGCTTCCAAGTCATCATCCAAAATAGAACTAGATTGCTTTAGTTGTATTTTATTTTCTTTTCCAATACGCATTGATGACACAGGAAAACATAAGAAAGAAAGAAGCGTACAAGGATGTGTTTATCCTTTCCAGACTTCTCCTTGCATGATAGAATGATTTTTCTGTAGCTGACATGGACAGGATCCAAACGTGTCACAGCTGGGGTACGTGCACAGCAGCACCCAGGGGTGCGCAGAAACACCGAGGACAGCGAGGAAGGGCTGCTGCGCTGGGCGCCTGCCTCAGGCCAGCCTCGCAGCTCGGGCACGCGGCCAGGGTAACCCTGCAGCGACAAAAAATGGCAGGCAGGTGATCCAGTGGAAATTACTCAAATGATGGACTAACGTACAGATACCACAGACTGTCAGTAGGGTCAGAGCAAGAGTCAGCGTGGAGAACATTGAAAGGGCAAAGTGTAGAAAGAAAGTATATGAGTTTGGATATTATCTGCCTCGTTTTAAGGAATATCACTCAGTAAATTAGATCTTGTAATGTTGGTGTTCCCAACTGTTAAATTAACTCAGGCAGAAAGAATAATGAAATTGGAATAAGTTGTTTCAACTGGTATAATTATTCCCTTGGTGTTAAATTTCCTGATTTTCTTGCCCTTTATGTTGTTTGGTATTTCGGCATTAGAGGATTGTTGAAATCCTCAAAGCTTTTGCTACGTTGGGAAAAACTCCGCTGCTTGAACTTACTTCACTTTTGGTTCCAGTTCTGAGAATCACACAAGAAAAACAGAACCCTTCATATTTGGTAGAAGAAAAAAAAAAAGAAAAAAGTTAACAGTATCACTCTGTTCCTTATAAACCAGGGAATTTTATGCAAGTTTAGAGACAAGGGTACAGGCAAAACATGAGCCAACTTCTGAGTTCTGTGTCATGAGACACCATGAGATGTGGCACAAGAACGCTGAGCAAAATGAAGTGATTATCATGTAAATCCAAACATCTTATGATGCATCACAAGATGACAGACTTCTTATGGCACCAGTATACCAGCTTTTTCTTCTAACTTCACATATGCAGACTTAATTATAACACTGAGGGCCAGAAGAATTGATAATTAGGAAGGCTTGCTTTGATTCAGTTTTACACCAGTGACCTCAAGAAAGTTCAGATGAATTGAATCCTTATTGATGGTCCAAAGACCTGCTGTTCTAGTTGCAATGAAAAATCTCAGTGCAGAAAGCTGCAGGTACGGTAACTTGTTTAGCAGGATCCTCTCCCCCTTCTTTTGGGTGTGTCTTTTCGGCACACTGAATGTGGGTGACGAGCAGTCTGCACACCTCCAGCCTCGGCCTGTACAGAGCAGGAGCTGTTCCGTGGTGTTTTCACTGTGTTTCTAGGAGTATAAACCAGGATTGTCTGTGTTGAGATTTTCTTCATACATGGACTCAGATGAAGATGATACAAAAAACTGACTTGATCTTAGGAAGTGAGGGCAGCAGACAACGTTGCAGGATAAGCTTTAGCCTTCTCAATGCAAATGAGCAGAGGATAAACATACTGTACTACGTACGTGTTTCTCTGGTTGCAAAAATAAAGTATGCACAAACATGAGAAATAGCCCGGCAGCAGAATTTAACCACATGGGAAGAAATGAAAGCATTGGTTGCGGAGATGACATCTGGACTGGAAAGCAGTGATAAACCTTCTGCTAACAACTGCCAAAGACAGAGTTTTCCTTTTTGCTTGCTTGCTGTACTAAACAGCAGAAAAAAATCAAATAGGCGTGTTCCTTTGTACTGCTGGACATTAAAGATAAACTTTATCTTAAAGATAAACTGATGCTTTTTTTGCAGGGGGATGTGGAGTTTGACATAGGGAGGCAATCCAGTTTTGTAACGTGTTTGCTTACTACAATACAGAAATGTTGGGAACCCTGGAGTGGATACTTTTGTTTTACTGTGCAGTTCTGTGATTGTTTTACTGTTTTATCTTGTAAAAAGGTACTCGCCTCTGCATGTCTAGAAGATTATAGCAGAGGCCCTTCTTAGCCACCTCTTGTAGAGCACATCAGGCTCTCATAACGAAGGTGCAAATTATTGCTTCAAATACTCTGTATTACTGAAAAGATTAAAGATAAGTGTGACTGCTGCATTTATCCTCCTTGTGCAAAATAAGGTAGCACTGGAGCCTTACCCAGAAACAGTTCTTTTGCACTAATTGAAAAAATCTTTGTTGTTAATGTAACTGGTTTTCTGTTTTCAATGTGTTTTGTGTAAGTGTCTGGCAACTCAACAGCATTTGTGGGAACCCTTATTACCACAGCCAATCTGGATGTGTTCAGTAGGATTCTCATAACTTACTCTTTCTGGATTCAGTGGCAGTCTGCACTTCTAACTCAGCTGTACCTGTACATTTCTGCCTTACAACATACTTTGTAAGGTGGTATTAAATGGTGAGGCTTGCAACTGAAGAATTCATGTTGACATCCAATGTCATTCTTACTACAACCCCAAAATCTGTTCTTAATGACACATGTGATGAGCTAAGTCAAATTGTATGTTCTTTTTCTCTCAGAGAGATTAGTACAGGGAGGTTCCTGAAATAGCTGTGGATTGACAGGAGAGCAGAGCTGGCAGGGGCCTCTGGAGGTCTCTAGTCCAGACTCCTGCTCCAAGCAGGGACTTAGTTCAGGATGCTCTGGGCCTTGCTTCAGTCAAGTTATGAAGATGTCCAAGAACGGAGGTCCCACAGCCTCTTGGGCCCTGTTCCGGTGCTTAATAACGCTCTTTGAATATAATTAATACATTTTTCACAATTGGAATACTCCTTGTTGTAACTTGTGAGTGTTGCCTCTAGTCTTTTCATCATGTAGATCTGAGAAGAGTGGCTCCACCATCTCTATTAAAAGATAACTGTAGTGTGTCCAAAGAGCTTTTCGTGTATGTGTGTGCGTGTAAAAACTACTAAAAGAATTCAAACCACTTTGGGGAATGATGAACAATATCTGTTGCATCATCCCAGTCTTCATCCATGCCTAAAGGCAGTGTACTTAAAATTCATAAACACCTTGACTTGAGAGCATAGTGCATATTACTTCAAATGATAGAAAGTAAAAAATTACTCTGCCCAGGAAGCTTTTTTTGATCAATACAAATATTCTTATGTATAATCAAGAGGCTAAAACAGAAGAGCTGAGGAATGGTTCATTTAAGAGCAAGACTCCTGTAAGAGCGAGAAACCTTTTCATAGCAGCATGTATTAGCACTGATAGTAGGGCAGTGCTTCCAAAGCTGCAAAACAGCAACGGAAAAAAAATACAACAGAATCCTCTATCATATCACACATTGATGCCAAAGTTTTACTTGAAGAGTCTGATCATTTCTGTGCATCTTCTTAATATAGTTTTTTGCAGATTCTTGTTCAGTGCAATAGTACAAAGTATGAGAGCCCCAAATTTATGGATTTAAAAATGTATTTTCTGTTCTTATTAACAACCTCTTTTAAGCAATATTTTCTTGTGGCTGCATAAATTAAATGTAAGAGATTATAGGATTTTGATCTAACCCAAATTGCTGATTATTCTGTTGAGCAGAATTAGTTCAGCCAGGTTGAACAGTAGTGCTAGCTTATTTGTTCTTGCAGGTACCCTCCATTTTGAAAGAGTGAGGCAAAAGCCACTGCCAGGCGGCATGCTGCTGGTTTGGCAAGCTTCGGCAGGGGCTTCAGCTGCTGCTACAAGAACCGGGAACGATTGTGAACCTGAAGAGAGCCCCTGAGAAACAGTTAATGGTGAATAAGAAACAAAGAGGACTACAGCTAGTATGCAGAATAGGATGTTACCAAAGTGTTTGGTTAGTAATAAATTATTAAAGTAAGAATTCTGAATGTTAATGCAAACAGTGTTCCCAGAAATTCTCCATGTGAAAACATAACTGTGTCCTTCCCTTGCTCACAGAGGGAGGAAAGGAGCTGCGTGCTGCGAGGAGAGGTGCCCAGACAGGCTGTCCTCAGAGGATCAGGGAAGGAAGAGCTTCTTGCTGAGGGAGTGGAAGGATCTTGACTCTCCAAAAGAAACTTTTAAATTCCAGCATTGTCTGGAGTGGAGGGGGACTGGTTGCTAACAGTCCCCTCTGAGAGATGAAGTTCACAATTTCTGCCTTGAGAGGGATGCAGATACTGTAGGAGCTTCTGCGTCGTTGCTGGCTGCGTCTTAGAAGGGAGCTGCTCTCTGCTTCCCGCGCACAGATTACATAGGGTTTAGCTGGAAGACCCTCCTCCCCTCGTTACTCCTTGCGTGGGCTGTGATGAACAGAGACTCTCCTTCTTGGTCTCCATGGGAAGAGAAAGTTGCTAGGAGTGATTGAAGTCCACAGATCTTTCTGTGCACTTCTGGGATCCCTGCTCGGGCATGACAGATTGGGTAACAAGTTGTTGTTGTCTTTTCATGGTATGAATTATTTGGAATTGGTCTGTCTCCTTCCTTTCCCCCAGCGTATTTAATTCCCGTATCTGTGCATAGTTGTTGTAGCACTATGTGCACAAAAGTTGTAGCAGCTCCTGAACATTGCCAGCAAGTCAGGAGGAAGTATCTAAAAATGGCTGTTACGAAGGTTCTTCAGAACAGAAACATCAAACTATTCTTACTGTCCTTTATTTTTTTGTAAAGACAAAAGAAAAAGCTCTTTCGTTCAATCTTGGCTTTATTTGGGTAAAGTATAAAATGTCTTCTCCTGATCACCCGTACATGTTTATCCATCCTGTCGAAACACTTCTGTGTATGGCTGAAAGCAGTAAAACAAAAACATTCACTTGATTGAAGATTAAGTGGATTTTTCTGTGCTGGCAAGTCTTGATTTTGCAAGATTGGTTTTAATTAGGTTACATTTTTCTGTCTCTCTCACTTTATGATGCTTCATGTAATAAGATGAAATTGTATTGTTATTCTTAAAATAATACCGAGTACAACTTGATTCTCTTCCCTTATATGGCAGATGACTGTTGCATTATTGTCTGCTTAGATACCATCTGTGCAACAAATGAAACTCAGAAAAAAACGTAACCACAAGACAAGAGAGTGCTGTATGAAGACTGGTACATTTTACAATGAAAATATTTTGATGTGGCATTATACAAAACCACAAAATATCTTCTTTTCCTTCTTCCTTCCTTTCATTCAAGAAGGGCTCGATAGAGAGCCATGAATGACATATCTAGAAGCAGAACTAGATTCAGAGGATCTTGAGTCATACAGCGGAACTGGCTCTTTGGAGGAAATTACCACTTCTGTTCTTTGTTGTGGCTGAGAAGGCAAAGTTTAACAGTGAGAAAATGGGAAGGAATAACTTGAGTAGCTGCTTTCCTTATTTTAGGATTTGACTTAGCTTTCCCATACCGTCATTCCAATTAGCCATGGATATAAGGTTAGCCGATCAATTTTCATTTTCTCAAAAGCACTTTAATACTGTTTGGCTTTGTGCTTGTTACAGTGCTGTACCGCAGTGAAACGCTATACTGCGGTGTAGATGTAAAGGATTAGTCTGGAACTTCTAGTCTCTAGTCAGCGTGTTTATATGCTGGCTGTTATCTTTTTGTTAAAGTTTTGCAGAGTAGGTGTATTTTGGCCTGATGAGAATGCCAGTGGAGCTGCTTTAAAAATGCTGTCAAAGTAGTCCTTTTATTTGGTTAAATTCTCCACGTGGTTCATGATTCTAGTAAATGGCAGTAGGGGAGAGAGGGTTAGACATGAAAAAAATCATGGAAGTCTTAAAAAAAATCATAACTGCCGTTTCTTCTGGATATTTGCTGTGTTACATGAATGCGATCGTTTGACATAAGAGAATGTGTTCAAAGCAAAGGAAGTGTAGAAATAGGCATGAACATACTGCTGAGTGATAACATGCAGGTGATGCTACAGAATGGTGCACATTAAATGCAATGGAAATACCTGCAAGACTGCAGATTCCTTATAGAATCTAGCATATATTAATTGGCAAGCATGTTTACACGAGAAGAAAAAGATAATAGATATACCCAGTGACTGTACATTTCTATGTATTAGTAACGGTGGTTTTCCCTAACCTATTTGTTACGTGCCCACAGATTTCCTGGGGATTCCAGTTCAAATAAAGTTTGTGGTTCCTTTGTAATAAGAATATTTTTTTTTCATTTGAGATGTGAAATGGTAATAAATGGGTTAGATAAGGTATGAAGGTAATAGGTAGGCTAGAGAGAGTATTAAGTGACTGAACATAACATAACTAACTGGATTATTACATGACTAATGGGTTTATTCAACCCTACCAGTCAGAGCAATGTACTGGAGAAACTGGTAGCCTTAAGTCATTCATCAATGGATAAAACTTGTAACGCTATGAACAAAGGACAACCTATATGAGGCCTAAGGTACAACATGGCTGTTACTAAAGCTAGGAGGTAGTTCTTGATGCACTTAATTTTGTTCTACAAGCATCCTTTTGAAATCTGCATTTCTTCCTGCTTTGAAAACATGGTTGAAACAAGACCTTACTACGGCCAGTGGAAATTCTAGCGTCACGTGCAAATGAGGCTGTAATTTGAAAAGTCCTTCTCTGAAAGCCAACATGAAGGAGTGTTTTATACCCTTGCTGGAGGAGCACACAGAAAGAAACTTCTCTGGTGTTTACTCACTGCAGCCATCCCACTGGCAGGTTGCAAAATGCACCTCTTGGCTTCATTTCAAGTTGTGATTCATTTTAACACCAGTGATGCTAGTTGCGTATCACATGTAACAAACAGAAAGCTGTTACGCTGATGCAAAGTCTGATTAAGTGAAATCTTTTATCTCTGGAGAAAGACCGCGTGCTGTGGACTCGTACAATGTTCCTGACTGTTGCTCTGAAATAGACTCACGCCGACCTTGACTACTGGTGGTCAGTTGACAGCTTTTAAAGACTGTTCATGTATGCTCTTATTTTTAACAGATTTCTCTCAGACTAAAGCCTCCACAGATCAAGGATGTTGATTCTTCTGGCTTTCATTATTGTGTTTCACATAACCTCAGCAGCACTGCTGTTCATCTCAACTATTGACAATGTAAGTGTCATTTCTTCTCTTTTTCTCTCAAACACACCGGTGCTTCTTTGCTTCAGAAAAATGAAATCGTTCTTATCTAGTTGTCTTCGACTTGCTTATTGAAAGCACGTAACTTTGTTAGGCACACTGGTCTGCTTATACCTTTTTGTAACAAAAATGCCTTGAATACACGTGTTGCTGATGTACCTGCGTAAGACTATACAAGTACATGCCATGTATTCGTATGGCATCATGTTATAAGCCCATGTTACGCAGGTAATCTACTCCTCGGTGAGATACTTGGCCGGGGAGTATATTTACAAATACTACTGTGCTTGCAGGGTGGAGCTGTGGGACTTGGTTCAGCTAGATATGAGGGAAAGGGGGGGAAAAATCTATCGTCCTTCCGTGTCTAGTACATGAAGTCAAATAGCTCATGATGAGTGCGTGGGGATAATTCCAGTGCAGGTATGCTTTGCCTTAGAAGTGGTTGTCCAAGATGCCCAATTAAATCATGACAGAGACACCATGAATTTATCTGTTTCCATTCAGTTGAAGCAGTTTCAGCTCGAAGTTTTAGAATAATTTATGTTGCATTCTTTTCAAATTTCCTTTTTATTTTTGTGACCAGAAAGAATTTACCTTCCAATATTTACATCTAGCTCTTAATTTGAATTTTCTTCTTTCCAAAACAGCCCGCTATCCTGATTAGTACTCTTAACTGTGCACGGGAGTCTTTCTTTCACTAAGAGATTCAGTGTATGTACAGGCTTCTAGGATTAAAAAGAAAGTCTACTGAAAATACTTTACTGTACTCGGTGAAGCTGGTTTGAATCCCATAGCCTTTTCCAAGACTGTGCTCCAAGTGAAATGATGTGTTACACACAACTTTTTATTGCAAAATTGTACAAACTCAGATGTTATCTTTCAGTCAGCTGGTTGATTTGTTCCACTGAAGTAGGTCATTAATTGAGCACTAAAGGCAGGTTGTCTTACCCTGCTCCTTTGAATATTCAGAAAGCTAGGACAGTGGACAGAGCAACTTATTCTTAGTTCAGATCTGCTACATACAAATCAAATTGTTATAGAAATAAAACCCCATGCACTCTGCTTTGGGTCATTAGCTACTTTTAAACAACTATGAACTTAAACTGTATAACCACCTTCTGTTAGATTTTATCATCTTCAGAGGCTTTTTATAGTCATGAAAATAACTCCGAAAGGATTATATAGTGCTCAGAGCTGAAAAATAATATATTGAACTTGGACTGCAAAATCCAAATGAACGGCATCCTGAGAAAGTGATGCTTTTTCTTAAAACACACTGTTACTATTACACATATGCCTACTATCATAATATATTGTAGTTTTTATTGCAGTGTTGTTTGCAAAGCTGCACAGTAAGCTGTGAGGTTTCTGGAACATCTGTTTAAGCAGCAGATGCTACCAGGAGTCATATTTAAAAGTTGTATTTTTCCAACTCTAGTCAAAACAAAGGCCTGGGTAGCTATCGGAACGGGAATGGGTTTCCTCAGGAAATGCCACTTGTGTGGAGTGCTTGCAGCGTTTCCCAGGCTACTGTAAAAATCTGTTCAGTCACTGCAGTATTATTTTGCATTAGATGTTAAAACATCAAAGTAGAAATGCCACAGGAGGATCTCAATTTGTCACTAGCCACTTCCAGTCAGATGCCATACTGTATGTATTGCATTTGCACATTGACAGCACAGCTACGTTATGTTGAGATTAATTCAATTCAGTGTCAGGAACCAGAAAATTTATAAAGGGCTTCTGTTTCATAGACTTACACCCTGCTGTTTCCTGCGAATTAAAAAATGCTATGCCTTTAAAGACTTGTGCATCCTAAACAGGGTCTGGATGAACAAAGCAGATCTTGTCTAGATATCTTCAGGAGTGAGCAATCACTGACTGTCCAAAATTTCTGCCTCAACAGTGGAAAATCCCTTGTGCTTTGAGATGTTTAAGATTGCCATCTCTTCCCTTTTCTACTTTCCACGGGTCTAAAATGAAAATGACATGTGAATAATGATATACCCTTTATTCCAAAATGCCATGAGATCTCAAACTTAGTTTGAACGGTTAAGTATCAAAAATGAACAAGAAATTTGTTCCAGCTGATGCATCTGATCAGGAGACACTCGGACAACCACGGAGTCTTGTGGTTTTGTTGTTGGTTTGGGTTTTTTTTCCCCATAAGAGCCCTTTACTTTTATTTTGCAGGCCTGGTGGGTAGGAGATAATTTTTCTACAGATGTCTGGAGAATGTGTGCCACGAATACTAGCGCCTGTATGGCTATTACTGATCAATTCAAAGGTGAGTGTCTCTCCACGCTGGTGTCTCAGTTCCTTTAGCAGGAGATCTCGTGAAATTGCTACGAAATTTGCAGGGGCAATAATATATTTGTTCAAAAATCTGCATGCTCTAACTGCTCAGATCTCCTAAAAACTTTGATACTGGCTTTTCATTTTGGAAAAGCAAACTGTTCCGACAGTTTCCGTAAGAGGAAAACAGAGGGAACCGTCAGGTGCACCTGAAAGCCCAGTGCAAAAGAGTAAACACAAACAACTAACAACGAGCGCTAAGGAGTTCTTAAAAAATTAGATCAGGTAAAAACAGTGAAGTCATCTGAAAGTGGGGCTAAAGTGATAGAATTTGCCTCAGAGCTGAACTTTAACTTTCAAAGAAGAACCTAAAAATACTGGCTGCGTACAGGAATGGGGGAAAAAGTGGAGGAAAATCAGAACACAAGCTGAAGTTTTAACGAAGAGGACTTAATTCTCAAATGTTACATTTACTTTATTTCTACACTTTCAACCTTTGTGTATATTAAAGAGGTTGATGATTTGAAGAGCCATGTACCCGTAAAGTAGCTTTGCTTTCTGAGCATCACGTTGGTTTAGGGCATATCTGTGCTGCAATGAGATGATCCATTACGCACAGGCGTATCTAAAGCTAACACGAATTTAACGAATTTGCATTTGATGTTTGTGTTACTATGCATTCATTGGAATTAGGTACCCCAGCTGGCTAGACTGTGAGTAGCTCAGGTGTGTCTGCTGTTCACAGACTGTCCTCGCTGGAGGAGAGGTGCTGCAAGGAGCTGAGCTGTGTAGTGTAGCTTGTCTAGATCGTTGCGGCAAAGTTACACAAAGCAGCTACATGTAGTTACAAATGTACTGGTCACTTTAGCTCCTAGTTACGGGGAAGTAATTGGCAGGATGAAAAACCTGACTCAAAGGTTCTTCTGTGCCAGTGTGGATATCCTGCCTGCTTACACCTTACCCACTAGAGCTCTCCGCAGGTCTGGTGAGAGGCCCGGGTCTGCATTTGTAAGCTATTTGGGACACCTGGCAGTTTCACTGGGCTTTTAGTACATAGATGGCAGCAAAGGATGCGGTGTGGGAGGAATGATCTCTTCAGGATTTTTATGAAAAGCTTTTAAAAGCCCTTAAACCGCTGGCTGTATTAATACCAAGGAAGCAGAGAAGAGCCACCCTAGGCAATGCATGCACAACTGGTTTGCTGTATCTGCTGAACTCCTGCTTACAGAACGTGGCTCTGCCCCTCTGCTCGTTGCAGGGGTAGGAAAAGAGACACACTGCATTTCTAATCAAGGCTGCTTATGTTTTTGCAGAATATCAATCAATTCAGGCTGTTCAGGCCACCATGATCCTCTCTACTATTTTGTGTTGTGTGGCATTTCTGGTTTTCATTCTTCAACTCTTCCGTCTAAAGCAAGGAGAAAGATTTGTTGTAACCTCTATTATCCAGCTCCTGTCATGTGAGTGATTTTTCAACACTTGTGACTTTAATGATGTTTACCTGAAAGTAGGAAAGGGAAGGGGAAAAAGGTTTCAAAAGGAATGAGCTGCTTGAAAAATTTGTAGGGCTGTTGAGGTCATAGCTTGTCCTTCATATTTGTTTAAACAGTGAACTGCTCCATTCTGTACTATTTAGGCAGTTAAAACATGGTTAACATCACTGCTCAGAATAAAGTCATTTAAACCTTGAAGGGAAAGAATCTGAGATTCTGAACTTCTTGAACAAATGAAATAACTCTGCAATTGGTATAGGCAGGTACTTCCTTAATTTTTGATAGTCTTTAAAACTATCCAGATGTTTAGAATCACTTTGTGTTCACTGCAAATGACATAAATACACAACGGCACTTCAAATTTAATCCATGCCAAAGAAACTGAAAACGTGTCCTGAAATGCTCCCAGTTTAGTTTGAAAATGGAAAATGAGTGTCTGCAAAAAAAAAGGACATTGGTGGAAGCAGCTGACAGAAGAGACAGTGAATAGTTGTTATGCATATCGACAATATTTTAAGATGCTAAACTTTACTATTTTCTTCCTCCTCCAGGTCTGTGTGTTATGATTGCAGCTTCCATTTATACAGATAGGCATGAAGAACTACACAAGAGCAATGAATATAGCATTGACGTTTCTGAAGGCCAATATGGCTATTCCTTCGTCTTAGCCTGGATTGCATTTGCCTTTACTCTGATCAGTGGTGTTATGTACCTAATATTAAGGAAGCGTAAATAAATGTCAGTGGCTAGCTATTTCTGTCACTACAGTACAAAACCAAATTCCAGTAACCATTTTGTATATAATCATTTACATGGTTTTGTAGTAAAGGTATTGTTTCTCTAAAAATGTACTGTGTTCTTGATATGAAACAGAATAAAAAACAATGGCAGGTTTAATGGAATGCCTGGCACCTACAGGTCAGGGGGCTGAGCAGGACAGAGCCGAGTTGTTTCTTTTACATACTTCATCGTAAATGGTTTTCCCTTTACTGGACATTAACAGCTTGTTCCTGGCCTCTAGCAGATTACAAATAACACCCATGCAAATTAATTTGTAAGCAATATGCTAACTATATTCCTGGACCAGATGGATCCCTTTGGGACGGGATAAATATAGGGGGAGTGAAAAATGAGGCCCAGATCACAGTGAAAAAGCAAACAATTATAAAAGCCCAAAGCTGCACTCGGTGCGTCTGTTCTGGCAGAGAACTGGTGTTCTGCTATTTATAATGTGCAGTAAGTGTCATCAAGCTTTTATTAAAACCACTTGCTTTGCAAAAGTAAACAACTCTTTTTTGTACTCCAGCAAATGATTCTCTTCATCCTCTTTCACATTTGATTTAAGCATAGAGCCTTTGGCAGGAGACTCTACCAGCAAATTCACTGCACAGCTTGGGACTGGAATAGTGTGAGCAGTAAGAAATACCCCACTCAAGTCCTATATCCCTTTATTTTTGCATTGTGCGTAGTCTTTCTGGAAGGAGGAAGAGGAAGGAAAAAAAAAAGCATTACCTTGCCTACATGTGCAAATCTCTAAGCAAACTAGTGATCAAGCAATGCCAAATTTAGGTTTTTACAGCCAAACTCGACATGTTTATTACACCGGGTTTTTATTATATAGTGCTTTCATGGCTAATACATCATTTACAAAAGCATTCCCCGCGTCTGCCCATTAAGAAATTGGCCTTTAAAAAATTCATTCTAAATTCCTTTGTGGATTTTACTTGAACTAAACACTCCTGCTAAATAAATCAGAGTGCGATTACTACGCTTATGATTTCCAGGATAGTTTTTCAAGATAAAATGACTTGGTGATTTTTATTTTTCAATTATTTTGTGAGATAAATCTGTACTGTAATACCAGGCTTAACTGCTCAGCAGTGTAATACTGGCGTTGGCTGATGGTGATTTTGGAGTTGGGAGATCGGTGTGGAGAATGAATGAAGTGGCTTTTTCTGGTTAGTCACAGCTTTGATGCTTAAATATAGACCTGACTCTGTAAAAGCACTAGCCATGTATTTATTTCAGTATATTCACTACAGCTGGCCCAATACACAGGCAATAAAAAAGTAAATAGGTTTTAAATGAGGTTTTACACTTAATGTAGAACAAATTTGTTATTACAAAGTAGTGTAGCTCTACGAAAGTCGATACTGCATTATACATCAGCTGATGGTCTGACCTGTTCCTTCAGATATTCATCCTTGATTTCTCACAAAGTTCAGGTGCATAACTGTATAGGAACTGTCTCCAACATGAGCAATAGGTCATATAGTTCCATCTCCATTCCTTGAACATCCTAAAATGCTTTGGCATGTACTGCTTGTCTTTTGGGAGCAAAGCAAGCCCAACAAGACTGTTAAGAAATTAGACCAGTAAGCAAGGCGACACATTAAAAGTAATAATAATAGTAAAACCCCCAAATCAGTCTGAGCAAAATGCATTCTCACCAGTCTAGCATGATGCTAGTATTTTGTCAGGTTTTTTTTTTCTCTTAGTGGGAATGCTCCAGATTTCAAGAATTATTACCCTACTTTTTAAAAAAGTGTTTCTACAGTTCGCTGAATACATTTCAGATTCAAAACCTGAATTTTTCTAGCAAGCAGAATTTGTCTTAAATAAGTAGATGCAGGTTTAAGGTTGCAAGTAGATAGACTATTAGCTAGGCATTTTGCTAGTTTTATTCAAACATGAAATAGTAAGGGAAATTCTTAAGCAAATATGGATTAAAACTATCATATCTAGCAGACAGTCCTGTAGAATTGTAAGCTAAGCTGTTATGCCACTGACTTGAAGAGATGCTTCTTCATTTTCTTGCCTTGATAATTCTTGGGTCATTTATAGAGCAAATATTTAAAATAAAGATGTATATATACATGAGCACACAGCTTAATTCCACAGTAAAAGCTCTGTCCGTTTAATTGAAAGTGAAAAGCATGCACACCACGGTGTACAAACAGCAGCGTACGCATGATGCCACATAAAACAGAACAGATGGGAATGTTCTGCATACCAAGAAAACAAATGCCAAAGCAGTTTGAACTAGATTTTTAACAGGACAAGCATATTTTAGGATATTCTTTCTACCTGATATGCCTTTAAAATATACCATTTTCTATGCTCTATATATTCTGAAACTGTACATGAAAATAAAGTGAAAACAAATTCTTGTACTGTAATAGCAAGCTCAATACATTTAGCAATCTGACCTTGTCTTTAAGCTTGGGATATATTTACACAATGCTGGATGAGAAATAGTTGAGTATTTGTGTGAACAGGTAAAATTAAATTCTTCCTGCCTGTACTAGAACCACAAGCTGGTTATTTTTGTCCTTTGTTGAAGACCTTCCAGGGTAAGCAGAGAAGATATTAGTGTATTGAACATTTCAGTGTATGGTGTCAAAAGAATAGCTACTGAGTAATGCAAGATCCACAGATGCTCTGATAAGTAGTTTACTTGTATCTTGTTTTTTTTTCATCATTTGCAGAAACAGCTGTGTATTTAAGATTAGGTTGACTGCTTTGACCATGTGAGAAAATAATGTTAGAAACAGGGCAGTGACTTCTGTATCTGCTCTGGTCCAAGCTTCAAGTTTGCACTGAGATGATAAAAACACAGATGGGTTTGTACAGATTGATCCAAAACGACCCCCCCCAAGTCCCCAGAAACAATTTCCCAAACCCCCTAAACTTCTGCCTTCTAACCATAGTGAACAAAAGGGAAAAGTCCAAACTATTAAAATATTCACTGGAAGCCGTGAATCTACCTTGACTTTTTTTTACCCGGCAAGTAAGCATCTGAAAGGAAGTACAGGAAACAATCTTGGAGAACAAATCTAGAATATTTACGTCAGTATACTTTTTTAAAAAATATGTATTTTTTACTGTATTCCATCCAGGACAAGAGAAAATGAAGTTCTGCACTACTTTGCTATGAGATACCTTTAAAAAAAATGCATTGTAGGTGACAGGAACTGTGCTGCTTAGGCATTAACTATTTTATTACCCCAGCTACATCAACAATTCCTTTTACACGGTTCTGAATGGTATCAAAATAATCGAGGGACTACGGCAGTGTTGTCTTACCTCGAGCACTGTGGAAGCTTGTGCCATTTAGCTAAACAGACAAAACAAAAAAATCCTTCCTATAATTTCTAAAAATAGGAGTAAGTTGAACCACTACCTTTCCAAATGCAAAAGAGAGCTAAGACCCTAAAATCATGGTTCATCAATGCCACTGAAATAAAGAAAATAACGAAGCTGAAAATTTTATTATATTTTTCATTTCTTTTATATGTGCAATAATCCCCTCTGAAGTAAAAAGATGAAAGAAAGTGAACTGTGGAAGTAAATTAATTTTAAAAAAAGACTTCATTTTCAAGGCTGTAGAAACAAGCTTAAAAAATTAACAGAATAAAGTTCATAACAGACTGTAACAAGTAGGAAACGTAAGGAAATTAATACTGCCTGCAGTACAAATAATGTTTTGACTCTGAACTCACTGAAAGTAACAATATAGTACTTAATAGTGGAACAATAGCAGACCACTTGTTAAGGCAGTCTGGGTCTCCTAAAGAGTTTTTTAAGGAGTTAGAGATTGCACATCACAAAATGGTCTGTAACGTCCACATATATCTTTTCATTGAATGACAAAGTAGTACTTCTTTGGGATGAGAACCTGTGACAAACAGCAACCTATTCAAAGTGGCAAAGCCCTTATTTTGCCTATTTTCTTCCAAAGTGATGCAGAATTGTTACTAAGGTTTTCATGGAACAGATACAAGTGATATAACTGTGTAGGGAAGCACGCTTTGGATCAATTTCTGTAAGGGTCCATGACAGTGCAATCCCCTTTGGATTTTGCACATAAGCCATTTATAGCTTCAGGATTCGGAGGAGGGTCTTTGAATTCTTCAGCAAGCTCTGGACAGAGAGGGGTCCTTGGCAGTGGAGGAAGATGTGGAAATTGCTTGAAAGTCTAAGCACCAAGACAAAACCAGTTGCTATTTAAACAACAACAAATAAGCCAGTTAGTTACACTACTTTTTATTGATACTAACTTAGCTTCGTGTAAATATATGAACTTCTGCATTGTTACTGTCTGTATAGTTTCCAAACTAAAACAGAAGTGTCACAGATTACCTGATGTTCATGTATTAATATTCAGCATGTTGCTCATGTTTGGTTTCTGTCTGTCCAGTAAGATTTTAGAAAATACTCCTTACTCGCTAGTAATAACAACTTCGAAAAACAACTTGTGTGCTGTCAAAAGGAGTGCCGAAGAGGTTACCATGACATCTAGAGGGATGTTGGTTTACTTGGGATCATTACTGCACTAACTGAATTTCTAGATGGGGGGGGTGGGGGTGGGGGGGTGAGTTTTTTTTTTTTTTCTTCCCCCCCCCCCCCCTTAATAAATGCAGCCAAAAAAGCCACAAACCTGTGCATGTACTTAGTTACTTAGTTTTAAAACAGGTCTACATTGCACAGATGAGTAAAATTGCAGGTGCCTGCATGAAATTCAACTAGTATAATAAATTTCAACAGATGTGAAACAATCCCCATGATATCCAAACTATATCATGTGGCACAGATTTTGGTCTATTTTACTGCTGCTTCTTGGAGAAGAAAGCCCGTGTTCTATTTCACTTAAAAAAAACCAACAAAGTGAAACTGTATTTCTAAAAAAGGCAGTTGTGTTGCTATCATAAATGCTTCAGAAGTTCAGAAAGTTCATTTAAAGTTAAGGAAAGCTAACTTTCATGGAAGTTCAGAAAACTTCATTTAAACCAAATATGCACACGTTGATACAAAGGAAAGGGTAGGAATATAACACGTGTGCACTGCTTCACAGACTCAACCTTCTTAATACATTATCAGCAACAAGTAAAAAAGGTGCCATATTCTTTTTTTCTTGAGAGGGTTTTTTTGTATTACTTTAGATATTTACTTTTTAGTAAAAGATTTTCAGCACAAAAATCTTACTTATGTTTAAAGTATCTGTATTGAAGAATTAAAACTGTTTTGGAACCTAAAAGCTCAAAGGGTAAAAGTTTAAATCCTGTTAGCAAATAATGTTTTCACACATTTTTAGGCATGACAAATTTGGAGGGGGAGGGAGGGAAAGGAAGGAAAAAGACAAAGTAGAGGAAAAAGAAGATAAATGAGGAAGGACGACTGGAACAAGTTTTGGAGTTAGGGTTTTTTGTGTGTTTATTTCTAATGACGGTGTCTCCTGGCATTACTTATTTGCTTACTTCTATAGAAAAATGTTTTACTGTTCCACTACTGTTACAATAGAGCCTCCTCGTGGCAAAAGAGAAGCCTACTCCTTCAAAGCCCAACTGTTTAAACACTGTTCCTTTCCCATATGAAAAGGTCTTTAAAAAGTCTAACTTTCCATCAAGTTCTAAACCATCCTGCAATATGCAAATCCACAATTTAAAAATGAATACCATAGAGAAGTTGAATAAAAGAGTACCTCTCTTGATGTTTCTTCTCTCAGCTTTAGGAACCCTTAATTGAGGCACACTGGCTTTGAATTCTGTTTGTTCGATAAATATTTCTGACCTTTTTCTGTTCTGCCTGCAAACAAGATGCAAGCTTTAAATACTATTTTTCTACCTATCAAAAGGCAGCTTTGTTAAAATCCTTACTTCATATATGAATGATTTTTCTGTTCTGCTGTGAGTTTTTCCCTATTGTGAGACATACTAGTTTCAGACTAAGACTCTTATCTTTACAAAACAATCCACCAAGTGAAAATTTCTTGAAACTGGAAGATTGGTTCAGTTTAGTCCAGATAGATTATCATTAAGTGAAACTTGAACAGAATGAGTCCATCTTGAATCCTTGTAACCACTGATTTTCATCTTTCAGTCATACAGACACTAGAAGGATACTAATTCATCCCACACAGAATTAGCAGCAAATTTCTTCCACTGACGTAAGAGCTTTCAAATTTCTCTCAAAGCTATATACCTGTTATCAAAACTGTGAAACCAACTGGATGGCACAATACCGATGGGGCAGTTTACAAAACCGATAATTCATTTCAAGTAATACGGTAACTATCAAATGAATTTAGTAACACATTTGTTCAAATCAGATGTTTCACATCACTGGATTTAAAAATTACTCTAATAAGAAATGTGACCAGTAGTGATTACAAAGAATCAGGACTCAATTTTAAGATTAGCACAAACCCACCAAAACCTAGGCCTAGCTTCACCAGAAGTACTTATTTGATGCACGCTCATAGCAAGAATGAGAATCTACCTGAGTACCTGCAAACAGTGTAGAGGAAGATGCCAAATTTTCTCTTTTCCCTTGCATTTAGGTACAACTTAGATTACAGGAGCCAAGGAGTCTTTAAACAATTTTTGTATGTCAGACTACTGGCGTACAACAGAAGTTCTTCAAACATGCTTGCAAAGAAGGGTAGTTGTAGAGATTGCAAGTATTTCCTCTTAATCCTAAAGCCATTCTTAATCTGTGTAACCCTTAGGGGTGTAGACATCACAACTCACACATCTGCTGTCCCTAAAATGGCTTAGGATCCCCCCCCTGGTTTGCACTTGTCCTTCAAGTGTTTTCCAATTCAGACTGATCAGCAAAACCACCCTGTATATGTAGTAAAGAACACCTGAAATATCGAGGCAATTCTTATAATTACCATCTTATTTCATCATTACTCACCTGTTTCTTTAAATTGTCCCTGCATTATTATATTAAAATGCATAATCATCTCAAAGGAGGAAAGCTCATAGATAGAACTTCTAAATTACGCCAGCTCCAAAGGTAAAACAAACCAACCAAAGGAAAATCAAAATAGGGACACAGTGATATTTATGTGAAGCTCATTAAGCAAAAATCAAATTTAAAACTTGTCTGACATACCTGACGAAGACTGTGGTTTTACATTAGTCCCAAAAGGTCCACCTAATAGATGCTTTTGTAACATTTTAACAGCATCTTCTTTTTCATAAAGTATAATTTAACTTTATCCTTTTGTAGCAATCAGTGTAAGATAACTCGATGCCAGACCACACAGAAGGCAAAGGTGATACTTTATTTATCTTCCTGCAAAAGCTGACTCTGCCCGCTCACACTCAGGTAAACACAAGCAATGAGATATGAATCCAAACAGTCCAGCCAGGATTACTTGTGTGCAACAACAGAGGAAACACCGGCGATCACATCCTCAGTGTATCTCCTGGACTCCTTTTGCTGGTAATAGTGAACTGGTCTTTTATACCCTTTTAAAAATGGAAAGTTAATGTCATCTTTTGCTTCTGTATCTTATTCTGTATCTTATTTCACTCTTTGTGAGTCTTCAACAAAACTGCTGAGTCAGATACTGTCCCCCATTTTCCTTTTCTAGGTTTCCTATGGCTCTACTTGTTCTTTGTCTTCCTGCGATCTTATCTTACGGCTTCAGTTTGTTCTTTGTCTTCTCGCTATCTGGTCACTGAATGCAATTGCACGCATACATGCATACACAGAGGTTGTGGTCCATGAAATGCTAAGCTCTGCTAACAACCCATGCTATTTTTGACCCTTTCTGTTTCTTTCTTTCTCTTGCTCTTTCTTCCGGTACTTCTGCACACATAAATTTCCATTCATGTTTCTTTCATACCAATCTCAATACTTCTATTGCAAAGTTCTATAACCTGATTCTCCCAAACCTCTGGAATCCCATCTCTTACCTCAGCATGAACCCCTGAGGAACTAAGAAAGCAACACCTCTTTTGAGTATGAGTAAGACACATCTGGGCAGTTCCTATCATGCTGAGAAGTCTCCACTTCGTTGGATGAAGAGCAGGAGTCCCTTTTGTTTGTATTCAACACTATCCTTTACAAGCACATAGGGTGACTAGCTTTATTGCCAAGCAGTTAACGAGACTGTTCAGTGTAACAGCTTGTTTTAGTGACAAAGTAGAAGTTGATAACTTTTCCTTGTAGCAGTAGGGGTTGTGACAGCAATAGACAGAATTTGCAGTCAGTAAACACACATCCCTTATGAGAAGACAAATTCTTTAAATACTGCTTTTGATTGCCAAAACCAATTTGCTGTTATCATGGAGATAGGCATAGGCAGCTGCTATTACAAGAGTGTTTTTCTTTTGAGAAATTGTGGTGGGTTAACCTTGGCGGGTTTTCAGGTGCCTACCAAGATGCTCTCTCACTCCCCCTTATCAGCAAGACAGGAGAAGAGAAGATGAAAAAGCTTGTGGGTCAAGATAAGGACAGCAAGATTGCTCACCAATTACCGTCATGGGCAAACCAGGCTTGACTTGGGGAAGACTAATTTAACTTATTGCCAATTAAAAACAGAGTAGGATAATGAGAAATAGAAACAAAACTAAAACCATCTTCCCCCTACCCTCCCTTCTTCCCAGGCTCAACTTCACTCCTGACTCTTCTACCTCCTCTCCCCCCGAGTGGCACAGGGGGGTGGCGACTGGGGGTTGTGGTCAGTCCATAACGCTTCATCTCTGCTGCTCCTTTCTCCTCATGCTGTTCCCCTGCTCCAGCGTGGGATCTCTCCCACGGGATTCCTTCACAAACTGCTCCAGTGTGGGTCCTCTCCACATACAGTTCATGAGGAACAGATTGCTCCAGCATGGGTCCCCCACGGCCCACAGCTGGAAAACCTGCTCCTGCATGGGCTCCTCTCCATGGGCCACAGCTCCTGCCAGGAGCCTGCTCCAAGTGTGGGCTCTCCATGGGGTGGGCTCCAAGTGTGGGCTTCCTTCAGGGCATATCCACCAGCTCCAGGGTGGGGTCCTCCTCGGGCTGCAGTGCAGATATCTGCTTTCACATGGTCCTCCATGGGCTGAAAGGGGACAGCCGGCCTCACCATGGTCGTCTTCACAGGCTGCAGGAGAATCTCTGCTCTGGCTCCTGAAGCACCTCCTCCCCCTCCTTCACTGGTGTCTGCAGTGTTGTTTCGCTCACATTTTTCGCACTCCTCCCTCTCACAGCTGCTGCACAGCATTTTTTAACCTTTCTTAAATATTTTATCACAGAGGCACTGCCAGCATTACTGATTGGCTCAGCTTTGGCCAGTGGAAGGTCCATTTTGGAGCTGACTAGAAATGGCTCTGTCCAACATGATCCGACTGATCCATCTGATCCAACTCCTGATCTCTTCTCACAGAAGCCACCCCTGCAGCCCTCCACTACCAAAACCTTGACGGGTAAACCCAGTACAGCAATGGATACAGTTTTATGATTCCACAGAATTACCTTCTCCTTAAAGTTACCTAAACTAAGTTACATAGTTACACCTCAGGCATTAAATTTAGGGAGATGCTGAAAAGAAAATGAAAATATTTTTCTCTTTTACCTTTGCTATAATTGTGGTTTTCTTCTGTTAGATTGATCACTTGGAGTTTTCTTTCCTTCATCTCACTCTGATAAAAAAATACAGAATTTCACTGGAAGGCTTCTCTTGTATCAAGTATCTCCGAGACTACTTAACAATTAGCAGAATGCAACACTGTTAGCTTAGTTTTCTTACAACAAAAGAAAATTCTTGTAAAAATGCAAAGTTATAGAGCCGGGCATACTATACATATCCAGAAATTCAAGAAAGTAAAAGCAATACTTGATGGTTCACAACAAACTATTTAGAATGCCAACTAATTGTTTGAGGACACTTTCTAGTACAATCACACCTAGTCCCAGATACACCAATAATAATTTTCTTTGATATTCTTATGGAAAATAGTTACTCAATTGATCAACTTAATAAACCATTAAACACCATGGTTTTTTAGCAGTTTTTACACAAATGTAGACCAAGAAGACGACCTGGGAAGAAAGAGGTTATAAAACCAACTTCAGTCCCATCATGATCTCTCGATTTCTCTGAGGATGTATAGATTACCATGGTAAAAGACATGGTCCTCAGGACTTGGATTTTTGCAATTATCTATGATTATTTTCCCCAAGCAATCAAAAAATTTCAGAGATGGACTACTCAGGATCAGAACTGCTCAAAAAGCATTCTGAACACATGCTGACACAAACGTGTCCTTTCAAATGGGAAAGCATTAGCTTAATTTTGTTTAAGGGATCAAAAAACCAAGCTTGACTAAGCTGTCAATGCTGCAAGAGACAAACGTTTTTTTCTCTAAATATTCACCTTCTATCCAAAATGAAGAATAAATAAAGCTGAATAAGTGCTTACAAAACCGACATAGTTCAAGATTGACCAACATCTCTTCCCCTCTCTTTTGCTCAACTTTCAGTGCCCTGCAACCTAATTGTTTCTGTAACTTTCCATGAATTACAATCATCTAGGAGACAAGGTCTCCATTTCCAACGGGAAAAGGAGCATAACATTTCATCATCACTTTTCACATCATTCTTTTCCCTATAAGTTCACCTTTAAGAAGGTGATAGAACAATAGTAATAGCAAGAGGTATGACAGTCCACATACCTACATTCTGTTTTCATGTTTGTCCCAAATCTAAGCACCTATAATAGTAACTCAAAAGCCAGGATATTGAAGCAGTCTAAGTACCATCAACAACAATTGGTTTTATTTGAAGAAAACGTGAAAAATATCCTTAGTTTATTTTTTACCTGAACTGCTGCTGACATTTCTGCTTGTGTAGACATTTGATTATTTGGAATAGCTGTAACACAATTTTCACAGAAGTTTAAAATATGTAAATGTGTTTTATCTAAAAGTCTTAATTTACACTGTGACAAGAATACTTTTTAATCCTTGTCAGAGCAGCAGAATATTACCAATCCCCCCTCCCAAAACACACGGGACAATAGTCTTATGGAAATGACAGACTCACCAAGAATGCTCAGTATTGCTTCTGTCTAAGAAGCAACTATCTAGCAAGTCAACTCAACCTGCCCAGCATTGTCTTAGAGGGGCTCTAAATATCAAAGATCTCTCTGTAAGGAAGCAGTGTGGGAAAGTGTGCATTCTGAGATGCTATTCAAGATTTTGTGGGCTAGCGTTTCTCTAGAAGTTTTTTCCCCAGTAAATTCGTCCAATTGCAATGAAGAAAATACCTGGGTAGAGAGGACAAACAGCCTACTGCGTATTACTCTTGATTAAAGGGTGACACTTATTTCCTTTCAGCAGCAACTGCTATCAGAATGAGGAAAGAGCTGCTCAGAATGCTCACTTTGTCACTACATCATTTATATGACAGAGTCCAGCTTCGTAAAAAAATGCAGTGTTTCTACCATTTTAAAATATCTATTAAGTTACAATAATTTGATTTTTAAAAAATTAAACTAATCCTCCCTATGCTATTCCCTGAAAAGAATGTTGTAATAGTAAAACAGTGGGTTGGATGTATAAAAGTTTTCATTAGTGCTTCTCATACTAGACTTTTAATTGTTTTAATTTAAACATTTTAAAAATAATGCAAGTCTACAGATAAACATCTTGATAAAGTGAAAGCATGCTAATGTTTCAATTAAAAAAACCACACACAAAAATCTGGCACATCTGTAAGCATTTCAGAATCACAACTGGATTTTAATGACATTTTGAAAAAGAAAAGACATGAGTAGTTGGCAACGTTCTATAGGTACTTCGTATATTCTGTAGTACATTCATTAGCATGCATGGATTCAACATTAAATTTCAATATCTGAATTATTTGCAGTTGCTGAATTTTGGTTTTCCATGGAGACCAGTATGACTTCATCAGAACTGATAAAACAAAAAACAGATAAAACTTGTTTGGAGATACACAGGAATGAATTATTTTCCAAAAAAAGCATTAAAAATAGCTACATAAATATATCAACCATCTAAAGTGGAATTCATTGATTAAGACATAATTAAAACAACAAAATAATGGCACAGTAAACAAACTTTAATAAACCACTTAATAAATTATGGCACTGAGAAAAAATTTTAAATCCATTCCACTTACTAACTTGTGCATTGCTACATTTTGCTATTTAACAGTGGAATATGCCATGCATCAGGAACATCCATGTTCTAGACATCTTTTATAGAAATAAACCCTATTTGCTTCCATCTTAGTAAACAACAAAGTTACTCTGTTTGCTTTATGAAAACAGGGGCACACATTAATTGTACTACATTTCTGTGCTCTCTAAACTGTAACCATCAATTATTCACATTACCCAAAACTTGGCAATTTCATGATCTCGGACTGCGTAACAAATGGCACTACTGAGGTACATTTTGAGATCTACTAAGGTACATTTTGTTATCTCAGATCTAGGGTCAGCTAATACTCAAAAATATCAATAGATGCCATTAGGCATACTTAAATGTATATATGCTAATAGGTCAATTTTATAGTGTGGATGGTACATAAATTCTTGCAGACTTTATATAGGTATTAATGGCTAAACTAATCCAGTTGATCTGAGGTGTAAAACATCTGTCTAAAATTAGAGGGACTAGAAACATATGAACCATAATTGTGCTCTGAGAAAAAGGTAACATCAACTAAGGGAACATTTGTTTGACATCTGCACTGCCCATATTGTGGTACACTTGTCTAGGCTTTCCTGATGCCGGCCATCAGGATATTGTGGAAGTAGAGGAAATTTTAAGTACCCAGGATACATTAGATCTACTGCATCTGTTTTGATCAAAAGAACAGCAATTTAACACAGTAGATTCACTGTAGATTTCCCCAAAAGAAACAAGGGAATCCTAGCCATATTTTGTGATAGCTGCAACCACACAAATGCCAGCTCTTATCTTCTTTCCTCTGGATACCCTGTTGTTGATTACTGGTTACGATTAAGAAACTTATAACCAAACTACTTAAGCTGTGTCAAATTAATGTTTTGGATCTTATTCATATTCAATTATAAACCAACAAATTTTCTTTGCTGATTTCATTTTTGCCATAAGCAAATATTAATTTGGATAGTCAGAAAGTAAAAAACAAATTAATACATTTTTCTGTAAAATAAAAAAAAAACCAACCACTTGAAGTGAACATACTGAAAAATAATGCTGATTACTACCTTCCAGAGCAAGCTAAGAAATCTTGTGCATGCTTTGAGCAATGTAAATTTGACTTCACAACGAAACCCAAAGGCTGAAGATATAAATCTGGTCTCAGCCATGCAAATGTCAGCCATGTGTGGTCCTGCGCTAAAAGGAATTTCACCCAGCACCCGGACATACAGACTATACTGTCATATTTTCCCAGTCCCATATCACTCAGCTGCACGTTCATAAATCATTGCTTTTTGCAAACAGCAGCCAAATAATTGGCAGGTTATACGCAATGATACATACAATCCCTTTTATTCATGATTCCTACCCAACCTCTTAGATACCTATCAATCACTATGAGCGAGACCTGTGAACAGGGCATAGTGACTGCAAACACTCAGAAAAAACTTGAAACTACCATGAGAAGGGAGCAGTAAATCAAAAATTGCAGGTGGACTGTAATCATAAATAAAATTCCATATTATTCCGCTTACACAGAATACAATAGATTTATTGCCAGATTAAGTAAAGCAACAAAACAACATCATGTAGCAGATAAGTGGCTTCTTCACAAGCTTGAAAGCCAGATTCCAGCTAAACAACAAGCACTCCTGCAACTTGCACAGTATTTTTTTCAGTACCCACCTTGCTTGTGCACTTCAAAAAATTTTGTTACATTTCTGATTTGGAACAAAAAATATTTGATAAATGATCAAAAAATCCAGACACAGAAAAATCTGAGTAGAACTGATTTCTGTGTGCTTACAAAATTTCCTCAGGAAAGAAGTTCTGTGGTAACGTGTCTCTCACTTTTTACAGTATTAATAATGTCTTTGTTTTACATCGTCTTGCAGCTATTTACTTACAGGATCACAACAACAGTAACCAACGGTCTGATCAAATCTCTCTCAGTACTACAGAGTAAGTGGAAAATATAAGAAAAAGGAAGCAGTACATAAAATATCTGTTTAAGGAAATAAAAATGAGTCTATGCACAAGAAATAACATTTTTGTTATAAAAACAATTATTTTGGGTTTTTTTATATAGAGGTCAAAGTAAGTTATTATTTTCTTACTAGATGGTGCAGAAAAATCCCACTGAATAATACAGAAGAAGAAAAATAAAAAGTGGACATCTGGTCTCCAACCTTTCCACTGCAAGGAGCTGGACGTAACACAGGAGGAAGACCCTGCAAGTGGTGGATGAGGAGTATTGCTCCAGAGGTGACACTCCAATTTGCAACCAGTGCCAGAGGATGGGTGCAAACCGCAGTCTCAAGACAGAATTAAACCCAAACTCTTCGCTAGCTCTGTGAGGGAGCATCTGAAGATTTCTTCTTTTTTTTCCCTGCACATGTTCATGGCTTCAAACCGAGGACTTGAGGTGAGCTTTTGCAGGTTACACACAACATACATACATGTGAAAAGTATCGTAACTGGTGGAACGCTGACATGAACATCAAATTAAAATACTTTAGGGAATTACTTAGAAAACAAAAGGTTGTTCAGAATTCCATTCAATGTTACTTAGTATATACTGACTTAAAATTTCATAATAAATTTGGATTTCTCTCATTCTAGACGTGTCCTAGTAATGGAAATAGGATTTTTGATGTTCATTTTTTTTATATTTTCTAATATGAAGTTACCTGGAAGACTTTTCCTTCCACGACCACTAAAATACCTTTACAGAGGTTTTTTTTTCTCCTGTCATTCAGTAAGAAATCAGCGCCCTAACGGACTTTGAAGCACTTTAAGAACTGATCATCTAGCTTCAGCTACAATGGATAAGCTGGAGAGACCAGCAACAGCACTGAACACCTAACGACAATTGAGTTTAAATCCAACTATTAGAATTTAACTGCCAATAAAAAAGTTGAGAGAAAGAGTAAATTTTCTCATAAATGCTTTAAAGCAATATAAGGACATTAACTACATTTTACTATTCAACTCTAGATACATACCTTATATATTCTGAAATGTGTGCTGAAATGAAACCAGTGTAAGGTGATAGCAAAAGTGTATTTGAGGAACTTGTTGGTATATTTATGATATCAGGACAGAATACAGAGGGTCCAAGCTGGTTTAGTACTGTATTTTGATAGTCTGCACTTGGAAGCATTGTCTGACAAAGGAGGAAACAAATACTGCATTGTCATAAAACCTACAGTATAAACCTGGTCATATTTGCAAAAAGTGCTAAAGTAATCAAGGTGTACTTAAACACAACAACAAAAGAAAAGCACATTAAATCCACAGTAATACCAAAGCACTTTTTTTTGCCTTGAAGCTTAGCTTGTTTTTAAAAACCCCACACTTATTTAAATTTTGAGGTTTGTAAGCATCTTACTTGACCTTATCCTGTTTTATGCTTTGTTTAAAGTTTTTGGGAAAAGGCCAAGAAGATATGAAACTAATTTTGTAAAACATGTGAAAGCCTTTAACAAAAAGACAAGATTGCATGTTTGTCACATGCAATTCTTTTATACTTTTAGGTGTGAAAGAACAAAAAGACTCCAAAGACTCCTTTTCAACAAGCACATTTCTGTAAAAGTGAGATTTTGTCATGAAATATACAGTCAGCATGAAACAGGAGGCTGACAGTTCACAGAACTCTTTCTCCCGTGAGATTAGCTAAATTTCAACGCAACAAAATATGATCATGCTAAGGACATGAGAAACTCATATTCTTCATAAGAATCAAACGTCCCCACAAAAAAGATGTTTTGTAATCTTATCATTTTGGTACTAATGTATCAATACCTCCTATGAAAAATGCTCATGCATGCATAGCTATGTTACTAACATTTTCATTTACTCTATCATATTTCCAATTTCATTGCCTACAGAAGTGGTTTTCACCTTGCAGTTCATGGCCCCTATGCAACTGGTGGACTATAGCTAAATGGCTGATGAAAGGTAACTCAAAGAGGCAAGTATGCTATAAGAAGCTTTAACTTTGTCATAAGAGGTCTGACCCTTCACTAGAAAAATTCAATGGCTCTCCAATAGGACAGCATCAAAGCAAAAGCTGTTAACACATGTAGTGTCTATGCCCTGCTTTGAGTTTCAGTCATGATGACTGAACAGAACTATGTTGTGGTCCAAAACTGAAAACAAACAAATTCTCAAAAGATCAACCAATCTACATAGATTTTTTCTGTTCTTAATGCAAGCAACAGCAATGTAGCCATCAAAATCACCAGGTTTCAGTGTAAATATCCATAGTCATCTATTAGTTCACAACTAGGCATTAATGCCTATATTAGCGTATGCATCTGCGTCATACCCAATGACCAGCCAGTTTTGAGAACACTTCCTCCTGAAATGCTATCACAGCATTAATACGTCTCTCAAGTTTTGATACTTTCTTCTGCAACAGAAAAGAAACACAGCATGGGTTAAGAAACACTTAGAGTTCACTTGAAATAAGGAAGTTATATGTTACTATCATATGAAGAGTAGACAGTGAAACAATTGCAATGAACAAAGGCTAAAAACAGAACTATTATTAACTTATCTTTATGTCACACAAGATGAAAAGATTGCATACTTTTGGCATTTTTCTCTAACGTAGCATAATAGTCATATGTTATACACGCAAAATATTCACACAGTTATGCAAAGAAACTTACTAGGAATGTTTTAGCTATTTCTTCATGGGTTTTTTTGCATTGTAGTTGTTCAACTCTTCTGTTTAAACTTTCTAGTTTTTGATTAAAGAAGTCATTACTTAAAATATCCATCTGCTCACCAATCATAAGTTTGATCTATAATAAAGAAAAGCTGTGTTTCAAATCTAAAAATCTAAAAACATTGAAATGACTATACAAACACAGTGCTAAATTTAAAATTTAGCTAAGTTTCAGGAGAGTAGTGGCATTTTCTTTCTATTGTTTATATGGCATTTCTGGCAGGTACAAAACATAGAATTTTGTACCTTGGCACTCTCCATTGGACTTAACTCACTTTGCATACAGGAGGTGTCAAAACATACCTACCTTCTAAAATTTAAAGAGGTAAAATTAGTATGTTTATATTAATCACTACCAGTGCACTAGTACAGCTTTAAACATTTTTTTAAATGTTTATGATTTCTCTATGTACAAACTTTAGGACTTTACTTGCTACAGGACTAATGATCAAAAATGCTGAGAGACAAAACCTCTGCTTTCAAGCAGAGTACTCATGAGCAAGTGAAGCTTGTTATCCTGAGAAATAAAACTATTCTTAATGACTACATACACATGGATAATTAAATTTTAAATAAATTATAAATAAGTTTAATTATTCCTGTTAAAATTATTTGTTGATTTTACACATCAGGACAGGTCTCCCTGATACCAGCTACAAGGAAAAAATGTCTATATAAGCAGGACTGAGAGTGTATCTTAATGTCAGGAAAATAAAGGTTTTATAATCAAGTAATGGATTTCCTAGAGAAAAAAAAAGCTTCCATTAAAAAACATATAAATTCCTGATCATTATTCTCTGCATGGAGTACTTGTTTTCTGCCTCTGTGATAAAAAAGAAATTGCCAAACTCATTCCTTTCATTCAAGGGTTTTACTGAATTGCTTCTGCTTTCTTGCAACAATAAAATAGTTCCCTCTTCTTTACAAAAAGCAGAAGAGCAAAGGAAGTGCTTAGTTTCTTTAATTCTCTTAATTAAAATATTTATTTCCTATTATACCTGATAATTGCTAAAATGTTGTGGCTTTTAAAATACTCTCAGTCTTAATGCCTTGAACAAAGTATTGTCTTGGGTCCCAGTTTGCAAGAGAAATCTCTCTGTCTCCAAGACAGATATTGATGAACAATAGGTACTGATGTGCTACAATACTGCTCAGTAGGGAAGATACTTATGTTGATGGCACTCATAGGACCAGATTTTTCACTCTTGATGGTCATTCACTGCAGCCATAAGTTGAGAACTAACTATAGTTTTCCTGTACAGCTGTTCTTTCTCCCTCTTTTCCCTCCTTCAAATATCCTACTACATTTGTCAGTCTTTCCTCTCCAGTTCCAACGCAGACAGGAGGAAGCTTTGTACTAGTAGAAACTCCTGTCAAACGGACTAAGTATCATCTCCTAAATTCCTCTTCTCCCAAGGACTTCTGGCATCTAATTAATGAATTCTGTAACACCTGCATTCTCATGCATGTGTATGTGTGTGTACAAATATTTCTTTCCAGTCCTGCTGATTGCCAGAACTTCTAAGTTTTCACCCGAGTCTGGCTCCTCATTCCTTCCTACTAGCACCAAACATTACCTGAGTTCTGTGTCCACAGCCTCTCAGTACTTTCCTCCCACCTTTCTACCCAGAAGCACCTCTGTGTCATCAGGGACTGACTACTGGAATCACAGGGGTAACACACTTTGGGAATCACCAGACTGAAAGTTCAATTTAATTTTCATGGAAAAAAGTGCTGGAATTCAAATGCTTCAGTGACATACAGCAGTCATAACGATGCTCTAAGCAGTATAACATAGGTGAACTATTGGAGTTCAAGTCACATGTTATAATATTTTTCCATCTGACAATACATTTTATGAAAATCTCCAGAAAATAATAAAATCATGCTTCCCACTGAACACAGTGGGAGTATTACAGCAATTTCAAGACAGCTGATCAGTTTTTGTTAGTTCTTTGACTTAGAAATTTGTTCAGGACCAACTGAATATAAGTGGCAGTTTTTCCCTTAACCGAAGCTGCATAAAGGGTTCAGAGTTCTCCAATCCATCTTAGACACTATGCTCCTTATTCTGGGTCTCAAACAGTAACAGCTGATACAGAAATATTCCCTTAAAGTGGAAAGGAACTAAAGGAGAATTTTCAGATATTCTCCACAAATGGAAATCATTATCCTTCTGAGTAATTCTTCCTGTTTCTATCTTCTGGAAGAAGCGTAAATCCATATTGTCTAAAGCAAATTATCAAATGCAGGAGCGCACTTGCAGTCTGACACACTTTCAAAAAGTTATAGTCAGACCCACTCACAAAGCAAATGTTCCTTCACCTAAAACATGCAAGAATTGGATGCTTTCATATGTAAATTTTGTCTTACATAGCAATCACAATATTTTAAATTTTGGATAAGTATATAATACATTCAAAATAACTTCCGCATTTTCTCCCTTCCGAACACCCATCTGTATTCTCCCTAGAAAGACAGTTACCAACATTGCTAATCTAAATCATCAGTCCCCCCCCAAATATACCTTAAGTTATAAATGGGGTGATCCTATCTGTTTTAAAACACAGTTAAAACAACAATTCAAACATTCAAATCACTGCACATTACCTTTCCCAAAAGACTTTCTTCCTTTTTTGACATTGTACAAATACTCTTTCTCTTGATTTCATCAGAAATCTTAATACATTTACACTGGGTATTTTCTTTGCTTACTGAGCTTACCCTCTTCCTTTGAGTGCTCCCTGAGGAGAAAAAAAAAGCCACCATCAACCTTTCAAACTTCTTTCTACATTACAATATAAATAATGACAACTGGGGGGGGGGAGAGTTGTATCATTCAAATCACTGATGTTCCTCCTTAAATATGCTGCAGCAGTTTGATCTTGAAATAGAGTTGGGAAATAGTATTTTGTGCAAAAAGAAACAGAAACCAAAAACTCTGGCAAAAGTGTGGAAAGAGAGAATAGGGGGACAGAAACAAGATCAGGTTGCTGCTATTCATTTTCTCACTACTAAACTATTTGAGATACTTATTGAGAGCTATTTTACCCTCTTCCTTTTTTTCCCAGTGACAACAACACGGTCTCTACCTTGAGACAAGCAAATAAAAGACGACAACGCTTTTTCTGCTGAAATAACACTGAGATATGCCTGAACGGTTTTCCTACCCTGTTCTGGGCCAGTGCCTCTCATCTCTCTTTTACCTAAGAGCTTTCTGACATATCATAGAAAGCCCTTTCCCGTGATTAGGGATTCTTTAAACCTTATCAGCTTAGAAGTTGGCTTCAGAGGCATGTCAGGACCATCATCATTTTAGAAACACTCCTTCTTACTACCAGCAAATGAAATGTCTCTCCTCCTAACCCTCTTTTTATTAAAATGGAAAATGACATAGAGGATTCTCTAGGGGTTTTAATGAGGTAATACTTTGTAGTCAAGGAAGAATCTTGCACCTGCAACTTAAAGATTGTACTTATCTTGCCAAAAAGAACAGTATTCCTGACCTCTTACTTGACCATGCTGCTATATAAATTTAACAAGTATTTTATGACTGTACAAAAGGTGTTTTGCACCACAACTAAGCAGAACAGGGTATTTCTGTTTTACTCCACTGATCATCACTCAAGCAGTAGCACCAGCAGTAGGTGCAGTTATTGAAGTAACCGATAGGGCTGGAACTAAGTCCCCACCTCTGAGCAATGTAAAAGCCAGCGAGCTCAATATGCATAGGCTAGTAAGGACATTGGCCTCCAAGAAAGTCTGAATTTCTACTCATTTAGAAATGTAACTGAGCTACCATTACAATGCGAAAGGTGAAAAACTTTGTTATCTTTTTCTAAATAGAATATTAAGATACAGAGTACTATTAAGCAAATACAATCAAAACAAGGTAATTAGGACTGCAAATAACAAATACTTTTCAAATGATTAAGAAAACAATTGAACTAGCTACCTATACTTGAATTTTCTTTAAACAGTAACTTTCAAAGTGCTCAGCAATAGAACAGCGTACCTATGAAACTCAGTGACTATTCCATCCTAGCAAGTTTTCCCTCAAAGCAAGCATACAGTTTTTTGCATCCATGAAATATGAACTACTCAACACAGTACAAAGTGCTACAAGGTACTTCATGAGCATTTCAAAGATTCAAGATAAAAAAAACTATTCTGAATTTATAAAATGGTAACTAAAATGTATGACAAAACAGCATTTATTTATTTCAACTCAATCCATGTGAGGTTGCAGGAAGCATGTTTATTGCAGTTCTTACTGAAAGCTGTACTGCACTTTTAAAGCTGTCAAGTGTGATTTTCTTAACAAAAAGTTAAACAAAGCAATGATTACGAATATCTTCATTCTCTAGGCCATCAGTGATTTGAAACCACTTCCCTCTTCCCCACCCCAAAAAGACCAACAAAACTGTTCTATCACAGATGTGAATAAAGGTACCAATTCAATGCAGTCCTTATAACTGGAAGTCCCAAATCCAACAACTCCTTCTGCCTAGGAAACCCTAAACCTGACATGGTTAGTTGCTGATGCTTGAACACAATTTATCCTGACCTATGCATTCAGAATAGGTCAAGATATTTCATGATGTTAGGTAAAATGATTATTAAGAAAATGCTACAAATATTTCCATAGCATATGTTGGTTAAAGGGCAGAGAATTTCAAATAATAAACTACAATAATTTGTTCAGCAGAGAAAGTGTTCACTTAAAGGGCATATTTTTGGAAGAGTGGACTTTCTAATCTCATATTTCTCTAGGAAAAAAAATGTGAAAAATAGTTATTCTGGAATTAGTTTATAACTGTATTTTTCTTGACTTATTTTTAGACTCACAGAATGTATCCAGCAGCATAATTTAATCATTTTCCAAAATATTTGAACTATCATTTCCACCCAACAGTTTACCTCCCTCAGCAGTTTTTCTGTCTCTTGTAGTCTTTATGGGAGCAACTAAGCCAGCAAAATCTTAATTTTCCTTTTTTGAGGCATCTATTTAATGTATTTTTTTTAACACTGGAATGAATTTTTCATTCCAGATTTTGTTCCACATTTTATGCTCACCTTTTGTAGGACGGTAATGGCATTGTTAGTTTTCTTACCCTTGCTATCACTGTCAATTGCAGCCTCCACAGAAGCGCTCTCTCTCATGTGATCAATGGGCAGCCACCTCAGACTCGAGCAAAAATGCACTTCAGCTGGGGCCGATGGTGGTGTTTACCTCATTACATCTTTTATGAAGTACGTATTTTAAACATCCAGCATTTAAAAGTTGGTTTGCATCTGATTTTTTGTTGCAAATTATCTCAGGCACGGAATTTTGACAGTCTTTTTGAATAATATTTTGATCAACATTTACACTAAAAGAACATTCTGTGGTAGCCACTGTTCTGACTTGTTGGTCAGAACACTGGTGGTGTTTTTCAGTCAGCACTGAAGGCACATTTGATTCAGAGAACACTTTTATTTTGACATAATCCTTACTTTTGCAGATTATATCTAAGATACTTGGTTGAAGAGAATGATCTTTGGTTTGCAAGCCATATAAAATCTCCTCCTCTGTTGAAGTATTCTTTATTTTATTCAGCTTGTCTGCTTGCTTTTGATTACTTAGAGCCATGGATTTTTTTGCTCTCAAGTGTTTACGCGAATACTCCATCTTTCGTGCCCTACAACAAAGAACTAGATTTTAAAACCAAATACATGGAGTAACTCTTATCTAAAGTCTTTATTTTTTATGGTTTTGCAAATGCACAATATTTTATAAAACATTTATTATGGCAGTTTATTAAATCCTATTTTAAATATCTCTTCTTGTTCCAGAGCAGGAAAACATTGCCATCAAGTTGTCATCCCTGACAAAGTAAGAGTGTTCCCCACATTAGATTTATAAATGACAATAGACAGAACACTAAACAAAATGCAAAGAGCTAGCACTAACAGTGCCCAGTGCTGGTTTTTCAGACATCTCAGTTACATTCAGGTCAGCATAGAACACTCACTAGTTGTGCTGGAAAACCTTTGTTCATAGCAAAGATAAACATGTGATTGCTAGAAACTTACGGCTGTATTGGTTCCATTGCTTCCATTTAACTTCAGCTAGTTAAAAATACTCCTAAGAGGGTTTATCTATCATCTCACTTTCAAAGGTAAATAGGCACCTGTTTCTCATCTTCTGAAGCCCCTATCTCTGCAGTCCAGCTAGATTCAATTCTGTTTTCCACGTGATTCAACACAAAATGACTGAGAAGTTGGGAAGACAAAGATAAGCATTCAGAGCTGCTTGGTGTTCACTAGGTCACTTGCTCATTCCCCAGCCCACGGTATGATAAATGATACCTGTATTACCCCTGGCAAGCATTTGTCAAAACTCTCCACACCGTCTGAAATTCCACAACCATCCCAACACACGTTTCAGTCTCCACAAGTTTACGCCTCACAAGTAACTGGCAATTTAAGCCTGTTACTTCCCATCCTATCCTCCAGGACCATTAAGTTATTCCCTCCATCTGCACAGAAGCCCCCTTATACAAATGAAGATTAGTGTTTCATCCAGTCTTCCATTTTCCAACGTATTCAGTATTTTCTTGTAGACCATATTTTCCAGACACTTCTAAATATTCTCATTTTTCTCTTCTGGATATGTGCCACTTCCAGTGCATCCTTTTGAAATGCAGTGAACACGCTGTGTGAGGTAACATGTTAGCAACACTGAAAAAAATTGAAGAATGTCCTCTATTCCTTCCACAGTTTTTATATTTTCCATCACATGCTAGACCCACACTGTTTTTGCAAATTGCACAAAAGGAGAGATCCCAGCCTCCTCAGACAACTAAAATGGATTGGCTTCCAGCCTCAGAGCTAGCAGATTCTGAACCAGACCACACCTACACTGCAAAACAAGTTGATTGAGCTCTTTTCTAGACCCCATGTGGTGCGTTTTGGGGGAAGATCAGTCCACTTACGGCCTTACAGAAATGGCAAGGTGGAGTCAATCTGTCAGAAGGCTTGCATGTCCCGGGCCGAGGGGTTCCGAGGAGGATGTTGGACTAGGTGACCTCCTGAGGCCATTCCAACCTGAATTGTTCTGTGATTCTATTCGATATGCTTAAGTCCTATTCTATACAGTCTATATCCATACTGTTTAGACCAGGCCCATGAAGAAGAAACATTATCTGAACAATGCAAAGTAAATCAGGGTTTGGGAATAGGAGTGAAGAAAAACCAGCCAAACTGATCATATTAACACACTTTTTCTACAACTGCAACTAACATCACAGCATTTTGGCCAATCACCCTCCCTAGCCTTGCTCTCCCTGCACTCCATTTATTTCCTTTCTGCTATGTAGCCAGCAAGATTTTACTAAAATCATCTGAACAGTGCTCGTTCAGTCTCTGATGCAAATACCACAGCTTCTGACAAAGAAAAGCAAAATAAGTGGATTGCATGCCTTTCCCCTTCACAACTTTCCCCCCACCCTGCTGTCACCATTTCACCAGTTTTCCAGTGTTCAGAGACTTTTGTCATCTCAACCTGTATCTGAAATTCACATTTAAAGATACCTATTTCAGTTACAGGTGTTTTATTTTTAATGAAAATCACACATGACACTTACATACTACTACATTATTCACCTTCCATACAGAAATAGCTATGCTTCCTCATGCTGATGTGACCGCATCCACTTTGGGAGTTTGTTACAAGTCAGTTACAACAAAAGTTCTGGGTATTCACAAGAGCTTACTGCTATAAATTAGATCTCATGCCATAATCTCTTTTGACAGCATGGGTCATAGCTCACCATAAAGCAGCAAACCATGCTTCTGCTCCCTGTCCACACTCCCCATCTCTCGCTGCCCTCAGAGTCCCCCGCCCCAGTGCCTCGGCAGGACCCTACAGCTGCCAAAATCCCTCCTCGGCCCAGGCGAGGCGGCCAGCCCGGGAGACGCTTTTCCTCTTCCCCTTTGCCCAGGGGGCAAACGGGAGGCAGGGCTGGGGCAGGAGAACCGGCCCAGCCTCGGCGGAGGGGCGGGCTGGGGAGGAAGGGCCGAGCCCGGAGCCGGCTGCAAGCGCTGCCCCACGGCGCTGGGGACAGCTCCAGCCTCCGGGGCTGTGACGGGAAACCACGGGCTCACTCTCCTCCGCTCCCGGCGCCCTTGACCGCCCGAGGAATCCCGCTGGGGCCGGGCCGGCCGGGCCGCCCCGACCACTCACCAGCGGGAGAAGCGGAGCTGCCCCGAGCTGCTCCCTCAGCCCCGCACCGGCCCCGCAGCCGCCCGCGGGAGAACCGGCGCTGCCGGGCGGCGGCTCCCACCCGCCGCGCTCACGGGCGCGTTCCGCAGGGCAGGAGGAGGGGAACGGCGGCGAGGAACCCCCGCCAGCCGGAGGCGTCTGCCCGGGCCTTCCCCTTCGCTCGCGGGCAGCGCTCCCGCCGCGCGCCGCCTGAAGCGGTGAGGCGCCAAAGCGGCCCCGAGCGACCGTTACGGCGTGAGGGGCGCCCGCGCGCTGAGGAGCCGCGCTCGCGCGCGGCGCCGCTCCCGCCCGGTCGCTGCCGTTCGCCCCCGCCCGCCCGGTCTGGCGCTCCCCGCCACAACCGCGGGCCCCGCGTCGCCACGGCGCCCAGATGTCGCGACTCCAGCCGTGTCCCCAGGCAGCCTCATGACCGGTTGGTTACAAATTCGAGCTTTACTGTAGCCATAGACATCACTTCTTACCTGTAAGAATTAATTATTAAAATGTCGGTGCACCCAAGGTGATGACTGATTGTGAGCTGGCTTAATCACTGAAAGGTCAATGCCTGCTCCGCTGTGTCACAAACTGGAAACAAAATGGGGTCTCCTTGCACCTGTTTCCTGTCACTTCTGGTCAGCAACACATGTATTGTGGAGGCTCATCCCGAGCCAGGCCAGCCCTCACTTCGCTTGCCTGTGAGGGAGCGGGGGGCATGGACTGGCTGTTCACCAGTGTTCAAGGCCAAGCTCAGCCCGATTTCATGGTTTCTACCCCAGCTATGTGATCTGAGAGAGGGGACCCAGCACTTGGAAGGAAGTTTTCTGTGACACTTATGCACTAGAGGAAGAATTAGGGGAATATAACTTCCTTATGACAAATCCCAGTGGTAGGAACAATTTCTTTCCTCAGAAGTTGTCCTACTAGAAGTGAGTGTTACTAAAAGGCTGAAGTGGATATGAAAGATGGTGCTTTTCTTGCTGTGTATGACAAGTCAGAATACATTTTTTCCTATACTTTCTATGTTTTCTTTCTAAAATAATGTTTATTGCTCCTTCGAAATAAATATATGCAATTGTTACATGCTGACTTTCAGTCAAGTTGGGCATTCCTTTATTCTACTGTAGCAAATTGGCGAATCCTATCCCACGAACAACTTCCTATAACAAATACAGGTCTAACATTTGTCCTGTGCAGCTCACTATAGTAAGTATAGCTCTCTCCTTGTATGCAGGAAAGTCTTGTTTTTAAGACACTCACTCCCCCCCTTACCTGAAAAATTAGAACTGCCCAGTCTTCCCATTGCTTCAGCCTTGCCCTTGGTGTTCAGAATCATTTCATGTTAGTTTTGATTTATCTGCTGTTCTTTTCAGTGGCAGTATGCATTAGCTTTCAACGTTTGGACTTCAGGTAGTATTTTGTATGTTTATCATAGTGAGGAAGAGTCCAGAGTCATACGAAGATGCAATAACTTCTAAGGCTTAGAAACTTTGCAGAAAAGGATCTTGGGGTTGTGGTGGGCAAGTTGAACATGAGTTAACAGTGTGCCCTTGCAGCAAAGGAGGTTTATGATACGTTGGACACTTCTGTACTGCATCTGGAGTACCACGTCCAGTTTGGGCTTGCCAGTGCAAGAAAGAGTTTGACATAATGGAGTCCTACAAAGGGCCACCAAGATGATTATGGGGCTGCAGCACATGACGTACAAGGAGAGGCTGAAGAAAATGGGTTTGCTTGACACAGCCCTGAGCAACCTGACCTAGCTGGACCCACTTTGAAGGGGGTTCCCACTCGAACAGGGATTCCTCCCAACCCAAGTAATTTCATGCCTCTCTGATACTGTGCTTCCACTTCTTGACAAATTGCAAGCCAGACCATGTTAAAAGGGGCGCAGAGGAGGGAATTTTGGGGAGGATTTGTTCAGGGACTTGGAAGATACTTGGAAGTCCCCAGGGGGACAGGGTGAAAGGATTTGCTGGTTGGCTTCAGGGAAGAGAAAGTCCTGGAAGTTTTCAGAGACTGTAGCTCCTTGCTGTCTCCTTGAGTGAGTGCAATCTTTGGGATCTCAGACACAGAGTGCCTCTCTCAGGAGAAGATGAATAGGAGTGGCAAAGCTCCAGCTGTCCTAAGCTGGTTCCAGGTGTGGAAAATTCCTCTGTGTGAAATTCCACGGTAAGACAACCAATCTTTGTAATGTACTGCTACCTTCATTACATGAAGATGCATTCAACAAGCAGAAAATACCATGAAATATAGTTAAAAATATGAAAAGACAAACATTCATTTTTTTTGTAAAACCTGAATTTTAAAATCTGAATGTTTCTTTGTCAATGTTTACAAATATAAACCCATTTGTTTCCTCCTAGTGTTGTTGGTGTTTGTTTGTTTCATTGGATGACAGGACATACAGAACTGTTTCTGTCAGCAGCAGTGCCAGTGTATGCTGGTTAGATGTTCCTCAGAGAGTAGCCTCAAGCTTTTCCCATTTGGAACAGAGGAAAAATCAGAGACCTCCTGGTACAGGACAGAAAGACCATGTGTGAAAGGAATCTAGAACTCGAGGTTTTTTTCTTTCTTTTTTTCTGAGATAAAATTTGGTGACTGAAAGAAGTATGATTAATATTGTAGGCTAGCTTTGAAGAAATAGAAAAGTACGTGTCTCTTTCCTATATTAGTCCTTGTCTATACAATAAAAAACCCATCAGTCTGTTTGTCTTATAACAGTAAAATTCAATTTTAGAACAGTTTTCCTGTGTCAAGGACAACAAATGTTTGAGATTGACCAAGAGCTGCTTCTTCAGTCTTTCCTTTGGGCCCTGTTTTCTAAAAGTGATCAGTCTCATCTGTTTCAAATCTGATTAGGCTATCATATATCATCCTCTGCCACTTTTTTCTATAACAATCATTTTAGCTTTTCCACTGTTAAAGTTAGATTTTAGCATTATCAGTACATGAAATGCTGGTTAAATGTTACTGTATCACTGATGACTGCAATATAGTAGGTTTTTAATTTAATAAATTAGGGTAATAATGATGTCTAATAGCTAAAGGATATCTAGTACTTATTATAAGAATTTTGTTGCTCTGTTAAACCCAGTGAACATTTTATGATATTGAAGCATTTGATATTGCAGTAAGAAAACAGGCTCCTGAGATGCCTAGTTGTAGTAGATTTGTTATTGCATAACACAGTAGTCTAAAACTGTGAGCACTGACATACTTTATTAATGGTGTAGTAGTGCATTAAAGCTTGTAATGCACTAACATGTTAGTCCAATAATTGATTTGGAAACAAGAATATTTTGAGTGCATTTGTTATCTCTATGGCAATTTTTCAGATGGTCCTCTCTGCTCAGTCTGAGTCTTCATAATAAACAAGGATGATGGCTGTGTTTCAAATCTGCATTAAGAAAGGGGACAATTGTTTTTATCTACATATGAGAAAAGATTCTGCCCTGATTTTGTTCAGGCTTCAGAGGATGCCCCTTTGCATAATTGCGTGTGAGGAGCTGAGAGTAAGAGCACTAGCACTAACCTCTCTAAAATGCTGCTTAAAGACAAGAGGCCCACCCAGTAATAGAAAAGATCTAGAAGAACAGCATTTTAACTCTAATTGATAGTTAATCTTTTTATGGCTGACAGTAGATTTCTTTTTGATCATGATAATGTTTAGCATTGCAGACAAACAAGAACTGAACACACTGGAATTCACATTGCAAACCTAAGCATTGGTTTCTTAAAGTTGTTCATTCTAATTGTTCTGGTTCCAAAGATGAGGAAAAGCATGACTAAATTGAGAGGAGTTTCTGCTAGCACCAAGCTCTTTTGATGTTAGTGCATAGTTGCTTTTAATTTGAATGTTTTTGTGTTGATGGTATTGTAGAGGAATTGGGAGAGCCAAGCTCAGGAGATCTGGCTCATTTTCCTTAGAACTCCACGAGAAGCAGAACTTTGAGAAACTTTTGTATAGTCACAAACTCACAGTTAGAAATACGGAGGAGTTTGGGGTTTATTTTTATTTTTCTCTGAAAGGTCTGTAACATGCATGATTTTCACTGATCAAAATGATTGATTAGGATTCCAGTTGCTCTAATTGCTCCATCATTGCTCAGACCACAATCTTACACGGCAATTCTCATTTCCCAGGGAGCTGTATTTAGAGTGTAAAATGTCATGTATTTTTCCTCAGTGACTATTAAACAAAACCCTGACATACAGAGAAACCCATGTGACTTTAGCTTGGCTATTCCTGTGTAAAAAAACCCCTACAAAATAAAAATAACTACAAAAAAGTGCATTGTTTCTGCTCTGCTAGGTATAGTAGAGGTCTAGAAATTCCTCAGACAAATAGGTTATCGGTAGGCTGGATGAGCAAATGATTAGAGAACTACATATATCTGAGGTGGCCTGATATCTCCAGGTAATAAAAGAAATTATTTTCAGGCTGTCTGGATTTTAGCTTAAAATATATTTAGTACCCATCCCACAGTTTCTATTCCTGTAATCCCTTCCTTCTTCATCAAGTTGTTTGAATTTAGACACTAGTTTTTACTTTCGGGCTAAATGTAAAATAAATAAAATAATTAAATAAGCTTGTTCTTTTCACTGAGTGACAGTTTCTTACTAGGATTAGATAGCAAACAGCATCAGCACTGTTGCATATGGTCTTGAGCCTTATCAGGCTCATATACCAAAGTGTGTTTCTGTGGATCAAGGCCATCTAGGTCTACGTGATCTTTTTTCAGCGTATAACTTTTGTTAGAAGCAAATCTGTTAATGGAAAGGTTGCTCAGAAGCTACGTTGCTATGTGATTAACATCACTGGAACCTACAACTAAAAAGAAAAAAGTTGTATCAGTGAAACCTAAACCAATTCACCCTAATAATTCTTAATGTGATTTACAGCTTTTCTCTAGGAAGGGAAGCTGAGAGGTTTGCATTTTTAGCAAACAGGGAATGAACACTGGAATAGACCAGATAGAGGTGTTTTAACTCTACCTAAGAAGAAAATGTCTTTAGAGAGGATTTGTAAGCAGCAGAACTCTGCTTGCTGAGCTGATGAGCCAGTATTTGGACTTGTTCAATTTAGGTATACGATAGACTGACTAGGGAATCAAAGTCTCGAAGGCTTTGAACACCTGCCAGTTTTCGATATTACTACTAGCCTTGCAAAATAAACTTTGTCTTGCTAAAATTTGTTTTGCAAGGCAGTCTATGCTGGGGTTTTTTTCCTCATGGATTGAACTACAATACCCTTTTACTTGCTATTTTGATTTACAAATTTAAATAGAACAGGGAAGAATATTCAAGTTGCTGCTTTCAAAACTTGTTTCTTTTTAAGTATACAAGCTTATATACTAGCAACCTCATATGCTATATTACATTTGTGTTATGCCAAATGCATGATAAACTTGTGTAATTCACTGTATTACATTGAATACATTATTTGAGTAGCTGTTTTAAAGATTTTTTAAAAATCAAATAGAAGTTTTATAAGCATATATCAATTGAAGTTGGATTGGCTTCTCATCTTAATCTGTTACGCAGTCATTTCCTCTTCTCTGTCCTTCGGAGGGAGGTAAAAGCACTTGTGTCTCCTCAGTGTACCTGCTTCAGTTCAGACTTTGGCTTCCGTCTGCTTTAGCAATTAAGTTCAGAGCAGTAGTGCAGTTTTGAAGGGAATCTCCTGATTATTTCAATTTAGTTTGTGTCGGTTCAGTTCTTAAAGCAGTGTTTGCATGTATAAATTAGATTCCTTTCAAAGGACAGGAAACCAGAAGCTCTGCTCCAAATGAATTTTGAAGCCTGATGAGACCATTAGGTTCTGAATCTGCTCACAGAAGCTCTGGAGAGGTGATAGGAGTAGTTGGAGCTCTCACTGGAGATGTTTCATTACCCTCTAGAGTGGTCATATCCCTGCATCTAGGCAGCATTTGCTGGGGCAGCTGTAGGAAGAATCAGAAAAGAAGGAAGTTTGGCCCAGCACTCTGCCCACTCCACAGTTCGAGAAGTTGGCTGGAAGGACAAGGTGTGACAGCAGGCTCGGACCAGCTTGAGCACTGCCAGGCCCTCTTCTTTTCTCCCAGCACATTGAGGCGGGTGTTCGCCCCTAGGCCATATTCACTTCGGCAGAAGTGAAACAGGCAAAGGTCTATGGGATAATGTTATACTTTCTGAAGTTCACTTATGCTTTTTGGTTTGTAATATTTTAGCATGATGCTCCATCTTCTGGAGAAGAGGTGACATTTAACAGGCCTAGAATGTCTCATTGGCTTCTCCTCTCTATTTATCTAAAAATTATGAGTCCTATTGAACATGTTCTTAGAGGGTTTCTATTGAGAAATTTGTTTACCTGTAATCCACATTGTCTTGCCTCCTTTCCTACTATACGTGTATTTTTGATCCTCATTAGCCAAACACTTTTTTGTTTGTTTGTTTGCTTGTTTTTTTAGAGAGGTCTTTAAACATAGCAATGGATTTTTTTTCTTTATATGATCTTTCTAGCCAAGTGTTTTAGTGATTGTAAGATTTTTTAAAAAGTGCCAGAGAGTTTTGAATTTGCGTTAGGAAGAAAGCAGATGTTTGTCAGCTTCCAGTCAGTTCAACCAGTCACAAAATGTGAAAGAGGAAGAATGATATAAATAAAAAATAAGCATCACTAAAAACATAGGCATAGGCTATCAATTAATGAATCAGTGTTACCACTCTCTCCAGCTTCAGGTACCAAATCCCAAAGTTTTTACCATTTTTGTAGTGAAAGTTTCAGCTCTGACCACGTTTCAAATGTAGGTCCTGAAGTTAGGGTTTAAAGTCATTTTTATGAAGTTAAGCTGATTCTCAGAGACCCCAACACCAGCAGTTCATTCCAGAATTGTGACACATTTATAATGGTTGCCCTGCTCTATAGGGAATAATAGAAATAATAACAAGGTCAATTCTTAGTACATGAATTTGATGGAAAGAATATTTTGAATAAAATTGAATGCAGTTTCTGAATGCTACTATAATTCGCCTATGCTGAAAAAAAAATCCTGAAGCAAAGAAAATTAATTTTACAATAGTAGTCACAGGTATTTCTTAACATTTTCCAAATCAGTATTAAAAATATGAAGTAGTACTCAAGGCCGTATTCAATTACTTTTCATCCAGAAAGGCACTTGCAGGTTGCCTGCAGAATGAACAGATTTAGGTGGAAGGAAAGAATCAGATTCTGGCTCCCAATCTTGGACAGCTGTGGTGTCTGACTGGCTGAATCTGAATGGCCACTGATAACAGTAAGTTACAGAAGGCTCCTAAATGACTTAGGCAAAATAACTAAAGTTTCTCATGTAAATAAATTTTTTTGGCTTGAACGTTGCAAATGCGTCTGTCTTGTCACGTGCTGACTAATGCTGGCTGTGGTACTGTCACTTTTGGATTAAGTTCTTTGCTCTTGTCAGAAAATGGGAATTTTTATCCTCCCCCCTCCTCACTCTTGGATTTTGATAAGTTGCTTCAGATTCGGGAGGTTGCTTGCAATACTGCTGACATTGGATAGTTGATTTAATTCTTAGTTTGTGGTGAGGTTACAGTCTGAGGGCCTCATTTAATTTTGCTTAATTTACTGTGGAAATAGATAAGCAAGATATGTCTGATATGCTTTGATCCATAGTACTTCAAAATATTAATGCTTTTTGAACAGAACAAAACAGCTACCCAGGAGTGGTTGTCTGCTGTGGCTTCAGTTATATGGCTTTTCGTTCTTTGTCTTTGATAGCAGAAACAGGCTTGGTTTGCACCAGGGAAGAGCAGATGAACTACAGATAAGTACTGTAGTGCTGTGATGTGGTGTTTACACACAGATCTGGAAAAATTGGCCTAAAATCACATGAACTTTATATTCATAAATCAGGATATAGAATGTGTGTTCTTGACTTTTACTTTTTAAATACAGGTCATGGTATTGTCTTGTCTTGTCTTGTCTTGTGCATGCCTTAATACACGGAGCTTCCATACTGCGTCATTTCATGTGGCAGAACACATGTGCTGTGCTTCAAATTCATGTTAATTGATTGCCAACTGTAAAGACAAGCAGGACATCAAGAATATAAGCAATATTTACTATATGCTATTCTGTACATACACTTCTATTCTTAAATTTAGTTTAGCTCAAAAAATTTCTGAAGCCATGTTTAGCCAGGCTAGTAATTGGAGGTAAGTTCTGACCTGCTCTTGGGAAAAATCTGCAGGATAATAGGGAATCCACTAATAGCTCCATCAGGTGGTGCAATTGCTGCATGGGCTGGATACAAGATTTTTCTTCAAAAGCTGGGAGCAGGGAGTAAATGGAGTCATCCTCTTATTTTACTGAAAAACAGCTCAAAAGAAATGCCACCCTGCAACAAGTAAAATAAATTGTATCTCTCATATAGGGAGCACTAGTTCTGAAACAATATTTACAGCAAAAGATGATCTTAACAGTCAAGAATGATCTAGCAGAATTGCCCAAAGATTGAAGGTACTAGTAAGTACTCTATATCAGGACTGAAGACAGCATTCAGCATTCTGAAAAAAATAGTCACTCAGATGAACCTTCACATCTTACTTTTCCCAATTCTTGTGCTGAAATTAAAAGTATTGAGGTATTTTTGTGTGTGGGAGGAAAGGGATAAAATGATAATGGAGTAGTTTTGTATAGAAGTTATAATTTTGTGTGGCTTTTATTTAAAAAAGACATTCAAAAGGATATATGAAATAGCCTAGTATCATGTGAGACTTTTTTTCAATATTATCCTTAAGAGGTTCTCAGAGGTACATTATGCTAAAGTTTGGCATTGTCCGAAAGATTTAAACAACCTACGGAGCTAACTAAAATATTCCTAAGAGCTAGAGAAAAACTTGTTTCCCTACAGCATAGGGCAATAAACAACCAGGGGAAAATAAAAGCCTTTTGTGCAGAAAGTCTGAGACCCCTTCTTCCCCCCAATTCCACATCTCTAGGAGAGGGTATGACATGCACTTCTGTTTTTAACTGTCATGAAGTGGAGACTCTGGTATAGTAGTTACCTATATGAGGTACTATATGAGCTGCACAAGTGTGAATGAGACATAAATCAGATTGACCACATCCACTTATGGCTTGTATTTTTTAGCACTTTATTATGTAGTGTCTGTAGGAAGTCTGTATGGCTGCCAGCATCTATATGTCAGAGCAAAAGTGGATGCTTGAATATGACTAATAATTGTAAATCTACCCAAACTGTAAAAATATACTTTCCAGATAAAGAGCTGGCAGATATAAGACAAATATATGAAGACTTATTTGGGAATATAGTCTTGTTCTAAAATTAGGAGACATTTGAAGTATTACTAAAAAGAAAATATCCAGCTGTTCTCCTTAGCTGTAACAAATTGCACTAACTGCAAAAGTCCAGTTCAGTGTAGTGTGAATCTTTGATAAGAAAGTGTATTTGATTTTTCCTCCTTACCTCTTGGGGGGAGGAAGATGGAGGAAGAAAGTAAACTTTAAATGTTAAGTAGAAAAGTAGAACTTGAATTGTACAGTAGCTCCGTACAGATCTTGACATAATGCTTTTGCCTATCAAGTATCTCAGTTAGAATTAGTGCTGTTGGTTTTTAACAAGCAGTAAGTGTCATATAGTAAGCTGAGAGATGGGAAATGAAAGGGAAATAAGTGAAGAGGTTGTGGCAGAGTGTTGATAAATAATTTAACCGTTATCTACCAACTCTTAATTTTTTTGTCTAAATTCTTAATACAGGTCTGGAATAGCACAAGTAGATTTAAGGGAGAACTAATTGAAAAAACTATATTGATTAGCCAGATTAAAAAGTGAAAATAATTATTTTTAATAAATAAAAGTCCTACATAAATTTGTAGGGTATGGATATTTGTTTCAAAACTTTGGAAAACTTACTGCATCAGAACGTTAGTGGTCATATTAAGTAACCTTCCTTGAAATTGTGCTAAGTAGCATAATTTTGCTTAATTGGGGTTTTTTTTGTGTGTTTATTGATTACCTTCCATAATTTCATGACTTGCTTTAACAGCACTTCTAGGCCAAATGACTTATGATTTCCTAGAAAGTCCCATTTACTGCCTTTCATAAAAGCACACCACTAAGCTTCGCTCCAGTTTCCTTCTGGAAATAATCTGGAGCTTTCCTAGATTTTCAAGAATGATTTAAAAATGAATATAAATAGTTCATGGAACACTCCAGCATATTCTTTAGATGTTCCATGGTGCATATTATCTGGTTTGGCACATTAAAGTCTTTAATGACTTGATATTTGTTATCCTCCCTGTCATGAATGTTAAGTGTGCCATTACCATGCTAAAATATGAGCTTCTTACATGAAATGTACTTCAAGAAGTATCAGTTCTCCTGTGCAAACTTGGATATACTCTGTAACTGCTGTATTAATATACTTCTTTTCCCCCATGCTAGCTGCAGACAGCAGTCACATCTAACTATAATAAACATTAGTAGTTATTACAGTAAATTTACACTATAATTTTAAATGTAAAGTGACTTTTGGATCCCACTGCTATTTCAAAAAACAAAAAACCAGTTCATTGATTAAACATAGTATGGGGTATTTGACAATTACCTTTATCTTCAGGGAAAAAAATCCCCAAACTTCCTTCATACAGGGACTCCCAAATTGGAAAAAGTTACAGTTCAAGTATATATACAAGGAAGGAAACAAGTTCAGCAAAATTTAATACAAATTGTAACTATTCATCCTAGTTTACACTTAAAAACAGATAGGATGGCACACAGAAAGTTTATATCATCCCTAAAGGCTAGTATTTTCTTGTGAAGTCAGTAACATCATTGTGACATCTACAATCAGATTAATTGGCCACATTTTCCTGAACAAAAGGTATTATACTGGGTTCCTGCATTACAACGCACTGCGGACATACTTTCATTCTTTTGTACTTACAAGAAACAAACAAAAATACCTTTTCTGACCTATTCCAGTAAAAGTGCGTGTTTGTTTTTAATGCCAGAAGTCAAAATATTATGGAAGGTGGACTTTGGAACTGCAGTATTGCATAGCCAGAATTAACTATGCCTTAAAATCAGCACTGTCTGGATCACAAACTTGGGATCTCAGTATAAAAATAACTGAGAGTTCATTGTGCTGTTTTTGTTGGCCGCGTGCCCTTCCTTGAACTGCAGTAATGAACTGCACTGTGCTGACTGAATAACTACTGAGAATACTAATGAAAAACGATACGAGTGCCTCATGATGATATTATGTCAACTTAAAAAAAAAGTTATATTCTCCCTGTATAATTCTGACTCCTTCGTCTTCTATTTGGGCACTCCTAGCCTATAATATGAAACGCTATTTTCCTCATCTGTGTAAGTGCACTTACATCACTTTTCTTATATCTTCCCAAATGGAAGCCCTGAGAGCTGTTGTTACATTGGTAGTGGATTCTGGCATGCTCCAAGGTATGCTTGTCTCTACAGATCTGTCATTCTTCTAGGGACCAGCTTCCAAGCTTTTCTATATGTTTTGTTCATTTGTTTTGTCTTCTTGCAACATCTGTTAGTGTTGTGATAGAAGCAAGTGAGAGTATGTTTGCCTTCATTTTGCAAGTATCAGTCAGCTGTGATAAAGACACATGCTACTCAGGTGCATAAATTTCAAAATAACTATACCTTTTCCGTCTGCATTAGAGTATAATCAGTAAAAGTCTTATAAATTATGAAGTTTGGGATTTTTTGGCCACTGTCAATTGGAGGCTAGGTATGCTATCTTTATGCAGTAGAGGTGAGAAATAACCACTGGGATGTGGCAGCTTTATTAAGGAGAGAACTTGACGCTGTTCATCAAAACCACCTGCCCAGCATCTTGCTTAAACATCTGTTCATGAGGATGTTGGCAGACTGGGGAGAAGGCACTAGCTTTTGAGGTCCTAGCAAGTCTTCATGGTCACAGTGAGAATTTGAGTCTCATAGTCTCTGTCTTACGTTTTTATGGCTGCCTTCCTTGGGGAAGTCTAGCACTATCCAACGTACTCCAGGCTGAAGAACTTCTTCTCCTGACCCTCTCATCATTTTCTTCAGTTTTCATGTCTTTGATTTATTGCTGTAACTGTTTCCTCTGGGTCGTCTACTCTTTCAGTCATTAACTTGCTTCCTCTGGCAATAATATCTCATGGCCATTTAAAACTTGGGGCTTCTGGCTTGGGAAATAGCAGCGGATGATACACTTTTCTTTAAAATAAAGGCCGGAACTGAAAGACTTGTGTCTCATCTAGAAACTACAGTGTAGCTTGTCCTTAATACCATAAGTTAGGTAACATTAAACATCAAGCCTGAGGGTAGCCTAAGTGCGTATTGAGGTCATCTATGCAATTTTTGCGTATGCATCCAGTCTGACGGAATCCGATTCATTTAAGTCTTTATTTTCTAATCACTTTAAGCTACTAAATAAGTAGTTATATGTGCCGTTACACAACAGCTTAAACTAATTCAAGTCAACACTGCTGCGGCTCCATCTTTCCCCTTCCCTCCATATGACGCAGTCTCATAGTCTCTTTACAGGGCACCTGTATAATCCATGAAGAGCTCGTTCAGGGAGCTGACTAACAGGATGTGCGTTGTGCTTTTTTGTCCAAGTCAGCTTTGTTGGGTCAATGTAGAGCCAGCACCCATGTGATGGACAGACTGATAATTTAGGCTGTGGTAATGCTGACTTACATTATCATAGCTGTTTTGGAAACGCATGAATGGCTAAGCTGATCTAATAGCTTGCTGCTGCTGGGAGGAAGGAAGGACTAGTAGTTTTCCTCCCCTGCCCCCCATCTAGACAAAAACTTGGCTATGTTCCCTCCCTGCTTTCGTTGTCAGTTTTGGAGTCAGTCTGACGGTTTGATGTGCTGATGAATTTGCTAACAAGGCAGAAAAACAACCTAAGATGTTAAGTAGTTTGCTCTGTGTTAACAGGGAGACATGCTTTACCATACATTCAGATTAACTCCAGAGGCAGTGCAAAAAGGGAGGAAGAAAAGGAGGTAACAGAATCATACCTCTGAATGAGAGTGAACTAGTAGGTAAAGCGTAGTTAAGAAATGTATCTGAGTTTGAGTATGGCTGGTCAGATCAGTGACATTTGGCCTGTGGCTTTACAGAGCAGTTCAGAGTAAGTCTCAAAGCAAGTGAAAAGATCTGTTAAGCAACATGAGCAAAACCCATGAGTTACTGTGAAGTCAAATCTCAAGGTAATAGTGTCACGCAGCATTATTAGATGGGACTACTTGCTGCTCAAAAAAAGTCACTCTGTCCTTTGAAGGATAAATGTGATTTAGGCCCCCGCTTTTTCCTGTTTGCACTGTTTGCTTTGAACTTGTGCGATTTAGTAGGTAATGAATTTCTGGCATCTGAAGGCTGGGCCTTGCATGATGGAGAAAAGGCAATGCGTGCTTCTAGCACACTTAACTTGGCACTTTATACTGTGTGTTCAAATAGGTTGACTTGTATTCTGCCTGTTTATTATGTTTAGGGTGTCCCATTGTTCATCTCTTGGATCCTGCATGTTTTCCTCCTGATGAGACATTCATGCCAGAAGTCGCAGGGTGTGGAGATGCCAGTCCATCTTGCCTTGTGTAGGCTTCATTAGCAAAGCAGAATCACTTTGTGTGTGTATGACCTGTCTGAAGATAAATGTTAGTAAGGATACTGTTGTACTGTTGCAGTTGAGACATACTTTTTGGCTCTGGGAAAGCAGGGAAGATGTTATGGGCATGACTCCCAGGTCTTATGCTGATTTGCATATTATTTTGTACAGTGGAACAACGATCTGGATTGCTTTTTGATTTATAGATATTTCCCAATCCCTTCTAAGGGCACTAAGCAGTATGAGTATTTTAATTGCTTTTTTTTTAAAGTTTTATCTTCAGAAGTTGAGATGTATTAAAGTAAAAAAGAAGTGGGATGGTTTTGTCTAAATTGGTGATCAAAAGGTAGTAATCCACTCAAAACTTTGATAGAAGGACTTATGCTTCTTTTTAAAGATTGAGAAAGTACCATGACTGTTTGATGAAAATTCTCATCTCCCACTAACACCTACATCAAAAAACTTTGATCTTCTACTAAAAAAAATATCAGGCAAGTTCCATGACAAAGAGATCCTTGGATCAGCTTAGCGTGATTGGCCTGTTCGTGCAGGGAACCCTGGGATCAGAGCTGCTTGCTTTTGAGAGCATATGTCCTCCTTTGGCTGCAAAAGTCAAAGAGTCTGTGCTGTAATCCTTCCTGCAAAGGACTCAGTGTCTTCCAGTCATGTGGTCATCAAAGCATACATTACTGTTGTGGACAGGGGGCTAAAGAAGGCAAGCACCTATGCATGGTGTCTAATATAAAGCTTTCTTGGGAGATACTGTGGAACAATCAAGAAAATGGATATGTGGGTGGGATCATATGTGTCTTCATCTTCAGTTTCAAGCCACTGTTTTGAGTTGAGGCCACTATATGCTTTTGGGTGTTATGTTGCACTGTATGTTCTTTCACCATAAGTTGTCAAAATAAAGACATGGAAGCACACTGGCTAATGGGCTGAGCAGGAGTCTGGGAATAGAGGTCTTGACTTCTAATCCCTGAGCTGTTCCTATGGCTCAGGGAGAAAAGCCTTTTCAATTGCCTTAGATAAATTACCACTGCACAGTACAATTCGTTTTAATGTTAGTGCTTTCTGCATTCAGTGATTGAAATTTGATCACTCAGAAGAGAAAGAAAACACAAAGGCTAGTATGTGTGACTGTCCGTATTTGTAAAGAAGATTCATGTTCCTAGGAAAACACTTGCCGTTCGTAGCAAAGCTCTGGAGTCTGCCTCAGGTATCATTTCAACCCATTTGAACTAGGATGCTATTGTATGAGATAGTTGCCAAATTATGTCTGTTGAATTATATAGACTGAAATAGCATTAGGGCTTTCAAAACTGCTTGAACAGTAAGTTTAAGAAAAGACGAAATGTGAATTCACTCAGTTACTATTTAGCAACGTCTTTAATTTCTTGAGATATAGTATAATGTATCTCAGACTTCGAAGTGGGAGAAACTAACTTGTATTAACAATCAGTTATTTTAAATAGTGAGAAAAAAATCCACCTACTGCATCATTTAGCATCTGAATTGGTATTCAGAACTAAGAATCAGTGGTGCAGGTTGCTCTTAGGGGTATTATTAAGAGTGTCCCTGAAAAAGGCTATTTTTAAGAAGAGGCAAAACTGAAGTGTATTTCACCTGTGTATTAAGAAGTTCATATTCGTGTTCCACAGATATATTATTACAGAGCGTGGGGTAAGAAGAGAAAGATAGATCATGGCAGGAAACATTTAGGGCAGAAAGTGGTTGAGCGTAGTTGTAGGCAACAACAGCAAGGGACAAAACTATATGTGTAGGGGAAACTGGAAGTTGTATTGGGTTTGCGTGGCAAGGGTTTGGTAGCAGGGGGGCTACAGGCGTGGCTTCTGTGAGAAGCTGCTAGAAGCTTCCCCTATGTGCAATAGAGCCAATGCCAGTTGGCTCTAAGATGGACCCACCGCTGGCCAAGGCTGAGCCCATCAGTGACGGTGGTAGTGCCTCTGGGATAACAGAGTTAAGAAGGGAAAAAAACCACCTTGCTGCGGAAACAGCAGAGCAGAGAGGAGTGAGATATGAGAGCAACAACTCTGCAGACACCAAAGTCAGTGAAGAAGGAGGGGGAGGAGATGCTCCAGGCACCAGAGCAGAGGTTCCCCTGCAGCCCATGGGGAAGACCATGGTGAGGCAGGCTGTCCCCCTGCAGCCCAGGGAGCTCCACGGTGAAGCAGATCTCCACCTGCAGCCTGTGGAGGACCCCACGCTGGAGCAGGTGGATGCCCGAAGGAGACTGTGACCCCATGGGAAGCCTGTGCTGGAGAGCAGGCTCCTGGCAGGACCTGTGGTCCCGTGGAGAGAGAAGCCCAGGCTGGAACAAGTTTGCTGGCAGGACTTGTGACCCCACGGGGGACCCATGCTGAAGCAGTCCATTCCTGAGGGACTGCACCCCATGGGGGAGACCCACACTAGAGCAGTTCATGAAGAACTGCAGCCCATGGGAAGACTCACATTTGGAGAAGTCTATGGAGGACTGTCTCCTGTGGGAGGCACCACATGCTGGAGCAGGGGAAGAGTGTGAGGAGTCCTCCCCCTGAGGAAGGAGTGGCAGAGACAACGTGTGATGAACTGACCGCAACTCCCATTCCCCGTTCCCCTGTGCTGCTGGCAGGGAGGAGGTAGAGAAATTGGGAGTGAAGTTGAGCCCGGGAAGAAGGGAGGGGTGGGGGGAAGGTGTTTTTAAGATTTGGTTTTATTTCTCATTATCCTGCTGTGGTTTGATTGGCAATAAATTAAACTGATTTCCCCAAGTCAAGTATGTTTTGCCCGTGATGGTAATTGGTGAGTGATCTCCCTGTCCTTATCTCAACCTACGAGTTTCCTTCCATCTTATTTTCTCTCCCCTGTCCAGTTGAGGAGGGGGAATTATAGAGCGGCTTTGGTGGGCACCTGGCGTCCAGCCAGGGTCAACCCACCACAGAACTAGAAGATCAGAAGAGGTTAACAGATTTTGATAGATGAAGAGTAGGTAAATTATAGGCAAATAAAGTGCAAAGTGGAGCAAGCAAACAGTATCCAGGACAAACTTAAATGCAGATGAGTCAGAACAAGCTGACACACTGGAGTATGCCATAGCTGCAATATCAAAGGCAAAATGAGACTCCTGTCTTTGCCTTATTTTAGAAGGCAGGTAGTCTTTAAAGGGAAACAAGTAAACCAGTAAAGTTCAGGTTTTAGAATTGCTGCTTTGATTGCTGTTGTCAGGGCCCTGAGGGCACTAATATGCCTTGACAGCCCTGACCAGCCTCACCTGAGGCCTCCACCCACACCCGTGGGCCCAGGCCCCATTTAAACTCAGCCCTCAGCCTATGCCCTGGTTTGCTGTTTGGAGTGCTTGTCTCTAGCTTAGCCATGGCTGTGGCCTGCCTGACCCACCTACAGAGCTGGGCCCTGACCCATGGGCTGATGTCCTGGCTTTGGCCTGACCCTGTGGACCTGGCTGTTGCTGGGCTGTGTCTGATCCCCGGTGCTGTCGCCGGGGGATCCTGATGTGTGGACTGACTTCTTGGTTTGACCTCGGACTTGTGTTGTCATCCTGGATTTGCCTGATGATCTGGGCTCTTGGCTGAACCTGCCCTGCTCCCTTGCTTGGGCGCTGGCTTTGGCTGGCCAGGACTCTGTGCTGTTGGCTGTGCTGCTGTGCTTGGCTCCCTGTCCTGTGGGGAGCAACCAGCCCTTGCTGTGCCTTGACAATTGCTTTATTGGCTGGAATATGGTAGGCTCAAGGAAAAGCACCAATTTCTGTTTTATTTATTCTTTCAGAGTATTACATTGGCAGAGGGGAATCTATCCATTTCTAGACGTGAACTGCTTTAATGGGTTTTTATCTTTCCAATAATTCCTTGCATAATAAAATAAGAAAAAAAAATCATATTAGTACATGGTAATTTTCCCAAATACTGGTATTCATTTAAAATAATGACCCCTTCTAGGTCTACAGTTCTGCTAAAATGAGTTGTTTTTTAATGACAATATATGTGACTTAGTATGTTGTTGTAATAGCCAGAGGAATCTAATGGTAGATGTTTGTAGAGCAGTAGGTAGTAATGGTACTGTAGCCCATGATCTCAGATCAGAGTTTGCAAGTGCTGAGCTTTATGACAGCTTACCTGGTATTTGAAACTGTATTCTTAATATCCTTAGAGATTTCAGCTGAAACTGTATAACAGGTCTTATTAACGGGATAACTCTTTAAGTGCAAGTTACACTAATTTGGAGTAACTTTAGATCTTGATACATAGTTCATTTAACAGTTATACAGAACTCTTCTTGCCCATGATTCACTTCTATAGTCTGTTCTATTCTTCTAGTAACATATGACTCTTCAGCAAGAAAGGCTTCAGCCTTTGTAAATACTATTACCTTACAAAAAGCTTATTGTATTCATTTGTTCGTTATTTTGTTAGAAGAGCTAGCCTTGATATTACATCTAATTTCCTTCCCTGCATTTACAGTATATCTAATTTCTAAAGGAAATGTGCCTGACTTTAAGTTAAATGCTTAATGAAATACTTCTTCAATTGATTAAGATATGTTCAATGTCTTTTCTATTGCTTCTAATTACACAACGCAAAAAAACCCGTTTCCATTCCCCAGAACAGATTTTTCTGCTCAGCTTCTTCTGTCCAAATGATACATCAAACTGTCCTGTTAACTAGCCTGCATTGAAGTGAAGATAAATGGTAAAGCAATAGCAGAGGCATCAGCCATGACCCTAGACTTTTGCTGGGTATGCTGGCTCTGCCTTGCAAGTCCTCTATTTAGGAGACTAAAATAGGGCATGGGATTACAAATACAGTAGCTGATATGTGTTCTTAAGCATTTGTTTTATATGTAGGTATTGGTTAAATTGCTTTCATTAGTTGCTACTGTTTCTGACATCGCAAATACCAGTACTTCAGAATATCACTTCTAGACTTCAGTTTGCTTTCTAGCTCAGTAGCTATTGTTTAGATCTAATGGTAGCTTTATCTGTAGTCTGACCTTGGTGGTTGATTCTGCCCATCCTCCATTTTCAGGGGGGCAGCGTGTGCTTCAGCTATGTTATGAACACACTGCAGAGATGAGCAATTACTTAAATTATTTCTTGGCTTTAGCTATGTGCTTACTCACGAAACTAGATGCTTTACTCATCTCCCTGTGAGATATGGGAGGGTGGTTCTAGGAGTTATATAGAACTTCAGATCTCCGATAGAGAATGTCAGAAAGTGAACTAATGCTATAAACAACGCAGTCTTGTGCTGGTTTGATAGGCCCTTTAAAAAAATAAGCCAGTACAAGGGATCATTTTCTTTCAGTTGTGTAAATGCAAGAAGCATTTCCACTTTCCAAACTACTTTGGTTTATTATTCAGACAACAAAACTAAGCATATATACACTCATAGTTACCAATGAGTGTTACAGTGGAGGGGAAAAAAGGGTAGAGCAGTAACAAGATCATCAACTGTGGCTGAAGAAAGAACTTGCCTTATGCAAGTTAGAATTAGCTGGAAGTGATGAATAAAGTACTTTATCAAAACCACAGCTCAAAGTCAAAAAGGAAACAAACTACCTGGGAACTGTGCTGGGGGCTTTGGCCTTATGTCTTAGGGATTCTGCAGGAAGCAATAGTGAAGATAGTCTAGTTAATTGACTTTTGGGCTGCCAACCTACAAGAAGAAAACTAGAGACAGAGTAATATACCATATTTTGTTGCCAACTGGTCTTAGTATTCTTCTGGGATTGCTGTCCCAGGGCAGGACCTTGAGCTCAGATTGGCTTTCCTTATTTATGCTTTAGGGGATTGAAGTAACTTGCAAACTTGTTCTTAGGCTTCCTGTGCTGCTTCCTTTTATTCACTGCCCTTTGTGAAGTACAGTTGTTTCTTAAACCCGTAGATTAATAGTGGAGAGTTTGAGTAAGTTTGTAAACTTGCTCTCTTTTGTGCTGCTGAGGAACAGGGAGCCTTTTGTGTTGCTCTCTACACCTCTAGATTTTTCAAGTAGTACTGGGACATAGTCTTTTGTGGGAAGTTACCACCTTAAAGTCTTTTTACAATATGCTACTTTCATATTGCAGAAAATGGAAATTCATAAGCAGAGTTACATTAAATACAATAATTTCAGTCACTTGAGAATAAATAGATCCTAAAGAAGATCCATGTGGAGTGAAGGATTGAAAATGTTTTCAAAACGGGCTCTTTTGGTCAGTTGCAATGGAGATATAACCACACTGACATTACTGTAAAGAAATTACCATGTGTCTCCCCGTGAGTTGCAGCATAGGGAAGACTGAAAACCAGGTCCCAATTTTACTGAAATGTCATAACATTGATAATGTAACTTAAAAACTTGAAGAGTCAATTCATTATATATCATCTGCTGATAAATAAAAGTTACTTTACATGTGATTGCAGGGATGTAGTGACTTGCCACTGAATACTTGGCTGATTATGACCTCTCTAAAATACTTAAATTAACTTGTTCATGAATTATTGAAAGTATATGATAGCAAAATGGATATCTCAGTAATATTTTCAATGTTCTTTTCTCCCCTCATTTAATCATGTCACCTTTTTACTGTGGCTGTTTTCCATAGAGCAAAGGAATAATGCAATTTTGTCATTCTCTTGTAGATCTTAAAGGGTGCGGTATTTCATTATCACAACAGCTGATCTAAAAGCTCAATGTCCCTGACAAAAGGATATTCCCCTCCACCAACCATCTCTTCCAGGTATGCGATTCCTTCATCTTCTCCAGCATTGTGCTGCCAGACCCCTTGCTGACCCAATTCAGCTAACTGAGCTGCACAGCTAAGAGAAGTGAAATATTTTTGCCGGGATAGGGACTTGTATGAATTCAGTAAAGCGTCTTGGGAGCAGAAACAGGAGGAGCTGGGACCATTTGCTTTTGGCTGTGATAAGATTAGTTTCAACCTCAGTCATCAGTCTCCAGAGTCCTTATATGATTTGCTGTTGCAAAGAATATCTGGCTGGCTTGCTTTTGTTGACTATTACAGTTTTCCTAATTTTTAAAAAAGTCTTAATCAAGATTGGTGTTGTGTCGCTAGGAGTGAGAATCCAAAAGTATGGAGGCTGGCAGCTTCAAAGGCAGTGAGCAAAACTATATTTTTATCTTCAAAGTAGGGATTTAATTGTTTCTGCTTATTCCTGAAATTGATATGAGCCAAGAGCTGCTGCCTTGGCCAGCTGTGAGATGCTACATTGCTGATCAGCTGGTGGGCAGCATCTTTGTAAGGCATGGTGGCTCCTGGTTCCTCTATATTGTGAATCTTGGAATTCAGGGGGAACAGGAAGCAAGAAGCAGCTCCCCCTCAACAAGATGTGGCTTCCAACTTCTGGTACTGTTACATGGGTGTTGTCCTCTAATTCTGTCCTTCCCCTCAAGTTTTAGCAGCCATGTTTTGAGGTTTTTTGTATGTACCTTCCTGGACTTATTAATCATTCTTCAGTACTGTCCTTCCTGGTCTTTTTTCCTATTAACAGTGTTTTCATTTATTGCTTTTCCTTTTTTACTTATCATTCCTATTCCCAGAGCTTTGGTTGCAGAAGAACATTGCGTATAAGTTGTCATGTTACTAAAAATACAGTTTGCCTCTCCTGGTTAATGGCTGTAGCTTTTGGAGAATGTGCAGTGGTTTCCAGAGGTTCAAGTGAAACTTAGCAGTTACTCTGTTAAATGCAAATTATACAGAGGTTTAACAGACTCTTTGCTACCACATCTTATGTAGTTTACTAGATGAAACATATTTGCAGACAGTAAGATGATTTTGGCTGTGCTAGTCAGGTAGACTTCCTTTATGATGACAGTTAAAATAAAAAGGGTTAATAAAATGCCATTAGTATGGCTTTGTCACAGCCCTCCTTTCTCTGAATATAAGACACAGCACAGAGTAATCTAGTTCTTTACATAAATAATGCAGTTGTCTCGAGCAAAGACTTATGAATCCTTCTGTAATATACAACATAAGATTGGCATGGCACTTTTTCTGTCGAAATAGTTCAGCCTGTCCTAAATTTGGATTTAAAGGCTGTGGGGGAAGAGGGCAGAGCCCTCCTTCCTTTATCAATACCTCAGGCTGTGTGACAGCTCCAGTATCATAAGACAGCACTGTGCAGTCCAGCATTTATCTTGGGGCTGTGTTTGCACTTGTTTCCTGTATTTTTCATCAGGTTAAACTTGAATGTTAATCTGTGTCAGGAGAAATTAAAGGTGATTGGCTTCTCATCCTACTTTCAGATACTGACATATACTTACTGTTCTAGGCAAAAAAATGCTTTTCTATATAGAACAGTTACAGAGCTATGAGATGTGTCATAATGTTCTTAAGGCTTCAGGTGATCTTTTTTCTGTTTCTAGTCAAATTATCTCACAGCATTATGATAGTGAATACTCTTTAAGCGGTTGTTCAAATGTATTAATGGTGCTAATTTGCCTGCAGTTGCTGTACCTTGGGTGTTTATGATCTATGTTGCAGTAGCACCAAACCAAGAAAATTCTTCTGTACTTATTGTACTTGATTTACTCTTTTATTTCAGAATCTCTCTGGGCTTAATCAAGTATTATAAGGGACAGGATTTCCTGAAGTATAATTGGACTCAGTACCTTGCTTGGACAGTGGCCTACTTGCAGGCAGTGAAGTTGTGAACCAGGACTGTGGCAGGTGAGCAGAAAATTCAGTAGACAGAAATAAATATAAGGATTCATTTGTGAGATAAGGAAACATCTTGGACACTGACTAGTAGAATCTCTGCTACTTAGGGTATCCATTAACAGCGATATTTAAATTTTAGTATAATTCAGAGTTTAAAAAAACCCCACAGCAAACAGATGAATATAATTTGAACTTACTTTATATATCTTTTCTACCCTTCTCTGCTTTCTCCCTCTTCCTTACCTCTTTTTGATCAAATCTTGGATGGTAAGGTTTCTGGAAAAAGAATCACTGAATTGCAGAACACTTGCATCTTAATCAGAGAGTAGGTAGGTTAAGGGATCTCTACTGTCTCTGATGAGGAATCCTTAACTGCAGGATTCCCACTGTAGACTATCCAACCACGTTCTGTTTTGTGCATAGCAGTGTCTGGGGAGGTTCAGGATGTCTTTGGATTTTGCAGAATCCCAATATACTCTTGAAATCTCTGATCAAAAGGTAATATGGTGATTTCTCAACTGCAACGGGGCAGGGAGCGTGGTGAGGAGGATATCTTTGTACTGCATTTCATGGCTTCGGGTGGTAGCAATGGAATTAAGGAAATCTGTTCTTTAGGATTTTGTATGTTTTCAGCCCTACCTCCCCCTTTCAGTTCACAGCTAGGAATAGATTGAGCAGCAGATGTGATTGAATTGGTCTGAAGTCAGGCTTTAATGATGCTAGCAGAGGGCAGGTGCAGCAGGAGTTCAGTTGCTACTGACTATTCAATGACTTTATGCAGGAAAGAGAACTCGAAATAGAGTTATATATAAATAGCCAATTCTTTAGCATCATATATAGGTCTTTTAAAAAACTTTATTGCTCTTTTTAGTAAGGGCAAATTCAGTGAAATTTTTGCTTTGTATAATTTTCTTAACACTATTTACACCAGAGTGCTGAATACTAGAGACGTGCTATGGCCATCCAGTTCTATCCAAATTTTTAAATCTCAGTGATTTTGGGATAGGGAGTATCTTGACTCTGTCAGCAGCTTCCACGGACTAAATCCTTCTTACGTTTGACAGTGGTTACTGTTTTAGTTAAATCTGTATAGTTTTCTTGCCTGTTTTTCTCTGCCGTGTTCTCATGCGTCTCTAAAATGAGACTAGAGCTTGTTTTTCTGGAGAATTTGAAAGGCTACATTGCACACGGGATGCCCCTCTGATGCATAAGATGCACTGAAGCATCAACTTTGGGCACACTAGGGGTACACAGGAAGCAAAATATCGGGTAAGTTGAGGGTTCATGTCTGTAGTAATGAAACCACTGGAACTGTGCCTTCATCCTACTTTCATCCAAACTGATAACAAACATAATTTTTGTGTGTGGAAGTTGTACTTTAAAAACACCTTCATTTCAGAAGTGGTTCCTGAAATCCAATGAAAGTGAATACTTCACAAGGTTATGCTTGTTAGTAAGTGGGTCCCAGCTCTTTGGTAGCCAGACCTTACAGACCCAGTGTTCCATGGGTAACTAGGTCCTACTCTGAATGGGGAATACTCTAAGAGGGAGAAAGCACAACACGAGTCTACCACAGATGTGCATGCATATAAAAAGGCATATATCAGCAAGTACGGTTTTCAGTATTACTGTTCTAAATTTTTCCAAACATAATTGCCTTTCCTAAGTTAGCGTCCCTACATACATGACTATCTTAGTTTTGTTTGTGTTTGTTATTGAAACACATATGGAATAACTATGTAGTGCCTGTGTATGCTGCTTTCAAGGCATGTCTAAATTACTGTGGAGCTAATGAAAGCACTGGTCTTACTGTGTATGTGTTGTACTGTCCTACTGCCCATACTCTCTGCACATCTTAAAGTATCTTAACCTCTGACAATCATTTTGAAGCTACTTTCTATGTGCAGTCTTATTTGACCTGAAGGGATGTTTAAGTAGCTGAGTAACTGGATAAACAGAAACTGTGAGGTGCTTGAACAAAACTTACTTGCAGAGAAAATGGATGTGTCTGTGAAAACAGAAGCCTGTTACATCTACCACTGGTGGTGGTGGTGGGGAAATCCACCAACCTGAAAACTATTTTGACTAATCAGTGTTACTCGGGTAGCTACTGACATTTAAATAGCGTAAAGTAAATATAAAATCATTGCTTATCATTCTTGTATTTAATTTTTGTACTTGGTAGTACAAATGCTCATGTGAGCACAAACTCATATGTATGCTAATCACCTAACTATTGTATCTCAAACAGTAGGAACGCCCACTTAAAGACGGAAGACGGAGAACAATTTTGCTAGGTATTTCCACAAAACCCCCATGTATTGTTTCTAGTCATCATCCACTTTTCAGATATTAGTAAGTCACCTGGTTTTCTGAGAACTTCTTAGGAGGGTAATAAAATCAGGAGATACTTAAGTGTTTCTCTAAAATGAGTACTTTATAGACACATGGCTAAGGAAGTAAATTAACTTCAGTTTTTTAATAAGTGTCTTCACTTCTTCACTGCACAGCTGGTATCAGATTTTCTTTTTCATTTAGAGATAAATAAGTGTTAAGTCAGTTTCATTTTGGTGATAATAAGCAGTTGTGTACTTGTTCTTAAGTAATAAAAATACAACTTTTTATATGTGATTTTAACCACTTTTAGATACCTCATTCATATGCAGAAAAACCTTGAAATTAAAACATTATCAGCAATACAACTGTTTACAAAGTTATCTCTTTTTTTATTTATGATTGCTTAACTTGAAGTTTATGAGCACGCTTTGAAATAGGAGCTGGTGCTCAGGATTTCCCCTTTTGAATTTTTTTCTTCTGGTGCACTTTCCCTCTGTCTGCATGAATTGTTGCACTGCAGCTTGTGCATCTTGTGGGCTGAAGAAACACTTCATATGCAAAGGCAAAGCCAGTTTATTATTAGCCTAATTAAAGTCTTAACAGTGTAATCGAAGAGTTATTATTAGTCTAGGAATAATTATTGCAGAGAGAGAGGGTACTCTTGCAGAAAAGGTCTCAGTCATAGTCCAGTTAAATTTGTTATTCACATGCACCCTAGTATGTACCCCTCTTTTTCCCCTGGTGTTATAGTCATCCATTTGCCCTAAGGTCAACAGTCACAGCCTTCCTCAACAAGGAATGGGGAGGGAGTTACTTTTCCTAAGGAGGGCACTGATAGTGGTGTTTTTTTCTTCTAGAGCCCACTTGTGGCTCTTCTTGTTTTCTAATGCATGCTTACACCTTAATCTTTCTTTGTACGTCTGGAACTCCATATTACCGCTGAATTTCCCAAATGTAAAATATACTGTATACATATGTACGTTGGATGCTTGTTTTTTGTTCACTGTTATATCTGTTTTTACCCAGCTCCCAAATTTGTCTGCATTTAATGACCAGTAATCAACTATTCTTGAGTTGAATATAGCTGAGAGTTCTCTTACTTTCCTGTTCTTGTACTTTCAAGCCCTTTGCTGTCACCCTGTGCCTGAACTACTCTACACTACATTGTTATTCTAGGGTCATAAATAGTTTATTCTATACAGAATAACTACTTGTTATTACACTACATTAATCACAGAAATATCTCACAATTACTGTAGCAATAGGTCTTACACCACACAATTGCACTAAGCTAAGCTAAAACTAAACCAAGGTGAGCAGTAGCCATTTCATTTGATCTCCAGATAGACCAAGACAAGTCCGGACAGACTGACAGTTCCTGAGGTTTGCAAGGATGAGTTAATACAAAGCCTGTGACTAGCAATGGCAATAGTGTGCTGCTTTTGCTACAGGCCTACAGAATCTTTCTGAATATTGTTTTGAGTTCAGATTAGCCTACAGCTTGGTAGAGAGGCGCTCCCATGGCAGATAGGAGAAGTGGGCTTCATCCTCGCAGCTCCTGTTTGCTGGCTGACTGCTCTGGTGGGGTGCTTTTCTCTACCTATCTGGGGCTGGTTGAAGAGAAAGCACCTAGAGAGGTTGATTTCAGTTTGGTCAATGCCAGGAGAAAAAAAAAAAACCAAACTGAGACTCAATATGGAGTGTGCAAGGATAGTTACATTCTCTAACGTGAGACACAGGAGACAGTAAAAGTACCTTTTCCCCTCAAATTCTGGAGGGAAGAGACAGTCCATAAATGGTTTTTGCATCCTCTTGTTCATGCTTTTGGTTTTCTTGACACCTCTGTTCTGATCTCTCTGTTCATTTAATCTGGACATGCTAGGAGCTTTTTGAAAAACAAGTTGTGATTCGTCAGTGTGTTTATTTCTTTAGAGCCTGTTTGGAGATGCACTAAAAAGGATCTCAATTTTAGGAAAAGTCCTGAATATTTTATTTTTCATATCTTGTTACAAAAATGCTAACTACTTTTGAAGATCTTGGCTGTGATTTTGATACAGACTTAATTATATGCTTTCTTACTATGCTGTGAGAGGCGAACAATGCTTTAATGTTTATGGAAGAAATGCAGATACTGTCTGAAAAACTAGTAGTGAGGCAGTTTTCCAAAAATGTTCAATACTACAGCTTGGTGTTTGTAATGGGCTATTATAATAAAAGATAAACTTCTTTATAGGATTTAAAGCTGTAATTAGTAAGTGTGCTGTTGAGGACTGGGTCAGCTAAATGAGTAAAGTGGGTATTAAAATTCCTGTTGTGCATACGGACCAGTGAGAAACTGACTGCCTGCCAACCTCCTTGACTCATCTTAATGCCTCAGAATTACCATAAAGCAGTTCATTTATAGATTAACTTCTTCAAAGATTGAAGCTAAGGATGAGGTGATTGATGGGAGATTAGATTGGAGTTTTGTGGTGTAAATAGAGAATTGCCATGTGTCAGGAATAACAAGTTCATGTTTACATAGTTCCAGAAGGAAACAGTGGCTGCTTGGACTTGAGTGTACTTCAGATGGGGTTGGTTGCTCTATGTACTTCAGAGCATGGGAGCAATAGAGATGATGATTTGATTTATCAATGAAATTTCTGTAGCAGTTTTCTCCCATCCAATTTCTTTTCCAGGCAGAGGGGTTCAAAGCATTCAGACATCAATCTCCAGTGTTTTTTTACACTTGTAAATTGTTCAAAGCATTGAGGGTTCAGCTTTTGGCCATTTTTTTTCCTACTGCTCTGTCCTTTGCCTGAGTTCCGATTTTACTATAAAGATGTAAATGTTATTGGCAGTGGTTGTGGTGTTAACCATTTTAATAGAAGTGCTTTTGAGATTAAATAAGCATTGAGACTTTACTGTTGCATGACTTGTGATGGTTAGTTGGGGATTCTATATACCAGGTTCCTGAAGTTGCAGTAGCATGTCACGTGGATGCCACTGAGGCTTTCTACCTCTGACTACACTATGCAGCATCAGCTGTTGGGAGCTTGCTAGAAGCATGTGGGTGTGTTAGGCATTTTTCCACTTTTTTTTTTAAAAAAACCACAAAGTGCCAAATTTACCCCATCCAAGTAAAGGAAATCTAATTCCCCGAGTCTGTGTGGTGCACCTTTTTCCCCAGGTAAGAGAGCTGCTTTTATGGTATTTGCACAAGACTCCAGAGTTCCTTGAAACCGTGGGTTTGTGGGCACAGGGACAAGAGCAGGAGGTTTGTGCAAGATGTCAATTTCTACCCTTTAGTAAAGACAACTGAATTTCAGAGCAATTAGTTAAATATTTATTACAACATATCCTAAATTATGTTCCTTTTCATGCTAATATAAAGCATCTGATTAACTCTAGTATACAGAAATCCATTGCTTTTACATCTTGTGTAAATCTCATCTCCTGAATGCTTTAGATGAGGCACTCGTTTCTGACATGCTTCTTAAAGGTCTCTAGATACAGCATTTGGAAGAATGTCAATTTATAATTAATACTTAAACGTTGAAAATCACTAAGCTGTAACTTGCAACAGAATGAAGCATGTGGAAAAAAGTAATACACAATAGAATGAGGCAAATTACTAAATTTAGATCAGCCCTCAAATTTGAGGGCCTAGCCATAAATATGAATTATTACTTTATTTCTTTGACTTTGCATGCGTATGTAATCAGGGTCTCTTGAATATCAGAGTTCTTAACTCATTGTGAGTCCAAGCTTTAATTCTTGAATATGCAGTGGTGAAATTCTTCACTGTTCCCTTTATTGGAATAGGTGAAGGTCAAAACTCCAAATCCAAACCACATCCAACCCCCCCTCCAGGCCAAAAAAAAAAAATCACAAATCTAATCTTGAGCCACGTGAGGTATGGGCTGAAAAATGCATAGAATCCCATCTAGTGAAAACACAAGTTGTTTCCTAGAAAGTGTATAGAAATGTCAAGGTGTCACATTTCAATTGTTACTTCTTCAGGTGAAATTTATATTGAATTTGAGAAGAAGCTCTGATTTGAAATGTTGAGTTCTACTGCCTCAAATTGTACATAGCAAAAATATAAATGCTCTGTTAAGTGCAGTTCTTAATATATTTTTGTCTGGAAAGGTATGAGGCTGAGATGCATACTCAGGTGTCTCTTGCTTTATCAGTTACCGCAGAGCAGCTCCACTGTGGAAGCTGTAAAATTCATTAACCTTTTACAGTGACCTTTCTTTATTGGTACCTCTCCATATAAGTAACCATATCCAAGTGAGAGGGAGAGTTAGCTAGGGAGTAAAATCCTTGGGCAATGCAAACTAATTCCCTTTGCTTTATTACTTGTCCTGCAAATAAAATAGAGAAACTGCCCATTAGTCAGTGGCAGTTTACTACATGTGTCCCTAGCATCTCAAGAAAGTAATGTAAATTCAGCTGGAGCATGGTCTGTGACGTGAATCATGCATAACTGCAATGCTCGGCACCATCATTCATTGAAGGTCATTATTCATCTTTTAAAATAAAACATTATTTCAGCTATGACCGTAAGGACAGGATATTGAATGTACATTGGAAATTACCTTTTAAATGCATTTAGAGAAGCTAAAGCAACCATTAAAAATGAACTCATACAGAGCTAGAAAATAAACATTTGAAAATGCTTTATCTACCTTGTAGTGATGACTAAGTGTTAATTAAAATGGTTCACTATACCTGTTTCACAACTGCTTTAGTGGTAAATAAATGTTTTCTAGTGCTGCTGAATCAGTACCTGATCAGGAATGTTCAAAGCAATCATGATTATCTGAGCTGACTTCAGAACTGCAAAGCATGAATGTCATGGTTAGAAGATCGGAGCATTTAAATTTTCAATATAATTAATCAATGTGGAGAGACAAGTTTTTTCAGAACAGTAACCTTTTTCATTTCTTACATGAAACTGTTGAAGGTAAAATACTTTACTCTTTGCTCAAACAATTAAGCAGAAAAATCAAGCTCATGTTTTGCAATATAGGCTATTACCATTGATCTCGGATCACAATTCAGCCAGAATTCCTTGTTGAAGGACATTAGTCTGTGAATCTGAGTTCATTGGTCTAATGCCATTGGTGGTGGTGTGAACGAATGTGTGCTGGCTATTTTTAAACTTAGTTAGTCTTAAGGGGTTTAGTTGCATGTCATTTAATTTTGCATAGAATTGGGCTGACAGCCCAAACAATGACAGTAATGACTTTGGTTCTAAGTGTGTGACAGATTTGTTTGAGGGCAGCTTCTGAAGCAAAATGCTAGAGTAGGAAAGCAAACGTGAAAATTGTGGTCTGCAGTTCAATATATTATGTATATATTTTTTATTTTTATATTTATATATAAACTTCATGGATGTGTGTTAGAAAATAAGTTTCTACCTACGAAAATTCATAAAATACATAGAACAATAGGAGAACAAAGTAGGCAAGAATGAGATTATAGGGAGACTCACATGAGTCATTAGTGAATACTAAATTCTTCATGGCTGTAATCGTTATGAAGAATGTGGATTTTGGTTACACACATGCACCCTCCACCTCCCTGCCTCAGCCCTCCTTTTCTCTTTTCTTTTTGAATGACAGTTAACTGTCAGTATAGCAAGACAGGAAGCTTTTCTCATTTTGCATAATTTGGTTTCAGACTTTAATACTTACTTTTTTCCTGTTCTGCATGGAGATAAATCAACTTCTTCCAAAGCTTTTGAATTGGGAGCCTGTTGTTTCAGCATTATGTGAATTGAGACTTCAAGTCAGGGGTTTTGTATTCCATGTTAGTGTCAGTAAAGTGTTTTCTGGGCCAGTTTCTGGTTCTGACTGGAAATTCAGCATTGTTTTTTTATTAGACCTGGTACTCCCTATGGAAACATTTATTTTCTAGAAGAGCAGCCTGTTGAGAAATTTCTGATATGTTATCTCTGTTATGAAGTGAGAGGGGTAGGTAGATACTCAGAATACCTAGGAGAGGAAAACAAACTGGAAGGGAAATGAAATTGTGATTGGCTCATAATGAAAACAGATAGAGGAAAGTGGTGTTAGGGAGTTTGAAAGAAATGCGTCTAAGGAAAACATAGCAAAAAGATGATGTTCAAGTGGCAGATAAAGTATTTGAAGAAGCTGGGCTGATGAATTATGAGGTTGCAAATCTTGAGAGGGAGGAGTTACTTCATCCAGATCTGCAAAGAAGGTGCAACTGGTTGGAATAAAAGAAATACAAAATTGTAGAAACAGCTCTTGGCAGATAGTGCTGGCTGTTCTTCTGCATTGCAAAAGAATATTGCTGCTTGGCTTTTGTTTTTGGACCATACAGCTGTGGAACCTGCATAGCTGAAACAGTCTCTTCTTTAATCGCATCTGTGTTCAGTGGCAGAAATCTCTTCCTCTCCTACGATGGCCTGTGCTCAGTGGATTTCGGGTGCTCTTTGCAATTTACAAACATTAAAGACATGAGTGAGTTGGTTGGAACTGAGTAAATGATGAAATCCTAATGACTCCTGAGAGAGCAGGTTGCATTACCAGCTTGCTTGTGTCCACAACAGAAGGCCACAGTCGCCTTTGGCAGGTCCACCAGAAATTATCCATCCTCTTACCCTAGAGGATGGCTCCTGTGGGTTTTTGTTGAGAAGGAACGAATGAATTGGCCAGAGTCACTCTGCAATTTTTTTTGCAGCATGACATTTTCTGACTTAAACAGATTTAAAAAGCAAAACAAGGAACATTTAGTAGAATAAACATGCGTACTTAAAGGATAAGTAGTGGTTTTGTAGTGATTTCAGTGCAATTCCCAGAAGGCAAATCTGTAAAATAAAAATAAAATTTTAAAAAATCCAACAAACCCCAACATGAATTCCCTCAGAGTGTGTTTAATTTAGGAGATAGTGAGTAGTTTTCAGTCAAGCGAATGGATGGCACCTGCTGTTTGCCAGTTGTGCTGTGGCTGCAGTGGCAGAATGTGTTGTCTTGGCAAGGGAAAAGTTTTATTGTTTAATTCTGTTTTATCCCTTTTTATCCTTATCCATAATGAACAAGATGAAAGTAGAAGAGAATAGAGGCATTTCTACTGCACCGCCAAGAAGCAGGTGTCCCTACTCAGTTATTTATAGATCACAAGAATGCATATCATGGAAATGGGCTGTGAATGGCCAGTTACCCATCTGTTTTATCTGCTGGGTATTGTAACTGATTGTGTGGAAACTGATATTTTTTTTTTTTTTTTTTAGCTGATGAAAACTGGGGTTCTGAACAAACCATTATATGGCTGACTTCTTGTTTCTGCTATCCTGTTAGCCCTGGAAATTAGTCATACCTGATTTAGGTTTTGAAAACAAAAAAAGGCTCTTATTGTAGACCTTTTCTCATTCCTGCTGAGCAAAGAGATTTCTTCTATCTAGCCTTGAATGCAACATTCTAGATTGTAGCTGTTCAGTACAAGTGGTTTACTAGCTGATTTCACCCATTTCTTCATTATGAGTGTAGCAGTTTCTGTGTTTGCTTGTTGCCCCTTTCAGTTTCAGACCCTTAGTTGAAAGAAATGTCAATACTCACTTTCCAATACTCCCCCCCAGCCCTGCATTAATCTAAGCTTGTGTCCCAGAACTGTGGCTGTCACTGGGAATATGTAAGCTCTGAATTCTAGCTTGGAAATATCCTGTTTCTTAAGATCTAGGTCAGAAGCTGATTCAAACGCAATAATTTATAATAATGAAACTAGGGCAAAACAAAAAAAAATGCAGCTTTTCAAGTATGGAGAGAGGGGAATAATCCATTACAAACAAAATAGCCAGCACCTCATAAGTCAAGAGAACAAATTACTGCTCTTTACCAAATGAAGCTGTACAGGCCCACTCAAGCAGTTTTCTTTAGTAACCATTGTTAGTTCCTTATTGCTTAGTCTTTCCCTTTCAATTTGTGCAGAACGGTGACATCTACAAATATTGCTGTAGCTTTGAACTTGGCAAAGAGAAGCTATCTGACCTCCTTTAATGCACAGTGGTCTACACAATAAACAGTGAAAAACTGCTCATTGGTAGATCAATTTATTGTGATTATGCATTAAAACAGTTAAATGTTTAAAGGTTTAGATTGGACATTAGTAAAAATTTCTTCACTGAAAGGGTTGTCGGGCATTGGAACAGGCTGCCCAGGAAGGTGGGGGAGTCCCCATCTCTGGGGGTATTCAAAAGACGTTTAGACGAGGCCCTAAGGGATATGATTTAGTGGTGGACTTGGTAGTGATAGGTTAATGGTTGGACCTGACGATCTTGGAGGTCTCTTCCAACCAGAACAATTCTATGATTCTATGTCTTTCAATGTGTTGCTAGTACCCATGATAATGTTATCAATAAACCAATCCTGTGCCCCCTCTGTAGTGATGAGATTATTGCATCTTGGAGTTGCTAATATTATCAGGTCTGTATTTAAAGTATAGCTATTCTGGGTAAAAAAAAAAATGTTGAATTTCTTTTCACTTTGCATACTTGTTTAAAAATTTGAACTTGTAACAGTGATGTTGCTTCTGTTGCTCTGAAGTTATAACATAGACCGTGTCTTCTATTGAAATTTTGTACAAATTGTGCATTCCCTCTGTGGGACATGAGATCTGTCATTAATTTGAATTGAATTTATTGGTGAATATTTTTATAATTTAAAGTATAAGTTCCTTCTACAGCTAATACATTTCTATGTGCAATTTTGTTGATTTATCCTCTCTGATATCAGAGGCAGTATTCATACAGCATGTTATGAGTTAATGTTGCCAAAATTCCCCTGATGGAGAGACTTATTTAATAGTCAGTGCATGAAAAGGTTGCCCTCCCAGGGAGTAAGGCTGTAAGGTAGATGCTATGCTGCACTTCTAGTGGTTAACAGCAATTAATACTCTCTCTGATCTGCTCAAAATACTTTGAGGAAGGCAGAGGAGCCTTCACTGGAGGCACTGGGATCCTACAGGACCAACAGTTCTTTCGAGGGGTCAGGACAGATAAAGGGGCACACAAAGGAAAAAGTTTCTAACGTGTTCACTTATGAGTAGAACTGGGCCGTATTTTTCTAACTACTTATTTATTCAGTAGAAAATACAGATATGGGTCAGCCAAAGCTATGATATTCCTATGTAATCCTATAGAATTTGTCCAGTTGTTACAGAATAATTTTGATCTGATGTTTTTGAAACAATGTTATCTTGCTTAGATAGCCATTTAAAAGGTTAATATCCCAGCATTTCCTTCAAAGTAAAGTTTTGATTTAAAGTGGACAAAATTGTTTTCCTGTCTTGGATTAACCAGTGAACTGAAAATATCCTTCATTCACACAGCAATATTTGTGATGCTTCTGTTGGAAAAAGCTACAAACAATTCAAAGCTTCAAAGTAAATCTGCTTTAATGTGTTTAAAAAACATGTGAGTTTTTTTGATGGGAAACAGAACACTTCTATATTATTATGTAAAGATAAAGAAGCTGAGGAAAAAAAAGACTAAATGACTCATCACTGAGAAATCTGATGGAAAAACATTTACCCCTTTTCTCCATTACAAGAGTCCCGCGGATAACCATATTAAGAGATTGTGAGATGCTGAAATACGACAAATGGGGGACATATCTCTAGTTAAAGAAAATCCCACACATTGCGTTTTCTCTTTCATCCTGACTTTTGTGCAGAGATCACTTGGCTTCTTTTGGCCGTAAATTTTTAAAGTTTTTGCAAAGGCAATATAGATTTGGTTTGCAATGATTACACATACAGAAATGCTAGTATGATGGGAAGAGAAGAATGTGATGTGGGAGAGTTGGGATCTACAGGCAGGTTACATTCCTGGCTGTGCTGCAGCATCTCTTTCTCTTCCATTTAGTGACTTTTCACTTATTTAAAGTGATGCTAATAGTCGGGACTGAGGTACAAACTCAGACCCATTGAAGTGAATCTGTGGTCCCAGTGCTGAAGCAGTGGGAGGAATTTTGGGATAAAAGTGGTTGGTAAAACCATTCTTCTGTCTGTCCTGGTATACAAAGCAGACAGTGTTGGTTCTTCACAAGTGATGGTACTAAGACTTCACAAAAAGTTGTGAAATAGTTGAAGCCTGTGCTTCAATGAGACCCAGCTTGCTTTGGCTATATCTTAGGTTCCCTTTCAAGTCTTTCTTCAAAATCTAATAAAGGAAAACACCTGAATTTAAAACTTACATAGCAGAATGAAAGTATAAACTCAGTTATGACTTGGGAATGGCAGCCAAAACCTGAATAATCTGATCTGAGCTCTGTGTGTGTGTAGAGGAGGGAAAACGGATACAAAGAGTATCTGCTTTCTGTCCTTTGTTTTTTTCCCCTCCAGACATTTCCAGGCAGGCTATGGCAGCGATGTAGCTGTAAACTTTTAAAGGGAAAGAAGCTATGGTTCCACTTATAAACTTGGCATGCTCTTAAATAGATAACCAGGGTCAGAGTATATGCCCACAGCCTTCACAAACTGATTAGAAGAGCATCAGGAGAAATAAAGCAATCCCAGTGCTGCATTTGACAAAGCAAAAAACCTCAGATCTCCAGGCAGTGAACTGAAATGTTGGTCTCTCTTCAGAAAGACTGAGACTCATTTTTTTACCAGGGTCAGGGAAGAAGGGAAGCATCATTTGTAATTTGTTTTGCTTGTGTGTATACTCTAGAGTACTTGAAGGCACTTCGTGTGCACACATGCTGTGACTGCATGCTTGTTATGTTCTATAAATGTTCCCATGCCCCAACCAGATTAGTCTGGTGAAGACCTAAATAAGGGGATTTCTTCAATGCTAGCTATGCTCTGGCTAATTTATGTTTGCTTTTGCTACTTGTTGTGACCATCTCTGAAGAGTTAAATGTGCTATTCTTAGCTCTCACTGTTTCTTTGCCTGCTTGTTTCACCTCTGATGCAATGCAGTGCTGGAACTGCAATGCATTGTCAGTTTACATCACATTACACCAGTAAACAATTTTTAAATCGTCACGAGGTTACATGATTTGTTTTTCTTTCCTGTGGTTAGATGCCTACTAAGTAAGGAGGGCTGCATGCTAATGACTCAAGAGTAGTTACAGATCATACCTTGACAAAGTAATTTGATATGGACAGTATGTGAATAGCTTCTCAAACAGTTTTTCTGTAAACAATATAAATATAGCTGTGCACTGGAAATCTTCAACCCAGTTTTGAATGTAGTTTCCATGCAGAAACAAACTAAAATAACTTGCTTATGCTGAACATTAACTTCAGACTGTTTCATGCAGGATAGACTTTATTTTGCAAAACAATGCAGTTGACTAGAATCAACTGTTTTACTTGGTGTTCTGTCCAACTGATACTCTGCAAATATTAGTATGGACTGGGGGATTTCTTCTACATAGTGGCTATAATTTTGCTCTGAGAGCAAATATGCCCAAATCATATGTTTGGTATCATACTGGACTTTTTGGATAGTTGGACAGAACCACAGAAATTTTTCCTTAGCTTGTGCAACAGGAATTATAATGAAGTGTCCAACCAGGAAGCTGTATGGACTAGAGTCTTCTAGATCCAACTGAGCAAACCACAGTACCGTTGCAGGCCTGGATTTTAAACCTAGTCTGAGACAATTTTAAGCATTTGGTTTGAGCACAATTTAAGCTTTCAATACATCATTTCACTGCTGCCTGCAAAAGTGTAAGAAACTTGAACACTGGCATTCGCACCACATAGGAACAGAGGAGTTCTCACAGGGTGGAATTAGTACCAATGACTCTACAAGCAGCTTGAACAGTACAGTTTTAACAAGCTTAGTCATTCTTCTGCTGCAGTTGGAAGGCATGGTAACTGCTGAAATAGCTGTTTTCATGTTCTAAGTTTACCTTTCCTATAGAACAACGTGCAGCATGCAGTTGCTTTGTGCTTATGCAAGACTGTTGTACTCTGGTGACGTGCAGCATTTGTTAGGTACTCGCCATTCAAGACAATGTATGGAGTTGCTTTTTAGCCCCTTGAGTAGTTCTCATGTCCTTTGACTTTTAGACCACCTTTCCATCCATTTTAGGGAGTGGATTATATCCTGCTGTTCCCTTTGCTTTTCTCAGAGGGAGGTCAAACACTGGGATGCTGTTCAGCTTGATAAGAGTAGTCATAGTGGAAATTTTGGGATTTAGCCAGAGCTTTAACTATTCAGAAGCCCTTGTGAATGAAGTAAATTATTCTGAGCATATGACACTTCAAGAGGAGCATTTTATATGGTGATGTGCTTCATACTAAAAATAGACATGATTTCGTGTACTTAGGTTAACAATTGCATGCTCCAAAGGCGATATGTATACAGTCTGTTTCAGTCTGCGTGTGCTTCTTGAAGATGAGGTGTGGTGGGCTCTCGGAATTCTCTGTAGTCACTGGAACGCATCTTTCTGTGACACTTGTTAGTGTGTTTATTTAGCTGCAGCAGAGCATGGTTTGTTGAGATATGGCTATATAGACTGCATCTAGGGACAAGTGAACAACTGTCAGGTTGGATCTTATTTTAAATGGTAAATCACGTTATTATGGCCCATTGCCCTCTTCTACAGGAACACACACACAAAATTTGAGTATAAGAAATATAAGGGAAACAATTTTTCTGCAGCAATCCCCTTGGTGCAGTTTCTCAGTAAAATACCTACTGGGTTTATAGAGGATTAATCACTCACCTTTTAGAGAAGAAATTATTGATTACTTTTTTAGTCTTTTAGAAATAAAGTGCTTCATACTATAATGTTTATAAGTTCAGTTAGAATTTTGACTTAATGCTCCCTTCTATCATAAGCTAGTGTCTTTTAGGGATCTATATATAAAATGAAAGGTTCTGGATCTGTGCTGATTTGTCAGATCAAGTCTGTGATTATTCTTCATACTTATGAAATTAACTTATTTGGAAAACAGTCTGAATGAGAAAATACTATTCACTTATCCCTGGAAACTGAGCCTTATTCCTGCCCATGCTCTTCTCTCTCAGCAGTGTAAGTGCCTTAATTGATCATCTTGAGATGAGGTTTAACTCAGCAGTTAATTGAACTTCAGGGTGCAAAATACATTTTTGTTTACAAAAGTGCTACTGTACCTGTGAAGGCATTGGACCTGCCACTGCTCCACTGCATTGAGTTAACAATTTGCAGACAAAACATATGATTAAATCAAGGTAAGAAGCAGATTATCTCAAAGCTTACAAGAAGGAGGAAGTATAAAAGCTTAACATGTGTTGAAAGTACCAAACCTTCATAGACCTATTATGACTGGTTGGAAAAAGAAAAACTGTCAAAGTTATTCAGCAATCTTGCCGAACATGATGCGATATATTTACAATATATACATTATACTGTGTGCATGAAAAGATGTATTTTGAAATAGTAAATGTATAGCAGTTTTGTATATGGATTATTTAGGTGATTTCTTAAGGAATCAAAAGTCTCTGTCATTAAGAGGATAGCTGAGTGTGTGTGTTTTTTTTCTTCAGAATATGCCTCACTGAGATTCTTGGAGGGCATTTCTTTTGGGTCAAAATTGTACATTGTTCTTGAAGGGGGAAGAAAAAGTTTTCCTGGCTACTTTCTTATTCAGTTGTACAGTAATTACTGGTGTTCCGTGTTGTCATATATGTTGCTCTGTTTTGTGATTTTCAAACTAGCCCCAGACTTCAAAAAAGGAGACGTAATAGAAGGCAAATCTATCTCTTACCTTGCCCTGGGAAGGTGACTTATTGCACAAAGATAGTCAGATGGTCTTCAGGTTTTCATTGCTTCTCTTAACTAATGGACTTGCTAATAAGACGTGTGGGGAAATGAGTGGAAGGTTGTAATTTTTTAAATTTGAGGCTAAATTTGGTTATCCTTCTACAGATACACAGATGACTATGTTCACTTTGCTGTAGAGTAGTTAAGATCTAAGAGCTAATAATCCTGTGATGAACAAGAAACTGCAGAGAGAGTGCAGGCTTGAGGCATCACTCCAGTGTGGCAAGAAGTGACAATGGTTTGAAGTTACAGTGCAAGGTATTACTGAGAATGGTTGACATTTCTGTATCTGTTTGGCATAATCTAAATAAATTGAAATTGAATGAGGCAGCTGATGATGGAGGGAAGGGTGAAAGTGTACCACTTGGAATTGTAGTAGGTAAAAACGAGGATGCTTGGTTTACATTAGAAACCATATTGAAACAGTCTCCTCCCTGCCTGTTACCTTTGAACTTGTTTTTGTCACTGATATTAAAAACTTTTATTCTGGAAAGTCTTTCTCTCCATCCTCCTGTACTCTCTTCAGTAACCCTGCTCTTGTAAGTACTATCTTTAACTTTCTGAGTGCTTGTGTAATTGATGGTGGTGGTGTTTTAATGGCACTAAGTCTAGAGGAACTGGCTATGCCAAACATCAAAGCTCTCAGGATTGTCGGTGTCAGGGAATTGTCAACTGTGAGCATGTTTCAAATGCCGTAAAGTTAGCAAGGGCAAAGCAATTCAAGTGAGTAAAACAGATGTTCTAGATGAGCTAAGATGAACATCTGTAAATCTGTCCTTATGCATGCATGCATGCTGATGGCTAGTACAGCTGGCGAAGGTTTGAAGAAGGTAAAAGACCAAACAAACTCTTGTAAATGGTAGGAAGACATTTTCATAATAATGAAGGGTTAAAATGGATTGCTTAAACGCCACTCCATGCCTCCTATTTAAAAACTGAGCCAACTCCTACTTCAGAGCATTAAGATGTCCCTATCCTATCCCCTAAATGGGGTTACTGAGGAAAAATTCCCCCCTATCAACTTTATAATTCACTCCTGGAGTAAGCAGCCAGTCTAGGAATTAGTGTTATTAAAAAGATCATTTTGTTCAACTGGGGTAAAAATGAAGGCTGGAAAATCTGCAAAGACTAAACATGGAGTCTATTTTTCATTTTGTTTTTGAACCTTGAAGTGTTTGTCTAGAATGAACAGCTTTTACACTTGCATTCAAGGATGAATGTTGATAACCAGCGAAGATGAAAAGTCAATTGGTAAAAAATACGATATTTAAAGTCTTTCAGACTTGCATCAGGGAGAACTTGGAACCATGAAATAAATCTGTGATGATCTAAGACAACAGTGAGATCAGTGAGGTCAAACGGTTATTACTTTAATACTTACATAGGAGTGAATATAAATCCAATGTGTTTTGAAATTTCTTAAAGAATATAGCTGGTTTTTATTAAGTGTCTTTAACTTGGGATACTGCAGAAGCATGTCCTGTTTTTCCTGCAAATACTAGCATATTCTGTGGATTTTGATATGGGAGTATAATCAAGTATGTAAAGACAAACACACCAGAAAGAAAATACAGATAGAGCAGCTCATGAACCCTTGCCCACTGTTCTGTACCTTGGAATGGTGCATTGTTGCCCACTTAGCAAGAAGGTCTAAGAAGAAAGTCTTATCTCTTTGGTTATCTTCCAGCATTTTAGCTTTCTGGCTAAAATCAAGAAAGCAAGAAATCTGTCTGATTTTTGCAGATGAAAGATAAGATCTGGCAGGCTTAAACTAGAAAAATATTCTTGTTCCTACATATATCACAGTTATTTTGGAATCTGTTATAGAAAGGGCTGGTGGGAACAAAAATAGCTGTGTGAAAGTAGATAGCATACAACTGTCTGCCAAGCAAGATTCCAGTTAATTGGCTTATAAAAATTAAGTGGTTGTGTATTAATTCCAGAAAGCAGGTCTAGGATCAATTTTTTGATAGGTTGGTGGAATACCTTCAGATGTTTATATTTGTCTAGATGATTCCACACAGGTAATTGTTACCTAAAAAAAAAAATCAACTCTGCATGTATTTTAATGTGATTGAATGTGTGCACAGTATATAGATGGTCAGGTAAAACAAAACTGAGGATATTTACAGTTCAAAATATATACTTGAGCATATACTTGAGTCTATCTTATGAGTTTAAAAAGAGGTTTAATACTTGTGTTGATAGATCAGTGCTATTGTTCAGCAGATGGTATTTCAAAGAGTAGTTGAGCTCAATTTAAAGAATGTCAGTAATGTAAGCAAAGATTTCATTCATATCCATTTAAGTTGCTCTAATGAGGTCACGATCATGAAGTCATTCCAGTAGATCATAGAAGGCTCCTTATGGGGAAAAAGTTACTTTTTTGCTTTCAGTTTCTGTATTTCTTAATGGCTATTATAATAAAGTTTATTAGAAAGGATGCACCTATGTGTATTTTAAATACGAAATGCATTTGGGTGTCTATGTTCAAATATGAAAACAACAAAACAGTGCAAATCTTTGTGCAAGTGATGTACGTCATTGAATGTGAACAGAACTGTCTTGAACACTGAACCAGCTTGGAAAGATCAGACCGTAGCAATATTGCAAGCAAAGTCTGTGGTCAGCAGTATCGTCCCTGGTGTAACTGAGACTCCCAAGTATAGGATTCACATAAATCTCAACCTCTGAACTCAACTTCCTTTTCAAAGCAACATAGAACTATATTGTGTGGCACCTGGAGAACTAGGAGCTTCCTATCTCCAGTCAAGTGTTTAAAGCAATAGTGTGACCTGTGAGGTTTAGAAGTAATGATGTATAAAAGCTAGAAATGAGCCTGTACAGTCCTTGACCTCTCTTGGCAGAATTCATACAAGAATGAATTATTTTCTTTTTGTCCCATTAGGACAGGAAAGGAGGAAAGAATAGGATTGTCAACAGTAACTTTTCTGGGAAAAGGCCTATTTAAAGCTGTAACTTCTGACAGTACAGAAACCACCACAAGCAAAAGCTATGTCTCCTCCTAAGGGTTAATTCCATATGAGTTACCTTGCAGGTAGGCTAGAGAGCAGACAATTCCTCTATTTCTAGCAACCTGAAAAAATTCCTTGAATCCTTCCTTCTTCCATCCAACTTGACCTCCCCTGCCATAAGAAGCAGAAGCAAGTTCTTTCAGGCTTAAGAGCTACCGTCAGTCAGACAAAAGTTTAGAGGTAGGTGAAATAGCATTTGCTTTGCTTTGGGGGAGATTCCAGAACCATAGGAATAATTGGGATGACAGTTCCTAGAAATGTGGTCATCTGGGTAAGCTAAGCCTGTGTTTTAGGTAGGAGAGAAATGTGTTACTTTATTTAAAGCCCCTTTGTCTTATTCGTTGTTCCCACCAGTAGGATTAAGCCATGCAAGGTTTGGAAATGCAATAGAATGAAACTAATTAGATCTACCAATAATCGCAGTTGGTGTAGAGAGCACTGCAGCCCAGAATTCTCCTTAGGCAAAAGCAAGAGGCTTTGTTTCTATAGGAAGCAAGGGATGGGGTTACTTAGACTGGAGCAAGAGCAGACTAATTGCAAAGCCTGGAAGAACCATGACAATTGCACTCTAAAGAAAACTAATATTCAAGTGGCTCAATAGCGTTCCTGTATATGAACAAAAGCCACGTAACATGTATGGCAGAAATAGGTAACAGAAGGCTCTAACTCATCATGTGGAACTGTAATTTAAGTCCAAGGGGGATTTTTCTATCTTGGATCTATTCCTACTGGCTCAGATGTCTCATAAGCCTTTAGCACCTAGTTTTAATAGAGCTAGTGCCTACAATCGAGAAATGGGTTGGATGCAAGGAGCAAAATATTACTCATCTTAAAAGTATCTTCCAGCTAGAGCTGAGGTGACTTTGTGTTGATAAGAAGCTTCCATCGACCTTTACTAAATTTGATTTTCTGGATTTGGAAAAGTCTCAGCGCCCTAAGCAAAAATTTGCTTAGTGAAGCACTGAGAAGCAGATGCAGTGTAGGCATCTTGGTGCTTCCCACTCAGTACAGCTTTCTTTTAGCAAACAAGTACCACCAGTGAACAATGTGTGAGAGGTCGCTGCTGTCTCTTACCAGTCATAAGTAGTAATTTTCTTTGTGTTGAAACAAATTTTAGTTGAAATAACTTCAGAATATTCCATGAAACTTTGTTTCACAAGTAATACTATATTGGTAAGACTAGTAGCTCACCTATCTTCAAGATTCATAAGGTATTTTTTGTGTTAATGTTTTCAAACTTAAGTTTGTCTAGCCTGTTGAATACCTAATACATGCGTACTTATTCAAGGGACTAGGCTTTAGAACTATGTATTGTTTCCTCTGCAAAACTACTCCTGTCATTATACACTTCAAGAATCTGAGCATGCTTTAGCTAGACTAATACAAGCTAGTAACTACTTGGCTAGGAGGCCCATCATGCTGTCCAGAAACAGATAGAGAAGAGACAGATTTATACGGTTCAGAGGGTGAGTGACAAGAAGACTTAAAATAGTATTTTAAAAAATTCTGATTCATAAAGGCTTATTGCTTTTACTGAATTTAGTGAGGATTAGGAGATCATATTTTGGCCCTAAATAAATAATGGCAATTTTTGACTGCTCCTCTACTGTTCTAGGTATTAATGAACAAACTGTACTGGCTATGCAGTGGTCAGGTGTTTTCTTGGGTGTTCCTATTTTATTAGAAATATACTGATATTTCACAATTTCTGACTGGGGGGAGAGCAGAGAGGGAAGAAGAGAAGCGGTCTTAAACCAGGTATTTACACCTGATCTGATTCCCTGAAGCCCAGACCTTGTGCAGGCAGTTGGATGCATAATGGGATTGTTACTGACACAGTCTTCACAGGACTGCGTTGCTGTGACACAGATTTGTGTTAATAGAGCAGCTTTAATTAAAAAGTATAGAGTTCATGATGAAATTCTGGCTTGACCCTCAGAGTTAGGTTTGACTAAATCAATGATTTCCCAGAGAAAGAGAATTCCTCTTGGGAACTGCATAGCAGAGTTTGGAAATAAAGCTAAAGATTAATTTGATATGGGAAATTGATTACAAAAGAGGCTAAGACACAATCCTGGTGAATCTCAAATAACTCTGGTAATCGGAGGTGAGGTGGGAAGGAGGAACTCTGGCTGAACTGTCCCTGGGGTATTCCTTCCCTGCTGGGGGTTGTTTGCAGAGAAGCTGAAGTGCTGTAACAGCCTCAAGCTCCGTTCAGTGATGTTGCCTTCTTTTTTTTCTGTGGCAGCCTGCTCATGTCCTTTGCAAAACTGAGAGTAGCTTAAGGCCATCATTTCACGCATGACTTGGTAAATTGTGTGAGAAAGGACACTGCCAAATGAGGAGCTAAGCCAGTTTTCAATAAGAGGGCCATCTGTGACCAAATGTTTTAGTAAGTTTGAAAACAGTTGAGTTCTTTCTCATTTTTACTTTGAGTTCATTTAGCACGTATGTAACTTTGCTGCCCCCCAAGAGTAAGTTTATGTTACTGTATCCTTTTTTGTTATGCATTACATTTTTGTTGCGACAAGTGGTTTCATTTCAGACTTGATCTGGTGCGACACTGAAAAATGACTTTGCATCAATGTCGCTTTTGATTCTTACTGGAGAGTTTTCTCAGGGTAGATAAAATTCAGATATTTGTGGCAGATAAGATGCATGTAAATATGTTGTTACTGGTTACAGCAATATTCCCTAAATGTACGAGGAGTTTATTGCTGAAACTAGAAACGTTTTTGAAGTTGGAATGAATTCTCAGTAAGCTTCTCTCCCTTAACCTAGCCAGTTACCTGTAATCGCTCCTTACCATTCTGTTTTGCAGAAACGTGAAGTCTTGTGTAACGGTGTTTCCATGTGGCAAGGATTACTGAGTAGATTTGCAGTTTGTTTGAGATCTCTTGAATCATAGCTTAAACTTTTGCAACAAAGACTACCTCTATTGAAAACAGAGTGGCAATAATTTGACATCCAATGTGTTGAAGTATTTTTCTTGGCTAACTCTGGTGTCATTGCATGAGAACAAATTATTTTTAAAAAGGTTGACTGTACTTACCTTACTTAACACTGCTTTTTCTAAGAGCAAGAAGAAAATGATGGAGGAGTTTTCCTGAATCTGGAGGTTAAATCTGGCTTTTAATTTAGCTGTCTAACATGTCTGAGGTAAGCATTTTACAGCTGGTAAAGTAAAGCAAATGGAGAGAAAGTAACAGACACAGTGTCACTAATGAGTCAGCAACAGAGACAGAAATCTGCCTGGTGCCAGACCATTAGACCCCACTGCCTCTCTTGCCTCCTTCGGAAACATTCCTTGTACCTGATCATTTGCCTGCTTGTTTCTGTTGACAAGTGTACTCTGCGACGGGTAATTTTCAGAAAAGGGAAACCTTTTTGTAATTTAGCGTTGCTTTGGAAGGGACTGAGTAAGAAGAAAGTTTGACCTTTAAATATGGGTTTATGTAGCAGGCAGGAGGTAGGGAAACCCCAGCTGGAAAATATCCTCAGAAGAGCAGGATTCCAAACTTCTTGAAGTTATGTTGTAGCTTCTTTTAGATAAGTGCGCAGCTGTTTGTGTGGAGAAGGCAATCACTTATGTATCAATCCATCTGCCTTTCAGAATAGATGTTCCCCATGAAAATACTAAATTTGTAACTTAATCTCCCAAGTGCGGGGATGTTAGTGTTTGTTACGCTGCTTTTGAAGCAAGTGTTTCCTTTTTACATGCAAATTACAAGGGTAAGTTAAAGACACTTAACTGCAAATTTTGTTTTCTTGTTTCTGCTGAGTGAAGTTGATTTCTTACCATGTTTGCAGCTCTTCTCTTTAATCTTAAATTAAACTGTGCAAATATACCTAGAAATGGACTACAGTTGGCTATTAAAATAGCAGTCTAATTTTGCAGCATTTACTCAACTCTGTAGGCAGTAATCTGCTTGAATTTGGTGAGGCTTTTGGGAAGACTGCATATGTACTGCCAAGGTTGGTCCCAATGTGTTTGGGCAAACTTTTAATAATATGGGTTTTTTTAATTCTAATTTGTAAATTAATTTGGACTAAGTTTTAATGATATTTCACAAACTTTTATAAGAGCAATTGAGGAAAGATATTTGAAATAATGCTGAAGTATGTCTAAATTTAGATTAATGAAAATCATAGCTCTGTTAAATTGGGAAAACGTAGCTATTGTGCTGGTCTTTCAAACCATTAAATTCAGTCAATGTATTGTACACAGCATATTGTATGCTAAGTATTTTCCAAAGATACCATGTCACTTTTAATATTTTAAATATATGCTAATGTTAGTCACATTTTTTTTCACCATTGTGAATTTCACTTGCATTCGAGGATCTTGAATCCCTGGTTTTGCTGCTGTTTCAATAAATCTACTGAATGGTAACAGTGAAATAACCCTTACGCAAGGATGGAGACGCAACCTTATCTCCAGTAACCGCGACAAACATCACTGTAATATTTACAGGGGAAAAGTGTGCATCAAGGGTGAAATGCAAAGATGCATTAAACCATCAAACTTAAAAAAAAAAAAAAAAGGCACAGTTATAGCTGCTTAATTGCTTTGCTTAGAAAAACTAATGCAATGTCTAAGGAAGTAATCTCTAAATAAGTTAGGAGATGAGGTCTTTCAAAGGAAAAAAAAACCATAAACCTATTGGGGAATTTTATGAAGAGACTGTCAAGAGCAGTAAAGCTGATGCATTGTTAAAAGTCTTTGGGAGCGAGTTCTCAGTATTCTGTGTCTTAATGTGGTGAAAAGCAAACTTCAGAGTGGACACTTGGCATTGTCCTGTTTGAACCCAAAGGTTTCCTCTGGCATAGGTGCCTCGTTGAGTGGGTCTGTCAAAATTTGTGAATTGGCCTTACTCTGAAGTATTCAATGTGGAAATACATATGATTGTAAAGGATTGAGACCAAAAGAGAACATCGCCTATGTGGTAGTTAGCTGGTATATTCATTCGTGCAAAAACAAATAAGTCGTGGCAGCTGGAGCAGGATGGTGGAAAGGGGAAAGCAGGAGAGCAATGGAGCAAGGGAGGAGGTGTGGTGGTGTGCAGTGGAGGAAGGCAGCGGTGGCGTGTGGTGTGGGCAAGGAGGAAAGAGCTGCTCAACAGCAAGGTGGGTCTGACACCAGCGCTGTGCCAGATGGGTGGGAGATGGAGAAACGGGCACAATGCTTTGAAATGGGGGATGGAGCAGCGGGGATGCCCAGATGGAGCCAACTTCTACAGAGCGTTTTTGTGATATTTGGCTGCAGTCGGGAGCTTTTAGAGCTGCTTTTAGTGTGGAAGCTGCTGCTCCACATCCATTCCCCTGAGCCCATGGCAGGGATTTCTGGTTGACAGCCCCTGCATCAAGGGAAAGGAGAACACTCTGGGATTTCCCAGGCTACCAACCTTTCGCCGGGGCTGTTAACGTGGGAAGAGTGCTCAAGTTTGCTGCTCTTCTGCCCCAAACCCGGTGTTTTCACTGTTCCCCCAGATCTGACACCCCCTCCCCCGATTGCCTGGGTCTGACTCATTCGCTGGTGCTTGTGGAAGCAGAACGGGGCGGGGGGGGGGGGACTTCAGAGTAGCCGCGGTTGGTCTCGGTTTGACACGGCGCCCGTGAGCTTCGCCCCTGCAAGGGCGGCGGTGCCGGGGGCGGCGGAGCGGAGCGGGCCGGCGCGCAGCCCGCAGCGGCGCGGAGGCGGCCCCCGCGCGGCGGCCGCCGGGTGGATCCCGCCGGGTGGATCCCGCCGCACCTTCAGGAACCGGCGCTGCCAGTCCCCGCTGCTTCCAAGAAGCCGAGAGGAGCGCGGGGGCTCCGAGGCTGCCGTCCTGGGGAGCTGCTGCAGCAGTATTGCAATTGCCCTTTAAACAACAAAAAAAAAAAGGAGGGGGAGGGAAAAAAAAAAAATGAAGACGCTTAAATGCCTCCTGCCAAAAGTAAAGAGCAAATCTCAGTTGCAATGGCTCTGCTAAAACTTGATCATGCGGGATTTCAAGCGATAAAGAGCTGCCGGGCTTGTATTTACTGCGGTGGGAACAAGTTGCAGGATGAAATCCAGGCATTAAGGGACCTATTTTCCACTTCGTTGTTTGCAAAGGAATCTACTGAAATGACTTTGAGGATCTTAAAACTGGAACTATGTGGAGGGAGAATGCAGTGAGTATTGCCTGTCTGGCGAGCACTAACAGGCGCCTGGGAGCTGGGAAGGGGCCGGGGGCGCCGGGCTGTCAGCCTCGCCGGCGCTCGCGGGCTGGTGCTTGGCTCGTAGTTGCCGCTCAGCACCGAGGACCGGCTGGGGATGCCGGCTGCCTCTGCCTGGCGCGCCAGCGTCCTACGTTTAGCTGGGGTTGCTTGAAGAAGTGTCTTTATACACATTTACTGGAAATAGTGAATGAAAAATCAAAGCAATCCGAGCTGTTCGTGGAGGGATCTGCTAGAATGTGTTTCCCTGGGTTTGTTTATGATAAATTGAGAGTGACTCTGTTCCGTTACAAGATCAAGAAGAGCTTTATCTCACACAGATTTAGCTGTTTTCCAGATTATGCTTGTTTTGAACCTGTCAGGAAAACTCCTGCCCTTGATCATGTGAATTAGTTTGCTTCTAGCTGCTCTTTCCAGGTTGAATGTCTCTTCCCTTAGCGCTCAAAGCCGTGCGTTTCTCTTGGAAGCAAACGAGCAGTTGGGAGCCCAGGATTCTCCTGACCTGGATAGGATAAGGGACATTTCCCGCACGGCTGCAGGCTCACGGGCGCTGTTAGGGAAGAGCTTGGATTTATTTCGAAGTGAGGGCGAGGGGGAAACTTTTGAGTTATTTGTTTCGGTTCACGTGCCACATGAGCTTGAAATATTTTTTTTTCCCCCTGTCAAATCTGCAACCTGACTAACGGCTTTTCATCGTTTCCTCTTCTCCTGCCCGTTGTCCCGTCCCGTCCCCCCCCCTCCCCGTGTCCAGCCCCCCTTTGCCTGTCTCCCTGTCCGTGTAGCTGCCCTCCCGGGATGCGATGTTGCTCGCAGGCTGCGGCGGGGATCACGCGTGCGGCCAGCGGCGCGGAGGCCGCCCCTGAGCCCGGGCACCGAGGGGCGCGACATGCCCGCGGCCGCGGCATGCCCTGCACCAGCACCAGCACCGGCACCGGCACCACCAGCACCGGCACCACCGGCACCCGCCGCCGCTCCGTCTCCTGAGGCGCTGGGTACGTGGGACGGCGCGCCGCGGCCGCCAGGGGGCGCCATCGCGCCGCCGCGGCCGGGGGAGCCGGGGGCGCTCCCGGTGCGGGGCGGTTCGGTTGGTTACGGGCAGCGAAGCGGGCCCGCTGCGGGCAGAGAGGGGCTGTGTGTGTGGTGGTTATGATTACAATTACCATTTCCTGGGGTCCGAAGGAAGCTGAAGCCGCTTCGTGTCTGCGGGCGTTTAGGTTTGTTTTTCCACCGCTTTCCGTGCTGCCTCTGGGGCTGTGGCGGCGGGAGTCTGGCCCGCAGCGCAATGACTTAGGAAGCACAATGCCACTGATTTGCAGTTAAATGGTCTCTCAAGTGCTCATCTCCTTGTCTGCCCCGAAAGGAGGTGATGATACAGCAAGCCCTTGTCTTGGTGTGTGTTTCAGCAGCAGATGATTCTGATTGATGGAGACAGGGCTGGCAGGATGAGAGGGGAGATCTGAAAAATGCCACCCCGGATTGGACAGCTTTGCTAGTGTTTTCTGCGTGATGCTTTGCAACAAGCTTGGCTTTATGTGGCACAGGGACTTCCTTCTTGCAGCTAGCAGAGAGACAGTTATGGGGGTGGAAATCCCCCGGGGCACAGAAACAGAGGGAGATCTTGCAGTCAGACCTGCTCTCCCTCTTCCCCCTCCTTCAGATAGTTCAGATCACTTCTATGGCTCATCTCTCTCCCTGTCCTACTCTGTCTATATTCAGCCCCCTACAGAGATTCAGTGAAGACATGAAGTAAACCAATGCAGTGATGCTCCTTTATGGAACACCCTCCCCTTCAACACCAGTGACAACTTTGTGTCTGAGATCAGCAGTTCTGAGATGCTCAAGTGAATGCCGTGTAAGAGGAGGGAGAAGAATTAAGATAAAATATTGTGCTTCTGAATCTGTTCCAGAAATGCAGTAGACTGTGCTTGAGCAGCAGCTGTCTAGGAGAGATCTTCAGAAATAAAGCAGCATGGTTCTGGAATGCTGTGAGATGTATGGAGTATATGGACTGGGGTTTCCAGCGGACCTCTGGCTCGCTTCTCTCATTTTGAGCTTAAGCACCTCCTGTTAAACTGTGGTGAAATTTTAAGTAGATGTTCAGGACAAAGGAAAATAGATTTGTGTTTTACCTGTTCTAGGATGTCAAGATTAAAGAGAAGGATGATAATGTCTTTTTTTAATGATATCAGTCACGTTAATTTTGTTGGCCATACAGGAAGAATTTGAATGGGTCTTTCCTCTGAACTTGTGCTATGTTTTTTGCCTTGCTTGCGGGAGACGCGTTGTAATACTGTCATTGGCAAGCCAACTTCCTGAGGGGATATAAAAAGCTTGAATTGAAACTAAAGTGAAGAATGCATTATAAAAAGCTGCTAAACTTTGCATTGTGTCCAGAAGCTTTCTGTTTAAAACCTTCATTGGAGATGTACAGTATATATATTTTTCTTCTGTGTTGTTTTTGTCATACAATGTGATCGCTTTTACAGGGGATAAAGCTGGCAAAGATGAGGAAAATTGGCTGTGCTCTCCTGGTACTCCAAGCTCTTCTGGCGCCTTTGGATCTTGTTCGCGGAGCAGAGAAAAGTTATCCCATCCTGAACATTGCAGTGATTCTGGGAAGGACCAAGGATATCATAGAGAGAGATATCAGAGCTCTCTGGACCAGGGACATGTCAGCAGACCTGACTGTTGATGTCAATGTAGTGACCCTTCTGGTGAACCAGACTGACCCCAAGAGCATCATAACACACGTTTGCGACTTAATGTCAGGCACCAAGATCCATGGAGTGGTTTTTGGAGATGATACTGATCAGGAGGCAGTAGCTCAGATTTTGGATTTTATTTCATCTCAGACTTCTATTCCAATTCTTGGAATTCATGGCGGAGCCTCCATGATAATGGCAGATAAGGTAGGAAAATTTATTAGAAGCTTTTGCTAATGTACTTCATTTTGTTGATCTCTATTGTGAATAATCACTGCAAGCAGTTCAAAAAGGATGTTTCTAATTGTCTCCCTGTACTTTAAAAAAAAAGAAAAAAACATATGGAGCAGTGTCTTCGTTGATCACTTGTCAAATATTCTGAAATATTTTGGGGTTCATGCCTTAAACTCAACTTTCTGTCCATTCTAAAAGCAGTCCTAATGAAATTTTACTCTCCAGCACAATGAATGCCTTTCAGTTTCGAATTTTTACTACCAAATATGACATATGGCTGTAAAAACAACCTTAAAATAGTAGGTCCATAAAATTATTTTAGGGATGAGATGTAAAATTATAAGCAGATAGTGTGTAGTGCTTATAAGAAATAAGCAATAGACCTGAATGTATTTGGGGACGATAGTAGTAACAGGACAATCATATTAAACTGGACTTTTATGATCCACTACAGTCTATAAATTAAGTAGCCTTGCAAACTTGAACCAGCTCTTGTATTCACTGTATTTATTAAATTGGATTTTTGCTAACTGGATACTTCTAATTTCCTACTATAGTTCATGAAAATCCACGATGGGGTTGTCAGCTCATTTTCCTTAACGTTGTAACAATTTTTTAAAAAAATCCTTGCTGGCACTGCAGCATTGATCTTGTAAAGTGATCGCTGCTGTTTCTGAAACAGGTGTTTAGCACCTCGCAGGACTAAGCTCTCTGGCATGGACTGCTGCTTGGCCTGAAAGTCCGTGAGGAGCTCCCACCGTGGTGTAAAAGAGAAGAGCTGAAGAGGGAGTTCAAGTGTGGGCAGTCTTTTACTGGTTTTCCAGCACACAAGGCTTTTTGATGTTAATTGTAACTTATTTCATGATATTTATACCCTTTAGGGTTTCTTATTCATTAAATATTGTTATTCCTTATAAGTGGCTTTTGAATAGTAAAGAGCTCTCTGAATCCATCTAAAAATGAAGTAGTCCAGATAGGTTGTTTCATAACTTGAGGGAAAAGGAAGCAGGAAAGATGCAATGGTTAGTTACAACTGAGGAATCAGCTTTGATCTTTTGAAACTTTTTACCTCTGGCAAAGACTTTTTCCACTGGGATAAGTGATCTGTCTCTCTTGGTATTTTCAATGGCCTTCCTTTAAAACTTATGTCATGCAAGGGGAGGACAATAAGTGCTGAATTATAGCAGAGATTCTGTTACGATGGCTTTGGCACCTTGATTTATATGGAAAGATCATTACAGTCAATGCTGCTATCTTAAATGTAATTGCAGTGACCAAGTTACAGTTATTTCCTGTGTTTTTAAATTACTGTAGAGATTTACCCATCTTTATAAAGCTGGCTTTATATATATTTAGGAATTTTATTTGATATGTATTTCACTCACTTTCTATGCCAATATAAGAACATTTGAAGATCCCAGCCAGTGCTGAGTGATGAAACACTGGCAGAAATCCTTATGGAATTGACTTCATGCTTGGTAGCAGATGCAGGATGTTACTGATACAGATCTATTTTTTACTTTTATGTAGGAGCCTCTAGAAAATGAAATAGATAGTATTAACTCACTGAGACAAGAAAAAGAACAATTCTCATTGTATGCTGATATTGTCATTACTATATCACTGTCTTTGATTTTAGGGGTTAGCACAGTTTGCTGATAAAACATTTTTGTGCTGAAACTTGGCTTCTAAGATTTCCACTTGGGAAATCAGAATTGTTCTTTTGTGTGTTAAGACAATCTAACAGAGCTGTCTTCAGTAGCTTGAATTGGCTGAAGGAATTGTTTGTTCATGTAACTAAAATTGCCTGAATTTTTAACTTGGCTTTTGCAATGTGCAATGTTTTGCAACTGAATTTGGAACATTGCCGTAATGAGACTTGCATGTGTCACTCAATTAACCATTCATTTACAAATGAATTCTGGGAGTTGAAGGTAAAATTCACAGTGCTGTCATAAAGGCAGAGGAGATGAAGTCTGAGGGAGAAGGACTGCAAATGTAAAATCTGTCTTCCAAGGCAGTGTCCGTATTTTAACTGAAACACACGGATGTTGGCTAAAGTTGATCAGTGTTTAAAGTATTCTGTTTTGTCTCATTCATTGAGATGGCTGGATATGCAAAAAAGATGCTCGGTCCCACTCCTGCTTGTGGATGTTGTTCTCTGGCACTCTAATAAGGCCATTTCATATATGTCCTTATTGTGTGACTCTGACAGATAGTTTCCTCCTCTGTGGCTTTATGCTGGTACTGTGTTTTAGATGACTTAGTTCAAAATGCGTGTGTAGTACCTGCTAGTTTGTAGTCTACCAAGCACGGCTGACACAAAGGCGGCACAACAGTTCAGTGAATTCTGTGCCAAGTGGTGGTTATATGATGCTTAACTGTCCTAAATGTGAACTAAACTGAAAGCACAGAATCAGAAGTCATCTAGAATCCTCTATACTGCTAAAGACTTTACTGGATTGACTCAGAGTAGATAAGTTGACCATATTCTCTATGGCTAATAAATACTATGTCAATGTGAATCTTGCATGAAGAACCATCTCTTTTAAAAGAAAAAGTTGTTCTAGGCTTCTAAATGAGATATGCACACATTTGGAGTACGCAGTGATTAATGCAGGACATACAGCTTTTGAAGTACTGAGTCCCCGTAGGAACATCTGCTGTGAACAGTGCGTAGTTTAGACTGCCGCCTCCGTTGGCCCAGCTGGCTGTACTCTGCTTCAGTTTGGTGAAAGTTTGCCTGCACCAGCTGAGGACATGTGTTGCTTGATATAGACTATGAAAATTGACAGGCATGTGAAGCCAACAAAACTGAAGTGTTTTCTGAACCTGGCTGATCTGCCTTCACCTGACATCTGCTGTCAAAACCCTACCAATAAACCAATGTGACACTTAAGGATGTATGGTACCTACCTGATCCCCACTGCGCTGTGGAGATACCCTTTGGACAGTGCCACATGCTCTGCCTCCAGCTGATTTTATCACCTGCTGTTGGCAGGAACTCTCCTGCCAATGATCTCCTTGGCTTTCGTCCCCAGTTCTGCCATGGACTCAAAACATATTCAGATGTGGGATAGTCTACTGAAACAAGATGAGAATTGTGTCTGGGGCATCTGTGCCAACCTGCTGTGCATCAGCATCCCTTGGAGGATGCTGAAGACAGACAGGCTGTTTATTCATCTTGTATCTGTTGACATTCGAGCGATCTCAAACCAAACATTACTTAGGAACTGTTTCCTGACTTGAGCATTTGGTTTTAAACTTAGTTACAGTTGTTTTACCACATGCTGTGATTATAATGATAGTATTTATAATACCTTTCTGAAACAGAACATCATGGTTAGTTCTGTGACAATAATAAAATATTTGTTTCCTTCACAAATGGGGAAAAAGCCCCTGTGTATTATAAATACATCCAGGAATACTTAGTGTCTTTGAACCATACTGCTTTTACATATTGCAAAATTAAGTCTTTCTAACTTCTCATTAGAAATCTTTCTGAAAGGCATAACTTGAAGCATTTTATTGTTGTGGAAGTACTGACCGTTATAATGCATAGCCAAACAGCATTGAAGGTGAGTGTCATTTTCCAGAAGGGCTATTACAAAGTGATGCTTTGTGAAACAGCTCTGGAAATGTTATGCAAAATAAATCTTTGCTTTTCAAAAATAAAAGTACTATATATGGTTAAATTATCATTTTTCATTATTCTTTCTGCTGATAATGTTGCCAATAAACACTTTTCTTAATTGTTTAGTATAAAATCCCTTTCACATCTACCACTACCTTCAGCTTTCCTTTTTTACCCCCATTGTGCTCCAAAATAGTAAACACAGAATCATAGAGCAATTGAGATTAGAAAGGATCTCTGGAGGTTGTCTAACCCAGCCCTAGCTCAATGATGAGCTAACATCAAAGTCGGAGCAGATCAGCCAGTCAAGTTTTGAGTATCTCTGTGGACGTAGATACCACAGCCTCTCTGGGCAATCTGTCCCACTACTTAACCTTTCTCACCATGCAAATATTTTCATCATATCTCATTAGAATTTCCCTCTGTACTGTGACCACAGGCTCTTCTTTTGCTGTGAGCCTCTGTCTCCGTGTAGTTGTAGGCTGAACCAGACCCGTCCTTACTGATCCCTTTTCTGGGCAAAAGTTTCCTCAGCCTTTTCTTGCACCTCCTGCACTCCAGTCTTTTGGGCTCACTCGGGTATATTGATGTCTCATATAGGGGAATCCAAAACCGGACAGAGGGCTGCAGACGTGGCCTTGCGAGTACCAGAGAGGGGAATGATCGCTCCCCTCAAGCAGCTGGCTGTGCTCGTGCTCGAGCAGCCTGGTTCGGCTGTGTCACCGGAAGGGTGCACTGCTGACTCGTGTTCCGCTCGTCTGCCAGGCCCCACGTCCCGTCCTGCTGCTGGCGTATTTATGAAGACATCTAACTGTGAATAAGTAGTGAGTGAAACTGTACTTTTAAATCTTGTTCATTCTTTTGGTGGATATTTATTGGGTGTTTTAGTGAATACTTGCAGATGTTTGTATTACCTGTCATTTTCAGCTCATTGCAGACATAGCTGGAATTGCTCTGTCTTTCCTCATTCCTGAGATACAAAAATCATACTGCACTTGTGCAAACTAGAACTTGAAGCCCAGCCTTGTAACTATGATCAGAGCACACCCAGACTCCTGGCTCTAGTACTGAGAATTTACACTCCCTTATCCATATATAACTTCGTACACTGCCTTTAAGGTTTCTCTACACATCTTACAACTTCTTTGCCATGTGTCCTCATCGTGCAGTGATCATATAGAAAAACATGTAAAAAAAAAAAGTTCAAAACCCACACCTCACATTTGCACTATGCCTAAGTGTGCTTCAGTTCTTATGCTTTAAAAATTGGGGGGGGAGGGCAGGAAGGTTGGGTTTGTTTTTTATTGTAGAATCTTTTCTGGAGATCATACTTCATGGAGTGTGCTCATCAATTTGCATGTCTTACATATGCATTATGTAGATTTCTGTCCAGCTCATCTAGTTGGCTCGTAAAAGCAGTCCTGTGTTTTTACAGAAAATCTTTAAATTTAAATTTTGTAACTTTTCATTCCTGCCCTTAGTGATAAGTGATATTAGCATGTGTATGGCACTATACTCCTGAGCATGATATTAACTTTGTCTTTGGTTAGTACTGCAAGATTAAACTGTAGTTTAATAAATGCTTTAGTGCAAAAATACCTATATTCATGTAACTGTTGTTTCAGGTCTAGATATGGTAGCTTGCACTATTCCATTGCACACAATACTTCCAGCTTCTGCCCAGGCAGTTGAATTTGACTTTCTTTCCTTCTAGCTGTACTAATGCTGCTATGGGAAATGTAACTTTCAGATATTCTCATTTTTATTTTGAACTGCAACAAAAATGTAGCATGGGCTCCTCTTGCAAATCTGTGTTTACTTGACCATATCCATAAAAGTCAATCTATAAGTATTTTTTAAAAATAAAGTGGTCTTGCGCATCTGTGAAGATTTTTAGAACTAGGCTCGTAATCTGCAGTTGTATCTTTTACGCACACATGCCATAATCACTGTTAAATGATTAAAAACATGCTTGAAATATGTCTTACTGAGATGAATGAAGGGAGTGGATACAATATCTTGTGCTTTTCTTCAACAGGAGCCAGTGCTCTGGGAGCGTGAGGTGGTTATGTTATAGCATGCTGGTTTACATTGCTATTCTTGTACTGTCACCGCTATGAGAAAGTAAAGCTTTAACAGCAAGAGCTGCAGTGTTCACTGCTTTGAGCTGTGTCTCAGAACTCAGAGGAGCATTATATTAATGACGTGAACCTTGCTTTCTTGCTCTCTCTCTCTCCCACTCCCTTTTCTTTTCTAAAGGTTTTTCCTAGCTATTTCCGAGATGATTATATTATTCCTCATTCTCTTGTCCACACAAAAGTTTCCCTCTTAATTTGGCAAAGGAAAGCATGGAGGATTTTCTGGAATACCATGAGAGTAGACCTGAACTGTTACTCTTGTGGAGTTGACGGGAGGGATATGTGGTTTAATATTCCTAACTAGAAGGAAGATAGTTTTGAAGAGATTGGGAATTTCTGTAACTAATAAGCAGACTGTAGGACATGGAAATCTTCTAGAGTTTATTTGATTTTTGATGTAGCTCAGGTGTGGGTAAGTTCCTATTTTTTTTAACTTGCTTGAGTTGACACAGTTGCAGCTGAGCCCAGGGTGCAGGGTGGGATCCTATAAACCACTCTTATTTAGGAGAGAGGAGCTTATAACTTTGCTTGGATCTTGTCATTTGCAGTAAGAGTAATAGATTTTCATCTCAAAGATACCATTTTCTTTCTCTTCAAACTGTCTGTTCTTGCAGTTCTTGAAAATAGAAATACATAAGTGTCTTTGTTTTGGGCAAAAACATTTAAAAACTGCTAGTAAGTCACTGTTTTAGATCATCCATGTAATCTCTCCAAACTATTGCCTGCCTATAGGTAATTGTAACACAGCAGACTCCTGAGCTGTAGAAGTAGGACACCAGACCTTCAGCATAATTTTCTGCTTGCAGACATTCCTGGTGGTATCTTTGGAATTTTTTTCCCAAGGACATTCTCAAATATAAAATCCAAAATTATTCCCTTTAAGCTACAAGATAATAATAGACTATTATAAAGCACATAAGACACTTCTGGCAATCAGAGTATATCCAGAGAATACACCTGAAAATAGTCATCCTAATAAAATTATGCAGTGAACAGAACAGAAGGGCCTTGCTATCAGGTCAAACACATTTTTCATGTTTCATCTATTAATTATTTTTGAGAGGATGCTTAGATCATTTGAATAGGCAGTTTAATAGTGTTTTATTTGTCACTTATTTGAACTTACAATTTAATTTGAAGAATTTATTTATAATTTTTTTGGACTTGCTTGGAAGATATCTGGGATAGATCTGCTTACATCAGTGATGATACAAAGAGCTTTGCATGGATGAACAGAGAAACTTTGCAGTTCACAACTGTGTTTATTTCTTAGAAATCTGTGGTCATCTGGGCCAGCTTTTCTTGTACCCTTTTCTCCCCCTCTCCCCTCCTCCCCCCTTCCTCTTCCTCTGCCTCCCCTCTTTCCTGGAGCTATGAAGTTGTGTGGATTTTACTGAGGGAGCCCAGCCTGGATTGTCTCCACACCATCTGTCATCATGTTGTTTGTTTAAATCCTTGAGGTATTTTCTTCTGTACTTCACTGAGATAAAACTGTAGCAGCATCATTGGCTATTTATATTAGATTTGGACTTAATGTCCTTAGGAGAAAAACCCTATGCTTGCAATTGAGGTGCATAAGCTAGATGAACCATTTGTAAGAATAGACATGGTTTAATTCTCTCTGTGCAGAGCTCCAGTTATGCTGCGTGTTCTCCTTCCAACTGAGGGCCCCTCTGGCTTCTCAAGATGGAGACCTAGCTGGGGGTCTCGTGGCCCTGGAGAGGCAGTACTGCTCCTGGATTATGCTTGGGTCTCCCCATTGTTTCCAGGAAAAGGTTTTGTGCTCTTGTGTAAATGCATAGCAGCCAGCAAGCATTTCTCTGAGTATTTGCACTCAAAGAAGCTGTGCTAGAAGGCCCACGGTGATGTATCTTCCTCTATCCTGAGACTTGATATATTGGGAAAAGTTGAGACTTGGAGGCTCTGTGTGAAACCAGAACTGGAAATAAGATTGGTTAGAAGGTGGAATATTTCAGGGAGAAATCAAAGTGTGTAGAAGAAATGTAATATAAAAGCTGAACAACCAACAGAAAAACTAGCTTGTTTCCTGATATGCAAATGTGATATGCCAAGTTGCAGATGGAGGTTACTTGGTGTCCAGCAGTTGTAAGTTTGTGTCATGCAGTTAACGTTGTCTCACCTTTTCCAACAGCAATTTCCCCTGTACTTTCTATACACATGAAGCTCAACTGATCAAAAAGCACGAGTGTTTGAAAGAAGGTTGTCCCAGGTGTACAAGTTATTTAGGGAAGAGCAAAATTCCTCTGGAGAAAGGTCTGTGCCTTCTGGGACTCAGGCATGAGGGGTCCATTGCTGCCTACTGGAGCGGGCTGAGGAGTACACAGGGTTCCCTGATCAACCTTTGTGATTGTGTGTTTTTCAAGAGGTTTAAATCAATTTCTAGTCCAAATTTGTGATTAAGGTTTTGTTTGAATACTGACTCCTTACGCTTCACATGCAGATTAAAGAAATTGTTCATAAATGTATCTATCTGGACAGTTTGTGTAATCCATTCCTACTCCCCTCATCTCCTCAACAGCCACAGAGGCTGAACTAAAACTGACCTAGGAAATCCAGCAACATATCTGAGGTCATAAACTGGTCCTAAACTTCTAGACCATGAGCAACAAAGAAACATCTCCATTTGATTGTACATTTATAGAACAGAGAATGCTTAGCAAGATTAACCTGTATTTGGACAGGGCAAATTCAAAGCAGAAGTGCAGTCCCTTTTGGCTGTAATACACTAAGAAGCACATTTGGAGGGCTGTGGATGAGATTTGATTAAAACACTAGTATTCTGCATACAGCTCCAAAACGACTTCCGTTTGTTTTGAAAGTAATCTTTTGTTTCATATTTTGGCATGATCAGGTCTGAGTGTGCTGTTTTTTTGGTATACATGCAGGTGGTTCTCCCTGCTTTCTTCCAGATTCCCTTGCTGAAGGCAGAGAGGAAGGGTGAGAGAATAAAAGGTTGTCATCTTCATGCTTTTTATATTTTTCAAGTATGTTGATATACCTGCTCCTCAGGATGGAGCCTACAAGTAATAGTGGTTTGTGTTGAATTGGCTGAAGGTAGTGTAATTTCCCAGTAGGATCACATACACCCATCTTTTAGTAGCCTGGGTAAAGTAGATTTTTTTCAGATTGAGACCATACACCTTTTAACTTTAAAAATTATGTATCCCTTAATCTAGGTTTTGAGAAAGCTCTCTTGGGGACATGCTTCATTACCAGGTGACTCTTCAGTCAGTGTTTTAGGCTTTCTATCCCCATCATATGTTTGAGAAAGTAATTTCCTTTTAGGCTCTTAATAAAGATAGGCTGGACTGTTTCCTTGTCACAAGTTACCTGCTGCAGCATGACTGAACACCACTGCTGGTCTTGCTCCGTGGCCTCCGTTCAGTGTGCGTGACTATTGATAGCCTGCCTTTTGTGCATCTTGGAGCAAGAGATTTCTTATAAACATGTTTCATTCAAGGGATTGCTGGGTGGGAAGCTGCTTACCTTTTCCTTTTGTTTCCTTTTCTTGACAGTGTTTTTTTTGTGTCCTAACTTTTGGTTCAAGATTTCTGCCTGTAATTTTGTTGATACAAAGTTTTGTCTGTTTGTGCTGACCAGCTTGCTTCCCCACGTGACTAGAATCAACAATAGGACTGCTTTGTTTTCACTACATTGATTTTGTGCCTAGTGGAAACACACTGCATATGTAGAACCACTATGAAAGAGGAAAGAGCAGGGATTTTATAGTCACCTTCCAGCTCAACACAATTTACAATACAATTAGGAATGACAGTTATAATTGGATAAACAGAAAATAGAATTAAGGTAATCTGTTCTAAGTGCACGACATTCCTGTAATGAGTTGCTTTTAGGAGTTACAGAAACATATAATTACCAGACAAATTACATGCTATTTTTTGTGTGTGAGGCTAATTAAGAGTTCTGGGTAAATTGTGTTGGCAGAGGCATCAGAGCTATATGAAGTACCTAATTGGGACGAGATAAGGCTTGTGAATTCACCATAAGGAAACAGATGCAAAAACTCTGGAAAGTGTCTGTATTCTAGTCAAGTACCATTTAGGATGATCCGGTTTATTTTCAATAGTCACATTATCTTTGTAGTAAATAAGCTGACCCTGGCCTTTGTGTCATTTTGATCCATTTGCCATCCCCTGCCCTCTCTTTTCTCCATCTGCATTTTAACTATTGTTATCTGCAAAAAGGCTGAAATTTCCTGTTGCGGAGCCTGGTTTCTAGAGAAAAATGTTGTGGATGACTTCAATGCTTAGCATGCAAAACATTGCACTCTATTGCTTAACTATGTGACAGAGAATTGGTACAGAAGCTGTAAAAAGAAACATTTGCTTCCTTTGCTTGCTCTTAGACTGCGTTTTTCTTATTCAATCCATTCTGTATGCAAATCTCCTTCCACCAAACAGCTGCTTCCAAACACCCTCCTGTTTGCTGTCTTCATCTACATCCCATCTATTCGCTGTTTCTACTTTATCCTTGGCTGTAGCCCTAGAGTTAGAGTTAGGGTGGTTGGTGTGTTCTTTTCCATTTATTGCCTTAGTTCACTTCTAGCAGAAGCAAGGTTGGCTAGGAGAGACTATACCTCTCAGCTTAAAATTACGTATCCCTTAATATTAGGAGTATCGGGACTCTTTCAGTGTATATAGAGCACAGATGATAGTTGTGCTAAAATAAGATTAATTGGAGCAAATAAAAATTCTCTGGAATCCCAGGAAGAAAGTAAAACCTGCTACAACTTTAAGCCAAGCCTGTTTATATTTAATAAGCAGGAAATAGAGAAAGGATGAGAAACTAAACCAGGTGAGCTAGGGTAACATTGGTGGAGAGCTGAGGTGGTGATAAACCAGCAATAGAAATTGCTGATGAAAGTGATCTATTTGTGAAGAAAGAAGTATGAGAAAGCTAAAAGTATTCAAAACTCTGAACAGTTTCCATCTCAGTATCTCTTCGGGGTTCGTGGCCTTGGGATTTTGGGCAATTCTTCTCTTCTCCTGTCCTAAGTGATTCCTTCTGCATTCATTGATCAGCTTTATAGACTCATATAGGGGACATTTGCTTTTCCTGGTGCAATGTAGGGAGTCTGGGCTGTAGTTAAGTATCTGGAAATTGATGTATTGGAGTCTGCATGTTTCTCTTCTGATGTCATTTACAATTTCCCTACTGCTTTTATTTTTTTCTTTAGTATAACGTCGGGGACAGGGTCAGCCTATAGGCTTTCCTAAATATACAACTCTCCCTTTATTTTGCTATGCACTTGGCTCACTACTGTGTCCAGCACTGATGTCCTTCTACATAAACATCCATTTCTATAGAAAATGGAAAGATTTTTCTAATAATTCTCTGATGTGTAGTAATATATGTACTCTTTTTTCTATGTATGCATGTTGACTCTGTTCAGGTGCTTTGCAAGGGTGCCTATGACCTTGGATTTTTAGGAACTGGCATTTGAAAATATATTTGATTCCCTTTTAGAAGTGATTTTCAATTCCATTAATCTGAATTTCAAATTCTGCCATTAGGGTCTTCAGAATACTTGGGGACAGGACAGACTAACAGTTAAAATATATGAAAATAAATTGCTTTCCGCAGTTTAAGGTGGCTCACTGATACTGCAGTCTCCCCTGTATGTGAATGTGTTTTGCTCTTGCTTTAAAATCTTATTGAGACTCGTGTTTACTGGCACTTATAACTTGAATTGTTACGTGCACAGAACAAAGTTATGGATTGTGAATTACATAAATGCTGATGTAATCTAAATGATTGGTTGTATCATGAGGTTGAAAATGAGCAGAGAACATAGCATAGGAAAGTGTCAGACAACGATAGTTTTGACTCTTTGCAGGGTAAGCTCACTTGCAGAAGGAAAAATACAAGTTTATGTGATTTCCCCCCCCCAGGTTGGCTAAAGTCAATAATTGATCTTCACAGCCGTTTCCAGATATACTCATCCTGTCATTTTTCCAGTCTTAACAATTTTAAAAGTTGTGTCACACGCTTTCCTTTTTCTAACCTTTTCCAGGATACAGGCTTCTGGCTACAATCTCTTTTGCTTTCCTGTTGTTGTTCTTTACTATCCATCACCATTTTATAGCATAAGAGTTACTGGAATATTTCCAATGGTCAGTGAATAAGTGAAATGACAGTAAATAGCTGACTTATGACAGGTGTAAATAATAAAAAAAATCTTCACAGTTAAAATATCCTGAATAGTTGCTCGGTAGCTTCTCACTGTATACAAATATTTTCAGATTCCCAATTTCTCATAAAAACACATCCCATGGTCTCTCAATTAAAATTTAAATGAACATGTGGGAAGTTTATATGGGAGCCAGCTGTCACCTGCAGCATGTGTGCCTTTAATGGTCATTGAAAGCCTTACCAATCTTTTTTGTGTGCTTGCTTAAGTTGTTTTCTTTCTGTTTAAGTGTATCTCCTTGTATGAGATGACTGTTGGCTTGAGAGGAGCTGTTTTGTGATTTACCTTTTTCACAGTATGAGGCAGAGATCTTAAAATAGTGAGTTATTTCATCCAATAAGGAAATGTAATGGTCCAGCTCAGTAATCCTTATTCGATGTAAGTCCTACTGATTTGTTAAGCTGCAGTGGCCACCTCAGTGGACACTGCCTGAAAGCAGTAGAAAACTTAAGCCAAAATAAGAATGAACTTTGCTCATTTCCCACCCTCTACTGCTTTTTTTTTTACTGTCTGATAAGTAAGTTATAGGCATATAAAACCTTAGTTTTAAATAACTTATGCGGAAAACAATTCTCTAGGTCAGCAAAGGCATTTCTAAATGCTGAGGAGCATACTTCTACTAGGAAAATATAGCATCCAGGTCATGTACGAGTCCCACATGGAAAGCAAAAATCCTGCTTGAAGGATCCTAACTGCGGCATGATTGATTTCATTGTGAAGTAAAGGACTAGGAGTGAGTGCAAAGTAAGCAAATACTTAAATATTTAGTCCTTTAATGCCTACTTAAATGCTTTTCCTGAAGGTTTGAATGCTGCAATGTAAAGAGAAGATGGAGGGGTTTTTGCTCTTCTAATAAAGGGCTTAGTATGTTCTTTATATAAAAGGCATAAAGATGCAGGTATAGCCTCTTAATATCTGAGGTGGAATGTCCAAGCAACACATTAGACTTCAGGCATATTCTGCGTAGAAGAGCAGTGTCTAGTTAAAGGAATGTTTTGGTATGCTGTAATCGTACTTGGGGTGCTCTTTCAAATGACTTACTGGACTGCTGGTGAGATATCTTGTTGACATGCTACCTGGTTTTACTTAAGTTAAACCTGATATTCTATTTAAACTTCAGTTTGGTAATTAGATTTTTGTCTTACCAGGTCATTCTAAGGTTTCATTTGCATGTTTCACCCAGCTAAAAACTCTGTTATTAAAACAGCTTTTCTGATTCATCTCAGATGATGGTATATTTTCCTTCTTAACAAGTGTTCTAGTGTTGTTTTTAAAAAAAATTCTCCCTCTTAGCTTCTTTTTAGACCAAGTATGTACAATAAGTCTGACTCCCTATTGAGCTGGTTTAATCATTTGTTTTTCCATCTGCAGAGGGCCAGTTCCCAAAGTAACTTCAAAGAGCCTTGCCTGAGTAAAAGCTTCCAGCTTTGGAGCAACAAAGATTACAGAAATATGCTTATGAAATAGCTTGAAACCTCTGGCTATTGTGGCATGGAGGCCATGTTTTATTATTCTGTTACTATAGAGCTTAAATGTTTGTAACTGAAAGTTTTACTGCCACTTTGCTTTTGCCTCCCACAGTAACTGTGCACAGCGTGGCGTGTTACGCCAGTGCGCAGACATGGCATTTGTAGGCTCAAGGGGAGCACTGGCTTTCCGGGTCTTGAGATGATCTCATATGTAACTTCATCAAGAAAACAACCATAAACTTCAGGCTTGACATAAATTGTCTATAGACAAGTCTGAGGACTTGCAGCAGCAAATACTATTTGTTATATTTTACCTTTAATGCAGCCTGATTTGTGCAGGCTTTAATCAAATGATGAAGAAGCTTCAAGTGAAATGGCTCCTGGGAGAGTAGTATCTTCCTTTCTTAATTTTTAAAATTTTCTATGTTGACATGTGTAATCTCTCAGCTTGCTAAAAATAAAAACAATCCCCTGCCCAATACAGATAAATAGATATGAGAAAAATATTTTATATCTAATGGGTATGTCATGTTTTTGAGTACAGTAACAATTATACAGTAGTTAAAATTGCCACTAGGGTGTTTGTGAGGATCTGTGGTCTTCCTAACTGGAGGCTGTGCCCTTATTCATGGCATTCCAGTCAAGTGGTTGTCATTATTGTTTTGGAGAAATGCTGATTTTTTTTCTTTTTTGACAAAACTCCTGGCTGAAAATCAGCGTGTCTGGGATTTGTCCCAAATTAATATCCTGTGGAGAAGAAGGGCTATGAGTTTGGTCTCAGTACAATGACTCTTCTGGATTATAATATCTATCAGTAGAAATGTACTACTTAGATTTTAACTGAAGCTATTTCAGATCTTAATTGTTGGCTTAATCGAATCCTTACCACAAGCAAATCTAATTCTGGCATACTATTTCAATTGCACAGACTTTCATTTCTGATGAAGGATTGGAAGGATTAACCCAGATTTTAGCAGTTCTCTTCATGACTGGGTGGATAGGATTAAAATCTCTGTGCTGCTCATTGTAGCTGTTTATTCCAGTTTTTGAATATTAATGTCTGTTGACCAGGACTGGAAATTTGCTGAGAATAAGAGTACAGCTAAAGGACAGTACGTTGAATTCGCTGGATTGCATTGTATTTCAACTAAAAAAACCCCCACAGTTTGCCTGTTATACAGGAACACAATATATAATTTATCATATTCTAGATTAATTTTGCAGTTTGCAGTATTAATAAACTTATCAGTTTTGAGACACTGTAAAAATAGATATTTTAGGAAAAAAGAGGGATAAAACAAGAATAGAATTAAGTTTAATAGGACCAAATTGTAACATCTTGCTAAGAACTGGTTGCATGCAACAAACCTTTCTGGGCAACAGAAACAACATAAAATGAGTTGATAGGAGGACTGAAACTAAGGTGGACACCATTTGGATGGGAAATTGAAAGTAGTGAATAGTATTTAGAAGGAAAATTAAGTAGTTCATGAATGGCAAGGAGACAGCTAGTGTTTTGGAAACTGGTCAATGAATGAAGAAGGATGAGGACTTGCAGCATGAAGTTCTTTCTAATACTGCATTCTTTATACTTACAAAAACCTTGAGATAACCTACAATACCACAATAAGATTGTCTCCAAATGTAGCCAGGCTTATATAAATGCTAGATTTGGTGAAGATGAAGTGGCATGAGTAGAATCCTGATGTACAGCTGATCAGAAAGTCAAGGACTGTGCTTATCATAGAATCATAGGCTGGTTTGGGTTGGAAGGGACTTCAAAGATCATCTAGTTCCACCACCCCCTGCCATGGGCAGGGACACCTTCTGCTACACCAGGTCACTCAAAGCCCCATCCAGCCTGGCCTTGAACAATTCCAGGGATGGGGCAGCCACAGCTTCTCTGGGCAACCTCTTCCAGAGCCTCACCACCTGCACAGGGAAGAATTTCTTCCTTCTGTCTAATCTAAACCTACCCTCTTTCAGTTTGAACCCATTACCCCTGTCCTGTCACTGCCTGCCCTTGTCAAAAGTCCCTCTCCAGCTTTCCTGTAGCCCCCCTTTAGGTACTGGAAGGCTGCTAGAAGGTCTCCCCGGAGCCTTCTCTTCTCCAGGCTGAACAAGCCCAAATCTCTCAGCCTGTCTTCATAGGAGAAGTGCTCCATCCCTCTGACCATGTTCATGGCCCTCCTCTGGACTTGCTCCAACAGGTCCATGTCCTTCTTGTGTTGGGGCCCCCAGAGCTGGACGCAGTACTCCAGCTGGGGTCTCACGAGAGCGGAGCAGAGGGGGAGAGTCACTGCCCTCGACTTGCTGCTCCCGCTCCTTTTGATACAGCCCAGGATACAGCTGGCTTTCTGGGCTGCGAGCACACATTGCTGGGTCATGTTGAGCTTTTCATCAACCAACAGCCTTGGAAAGACAGACTGGCCTTGGGGTCCTTGTAGGAATATAGTAAACTATGTTCCAAGAATGTCTAAAGCCTCAGCTCCTACAAAAGGATATACTTTTTATTTCCTGGGGAAATGTTAATTTTACCTTTTTATTTTAAGTAGGGGAATTTATGACTATTCTTTGGGTATTTTTGCCTTTTTGTATTTTGTTCTCTTGTGTCTCAGGCAGAAGCAGAATTCTCAAGAGAGATGTGATGAAGCCATACTCTCAACTTGGAAAAATGTCACTGTTTGCTGTGTGTCATCCTGTTTTATTAGGGAAAAAGAGAACCTATTAACAGCCATGGAGCTGCATGGCTGGAAGGTTACAGTGTTCGTAATGGTGAAAACCTTGTGAGTTCTGTGGTCTAGTCTCACCATAGTCTGCATGTGATGTTGGCTGCATGTTAGACATGCTATGCAGTGGTTTATACAAATTTGTGGGCCGTCTGGGTTGCAGTTGCAGCTGGACATCCAACATGCTACAGTTTTTAACAGCTATGCTGGACACTCATTGCTGTTCTGTGGATTGAAGACAGAAGTGGGGCAAGCATGAAAAAATCTGATGTTTTGCGTGATGGCAATGTGTACATAACTATGTAAAAATCGGATCCCCATCATGTTTTCTTCCAGTAGCTAAGTGGCCTTGTTTTCTTTGGGAAACCAAGCCATTAATACCCCATTTGAATGAATTTGTTCCACAGGATGCTTTTAATTTTGTTCTGTTTGGTTTCTGTGTTACATAGGCATGTAGAAGCTGATCATAAACTGTTCGTGTTTTTCATGTTCTTGCAGATTCCCAGGTTTAACAAGTTCCTCACTCCTATCCAATTGCTTCTGCCTGTTATCAGTTACTATGATAATTTCTTCTGAAGATCTTAATTCTATGACCTCCAAATACTAGAAAGAAAGATTTAAAACCTCTTAATGGTATAGTAAGTGTTTTCAGGTTCAAGTCTGTGGTAGTATTTCTGTCTCTGTAAATAATCAGGAGTTTAGACCAACCAACTGCCTTTGGCACTGAGAACTGACTTGCTGAATATGCTGACTCTCATTCAAAAGTTTGGTTTATAGAGCAAAATCCCTTAGTTCTTTCTTGTGCTCTGGAGAAAGGGTTTCTAGTGAGTGCCATGACACACAGAGCATATGTCATGTGCCAGGAGCTAATATGTACGTAGTGAATATAGAGAGGTAATAATAGTGTGATTATTGTAAATAACCAGGTCAAGGAAGTGGAAGTTGCTGTATAAGTACAATGATTTTTTTTTTTTTTTTAGTGAGGGAGAAAAGCTGATGGAACAGTGTCTATGAAGAGATGTAGAAGAACTGGGTTTCTTCGTATCTAGGGAAGGATATACCTAAAAAAATCTAGATAAGTGTACAGATAAGCATTTTTCTGGATTTAAGGCACTTTGTCACCTCATTTCAAGGTCCTGGTCCTAGTCCCTTGTCTGGTCACACTTTGGTGTTACTTCACTCCTGAGGTTGCACCTGGAGCAAATGAATTAATTCCCTCCAGGTGGAAACCTGAGCATGCAAGGTAGGATAGGTTGCTCTAGGGTGTGCTCCTTGCAGGTGATGAGTGTGTGGCAGATCTGCTCCCATGGGCATGAAGGGGAGCACAGCCCTGAACCTGGAGGCCAGCATTTGCCCTGTGGCCCAAGAGCAGCAGTAACGCAGGTGGTGCCACTTCTATCTGTGGCTGACTTTAGCTCTCATTTTCTCCTCACAACTTGAGATATTGATAAATATCCTTTTAAACTTTGAAAATCTCTCCTGGCTGTTTCCCCTGGGCTACTGTGTTTTTCTATATAGCTGTCCTGAGGAACTAATGATTTCAGGTGCTGCTCACAGAGCTTACGCAGCCTTCAGCTGTGAAGGGTTCCTCAGAGACAACATACTTCATCTGGCCTTGTTGAGCAATTGGAAATGAGTGTTACTATCACTGAGAATTTGATTTTATTGTTGAATAGCTCTTAAAAAAGGCTACAGAAGGTAATGCATTTCAGAATCCATAATTTCTGTGCAAATTCAAGCTGGGTAAGGATGTATTCTCAGTACCCGAGAGAGGCTCTGTTCCAAGTGCGGGACATGATATACATATACAGCAGAGTATCAGCAAAGGAAGACTGTAAAAACATTAGTTATGCTGCATTATTTGTTTGCCATTCTGTATGGCTGTGTTTACAGAACTGAAATGGTGACCTTGCAGGAATGGAATATTCTTCCTAAAATACTTTAATGAAATGGCCAAAGTCTTTACTGATAATTTACTGTGGCTGGAGAGGAAGGTTAAAGTGATGTGCTAATGAATGCTGCATATAGTCTGCAACACACGGGTAGTACTGTTTATAAATAATTTTTTACACTAAAGAAGGCCAAACAACAAATCAGATAAAATTCTGTTTCAAAGTGGCCAAGCCTATTGCTTCCCTGAAGCAATTCAGACTTCTTCCAGACTTCATTAATACTGGAATTATCATAATCTGTTTACCTCTTACAGCTGCTTCTTTTTCAGGGACCTGCAGAAGCCAATTATTTTTTGATAAAGTGCCTATTAATGAAAATATGTGGCCATGTGGAAAGAAAAGGCCAGTGCAGGTGTAAAAAAAGTGCTTCAGAAAGTTTAAGGCACTCCTAGCTGTGCTTCTGGGAGAGAACAAGAAAAAAGTCAGAGCAGCATCCTTGGTTTTAGTGTTGTTCTGTTATTTGTGTGATGACCCTTGCTTTCTTGCAGGGGGAGTGAGGTAAAAAGAAGGATGCATCTCAGTTTGAAAAAGAACACAGATGAACGCTTTGTTTGTACTCACATCATCAAATAAGGCAGTATGAAGTGCTGGAAAAAGTTAGTGTGGTTTTGTGAATTCCTTGTCCAGGCACAAGTTCATGGATTTCTTTTTGAAGTACATGGCTTAATCTCTGAGTTAGCGAACCCAATATCACTTAGCATTTCCGTTTTCACCGATTTACCTAACAGAAGAGAGCATGTGCAGAGTCACGAAACAAAGTTGTGTTACTAGCACAGCCAAAACTCGTGGAACTGCCTCCGTGTGCACCAACAAAGCCAGTTCCTCTGAGCAGTCAGGGCTTCATTCCCTGACTCTGCAGGGTGGTTGGTATCTTTCTGCTTGGGGCATTTTTGTTATAATGGTTCTACCTCCCCGCAAAAGCATCTGCTTCATGAACTTGAGCCCACATGTGACTTTCCTCATAAATGTAGTTCTAATGGCATGGTAATAATTATTTGTATAATGTTACAGTTCCCCTGATTCTTATAAATGTTCTATTGGGAATGCCTTCACCATTTTAGATTTTTTTTCTCCTCTTGTTTCCTTTATCAATTGAGGTTTAGGTTTTTGATTTTGAGATGACCACCATCTGCTTTCAGCTTTACATTCTTCATATCAGTTGTGCCTTGATTCCCCTCTTCCTCCCCCATGCTGCCACTGTCTTTGTGTTCTAGACCTACTTCTGCTGCAGATACATGGAGAGCTTTGGAAAGGTATTTTGAGTTTAAGTTGTCTTTTACATTCCGTTGCTCCTTTGCTACATCTGATCTAGTCTGACTGGCACACAGAAGCCCTCAGGGCCTCAGCTGTGTTGCCTAAGGTCTGCCTCTGCTAGAAGTGAGAGCTGGCCTCCTGCCTCAGTTTCGTTGGAAATGCCTTGGAATGGCAGCTGTGCTTTGTGTGCTATTTTGGACAGAAAATTGCAGAATTTACCATGTGCTTTTTCCAAAGTGAAGATCAACATGCTGCAAAGAGAACACAACAGTAAGAAACATCTAGCAAAGTCAGCAAATGAACAGTCTAGTCTCTTTTCTTCAGTGGCACTTTTGAAAAAAAAAGATGCATTCATAGTTTCTAATTTTAGTCAAAGTAAAACATGCACTCAAAATCAGACCCTGATTCTCAAACTTGACTATTCCCAGAGTAAGCATTTAAGTTTGTAAGTACTTAAGTGCCTGAATAGACATGCAGGAAAGTTTGTAATCCTCAAAGTACAATAGAAAGGCAGATTCTAGTGTGTAAATAATTGTTGCTCACATATGAACTACTGATACATGAGTTGCCTTTTGTGATGTCATCTTCTTCTATTGATGTATTTATTTTCTGTTGTTTTTCTCTAAGAGGTGATTAGCTTGTCCTGGTAAGTGATAAAATTGCTCAAAAAGTGGTGCGGCTAATGAAGAGGTATTTCTGTGAAGAGCAAGCAATTTGAAAGGTTGCAGGCATGACTCCTAGAGAAGGGCACGTGGGTCAGGTTCCTTTGCTCACGTGGGTACCAAGAGCTCTGAAGTTCAGGCTGTCACCTTGTCTGAGGAATGTTAAATCTGCTTTCCCAAACTTCATTTGTGGTTTGGGAATAGCAGCAATTTTTACTTTATTGTTATTTCAGACTTGGACTGTTGGACCATGCTGCAGTGTTTGCTTATTCTATGTACTCTCTGCTCATAGACAATTTTTGTGTATATTTGTAATATTTTAGGGTTGAAGCAGTAGACATTAGCAGACACACAGATTTGGAAGAAGTGACTAGCCAAAGCATTATGACAGAATGAAGCAGAGGAGGATCCTATTATTCATGCTGCCAGAAAGGTACTTTCTGCCAATTGTATGATCTTAGTCTTTTGGGGGGGAGAGAGGCGGAAATCAATAACCGAACATACTTTCCCACTCTGGCACTTACTGTTCTAACTTTTCCCATTTTCTCCAAGTTAGTCCAGTGAGCACAGTCTCTTACTGACCCCACCAGGTATACGAAAATCTGTATTTTCCTCTGGCATTTAGGACACCTGCCATGTTGATTAAAATCCTGCTGATCTGTTTTTCTTTGGGAACTGCCTTGGTGAAGTTTTGAGTGATGAACTAAGAACTGCCTGCTGCTGCAAAAAGAGCATCAGGTAAATAAACTGGAAACCTCAACTGAGAACAAGTGCCCTAGTAGGATACTGGGTCTTAATATTAATTTTGTGTTACCAAGTATTCCCAGTAGACACACAATCCACTAGCTGTTCAAGTAACCTGATTTTTATGTCCGATTAATCAGTATGGCAACAAGTACCTATGAAATAATGTATGGGTAATGAAATGCTCCCCTTCTATAATGTTTGATTGGGCCTTTCATTGTGGACAAGATAGCTTTTGATTACTGGAAAAGACAAACAAAACAACAAACCAAGCTACTGTTTATTTCTCCTTAGCTTAACTTAGCATTTATACGGTTGCATGTGCATTGAGAAGAAACCTAGAAAACATATTTTTTTCACTGAGGTGCACCTTACTAGGGTAGATCAATTGAGCTAGAAATATATGCTGAAACATTGAAATATTACACCAGTGTTGATACTGTAAGCTATTAAGTGTTAGCATGCTCTTCTGTGAAAATACTCTTGATCTGAGGCTGCATTAATTCACTGTGAGTTAAATTGTGGATATGCGTGTCATATAGTAAAAGCAGAATAGTACCTGAAGTCTTGAATGATGCTTTTCCATTTAAAGTATTTATTCCTTTTATATTTGTAAGAGTATTTATCTCTTGTGCCACTGGCCTATGAAAGAGTCGAAATAAATCCCGTCCCTGACTTTCAATTATAATTATTCTTGCATAATACCAATAATTTACTGAATTGTTTAGGGTAAGTTCATAACATCATGTGTGACACTAGCTAATGTTATCAGAAAACTTTACATGTTAGTACCATACAGACTCCAACACAGTACCACGACAATCAAGTTTTGCATTATGTCATTGCATTTCTTTCTATTCTTTACTGTTTGAGGAGGATAAGGACAGCACAGGAGAACCACTGGGCAAAACACAGTATGAGGAAGATCACTGTGCTTTGAAATCTGAAACAAAGCAAACAGCCTTGAAAGAAGGCTTAACAAACTGGAGTCGGCTGATGCTACAGTGGGTGTGTGCAAAATTAAAAAGCAAGCAGAGCTGTTTGTGTGGTGGTCGTGTGTGTCAAGGAGATACAATTTGTGTCCCATCTGTGAATAATACCAGAGTGTGTCTGTAGAATACATAGACAAAACTGAGAATTTTTGCAATGTGGCAGTGTGCAAAATAAGTCCTGCAAGCAGTATGCTATGGAATGAAATGGTTTTAGTCCAGAAATAAGTATCTTGTTGCCTCTTTTTGTCTGTGGTATACTTTTCCCTTAAACATGCTCATCATTATTAATGATAATTAATAGTAGTTCACCCTATCAAATCAAAGTTAAAATGGTAGCATTGGTGAGCCTATGGGAAAATATTTGGTTATGAGGGGAAAAAAAATGGGTGTGTGAGGTACTGTTGTAGAGGGAGAAAAAACACCAATATTGTCATATGCATAAATGCATTTTCTGCTTGTCACACGAATAAGTGTTATAATTACTAAGAGAAATGTGTTTTATATAGTTCATGCTATGAAATCCATTATTTAATATAGCTGCACAGTATATGCAAATGCATTATAACATAAGCAGTACTTCCCATTTTAGGGGTGTTTTCCTCTGTGTCATTAAAAGAAGGTGAAAATGGACTGTATCTACATAAAAGAGCAATCAAAAACTACTTACCAAAGAAGTTTCCAAACAGGGATCTCAACTGATCCCTCCTGTTTGTGGCAGGTAATTTAGGGTCTATAAAAGATTGTTCTTGTCTGGAATACCCTTGAAGTGGTAGTTACAATTAACTGTCCCTCTTTTGGAACACAGAATCATTTTTTTCTTAAAGAGGAACACTGCTGTGTTTAAAGATAACCGATAGCTTGCCTCCTTCAAATTGTGAATAATGTCAGGATCCCCATTTTGGCATGCACTACTGAGCTATTTTCAGGGAAGTGCAAATAAAAGCTATGATTCCCCCCTGGCACATCAGGGGTGTAATGGAGGTGTCTGGCAGCATTTCAATAAAACAATTAGGTCTAGTGAAAAGGATTCCCTCTTGGCATGACTATCGGTCAAAATATAAATAGAAGGTGAGAACCTACTACCCAGCTTTTGGTACTCCTGGACAGCAAGTTTCAAGCCCTTACCAGCTAGCACAGGCGATACATAACTCTTATCCCAACACTTTTTGATTTATAGCTTATGTATTGACAAGCAAGACTGAACACGCTTGAAAATTAGACATGTACAGTCTCTGAGATGGGGCAGAACCTCAGATGCTTCGTTGTTCACAATTTGTAACAAGGTATGTGTCAAGGGGAGGCAGTTGAGATGTGGCCAAATCTTCGGAAAGACTCCCAGAATGATTTATTAAAAAAGTTTTAGGGAGAGATCTGAAACAATAAACTCTATTTGGCTTTAGCTTTGCATGTGCATGATAGCATGATGATTCATATGCTTTGTGTAAGTTGAAAAAAGTAGAACCACTTGACATTTGTCATTTGCACATCCATAGCTCATTGTAGGGAATGTAACAAGTGTTAAAATGACACATAAACAGGTACTTGAATGCTTCCTTGAATAGACATGACTAGGAACAAACTAACAACTGGCCAGTGGTTATTTTGTTTCAACGGTTTTATAATAAAGTGGTGTTCTGTAAACACAGTGAAATTTGCTTTCTTTAACTTTTATTTCTGGTGATTCAAATCAGTGACATGTCAAAGTGTGTGTTACAGTGATATTAATGGTGACAGTTCCTTCAGAGTGGTTGCTGCCTTTTAACAGAGAACACCGACACGGGTGTGCGTGGAACTTGCCTTGAGGGCACAGCTGTGCACAAGCTGCTGCTTTATTCTTGGGATGTGCATGTTGAAGTCTAGTAACTTCCATTGCTTAATTAGTTAAAATATGTAACAAAAGTGAGGATTATTACATTTCTAATTTAATGTGTAAAATATAATATGTGAGACCATCCTCCTCTTATTTTGTGTGTGGGAGATAGCTTTTCAGATAGGATGTATAGAACGGGACATGAAAATGTGGGATGACTTTTTCTCCTTTTCATGTTAGAATGACTTTCCTTAAAATAGTTCTTTTGCATTTCTTGTTGCAGCATTAGAAGTTTTCATTTCCTCTGCAACATGGAGAGCCTCAGGGCTCTGCACTTCACTAGATTCCTCTGCCAAGGTGCTTCAAAGTGGTGCAAATTCAGATATTATTTCCTTGCAGTTAGATTCTGCCTTTCTCTGACTCCGGTATTTTTGTTTGCCGTTGGTTGTGGTTGTGCCCTACCTCCTAGTTACACCGTAAGGCTGCACCTGAGGAGATAATTTGGGCAAGGGGTTCCACTTCATTATCTCCTCATAGTCTCCTGCAATTGACTCTCACAGCATCGGGTTTTTACCCTCTTGCTCCCTCCTCCCAGGCGTTTGCAATGATAGCTCTCTCGGCTTTAGATCTTCTGCAGCAACATCTCCAAAATTCAAGCTGATCTTCATGACTATGTAAATAATTGGTTAAAGCTTCAGGGTCCCAAATCCAGAATATGGCATGCTGTTTCATTCCGGGCAGTTACCCATGGCTTGTAGAATATTTAACTGATGGCTTGGAGACAGATTTTGTAAAAAAGCTCTTGCATCCTTTAGATCACTGGTAGCGATTACTGAATGAGATAGCTTTAAGCATGTTGTATTCAAGCGTTTTACATAATGGTGAATAGAGGGAAGACACGCAAGCATTAGGAAAGTAAAACTTTTGGTTGTAGCTTTTTCTGGTTCCTATTTCTTGGGAATTTCAATTATTTTTTTTTTATTCCAGAAGCCCATTCTGGAGCAACTTGTCTGTAGTATATGGGACAATTTCTCTGGCCTCTCTGTTTTTCTGTTAAAATATGTAAATGAATCTTGCTTTTTCGTATGCAGCTTACCCTAAGATTAGCCAGATTTATTTTGTGGCAGGTGTAGCGTTTCACTGTTAATTTTTATGTGAATTAAGAGCTCACATAGGTAAAAATAGAGCACTTCCCTTCCCTCCCCTAGTCCACCCTATAGATTTTCCTAGCTATATGGTGTGGTAACAAACCTGTTTTCTCCACTATTACCTGTTTCCAAAGTTTGGTCAAGTGCTGGTATAAAGTAAACATGTTATCATGGACTCATGCACTCAAGGCATGCATGCAAACATGCACTCAAGGCTGGCTGAACAGAAGGAGGTTTTTTGTAAAGTTTGCCAGTCCCTTTACAGAAATGTTCAAGGTTTTGGGCAGTGTATCAAGATGTACTAAGGCTTGAATTCAGGGGCAGAGAGCGGATTTCTGCAAGAAAGTAATCAGGTTTTTATTTATAATGCTTTAGTTCTGAGGAAGTACTTTTGATTTAATAAGCATCTTTCTTTTGTCACATTTAACATACAACCTGTATACTTAAACAATTGAAATGGAAATGGAGGCTATGGAAAACTAACATTAAGAATATGGATCAATTTTTAAGTTTATTTCAAAACCGGGGTTTTAAAATTGAAAATGGATATGACTTTATACTTAATGTCACAACTTCATGCCTTACCTTATATAAACTATTTTGGTATGAATAAATCCCATTTATTTGATGTTTTTCATAACTTTGGTTTTCTTTGTGCCATAATTATTTATGTTTATGCATAACTGTACCACTGAGGGAATAACAAGTGAAACTGGAGGCTGCAACAGTCATCTGTGAGACGACTTAAGCTGTGGGATAAGCATAATAGTTGGGTATGTTCGCTAGAATGATCAGTAGTGATTGGAAGTTACAATTTAGAAATGAGAACTGTACTTCCTAATGATCCCGCTGAGGTGAGCAGTTTTGATTAACTGATCTTCTGAATATTCACGAAGATATTACTATATCATTTTACATCTGCTTGATGTATTTAAGGATGGCTACGTCTGTATGATGCTAGCCATAAAACTCCTTACAAAAATTGAAATCTGAGACTTGAGTTCAATATTTTGCAGATGATGATGAATTTTTTGTGCAGAAGAGTTCCCTTTGCACTGTCTGTTTTGCATCCTTTCGTACAATGAAAGTGAACAAAAAGAATCCCCTGGTTTATTACAGTGAGGACCTATCTTGCACATCTTAACAGTTAATTCTTTCACAAATTGCTTGAGAGCTCACAGGTGTCTGAACATGATGTCATGGGAGTGCTACATCTGTGACTCCTGCTTCTAAAGATGATGACTTAGCAGCCATCATTTCTCTGCTGTAGCTTCATTTGTTGCCTGTACGAGGCTTTCAGCTGCAAACTTCAGGGACTGTCAGAACTGCTTGTCTCATGGAAAAATTAAAGTACTATCCAGTACGAACATCTGAATCAGTCTGTCTATATGAAGTTGTTGCTACTGCAACAGTAGGTGCTCTGTACACTTCGGAGACACTGTGTACTGTTTCTTGTGCAGTTGGTCTGCTGTGGGGGGTCTCATGTCCATGTGTATAAGTAACACCGGAACGGTCGCCTCCAGGTGTGGGACCTGTACTGGTACTGGGCGCAGACACCAGGCTTCACTGTCGAGTGGACTGGTTCCACCATTAGAGTCTTAATGATAATAGCCTCAAAGAGTGTGTTGGGGTAAGAACTCTGTCCCCGACAGTGGAGTTAAAAGGGAAACTTGCTGATTGGTGCGTGTACCAACTCTTGAGGGTCTCCTGGTCTTTTCTAAAATTGTGTGATTCATAGCTTCATGGGATCTGTACCCACAGGATTAGGAATTCTCTTGTGTGGGACTGGGCAGAATAACCTTGGGATGAATTGCAGAGGTTTTTCATTTCTGTTACAAGGAATGCAGTAAGAGAAAAAGGAGTTGTAATCATGCTAGCAATTGTGACTGCTGGTTTTCTTTGCAGCTTATGGCCAGTAAAGTACCCCTCTGTTATATAGGGCAAGCTATGGGTTGTGAAATAACAATGGACTCCTTTGTAGCATGGGTTGTTCTAGGTCAGCATTGATGTGTGTTGGATTTCAGCATCTATGAATGTCAGTCTGCCACATCATTAATATTTGGGTTTATTTTTAGTCCTTCTAGTTGAGTAAACTTAGAGCTTGTGGAGGTGCTACAGGCTTCGAATGCCCAGGAGACGGAATTTCAGCAGTTGCAATCTTGTGCCTTGCTAAAGAAGTAAATCTTCCTTGGCAGAGTGTCATGACTGTATCAAATGTTTCTGCTTGGAATTTGTTGCTGATGAATATCCTTTTGTCCTAAGATCATGAGTGCAGATTCTGAAGACTATTACAGCATGCTGTTTGGTGCAGAGTAGATGTGGACATCCCACTGACAGAGTTACTGAATAATAATGTTACTGAATGATGCCTGAAGGTACAGGGGTTTTGTTGAGAAGGGGTTAATTAACTGGGTGTGCATCCCTACTTGTTCAGTTGCTGGGATGCTTGCCAGTAGAGGTCATGGATCTAAAAAAAAGTCAGCTGTGTCCATCCCAGTGTAAATCACCAGTACCACGAATCTAAGTTGGATTCTCTTTCTGTAAGCCTGCCAAACCTGGGTTGTACATGATTCTCCAGTATTATTTCAGTGTTTCCTACCACACAGGCTTGGCTGCACAGTCCCTTCTTAAAAGTTCTCTGGCAACCATGCAAAGGGCGTAACATTTTACTTTGTGAAGGTGGGAGACAAGACAATCTGGAGAAAGCTGCAGGAATTTTGGATAGGGTTTATTCTGCAAGCTGTTTGGTGTGGACTGACAGCCTGCCTGAGGACAGACCCCACATCCTTGGTTTTCCTCTGCCCTGGGTAACAGTGAGCTCAAGTAGGGAACGCGCTGTGTGAGCTGCAGTGAACCCGCAGTGGATGCTGGAACTGGGATAGGGAGGAGAAAGCCTCATTGCAAGGCTTTGGGGAAGATGGCAGGGGACTAGGCAATGAAGAGGATGAAGGAAGTGCCTCCTGATGGTTGGGACAGACTTTTTTTGGGGTGGGGCAGAGACAGAGGAGATGGTTAGGGTTGCTGTGTATGATGAGAGGAAAGCTGTTTGAGATAGGCCACATAGTGGAATTATATGTATATATATGATGAAGGGAATGAGATGGGTAAGGAGAAGAGGAATGAAATTGTTTAAAAGAAAAAGAAAAAAAAAATACCAGTCTAAAAACTTAATGAACTTGTGCACTACTGAACAAATGCTTTTCTTCTGTCGTCCTCCTTTCTTCATTCAGATCCATTGCAGCTCATGCCTGGAGTCTTTTTTTTCCCCAGCTCCATCAGTAGCTCTTCTCAGTGCCCCTTTTCCCATGAGAGGAGGGAGAGCAGCTTGCTGCTGCGGGAGGAGAGCGTCTGTGAATAACTTCTAGTCATGTTCCATTCTGAAAAATCAATACAGCTGGGAGATTTCAATCTGAGGCAGTATGCTTGTTTTCATCTACAGCTCACATGAAACCCAAAATTTATGTGCATATTTCCCACAGAAGCTCCCATCTGTTACCTTAGAGTTTTCATATGTATAAATAAACTTAATTTGCAGTTAGGAGAACATAAACAATTACCTATAGGCTCTGTAGGTGTCTCAAGAGTTGCCTTCTGCATTAATATGATGAAATGAAAACTGTCCAAGAATTAGTATTAATGTTAAAGAGTAACTCTTGTGATCAAGAATCAACTTAGATTGAGCATTTCCCTTTAGAGGCATGTTTTCTTTTTTCATAAAATGTTTGATTTGAATTCAGCCTGTTAAAATGGCTGAAAAAAGATACTTGAAAAGCAAAACATTTTCTAATTACTTTATATATAACTACCTGAAGTTTCCAGAAGAAGGAAAATTGCAGCTTTATAGGTAGCTGTATCAAAAACAGGTTACACCTTGTTTTGATTGTAAATTATTGTTGGTGTTTCCTAAGTACCTCACTGAAAGCTTCATTGCTGTCATATTTCTGGACCAGGAGGCAAACAGAACAAGTCTGAATCAATTCAAATGAGCAGTGTATGAAATGGATCACTGGAGAGGTTTTATTTTGCAGCTTAAATTTAGAATGCTACTTTTAAGAACATCTTAGAGACTGTTGCTTTTGCTGAGAGATTGGAACCAGTGCAAACTCATCTTCCTTGTCTAGGACCCTAGTTCTTAAACTTTGTGTCTGGCCACACAAATGTGTAGATACCTATTCCATGACTACAGTTGTGTTTTTCATGTGTAATTTAGATGGCAGTTGAACAGGGTCCATAGCTTTAAAGAACTTACTATGCAATTTCTCATGAAATTTTCAAGTTTTACAAACTCCAAACCAGTATCAGGTTGTGCGTGAGAAGTCACATCCCTTCGGTTATCCTCCTCCTGCAAAGCTTTCCTGCGGTATCCTAAAATATTCTCACAATATTCTTCTGTTAAATATCAGTGAATTTTGACCAATAACCAGGGGCCTGTGATACTCACCTGGCATGCAGGAAAGTGAATTGGAAACTAACTCTACTTGCATTTCAGAAATGGGCATCAGCTCTAGGCTGGGGGCAGAGATGGGTGGACTTGTAGAGATCTCTCCAGTGCTGTTCTGCTTTGTATAAGTAAATACTCATTGACTAGAAAGTTGAAGCCTTCCTGGAGAGAAAAAGCCTTGAATGGTAGATGGAAGGCCTTGTCCAGGACCAAGTAGGAACTGAATTCTGGTAGGACAGAGAAAGCATATCTAATTCCAGGAACTCCACCTGAGTTGAAGAAACAACCAGAGAAAGCCTTCAGTAAATCGCCTTTTCTAGTGAACTGTTTTACTGGGCTTATTTCTACAATCAGACAGGTTTTCCCTATCACTGAAGAGTTACGCAGTAATAGTCCCTGAAGCCTCTCTGTTCCATTTGGATGGCTCAAAAAAATCTTGTCTATGAAACCCCCCCCGATCTTCCCTATGTTACATTTAACAACAGTAGGTAGTATTTTCTCAAGTAGTGTCATGGTAAAGAAGACACCCTGTTTTGCTTACTACTCTGACTTCAGCTGTGCTTGACAAACTTGTAACTGTATCAGCTATAATCCAATAATATCCCAAATGCTATACTGCAAACACCTGCACCCATCTGAACTAGAAACTAGTTCATTTTGAAAATTTACTGGAACTGAGAAATAATGGCCCATTTTGCATGAGTAAACAAGTAATGAAAATTAATGTGCAATGAATTTGTCAAAAAGCATTAATAGGGGGAGAATGTGTGCATTGGGAAGCAATTAAAGCTGAGCTGATCAAGGAAACTCACTATACTGTGAGTGAGATTACCTGACAAATATGCTTATGCAAACAAAATGTACATTGTAGAGAAACATTTCATGTCATAGCTGTGACCTTGAGTGATATTTTAAAAGGGCATTTAATGGTAAAATGTGCAAGTTACTCCTGAGTGTTATAAAGATGGTTGGCTTTGCAAGATGCTTTGAGAACTAACAGAGAAGCAACACAACCAGGTTGAAAAGGTCACTTTCCAACAATATCGCTGAACATGTAGGGTCCTGTTGTATAATGAGTGATCTAGATTAAAGTTGCTGACAGGCAAATAAATGCACCCAGTGAGAAAATCCCAACAGTTCTCTTACTGGTTCTTCTCGCTTCTGTAATGTATTTTACACCTTCTTGAACAGATGAGTTTGAGCTTTTTCATAGTGTTTTCTTTACTCTATAAAGAAGTGTGAAGCAGCCTTCTGTAGAGAAATAGGCCAGAGTCACTAGAGGTTCTTTGACACGTTCTCGCAATCTTCTAAATTTTCATGACTCTAAAACAAGAACTTCCATCTGATGCCTATTTTAATAAATACAAGCTATGCATTTTAATTTTAAGTAATGGTTGCTTGTAGATGAAATACACAAACAACTTCATAAATATAGCAAAGTGTTATTTAAACATCCATCAAAATTGCCACTTGGTCCTGCCTAGTTTCTTAATGTGGATAGGAAAAAAGATGTGAAGACTGCTAGCCTCGAGGCTGCTACAATAGGTATTGAACCCGTGGCTATTCTGATTATTTGTTCCTTAAGTCTCTGCAGTTGTGTGTAGGATTCTGCAGTATAAACTGGGTACTAGTCGATGATGAAATGGTCAGGGAGGAAAAGCTCTATCTATTATCTCAAGGGACATTTTAAATTAATTTTAATTCCAAACTTTTTGAGACAGTTAGCTGTATAGGAAATAGCTGTAAATATATGTTGTATGTAATTTTTTTAATAGAGTTCCTTGAATAGTGCTTTTTTTTTCCTGAACTGCTGTCTAAAAATAGACAGGAAAGTAAGCCACATAATTTTTATCTGAACCTAAATTCCCAATGTTTTGGTTTTCAGTGCAAAATTTCGGCATGATCCTTTGAAGAGAGTGTTGGGCTGCTATACTTGCGCAATGACCAAGGAAAAAGAATTGCTGACAAAGAAAGGCTCATATCTTTGTGGCAAAGGAGCTTATGAAAGTTTATCTAGGAAATTAGTTTAGGTCTAGCCTGTAAATAGAAACTGGATTTTTCCAATGGAGTTTTGTTTGTTCTTGCCCTTTGCTCTCTACTTTTGAATGAGACATGAGTCAACCATTAATCCACTTCTGCTTCTGAGTTCTGAAGATAAAAGAATGGGGGATAATTTAAGTGGTACAAGGAAAAAAGATTTATCTTCCTATTAGATCTGCTGCTAAAGGTAGTTTATTTTATTAGATCACCTCAACTGATGCACATAAAGATCTCATTCCTATCTACAAAACTCTTCAGTGATACTTGACTGCATCTATAGACCATGGTTTAGCCAGTTAAGTGGAGATGCTACATTCAGACTGAATTGCTGGATCCTGTATGTGTGGATACAAATATATTTGGGAACGTGGTGAATAAGTCTCACTTGTCCCATGTTACTCTAAGGAACCTGTCTGTATCCAGAGAAACAGAATTGCCCAGCCCTTTGATGTTTGCAATACCAGCCATATTTCTGATAAATCCAGTATTGAAGAAGGGATCTTTTCAGACTTCTCAGAAGCCTTTCTTTTCCTTCTGTCTTGCAATGCATGCTTATAATCTCTTCTAGTCTTTATCCCCCTAGACTGGCTTTGTACTCGCCAATTCACATATCTGCACAATGAAGGAAAGAGATCTTGAAATCAAGTAAGCCTTCAGTACTATGAAATGAGGATCTAATTAATACATAGTATTTGCAGTTCCTTTAGTTAGTTTGCTTGTGCTTCAGGTAAGAATTCATGTTCCTCAATCAGTTATTGAAGAGTAGGAGGTCATTTGGTGGGCCTAAGTCAGACTTTGTGAAGTGTCCATGTAGGAAATGTAGCTACTTAAACTAGATGACCCATTCTCTCCTGACCCATTTTAATAGAAAATGTGCATATCATTTCTACTTTGTATTATGAGTTTAGCTTTTAATTCTGTAACTGCATTTAAATGCAAACCATTTCCTTTCAAATTCGAGTCCTTAAATGATGTTTTTCCAATTCAAATATCATGATAAAATATATTCCCCCAGAGGCTTGGTACAGTGTGAAAATGTGCGAATAATGGATTCATGTGCATTGTACATCTTCCTACCAGATGGTACTGCTCAAATTTATAGTGTGTTGCGTAATCACTTGAGAAGAGGCTGAACAAATTTGGTTAATTTTAAAATTTCTTTTGTAAATGTTAAAGGATTTTTCCTGCAATGTCTGCTGTTGGTTTCATCTCCAATTTTGCCACAGTGTTGATCTAGGCCACAGAAACCTGAGTTAAAAGAAGTCAATATTGTATCTGCTACCAGTTGGAGGACAGACAGCTTTTGATTGTTGAAGAACTAGTTTAGTTCTTGATTTTGGCAAAGCAGTAAAATAAGGGGTTTTTGCCTACAGAGCTACAATTCACATGAGACAATGCATTAATATAAGGAATGATTTTGATTATTTTAAGAAAGGTTGGTAAGCTTCTTTTGATTACTGCTTCCCTTCCCCTCAACCCTTACATTTCTGTTAGGACACATACTGAGTGTCCGAGCTGTGGCCTTGCATACCAGTAGTTGTTAGAGTACAGCATTTAGCTGCTTCTAGTGCATACATTTCCTAGTGTGTCAGAAATTACTGTGGAAACTGGGTGATGTTAGTGTTGGTTTAGGATGCTATCTTAATGAAACATACTCTTTCAAATGTGCTTAACAAATTTAGAAAAATTCTTATGTTTCTTAACATTATGTTAAATGTAAAGAAAACCAATAAAGCTGTTTGAGAAAAGATGCTTGCAAAAGTGCTGGTTGAGTCATTTTGTACAAGCAGATGTCTTCACTGCTTAAAATGAAGACCATTTGTAAAATATGAATTTTTAGAGACAGGAATTATCAGGCTTCTGTCAGACTTGACCTTGGACAGAATTCTCTATATGACTAACAATTTATTTGCAAATATATCTACGCGTGATTTCAGCTTAAGGGCAGTTTACTTTGGAGGAGGAAGGAAGCAAACCTGAAAGGCTCTTAATGTGCAAGCAAAAGGTTTCTGTCCTGCTTTTCTCTGCAGTTCTATCTGCTGTCTTCTAGTGGAGTAGAACAGAATAAGATCTTATTTCATCACCTGTTTCTATCCAGCTTATAACTCAATTTTAGTTTTGACAAGAACTTTCCTAAACATAGTGAAATATTGTCTTTGGATGAAAGCTCTCTGCGTTTTACTTGTGTTTCAGGTTATTGTGCAAAGTTTTTAAATTTCCAGCCTTTTGTTTAGTATGTGTTCCTCTCATTGAACTAGTAATCCATTTTGGTTTTGCTTTTCTGTAAGTTCTAGTGTTACTGCCACCACTTGTCTGAGACTGAGTCAGAACTGAGATAATCTATTTAAAATTCAAGTAGAAAATTCTAATATCTAAGTATTAGATAGTGTCCATCTGGTTTGAAATCTATATATAATAGCACAGCATCGTGCTAGACTAGCTGTCCTGTAATTCTGCCTGCTGCTGAATGTTCAGAGAAGCTGACAGCATCTTTTTAGTTTTCCTCTTCAGGTGAGAAGGGAATGTTTTGGTTGGCCTGGAAAACCTTTGCACCATGACCAGGCACTCGTGGTCAACTAGAAGCTTGTTTCCAAGTGGGCTGTGACTTACAGTCAAAGAATCTCCTTGCAAAGTTAGCTCTTTACATCTCAATTTTACTAGTTTTTATCGGGAAATTTCCTTTCCTGTTCAAAAACTCGTTTTCCATCTCAGGAACTGCGTAACAAAGTCCCTCTTATAAACTATGCAAATATTACATTAGATTGCTTGGTGCACACAATATTTCTTTTAGAAGGATGATGTTTGATAGCCTCTTTATTTTCATGGTTAGACATCTTTCTTTATTTTTGAACCTAAATTTATTCAGGGTTACCTCTATATAAGCAACATTCTTGAATTTGACAGCTGTTACACTTCTCTAATGCTCCTCTTTCATCCCGTTCACACAGTAGACAAGAGTCTCTCTGTCAGTCTTCACTTTGCTAGGCTAAACCAGCCTGTGTGATGGGTTCTTGATTTAGCCTGTTATTCCTATAACCTTTCTCCATGCTTGTGCAGTTTTGGGTATCTTTCCTGAATGTGGGTAACACGAATTGTATAAAATAGTATTTCAGATGATTGTTCACCAGTGCTTAGTCGACTAGCACTAATATTTCTGTAGCTGTGCTGCAGACACTGATTGATGCATCCTGAGATGAACTTTTCTTTCTCAGGACCATGTTACATCATGATCAGTGATTACTAGAATTCATGCCAGGCTTTGTTTTAGGGATGAAATAACACGCTATTTCAGTGATAGGAATGTGAGGTATCTTAATATTGTTTACCTTGTCTACAAAGGCATATATACAGTATTTATTTCCGCAATAAATGTTATTTACCAAGAGTAGCGCTTTTACCACTTAAAAAGCGTGATTTTTCAAGGTTAGATAGTGTTGAATGTACAGCTCTCCTCTGAATTCAACATATTCTACAGGAAAATGCTCATTGTTAAGAGGTGGTGATTTCCTGTATTTGCAGGGAGTAAAGCGGGAGCCTGGTTCTGCTTCAGATTGTCCTCCTTTTTCTTTGTTTACCACACAGGTCCCATCCTTAATTTGAAAAACCCAACATAACACTTTTCAGTGCATTTAGAGTGGTATCCAGAAGACTCAGTGTTTAAGCTAAAGGCAGCCTGTTTTCCCCAATTGAAATACTGTAACTTCATGGCTCTAGCTGAACAGCTAGAATAAGATGGCTGTTTAAAAGGACTAAATTGTTTAACTTCTGAGAAGTTTCTGGGACATACTCTTTTCCATAAGATCTGTGGACTTGCGCAGCGGGAATTGGTCACGGCTATAAAATCAGCAGTATTGTTTCTGTCCTCCCTTTTCTAGATGATGAGATGTAAGTTCATATTATTAAAAAAACCCTAGATAAGATGTATCAAAAAGACTGAACTGTTTTGTTCATTAGGGAAATAGTGAACTATTTTTAAAGCGATTTAAAAATTATTTAAACTTTATCTGTTTTAGTGCGTCTCACGCTTATCAACAGTGTGCACTGAAGTAAAATGTAATTGATTAAAAGGGACTCATGCTGACCATTTCAGTTCTAAAATATTGATACAAAAATAACTACCACTGAAAGGGGCAAAATATGAATTTCATTAAAAGCACGGTGGTGGCGGCACTGATTACAACCACCACCTTGCTGCAACTAATTTTGTGACTGTTTAATATAACAATTTCTTTTGCAAGATTTCCTAGAGAAATCTCAATTTAGAAAAAAATCTCTAGAACAGTGTAAAGGTTACAAGGAAGAAATAAAAAATGGATATAGCTGCTTTAATAAGCTAGCATTCATATTCTGGTACAGGCAAGATCTGTGAAATTAAACAGTCATTAACACCAAATTAACCTTTAAGTTAATAAGTATCTCTTTTGGTCAAACACTGTCATTGGCAGTCAAAATGCTACTGATGACTGTTTACCAAGAATCATAGAATCATAGAATTGTTCTGGTTGGAAGAGACCTCCAAGATCATCGGGTCCAACCATTAACCTATCACTACCAAGCCCCCCACTAAATCATATCCCTTAGGGCCTCATCTAAACGCCTTTTGAATACCCCCAGAGATGGGGACTCCACCACCTCCCTGGGCAGCCTGTTCCAATGCCCGACAACCCTTTCGGTAAAGAAATTTTTACGAATGTCCAATCTAAACCTCCCCTGGCGCAACTTGAGGCCATTTCCTCTTGTTTTGTTGTCTGTTACTAGGGAGAAGAGACCGACCCCCGTCTCTCTACAACCTCCTTTCAGGCAGTTGTAGAGAGCAATAAGGTCTCCCGACTTTATTGGGACTATCTTTATTGGGACAAAGAATGGGACTATCTGTCTTAGAACAGTTCTGCAAGTGCCAAGACCAGCTTTCCTTGGTCTTTCCTGCACTCTGCCAGTTGCATAACAACTGAAATGATACCTGTCGTTCAATTTGTCTGTATTTTGGTAACTGCACAGCTTGCTGAACTTTGTTCTGAATCTGTAATTAGATGTTTCTAGCAGAAAAATGAGTTACTATTCTAGTCTACTCAATATTTGTAGTGGACTAAATTTGGGTCTTCCAGGAGTCAGTATGTCTGTCTGTATTTTAGCCTCATTTATAACTTCATGGAAGATTGATCTTTGCTTTGTACTTCATGGCCCATTGTGCTCCCATAAGGTTAAATGTAGCCTTCTTTGTATAACTCTCTTACAGATCTAAAATAATACATTTGTTTTACTAATCGTTAACTTTTAAAACTTTCAGACATACTTGTTCCTGTACTTCCAGCATACGGGTTTCAGACTAAAAGGTTCACACTGAATTATATTGAATTTAATAAATCTAGCAATCAAACCACGCGAACTATAATTGATGTGTTGGCAATGTAGCCAGACTGTCTAGAATACAAAGTGATTTAGAGAGAATAGCAGGACCTTGGGGGGGGGGGGAAGACTGTGCTATAACTTTTAAGCTTTCAGATGCAAGATTTATATTTTCACTTTTTTCCTTTTCAGTAGAGGGATAAAAGAATGTTGTTTTGTTAGTAGAATAAGTGGTAATGTGTTTAAAGGAAATACTCTACAGCTCCACAAGAAGAGCAGGTTATGTGCATTAGTTCTAGTAGTAACAATACCATACTGGATTTATATACGGCCCTGGATATTTGGGATAATTTGTGCCTACATTTCCCACCTGTAAAACAGATACTGAGAAGGACAACAGTTTTAATTAACTTTCTCTTGCGACAGTGTACGATACTGTTAATTTTGCCTTTTCTCTGCTCAAAATTTTACGTGGTAGATGGTTCTTCTGTATAGCAGAACCTTCACTGAGTTTTATCCTTTAGAATATCACAAATCCCCTTGTTAGTACAGAGGTACTGTAGTCTAATCTAGCAGGAATAAAAACTGAAGTCACACAGAAAATCATGTCCTAAGAATGATAGTTTCCTGGAGAAAGAATTCATTAATTTAGTACCTTGAAGTTGTGCACGGTTTTGATGAGCTTTTGTTCACATGTTGAAGAATGTCTTGAAGTAGTAGAAGAAAGGGCTTGGCACCATTCATTCTTTCTTCCAGACAGTACTGGTGACAGTATAGGTTACATCTGTTCGTATGGACATGTGATGCTGACTAGTGATGACTTTTTGAAGTCTGGCATATGTGTCAAAGCAAAGTGGTGAAGTACTGAACAAGGCCAAACCGTTTAAAGACTTTAGTGTAACCTGGAACAAATCTTGGAATATTTTGCTTCTTGGCCTGTGATAGACCTGTTGTGCAGGTCTGAATCTAAATCAGCATTAACAAAGCCTGAGAGCGCCAAGAATAAACAAGTGAAAAATTGGTCTCTGTAAAGGGCCATAGACAAAGCTATTTTGACAGAGAAGCAACTAGAACAGCTGTGAGGGAGGGAGCAGCGTGGGGTGGGAGTGCAAGTCATGCTGTGTACAGCGTGGGGAGGCAGGTGGCTGTGAGGAGCTTCTCCCCTTTCTCTGCTGCAGGCTGACGTATGTGTCTGTGGCTCCGGAATGCTAGGCACACAGCAGTCCCCAGCCCGATGCTGAACCTGCTTGTAGGGAAACTGGGATGAAGGCAGAATGAAGTGGTGTTGAAGAGTGTGTGTATAAAAAAATATATGCATCTATGTATATACAGACGTAAAAAAAAAAAAGCATGACTTCATGACATGACATCAAGAAATGTGACCGTTTCCTTTGGAAATTCACACTGTAACTCTGCTAGCTTTACAGAGGGAATATCCAAGGCAACCTGAGGCAGAAAAATCAAGATCAGTGAGTTTCCGGCTCAGTGGAGCATATTTCACCTCTTCGTCAAGGGGAAATGTAGAACATTTCCTTATAATTCAGGTGTGTAAATGAGAAACACTCTGGGTACACTACATCAGTCTTCTCTTGTGGCTGCAGCTTGCTTACAGAATTGTTTTTTCAACGGTGGTATTTATTCTGTGGTCACTCTTATAAAAATAATTTTGTTGTTCTGGTTCACTTGGAGCTGACTTAGATGTCAAGTAAGAAATTTAGGTTATAGCATGCTCATTTGCATAGTTTCACACATTGCAGGAGCATGAACATCAGCATATAAAAGATATTTTTGGAAAAGATCATCCTGTCTATGAATGTACCAGCTTTTTCTTTAGACCTCTGCACTGTTCATTTAAATTAATGAAGATACCTAATAACACAATACTGTTGTTGCTTATGTTTATAAAGAATCCTGTAAGGTATATAAAATGTGAGTTTTGATCCAAGTTGAAATGACAGCCCTGTCCTACCCTTTTATTCGTTAGATATTTTGAGGAAATAGCCTTTGACATATGCACCTCAGAACAAATGTATTTTACCATATTATTGACAGACTATTGATAGCCCTGTATAAATCAGTATGTTCTGCAGTTCAGCTGTTAGCCTAATTTGCCCTAATAAGAAGTTGCCTGTGGGCTGAGATGGCTGTATGGAGGACTGATGATTCCTCATTCTGTTCTTTTAACATGGCTTTCATCAGTTGTAGTTTCATTATTTCAATACTGCTGCACCATTAACCACAGAGCATTTATGGAGATGCACACGAGTATTTGAAGGATTTTCTGGATCAGTGAAACCAAATCACAGAATGGTTGAGGTTGGAAGGGACCTCTGGAGGTCATCTGTTCCAACCCTCCTGCTCAAGCAGGGTCACCTAGAGCAGGCTGCCCAGAACTGTGTCCAGATAGCTTTTGAATATCCCCAAGGATGGAGACTCCACAACCTCTCTGGGCAACCTGTGCCAGTGCTCGGTCACCCTCACAGTGAAAAAGTGTTTCCTGATGTTCAGAGGGAACCTCCTGTGTTTCAGTTTGTGCCCACTGCCTGTGGTCCTGTCACTGGGCACCACTGAAAAGAGCCTGGCTCCATCTTCTTTGCACCCTCCCTTCAGGTATTTATATGCATTAATAAGAAACAATTAGAAACATTAATAAGAAATGATTGGAAGGGCAGAGGAAGCTGGATATTGCTGTCATACCACTTGCAGCTAATTCAGAATTGATATGGGAAACTTTTCAGCATTTCAAGTGATATAAACAATGTCTGCCTTGAGGTCTTTTGGTTTTATCTTAGTATTTGGTATTTGATGCATGCAGATGGCAACACCTTACTTAGATTTTAACGTAAGAACTGAATGTATTTTTATCTTTTCACTGTTCTCTTTATATTGAGATTATAATATGTGAATGACCAAGTGTTGCAGTTGTCCTAGTTTTCTTGCCTGAGCATTTTCAAGGGTGATGTGCTTTTGATGAGAGACAGCAAAACAAAGCGAGGATTGAAATCTGGTAAGTGCTGCAAATCTATTTACGTAAAAGAAAAGTCATGCAACTGAATGCAGTATTAACCAAGGAATGAATCCCCATGCCTGGAATTCACTTGCTACTGTTGCCTTAACCAAGTCTTTCCTCCCTTTGTCTTTCAAGCAGAAGTTTTCTTTGAAAATGGTTTTATATAGAGCAGGAATGTAAATACAGTGAACTGCAGGTGATTTTGAATAAGAATTGTATGAGTCCTGGGGATATTTGCATATTTGAGGTTTTTTATACACTTTTTCCATTTGAATTCTGGATAACCTTAAGTTGGCTGGAAAACTTTTCTTAAACTCAGTGTCCAAGGCAGAAAGTTAGACGTGACTGGTTTATACAACAGTATAGATTGGGTGTCATTTGCATATCCTGTGCCAAAAAGGTGGAGAATTGCAATGCCACAGGGGATGAGCTCGTAACTTAAATGTTTAGGCTCTAGAGCATGAAATTAAAAAGGCCAAAAAAAGTGTGCAAGACTATTGCCCAAATCTGATATTTTATTAATAACTTAATCTAAGTATATTTTAAGATGGTAATCTTACAAGTGCTAGAAAATAAAATTTCTGGGTGAAGGTGATATAATCTCTGAGAAAAAATAATAATATATTAATTTTTTAAAAGTAGCTTGGATCATCAAATTCCACTCAGGTCAACTCAGTACTCCAGCAGGCTCTGCAGGATATTTCAAGTAAATATGGTCTGCATATGTGTGAGTACTTGTTAACAGAAGCATTAAATAAAATACTGCTTCCTCTGTTTGACATCATAAAGACCTTTAAAAAACTTTTTAATATGGTAAAACATTGCTGCAATCTAGTTTCTAAACTTGCCTCCTTTCTCTCTGTCCTCATGTACAAAGTGATATAGAAGTTTCCTAAACTATAAAAATCCATGGGTTCCAGATATACCTAATATGTTTTTAATAATTTGGAATGTGTGAAGAGGTAAATGTATAAATAATCCAAATCTCAAACAGAACTTAACTTTTTAAAAAGTGCATAATATAGTAGGAACTCAGTGACTGAAGTGTGTATGTGTGTACTTGATTAGTGAAGCACAAAGAAAATCTAATCTTGCAGAGTCCAATTCGGTGTTGTAAAGTTTTATTATCTGCTAGTTTTAATGATTTTAATTAAATCAATAGTGCAGGATTTATATTATCTCTGTTTCTCTGTTTATGATATAAATGCTGCTGCTTCTTTTCATTGGTGAATACACTGCTATTTGTTTTTCTCTGGCCAGCCAGGATTGTTTTTCTTGACAAAGATGTGTTTTTGCAGCATTGATAACGATCAGAACATATTCCGAGAAGATCCATTTGGTTCTGTAATGTAGTACACGAAGCACACTGAGATCTGGAAAGCAGTTAATCAAATTTTAGTTCCCCCTTAGCCTTTTTATTAACTACAGAAGTATAAATGTGTTTCTTTAATATATTCCTCATAATTCAATTTCTTTAGCCATTTAAGTAATTTTCTGTTCTTTAAGTGTCCTTCTTTTGTCTGACACTTCTACCACCAAGTTTTGAAATGGCAGACAGTTTTATAGGTGAAATCTTAGCAGTGCCTCACAGAGATTTTTCTTGATTTGTGCCATGTCTATAAAAGTGGCACAAAACGATAATGGCTTTCTCCTACCTTTAGTACATTCTTTTATAGCTGGTTGAAAAATAGAAAGATGTTTAAGTGAGAACTTCTCTCTGACTGTCATTAATATTCAGATAATTCATTTTTTGACATGTTCAGTGATAGTTTTCTGATGGGCCACCATTCAAAATGGCTTACAGCTTCTTATTATGACAATCTAAGTTCAGTATCTTGTTTTCTATTGCCTGTTGAATTACTCCAAGTTTTATGCTTTAACCTTACTGCCATCATTGGCATTTGGCTGGGTTGCTCTGTAGCTGTTGTCTAGCCTCTACTGTTCTATTGCTGCCTTATAATGGTAGATTAAAGATGCTCTGATTCATGCAAAGGCAAGGCTTGAGACTATACTGTTGACTCTGCATCTAATGTTAAATGGCTACTGAAATATTCCTATATTCAAAAAGCCAAAGTTGTTTAATCTTTACATAGTGCTGAGAAAACAAGTGATTCAATGCACAGCTGTTGGAATGATAATCAATATGAACGTTTGAGTCCTAGACCTTAAACAAAAGGCACATCCATTCTCTCTATGGAACTTTTTTACCTATCTCATTGTCCGTTTGTAGATCTGTCTCTGTCTCGTTGGCAAAAAATATAATGAAGTCCACAGAAAAGTTTCAGTGGCATATCCCTGAACAACCCTTTGCTTAAAAAGGGCCACCTTCTAGCCCAAGAGCTATGTTGAAGCTTTTGTGACTGGAAATGCATCAGAAGGTCTTTGGTCTGAGGTAAAGCTTGGAAAAAAGCTCCATTCTTAAAAATTCACCCTATAGTCCTTAAAATACATAAACAAATACTGAGACTCCTGACTATACTCAACTCAGTGTAAAAATCTGACTTTTTTTTTAAAGGCTAATGTAAAGAGCTTTTTCTAGCACTGGCAAAACATATTTGAATGATCATTTTGGATGTAGCGTAGGATTTGCTTTTGTCACCAACTGCAGAAATACTGGCTGATGTAAAAGCAAAGCTGTCAGAAGCCAGATCTCTAGATGGTCTTCTAGGACATTGTCCAACACGAAAACTCAATAATCGGCTGTCAAACTCTCCCAGTTCTAATCATTCGAAAAGTTGGCAGTTCATTTTACAGAATTTATGTAAGTCTGTTTCCCAGTGCTGGTATTCCCATGATTCTGCAGTGTTCTCATTTAACTTACAAGTTTGCAACCTGCCAAAGACTAATCTCTCTGCAACAAAGGTAACAATATCTGCCAATATTTATATTAAGAATTGGGAGAAAATTCTAACTGTACAGATTTAATCATTTTTCTGTTACAGAAAGGACAACTGTCACACATACACAAGCACGTGCGTGTGTGCACATGCAGCCGGTTATGCAGAAGTGTAGTCTCCGTTTATGAAGAAGCCATTACCCAAAGTGCTTCACAATGCCGTTTTGCTTAATCTTTAAACCTTCTGTTGGAATTAAAACATTTAATCTCTAAAGCTGCTTTCATGTGGAGCAATCTCAGTAGAGATTTACCTAATTGTTCACAAATGTTGGTCATTATGTTTAGCAATGCCCTTTAAAGACATGGAAGAGGATATGATTTATTCTGAAGGAGATGCAGTTTTCTTACCATCCCTTTCCTCTGACAGCTTCTCACTTTTTTTGTCATTTTATCCGTTTTGAGCTGTGTCCTTCCCAAAGAGAATTCTGGTAGGAAAGATTTCCCTCTTCCGAATGTACTAATTGATATTTAATTTTTTAAGCGTTTTCCATTTTTATGGTACCTAGGCAAGCCATGCCAATTTACGTGTCAAATATGAGTACAATATCTGCTGTGTGCCTAGAGCACCTGTCACAGATTGAAACATACTGAGTGTACCTAGTGAGAGATTGAAGAAAAAAACATCATACACTTTATCATTGATTTTAGAGAAATCTCTGACCCTTCCATAGGAAGATATTGCTGCAGTGCTCACAAGAGAGGAGTCTGGTTCAAGATATTTGCAGCTCCAAGGAAATTCAGTAATACTTCAAGTAATGATAAATGAAATCTGACATATGAAATGGAATCAATTCAAACTTGTTTTGAGTCGGAAGATCTATGGGCTCTAGCCTGTGGTCTGTTTACAGCACAGAGGAAAACAGTGGTGCGGTCCATGGTGAGACAGGCATGGGAAACATCCATCCTTTCTGGTTGGATGTGAATGTATTTTCTATGGGAGAATGCATCTTTTCAGACACATTGGTGGCTCTTAATAACCTTGTGTATGAACACCAGGTGATAGGATAGGTGCTGTGTGGTAATCCATATAAAAACTCTTAGGGCAGAAGGGCATTTGCACAACCCTTGACTGCTGACTGAGAAAAAGAAACATCAGCTGTGAAAGGCTTCTGTCTGCTTCTGTCCTGTGACAACCTTATGACCCGTGTGCTGGACAGCAGCAAGGTTGCAGGGCTTGCAAGGGGCCTGGGGGAAATGTTCTATGTCACAGGCTGTTGTGACAATATCTGCTGCACCATTCCTCTCTGAAAAATGAATGAAGCCTCTATGGAGTGAAATGGAGAGACCAGGATTTTTTTTCTTCTTTCAAGTCACGTAAGACAGTAGGCAGCCATCACTGCATATAGATAAGCCTTCTTTGGAAGACCTTTGCTGCTTTCTGGTTTGGCTTTTCTTTTGTATTGACACTGCTCCCTCCACCCTTGTCCCTTGTGCCTTTGAGTTCCAGTATAGCTTGATTTCTAAGCAATCATGAATCAAAGGGTTAGCATTTGACTAGCAGAGAAATAAAGGAGATGTTTGACTGAAAGGTTTTGCAGATCTTTAATCTGGTTCAGGAATTCAGTGATATAATTTTCATATTTTAAGACTAAACAGTAGAAACAGACATGTCCTCATATTATTCTGCACCTGTTGCCTGCCTGGACAGTAGGGGTGGATGATTAAGCCTCACCCCCAGTGCTAACTTGTGGCGCTCTGCCACTGTGTTAATACGCAGTGCAAGCTCTCAGTGATGAAATATGAAAACATTTTGATGGTACTTAGGAACAGGACATAGCAATAAAATTTGCTTTCCACTGTGGTTTACTGCTGTCTCTTGAGCAGCATATGCTAGTACTTTGCTTGTTTGCTTTGTCACTGCCTGTGTTGTCAGGCAAACAGGTTGTCACAGGTAAATCCGCAGATGGTTTTCTTAGCTTTGATCCAATTTATCTAATTTGTAGGTTCCCTGTGACTTCTTGCTTCTCCCCTAACTATGAGGCATAGCAATATTAGAGCCACATGAAAACACTATGCAGCTCATTTTCAACTAAATTACCCCGAGCATGTAATTATAGCTATTAGTAAAGCTCCCTCTGTCTTTCAGCATTCTCCAAAAACACTCTTTCTCAGGCAAGTTAGGTAAAAAGCCCACAGAGGTTAGTAGCTAGACAGTTAGACAAGTCATTCGTTTAAGAACTCTCCTGATGTGACCAGGACAGTTTATTGCATGCAATAAAATAATATCTTGGTTGGGCAAAAGATCTCTTTAAGGATACTGTTGTTTGGAATTCACAACTGGAGAAAAATGAACTTTGTTTTACAGTTTTTATGGTTACCTCTTTGCAGTGTACTGATCAATTTCAATCGTGGGGGAATGCATAAACACCATTGGAGAGTGTTCAGGGTGGTACAGAAAATATCTTTCCAGAAGATGGCCTCATTCCAGGGATATGGTTACTTCTCTGCTTCATGGTCTGGAATCTAAAGGTGGTTTTTTTTGTTTGCAGTTTGGTTTTGGTTTGGGGTTGGCTTTTTCTAAATTTCAGGTTTAATTTAGCTTCATTTAACTGCTGAAAGCAGAATACTTAAAGAATTAAATATACAAACCACTGGGGTTTAAAATCTGTGAGGAAACAAGGCTTTTAAAGTAAAATTTGTCTTCGTGGCTGATTCCATACTGCAGTAAGATCCTTCTCACTGTTGGCTTAGCTGACAGTCCACATGGCTGTGCCAGAGTTCAGCACTATTGCGAACTGGCTTGATCAAGCATTCTTGATGAAAAGGCCATTCTGTGCCCCAGGAAAAATCTGTCTAGCATTGTGGAGAAAGCTGAGAACACCAAAAAATGCAGCCATGTAAATGACGTCAGCTCGAGACATTTGTGTTATTTTTGACATTGCCTCCATGATGGCTTGGTTTAACTGGTTTACTGCTCTTAACTCTTTTGAAGCAAATCTGTTAGCTGTGGGTATTGTGATGCACTTGTGAAGTGGGCGCTCTGCAGCATACTTCTTGGGTAATTCAAAGATTTGAAAGTGTTGCAGAGGTTACTGGATAGAGAAGTGGTAACTTTTTCTCATATTTGTGCTTCTGCCCTCCCACCTACTTTTAAAAGGATTTCAAGCAGAATTTTGTACTGAAGCAGATTTCTCGCCAACTCCTAGCTTTCCTTGTGTCTTTACATGAGATGATAGGGAGTGGGCAATTATCTTCTGAGGGATATTTATATAGATCCTAGCTCTGTTGCTGCATGTAGCTACTATATATTAGTTCGTTCTTTTTATAGACTGGTGATCTGAAATAGAAGTGACTGGCAAAGAAAACTGTCTTAAGGGACTTGGGTACCTTAGCAGAATACAAAATATTCCATGATATATATTTACCTACCTAACCAACAAACCTTCTACAGGATTCCTTTCTGAGGTTTAAGTGTAATTGTTAATTATTCACACTGGTCATCCCTCTCCCGATTTTAGTTTTCTAACCATATATGCTTAAAAGTGTTCTCAAGATGATCATTGCATAGCATAGTTTCTCTAGTATATCCAATATTTCAAGAGGTGCTTGTGCAATCTACCAAGCAGTGTATCAACCTATGCGCTTGGCCTGGTATTTGTTTATGAATCTTGCCTTTTGAGCTCAAGCCTGTAATAGCAAACGTGCTAGTCTCTGGAGGTGCAGAGTTTCACTTCCCTCAGTGGTAGCAGAGGGATGGTCATTGTAGCACACTTGCTATTCTGGAATAGGGTATAGAATATGAGTATGTGGCTTTTCTAGAGGCTATTTGTGTAGTCTAAAGAACCAGAAGAGAATATTAAGCAGAAAATAGAAGCAGCTACCCAGCTAAAAACCAAAGCAAAACAAAAAATTCTGTTTAACAGTGAGAAAAAAACTTGACCATGCTTTGTCTATGCAAATAACAATTGTGTGCAAGGAACTTACTAAACCAAACTTTCTAGTTTGTAGAATAGTGAAATTAAGGTTATGTGAATGTGGAACAAACTCTTCTGCAGCAGTGCACTTGCTCTGTAGCTTTTTAGACATCTTCAGCCTATTCAAAAGTACAGGCTTGAACCTGGGTTTTATGTTTAGTTACTAGCTTTCATGTGTGCTTGATACTAGTATTCTGAGCATCTTGTGTATTCATAAATACAGTTTCTACTCTTCATGGCCTTTGCATAATTTGATGTATATGGAATCTTTCGCTGTACACAAATCCAGGATAGGACCATTTTATTACAACTGCAACTAGACATTACCATAATCTACCCAAAGTCCAAGTCCTGATTACATAAAGTAGTATACAAATACAATCAGTCTCTTCTCCAAAGACTTCATTAAATTCAAGAAACTATTTTTCTCATGCCAGGGTTTTGGTGATGGAATCTATACTAGCAACAGGAGATTATCAACTATAGGGAGATAGCACTGCGTAGATGCTAACAACTAACAGAAACCTGAACCAAAGACAACCAGTTATTTTACTTGGGAGCTGATGTTAGCAAGCAGTAAGGGCAGGCTGCTCTGGGATGGAAGTGTCCTCACCAAGTGTACTGTCCCACAGCCAAACAAGAAGAGCAGAGCAGGTCCAGTGATAGTAGCCAGGTTCAGCCACAGTGATTTTGAGATAAGTCCATGGTGACCAGACAGGTTGGTGGTCAAGCTGGGAAGTCAATCTGCAGTCAGCGTCAGGTTCAGGTCAGTGGGGTAGGTGGCTTGCACAGACATACTTAGAAAACAGCTTGTGCAAAGGCCAAGAGCCTGAGCTTCAATGCAACTCCAAGTGAGTCCCCAAGAAGGCTTCTTTCAGCTTTCTCACACTGGTCTTTTCCCACCAGCCTGACCCAACGTTACACAGCTGCACTGTGTCAGCTGGCCCTGAGTGCAGGCAACCAGACAGACAGGAGAAGGGGAAGAGGTTGCAAAGCCCTGATGGTTCATACGGAAGCCTGACAGGTGGAGGATAAATTAAGACTAGTGATTGAATTTATAATATAGTTCGGAAACATTCTTGTTCAGTTTCTGCTTCTGACAAAAGAACGTATTTCTACAATAATAACTTTCTTCATCTCCTTCTTCTCTTTTCCCTGTTCTCCATGCTTTGCCATGGTTTCTCTTTCTCTTTTCTCCAAAGAGAAAGAAGTCACAGATTTTTTTCCTCCTGACCTTTCCAGCTCAGTTCTTGAGAAACTACATATTTTGGTGTGCTTATTCAACCACATCTCTGAACAGCCTTATGCCTTAAAAGAAATATATTGTCTAATTACATCTATGTGCCATAGGCAATTGAAGATATTTATTTGGGTGCATAATTGGCCAAAATATTTTTACAAGCATTCCTTATCTCTTGTACTGCCCTTCACGACAACAACAAGAAAGAGAAGAAATCTAAATGTCATCAGTAAGTGAATAAGTCATTAAAACAGTAAAATCCCTTATGTTTATAAAATAGATAACTCAGTTAAGCGTCTGCTTTTATAGCAAAGCACGCCTTGCTGAACTGGTTGTATTGTGTATACAGTTTTATTGCCACAAAAAGTATGAACAAAGTCTTTCCAAACTATCTTTTTTCCCTATAATGTTGATCTCTGAGGTATCTGAATTCAACACAAAATTGAAGTACTTACACCCAAGTAATGCTGATATACTAGAATGCAGGGACTATATAACATTTTTTGAAATGTTAAAACAAGGACCATGTTTGAGCTGGAGTTAACTCAATTAATCCCATGAATGAATGATGGATAGCAGGAGAGCTATGAACTATCCTGAATAAACTTTCACAGCATCTAGAATGCCAAGTACCTTTTATCAATAACCAGATCAGTTTCCTACCAGATGCACTGTAAATCTTACTTGTTGCAGCAAGTCATCTTGTGAATCCTGCAGTTGGAAAGACAGAGTTGTTATGAAAATCTTGCAATGACTTAAGAGGTCCGATTCTAGTAAAATTAGATATGATAAATAAGTTTCTTTCCATGCAGGCTTCTTTTGCATAGGAAATACTATATTTTTTCATTTCTCAAAAGTACTGCTAAGCCTTCTACGAGCCATCAGAGCCATATACAATGACTTCTTTTATGTATGGATCTTTTTCATTTTTAAAAACATTTGCTTCTGGTACAAAGAAAAGGGACTTGATTCGGGGGAAAGGTGAATGTGGAACTAATTTTTGAGTCATTACTTTGAATCCTGCCAAGAACAGTCTTCACCCTCACTTTGACTGCCATCGTGGGGTGGCTTGAGGTTTCCATCACAGTTCCTAGTCACCGGGGAAAGAGTATCTTCCTGCAGTTCAGATAGAAGTGGAGTACTGTTTATTTTGTAACTCTAGGAATGGTTTCCACACTCAGATATAGGGCAAGAAATGGCATAAATATAAGTCCAGAAACTAGACTCCTGTTTTTTTTTCTGCTGTGTATGTGTGCATAGCACAAAACCCTGGAGTGTTGCATTGGTCAGGCTGTGCCAATTTTAGAATAGAATAGACTATTTCAGTTGGAAGGGACCTACAATGATCATCTAGTCCAACTGCCTGGCCAATTCAGGGATGGCCAAGTTAAAGCATGTTACTAAGGGCATTGTCCAAATGCCTCTTAAACACTGGCAGGCTTGGGGCATCAACCACCTCTCTTGGAAGCCTGTTTCAGTGTTTGACCACCCTCTTGGTAAAGAAATGCTTCTAATGTCCAGTGTAAACCTCCCCTGGCGCAGCTTTGAAGCATTCCCATGCATCCTATCACTGGATACCAGGGAGAAGAGATCAACACCTCCATCTCCCCTTCCTCTCCTCAGGAAGCTGCAGAGAGCAATGAGGTTGCCCCTCAGCCTCCTTTTCTCCAAACTAGACAAGCCCAAAGCCCTTAGCTGCTCCTCATAGGTCATTCCTTCCAGCCCTTTCACCAGCTTTGCTGCCCTCCTCTGGATGCATTCAAGGACCTTCACATCCTTCTTAAATTGTGGGGCCCAGAACAGCACACAGCAGTCACGGTGAGGCTGCACCAACGCTGAATACAGCGGGATAACCACCTCTGACCGGCTGGTGATGCTGTGTTTGCACCCCAGGGTGTGGTTTGCCCTCTTGGCTGCCAGGGCACGCTGCTGACTTGTATTGAGCCTGCTGTTGACCAGCACCCCCAGATCCCTTTCTTGCAGGTTGCTTTTGGTTGTTTAACTTAAGTGAAACCATATGGTTAATGTTTCTGACTGATCTGTGAAGAACTGGCTTTTCTCGTTTGTCCGGGCATGGCCACTCACACTGTGTGTTAGTTGCAGCTTTGTTCGCCTGTGGATTGTTTCCCGTGTCCTGACTTTGAATGAGAATTGTGCTTCTGCTGTCATCGCAAATAGTTTTGAGGGGGTACACACAACCTTTTCATCAGCGTACTTGACCACAGGCAGATGCTGCTTCAGTGTAAACCTTAGTGACCTCACCAGGTCTCTGTCTTTTTGAATTCTGTTTACGGTTGATTGTTTTGGTCTGTATTAATGTTCTCTGTACCAAAATAATAGTAGGATTGAATTATTCAATAGCTCCAGTGTACTTATACAAATAGATGAGAACTGCACAGAGGGCTGTACAAAGTGTTGCACAAATAATACAAAAGAGTTGGAACAAGAATGAATCCTCTGGATGCTTCTTCCTCTGGATAAACCTGTAAGTACTTCACTAAAATATTAATACTTAATCTGCTGGTCAGACACATCATAGAATCTACTATCTGAGTAATTATCAAGAGATTCCTGGTCCAGTCACCAGTTATTATTTTACATCTTACTATCAGGAGTTAAGCTGTATGTATTTTAAAAGACTTGAATAGAGCTGAGCAGATGGAACCTTTAAAAAATAGGAATTTAATAACATGAGTTAGTTTTTAATGTCACCACCTACTGTGCCAAGTCCTATGGCTTTGTTACATACATATAAGCCATTGCAAAAAATAATTTTCTTTAAATACAGAGTTATCCCAGGGCTATTTGTAATCTGGCCAGAATCCGCCTGTGGCAAAATAAAACTAAAAGATCTGATTCAATAAAGAATTCTTTAAGTAGCTGATCATCTGTATTGTTGCTTTCCTCTTGGAAAGAGTTTCTTTTCTGAAATGTAGGTTTCCATGTAGGGCTGCAGCAAAGTTTTCCTGTTCAGGGTAATGATATGACATTCCGCTAGTAGAAATGATGCTTTTTTTTTTTTTTAATGTAATTTGCTGATGTGACCTCTGTTAGAAGAACAAAACTAGTCACGCTGTGTTTGATTTGCTGCAAATGTGGTGACAGAGTTGTAACTGTATGATTTCTTACTTTACAAAAATGGATTGTTATTATATATATAATTATGACTGTTTTATGTTGTGACTTCAGGTCTTTGAAATCACGTCCTCAGAGAAGACGTCAAGGTTTATGCTCAATTCTGTCACCTGACAGAGGTGAGAGAGACCTTTCTATTGATGTATCAGTTTGTGTGTCTAGGGGAAAACGAAGGGGATGAGATCAAGGAAGGCAGGGAGGGAAGAGGGCAGAGTATGCATTGAGACTGAAACCAGAGCTCTGCTGATTAGAGTTTTCTTCCGATGTGAACATGAGCAAGTCGTTTAGCTGTTGTGTATAACCGCAGTTGTAGGAGCCCCAGTTATTCCCAGCTTCTGCAGCAGATCATTACTTGCTGGATCTGTTGTTCAGTGATCATTTTGAGCCAAGGAGGCTGAAAGAAGTCTGCTTCTCACAGATCAAGATTGTGGATCATGAGCTTCTGTACCACCTCTCAGCCAGGTCCAGCTGGTTCAGGAGAGCTGCTTCTATCAGGGAGCACTCTTCTGTTGGCTGCAAATGTTGGACATATTGATTTGTGGATTATTAGCTTGAAATTGGAAATATTAATCTGATAGAAAACAAAAATACCTTTGCCAAAAATCAAAATGTATTAAAATAATTAAAGTAGTAGAACAGTAGTATTAAAGTAGTAAGAAGAATTTACACAGCTTGTCCCTCAAAAATCCACAGCACATTTGTAAAAGAAACTTGTAAATTTGTAATAGGAATAAATTAATGATTAAACATTTAACATTATAGAAATCTCTGCTTTAATAGACACTCTCTAAAAAGTACCCCTAATTAGGGCTACTGTACATACAGGTTTTCAATGTCTTTTTAAAATCCATAAATCTTATCTTGCTAGGATTGGAGCATCTGGGATGTTTGCCCAGGCCACCTGGAAATCCTTGGTATATCTACTGAATTGGGCAGATGACCTGTTCCTATACAGTAAATTAATCATATTCTGATGTGTTAGATTTCCTGTCCAGATGGGTAACCTGTATAACACATGTACAAGTTTGGGAAATTCTAGAAAATAATACGGTCTCTATGTTGAAAAAATACTGTATAAATGTCAGTGGATATTATTACCCCTTTTTGCTGAAGTGGGAGATCAGTGTCTCTCATTTCAAAGCTAGGGTTGTATAGGAGTTGTTTTTCTGCCCGCTCTCAGTTCATTCTTACATTTTCTGAGATACATTAAAGATCTGTTCAAACAACTGTGCAGATAAAAATGCAGAAGAGCTATTATACAAACTAAATGTGCTATATAACTGTATGGTGTATTACCGTTATGTAAAGAAAGGTACCATTAAATCTTTTATTTTCAATGAATTCACACAAAGGTGAAATGTTGGAAGTTTCTTAAAAGTCAACACAAAAAATGAGGGCTAATTTTTATTAAGTAAGCAAATGTTGGGGAGAATACCCATAGTTATTAATTATAAAGCACTTCTAATAACCTTGAAAGTTGGGTTTGTTTTTTTTTTTTTTTCCTCCTTATGACAAAGATAGAGAACGTGGTTATCTCGGAAAAAATAAATGATTAGACAGGCATGATCAGAGATGAGGGAGCACCCAAGGGACAACTTCACAAGCCTTTGCTCAGTCAACCATGCAATGAAGCGCAACCTTGTGGAAGTAAAGACACCCAAGAGGCAGAGGCAAGGCATGTCCCGAATTTGAAAGTCTCTAAGTCTTCTGTAGGTGCAGCTTCATGCTAAAATACTTAAACATTACCCTAGATGCAAACTGTGATTTGTTGCTGAACTTGCCAAAGTGTATAAATTCTGCATGAAATCAAATGCATTGTTATCATACCACAAAGATGCAAATATATACAATTAAGATAATTGAGTTTGTTTGCTCTGGCAAATGAAAGCAGGCAAGGACTGGTCACTAGTCTGAGCTTATGTTAGAGCTAACACCATACAGGGATCACTTTGTAAGGTAAAAAATTAAAAGGTTGCTTATAGAAGATGTCACATATTTGATTTGGCTATTTCCTTTATCTCTTAAAATGAATTCTCACTAATATTTAAGGAGTTGCAGACTAGATCAAATAGTCATTCTTTTTGTTAATGTTTCATATAAAACCCCTCAAACTTTAATGATCATTAAACCTATTAATACTGCATCTAAGTAAACGAAAGGCTAGTGCATTGATAACATCTAACATATGTAAAAGATTTGTTGAAACATGGCGGGATACTGGCAAGTGTATTTTTATATTCTTCAGGGAAGTGGGCAACACGAATGTGACAATGACTTAATGACTTGGAGAAGTGATGGTTCAGTGATTGCTCGTGGGATCAGACTGTGTGATGCAAGTGTTAGTTTGATAGATCTCGAGGATGCAAGGGCTGTTCACTGACTGCAGTGAAACAAAAGTGTCTGCTTCTTTGTGTGGGCAGTGAGTCTAGCTTAGGTGCCTATACCTTGGTAAGGTGTGGAGACCTTGAAGGAGTTTACCAAAAAGTGAGGAAGATTCACTTTCACTGAACTGGTGGGCAGTGATCCCACAGTCAGGAGGAGAACTGAGATACATCCAGCTCCAAGGAAAAGTTTCAGTGAGTATCAGAAGAGAAAGGGAAAGTAGTCGTCGTAATGCAGTAATGTTGTTACAGATATTTGGTTATGACTGAGCAATTACAGAAGTTTCACACTGGATGTCACACTGAATCCAGCAGTCAGCCTCAAACGGCAGTAAGTAGCCAGCTTCCCACTAAAACAGTCATGATGTTACCCAGGGAGCTGCAGAGGCTGTTCTGCACCTGGCATCCCACGCGCACCGAGGGAACGAAGCGCCTCGGGTGTTGGATGCTCACCTCATTGTGCATTGGTGCATTAGCCATTTCCATGTAGGCTTTATCTCCACAGGCAGATGGTAATTCAGTGGTGTCAGAGAATTCACTCATTACTTGGTGCTGATACTTATTTTTCTGAAAAAATGACCACTTAAATTTATTTTCAAAAAGAATTACATGCAGGTTTTTGCTATTTGCTTGAGATGTAGTGGGCTGTTTGATGTTTTGTATATTCCATATAGGTTTGGGATTTTGGAAAGGTTTAATAATACATTTTAATTACATTTTTATAATGTCTTCTGTTCCTGGATCCTGCATTGACTAGTGCACCCAAAATGTCATTGGAAATAAAACTGAGGCTCAGTAAGCAGATCAGAATGAACGTTCAGTCCGGACATAGATATCTGTAACTGTTGGGTGGTTCTTCTGTTCCAGAGCTTCAGCAGAAAGATCCACTTTTGCAACTTCCTTCACAATTATAGTCTGGCATATAGATGGAGCTAAATGATTTGACTTTGTGTTGTCATGCTGTTAGTAACTATTTAAATTCCTCTACTCAAAGCCTTTTAAAGGTTAAGAAAGATTGCACATGTACTTGCGTGGAGGAGTTGGTGTTTGCTCAGAGGGATGAACTGCCAAAGGGTATCCTTTGCAGTAAAATTGAACAAATGGATATAAGGGCTGGCATACTTTTACCAGTGGTTTGTATAGTTAGATTTATCATTTTGTTGTTCCATTGTGGTTGGAGAATATAAGAAAAGGGAAAAGTTGCTTCTCATTGGGCTGAATACATAAAATAGTGCCTGAATGGCTTCCATTAGACATTCTCATTTTTAATGTTTATGCAGGGAGGCAAGTATGTAAAAACATAAGGAAAAGTTGAATGAAGGCCACTAAACAAAGGTGGAGTGAATTTTTACCTAGAGGTTTCTTCTAGAAATGTCTGTTTCGTATGTAACCATGTTTGGTTACAGAATTAGCAGCAAACTTGAATATTTGTCATGACTTCTTAAAAACATTTGCCCCTTTCACCCATGCGATGTCTGCATGTCTGTTGAAAAGTTTTGACAGCTTTTCTTCTTACATCATTTTTTTTTTTAGGCAGGTACTTGCTGTCTACAAGAACCTGCTGGTGAAAACCTTCTAATTAAAGCATATCCTCTGTGCTGATAATTTCAGAGATGGCCTAACCAGTTTTGCTTTCAACAGATTTTGTATTTTCAGGCTTAAGATAGGCTGCCTAAATCTCTGGCTTCAAGATAACTGTCGTCTTAAAAATAAAACTAAGTATTTGAAATTCATATCAAGTTAGACTAGAAACAACTTCTCTCCAAACTGTGATTTGTACAAAACTTTATATATAAAAATTAAAGCAAATGTGTGTTTGCTCGTTTGAGCTTGCTGACGTGTTTTCTGCATGGTGCCTGATACGTGCTCAAGGGAGAACATCCTCTGTGCTCCACTGTTGCTCATGTTCTTGCATCCTTCTGTGGCGTGGTATATCATGAATGCAGTTGAAGTTGGAAGTTGAAAGGGCCTTTAGTATCTTGGCTTTCTTTTTTCAAGTTTTCTGTAAAATGGGCAGGTTGTTAAAATCTGCTCAGAGCCTGTTCAATGTTGTGATAAAGTGGAAATACATCCCTGCACGTCAGCTGGGTAGGTGTTTATTTGTACCTGCACCATGGTCTGCAGAAGCATCTTTCGCATAGCCTCAGGTATGTGGTGCTACAGCCAAATGGTAGAAAAATTCACCTGGTAGACACTAAGTTTTATTTTTGCTAGAAACAGCGGGAAGAGATTGATGTCCAGTGGCTCAGCATGTGTGACAGCAGCATTATGTTTTCATGCGTGTGTGCACCTCGGGTCTCTGATCTACACTAACATCTCATTGCTGTACGAAAGTGACTGGAACATTACTGACCAGTGGCTGAATTTTGTGAATTACTGAGCACAGCCTTTGAAAGTATACAGTTGTTAATGCTGCCCTTTTATTGACAAGTTCTACTTTTGAACGTCATTTACTGGAAATGCTGGCCACAGTGAGAGGGCATATGTGTGGCTATAAAACCCATGTAGAGATCATCCACCTGCACGCTGAGTTCACTTATATCAGATATGGTAGATGCACTGCTTATGTTTTCATGAACTTTTTAAGTTTCTAAGGTATGTGTGCTCACTGCAGTACCCTGCTGACTCCCCTCTTGGAACAGATTGATGCTCTATGTGGAAAATCAGCGGCTTTAGCCACAAACACAATGAATCCCATAGGTATGCTTACAAGTGATGATCACTATTAGCTATCAGATCATCGTCTACTTAAGATGCCAGTCAGCAGAAGAGTATGAACTTGCTGGAATTAAAAAGTGCAGTATGGGTGAGGAGCAGGCATGATGTCCAGGATCCAGATGAAACTTTTGGCAGATCCTGTTTGATCCTGTGAACAGGCATCAGGATGATAATTTTAGATCTTGAATATGAGTATCCCTCATGGTGGAAGTGTGGGAGGTGGTTGGTCTGGGAAGAGCTGTGAACAGGGAGAGGGCTTGGAAAAGGCAGGGCCATTTTTCCAAAGGGATCCTCTGGGCAGGAGGAGCCATTGGTGCGAGAGGTCAGTGTTGGCTGTGCTGCGGGGGAAGCGGAAGCCGTGGAAACAGCTCTGGCAGCACCAAGCTCTTGTGGTTGTGCTCTGCCAGCAACCTTCAGAAATGCTCTGTGGCAAAGGCTTCATTTTCTTTCCTGGTTTTCAACCTGTCCTGGCAATGTGTGCAGCTTGAATAGCCAAATACACTTCATCAGGGATCTCACACACAGAAGAAAAGGAGTCCTTTCTGCATTCAGTTACCATGTCTGTAATGGACCGGCGAGGCGTTGGGCCAGCTCTCGCTGCCAGAACAAACATTTCTGGGCCTGTGGAGCTAACCTGGAACTGTGTGTTTAGTTAAAGGTTTAGCACTGGAAAGGCATGAACAATTATGACTTCATTTCCTAACTAGAGTGCATTTTGTAATTATAGAAGAGACACTAAATCCCATTTGATGTGTTATTTGGGGCTGAAACATGGTCTTACACAGTGAAACCTGCTGTTTACAGAAGAGCTGACTGGAGACAAGACAAAGCAAAGTTTTCACCATAATTGTACCTTCTAGAGTAAGATTTATCTATATTTAAAAAGCTGCCTGAGTTTGTATTATGTAAAATTCAAAAGACCCTTTCAAATTATATAGGTTATTGTCTCTGTTGTAAAGCAAGACAAAATGTTACTGTAGAGGTCATTTTATCTACTTCCATTTTTATTTATATATTATTTTTTGTCATATTTTTCACTTAGCTTTTTCTATGGAGAGATTTGCTTGTACCTTCTGAAAGTTGGAAATTGTGATGTGAAGCCGTTGTAGGGGCAGATGAAATAGAAAATGTTATATTTTGAGATAGAACGCATTTATTAGAATGAATTGTTTATTTTACTCATATATTTATTTACTTATCTTTTTTTTGTGGAGAAGAAAAAGGAAAGTGAAAATGTTCCTGGATACACTGAAGGCTTTTTTTTAGTTCAGCTGTTTATGTGCAAATCTTTCACTTTTCTTCCTTGATTTTTATATTCCCTGTAAACTGCTGAGGTGAGTGGTGCATTACTACTGCAGGTGACATTAGCTACAGCAGCGTGAGCAGATGTGACTCTCTCTGAAATTTTGGAAATCATTGTTATCCCTTGGCTCTTTCCATTTTTCCCCCAGGAAAAATACGTATAGAATAAAACTCTATTTGAGACTGCTGCAAGTAGAAACCGAGGTGTGCATTTGGTTTCCAAGCAGTTTATTATCAGGCAATGCAAAATCTCAAGATCTTAATTTTTTAAAAAAATTCTTTTGATACGGAGAAGTGCTCTGTAGATGGCAGCATTGATGAGCCCTTACTTGCTTTCACTCTCAAATGAAAAGCAGCAGAAGAGTGGTTAACTGAAGGCATTTTCTTAGCAGCTTTTTTATACAAATATAGAAGTAGCACTTGGCATTTTGCTTACATAATAAATTGAAGTTGCTTCATAGTCCAGTGATGTCAGGTTTTTTTCAAAGCTACTGTTGGTAGAAGTTTTCTGATAATTTACAACTTCCAGTTTTAGTGAGACACATTTTTTCAAACTGCACATGATCATTTTATTTGTGAGACTGGAATCAGGCATTAACCAGATCAGTTATTGGTCCTTTTATTTGGGTAGATATACTATGAAAGGTTTTCTGGCTTAAACTCCTTAACTAGTTCTACATACTGTATGATCTCGGGCATCATTATTGTTCTGTGTACTGCTGCTGAATTCTTTTAAACCTAGCGTTTTCAGGCATTCACACATCCTATTTCTTGGCAAGCGATAGTGAAAGTCATTCTAAAAGCCTAGATCTTCAATATGCTGTTCCCCTACCTCCCCACCTTAAGACATTTTTCTTGCTAAGGATCAAATAGGCTGTATTAGGAAAAAAGAGAGTACTCATTTAGTAACATAACATATACTAACTTAGAAGCCACAGATCATCTACACTGAAATTAAAGGTCCTTGTAGTAATTCTAGTTTCCTCACCCCTTGTCTGCACTGAACCTTAGCTTCTATCCGTGCTGGTCTTTCATGAAGCAGCCACAGGATTTTGTAAGGGCACAAGGAAAGTGAGGTTTTAAAGGAAGTGATAGCAGTTGCTTAAAATACATTGACTAATTAAATAGATATTTACTTAAAAGGTGCATGACACTGTGAGATGTCTTCTTTATATCAGTTATATTAGCCTTTTCATTTGTTTTGAAGCCTATACTCAGGACTCCACTTGGCTATAACGTCAGTGGGGCATCCAGCATTTACTGGTGGCAATGAGGAACAGCGGACTGAAGTTAGTAAATTTTCCTGTCATCTGTTTGTAAGAAACAGTTATATTCTTGGTGTCATCTGTTTCTGTCTATGGGGTAGGGAACCATGGTGATAGTGTTTGTTTTTTGGGTCGTCTGAACACTACTATGTTCCTAATAGTATTTCTAAACTTAGCGGAGTTATCAAAACCTATAGCTGCTTCTGTTCTTTTGGATGCTCATAGCTCCAAAAAGTTGCACCCTTAAGTGTGTGTTGGAAAAAATACAAATGCTGAAAAGATGAAGCTTTTTTTTTTTCTTCTGGATTCAAGCTTCAAAATTTGCAATGGCTTATATTCACACAATTTTATTTTCAAGGGAGAGTCTTAATTATTGTGCGTTGGCAGTTATACTTGCTCTAAAGTATCAGAGTTGAGAATGCAAATGAAATAACACTTAATGGAATTGGAGGTAGGAAAGGGGACAGAGTTTTATCATTAAAAAATTGTCACTTGGCTGCAAAATCTTATATGCATTTGTAATGCATTTGATTGTTTTCCTCAGTCGTTTCTGAATTTCAGTGCATGAACTGAGAAATATAGATCTTAATACTCAGAAGTGTGGACTGTATGCAAAGCCTAAACTGTAGCTGGAAGTTAAGAGTTGTGTCAGTTCTCCAGATCTGCAGTCTGGACTTCAGGCCAGTTTCGAATACAACTGCATGTTACTCATACATTGCTTTTGCCCCTTGAAAAACAAAGATACTTCTTACCTTGCAGGGTATCGAGAATTAATTTATTTGTATTGGTAAATTGCTTTGAAACCCTAGACAGAAGAGTCAGAAGACTGTCAGAAAACTGAAAAGTATTAATTGTTGTTTCAATATAAGCTTTAATACTTCAATCACTGATGAAAATGCTTAGAGTGTGAGACTCCCTGAGAACGAAGTAGGAATGTTCTTGCCTTGCTAGCATATTACCATGCTAAACAGCCTGCTTATACCTTCATTTACAAGTGAGGCAGCCTAGATATTAGCTTCAAATAAGCATAAACTTGTTTTGATGACTCTCAATCAATGAGACGAAATATAGATATGAAGGTAAAATCAATACAGTAGCAGCTGCTCTGCCACAGCACCACAGAATGGACTGAGTAGCAGTGATGTACAGAGATTAAAAATGAAAAGCTGCCTCTTCAGGTATGTAGAAATCACTACTACAAAAGGTGTTAATGAAGTTGTATTAATAATAAAACAGGACTTAGGATTTCATCCTAGTACTGCTTTGATGCCTACATGGACTTTCTGACAGTAATTTTGAGGAAAGATTTAACTTATAGTGACTTTTTTTCTTTGCCAAATTAGATCTAACATAATTTGGTAAGTCATAATATCTTCCAGTTCAGAGCAGATACTGGATGGATACTTCATTCGCTGTTCCATTTCTATCAACTGCTATGAAGTCATATTATAGACTCTGCTTAGTTTCTGCTGTTAGTTTCTGCATTATGCAAACTACTAAAAAGCCATATGAATTAGGGAAGAACCTTTTATGTATAGTAGAAGTGACACAAATGCACAATCCAAAAATAAATGAACTTCAGTTGCCTATTATCATGTTAACTTTTTAATTTTTATATGCTAAAATCTGAAATGTTTTATTCATTATAATAAGCCCTATTTCTTGTTAGTCTGTTGTGTTCATTTTAGTTTGAATAAGCCTTCCTGGCTTGGAGAGCAAAGTGGTTTTTTTTTTTTTTGATGATCGCATGTACGTTGGTGCAGAACTTTTGCACTCCTGGCCTTTTCCTCTGAGACTGCATGTTACCCCCAAGTAAGTTTTGGAGCGTAAGTTGGGAGCCGGATTTGTCAGCTTAAAAATGAGCTAGCATCAGGCACTCCGCATACTGAAATCCTCTTGGTGTACTGTACAGATACAGAAGCAGCATTAACAGGCCATATTTTCTAATCCAACCCTGTGTATTCTCCTGAAGTCTGACTCGCAGGGCCCTTTTCTAAAATTTCTGATAATAGTACCTCTGGGGTCGTTCAGTTTTGGACCTTGTATCTCCTAGCAAGAGGTGTTCAGCCCAAGGGATTAGGTGCTTGGAAGTGCATTGAGACCTTCACATTTTTCGAGTGGAAAGTTCTGGTTTAACTGGTCATCATCAAAAAGGTTTTATTTTTTGTCCAACGGGCTAGTGATTGCCTTTTTCTAAGAGAGTTTTTATAGTGTGGCTGAAGTATTTTAAGTAAGGTCATAGGAGAGAAACAACAGGGAAGAAGCAGCAAATCTCAGAATGATCCTAGAGAGACCACTGGCCCTGTTCAAGGAGGTGATGCTCCCTCTACATACCTTGCATGATTTTAAGGCAAAAGAATCACCCTCTAATATTAGCAGAGCTAATTATTTAAATCAATTAGTATGGGATTTCCTAAAATGGCAAATGATTTCAGTGTGATTAGTACTAAGTCATTTAGGCACTAACAGCTTCTGCCATTGCTTCCGCAGTGCTATATCAGTATTACACACGAAAATGAAAAGCTTTTCACGGCGGTGACGCTTGCCCTCTGCGGTATGAGGAAGGTGCAGCGGCTGTGAATCACCCGTGTTCTGTGGGGCAGTCTGGCTTTCACAGTTTGCCTCTCCTGAGATGGACTTGCGTTATTTCCTTTTTTCATATTTCCTTTCTAATCTTTCTACTCTGACCATGCTTTACATCATATGTTTCCTTGTTACTTTAGATATTTTACCATCACAGTGATTTAATGGACTGCAGTAGAGACCGGGACCAAGAGGCATTACTCTAAGTGACAGAGCATTAGAATTTAGATGTAGATTTTTAGCTCAATACTCAGACTTTTGAATCACTGCTTCATCTTGAAATACAGCTTAAAATAGCTATCAAATAGGGAATAAGACAGTTAATGTAGGTATTTAAGGCCCGTATGGAATGATGGAGATGGAGGAAAAAGGAAATTGGGGCTCTGCGATTGCGTGTCACTCAGTGACACATTTCCCTTGGGTAAGTGTGACAGTGAAGGGCTACTGACACCGCAGTGGAGGACTAGGCTGTCACAGGGCATGTGAATACCATGACAGAAGCAAAGGTTTTGCCCATCTGTTTGTTGCTGTCTCTGAAATAAATGGGAAAATTATGGACTTTTACACTTGATAGGGAAATAGGTATAGGAGAAAAGCTAAATTTTCATCTATGACTCATATCATTCTTCTGTCACAGCACAGAGGAGGACTTTTATGCCAGAAAGAGCTAGACTCTGCCATTTCTCAGACTACACAGCCTCTCAATATAAAATGATGCATGAAAATGTTATATCTTGATAACAGACTCTACTTAAATGTGAAATGTGTCCTTGGAGCTCATTTTTATAGTGCTATACTCTTTCTGTGCAAGAAATCCTTTTGTAAAATAGCTCAGGCTTCTATTATTGCTTCTGGACCTTCTCTTCTGGAACAATTTTTTACTTCTGGAACAATTAAGCACTGCTTCTGTGGGATGAAAGCAGTATGGGATACCTTCATTTTTAAGTACATGCCTTAACACACTGACTCTTGAGTTTAGAATCTGGTTTGGGTTTAAGTTGTTTTACATCCTGCTTAATAGTTTTTCTGAGCACTACCTATTGGCATCTGTGGGGGGAAAAAAACCCCGAAATACTCACTCTTCTATTTGAACAGCTAATTTAGGAAGGTAGGCGTTGCCATGTTTATACCACAGCACATTAAGTTGAAAGGTTTTGTTTACGTGAAGGTCTCAGTCTTTCATGTGTCCTTTAAACAAATCCTCTAAAAATTGTATCTGATAGCAAGGAAGGGAAAATTTAATATGATTTAATAAGTTGATAATGGTGAGCATTTCAAGTTGTTAGTTTTCATCATCCCTTTCTATTTAGCTGGACAGCAGTAACGCGTAGAAAATACGCAGTAAGAGGCTGCTGAAGTTCATTTGGTTTTGAAGGTGTCTCATTTTTCTTTGTTTATTTTGGCTACATCCTTGATGCCCATACTCAAGACAGACTCTCATCAGAACTTATCTTTAATTAGTTTGTCAAATTGATGAGGTTCTCACTACTCATAGCAGTGCAAAGAAGTAGGTTAGGGTTTGTGTGACCTGACAAATGCAAGCATTAGTTATATTTTCATTAAAAGAATTAAAATTTTGATGGGTATTACTCTGTAAGAAATGGAGAGTTGAGTTGATATGTGTCTTAGATGATCGCATGAAGTAACTTGGAAAGAACAGGGGACCTCCGAGCATTGAAGGAGCTGAGGTTCTGGTCTTGTTCCTGTTCTGGACCCCCTGGGTAACACAGGAATGATTTAGCCAGCCCATGTAGTTCTGTGTGCTTGCAACAGCATGTTTGAATAAAGTAACATGAAGGGAATAGCAACACAGTGGCCGGATTATCTCTTGCTGGTGACTCCAGACCACTCTCCAGTGAACAGTGACTATACAGCTTTCTTCTGGGATTTGAGAGGTAGATAACTATACACTTCTTGGTGTCAGTATTAGCCTTTCACATCAGTGAGTCCTGAAAAGACGTCTACTATAAAGCTGAGACTGCTGAAACGCTTCCAATTAGAGCTGGTATGATGTTAATTAGCCTGATGCTGCTTGGTAAGCTGTTTAGCACTTTTGTCTCACCTATAATTTGTGCTAGGGAACCGTGACTTTTCCCTTTCAGTGAGCCAGTGAGTTTCTGGAAGTAGAACTGCCTTGAGATTTAGCCTGATTATGTGAGGACTGATTTCAGACAGGCAAAATTTCTCCTCATTGGGTATTTTTCTTGTGAAACCCTGTGATCCATAGCAAAATGGTCCATTGTTTATAATCTAAGTGAAAATTCTCTGTGAAATTGTCACAAAACACTAATGTGTTTACCCACATGTTTAATCTAGAAAAAAATGAATATAGAAGTGTGTGTACAAAGCAGCTGAATGAATGCTGGTTTCATTCCACATTTCCTGTGCTTTTAGCTATGTGAGTTCAATATAGCTTTAATTACTATATATGCATTTTTTGCATATATTCATTCTTTTATAGAGGTGGTGGATATCTTGGAGCTGGCGCTAGCACTTAAGATGTTGTTACCTACTGAAAAAATGTGAAGTGACTTAAATATTAATAGCACAAGAGAAGCTTAAGCACTTAAACTGGTTGAAATGTTTACATGGTGCAGGGGTTTAAGGCAAATAAATTACTAAGTGCTTGGATGGCTGTTCTGTCAACTTTAAAGTGCTATTATTTGGCCTGAGCAAAAATCATAAGATTACTCCAAACAGAGAGCACCTGCTCATTCACATATGATCACCTAGAGTGAAGCTAGGAAAATAATGTGTATATTACATCACGTGAACCTGCTGACTGAAACTAGACTGGTACATTGACACACATTCCCTAACTGACGAAAAGAAACTAACTTGAATTCCAGCTGTGTCAATTAAAAAAATGAAAGTTCCCCCATCCTCATTTATAAAATAGTAAATATCTGTTTTTATATTCTCCATGCATAATGGCCAATAGCTATTCCATATCTTTAATATGCAAGATGTGTTTTTTAGGCTTTTATATGGGTACTATTAACAAGGCACCTTCAGTAGTTCACGTGTTCAATTCATCTTCCTGGGAAGGTGTTTGACAGTGCTGCCTTCTCAACCTTCTGAAATGGTGCTGGGGTTTTGCTCAGAGGTTCAGATAAATTTACACATAGAGCAGAAACCTCGTATGACATGTCAGCCCTGGAATGGCATTTTTATATGTATTTTTAGAAAGCTGTGCATGTCGGAGGAAATGTGGTTTAAATATTGGAAAGCTTTTTCTGGTCATCATCTAAATCAGTACTGTTGTATTTTTAATAGGTAGATGTATAAAAATCAAGGAGTACCTGCTGATTTGTTAATTCATATCAGTTTGTATATTTACACATAATTTGAAAAAGTTTGGTAGTATGTTAATGGAAAAGGCTCAGTACCTGAGCGTGGAAGCAGTATCCTCAGCTGAGCACAGAGTACAGTGAATGTGGTGGTTTCTATTTAATTAGCTTTAAAATGTCCTTGCCTTAAGGGAGCTATGTAAGATCCAATAAAAATACATACTTGATAGATTAATAGAGCTCATGAATTTTGAATGAAAAGACATTGGTCCTAGGGTGCCTTTTTTCTTAAAAAGCTTTATTAAATACCCAGGAATGGTTTTGTAGCACTGAAAGTAATTTGGTCTGTTTATGCTCAATAGGTATTTTTGTTTGGATTGGCATGTCTCTTAGTTTAGATCTGTCATAGAATTGCCCGGTGAAAATAAGAACTGACATTTCATGTGACCATACTGATAACTGTGATAATATAACATAACAATAATAAAACAAAGATCTTGGCATTGCTTCCTTTTGAGAAAAGAAATAATAATAATTAAAAAACTCACTCAAAGTCTTAGAGGAGTATGCCCTACTATTCAGCAGTCTAAGATTATAATTTACACAAGCATTGCTGCTGGTAATCAAACCCCTTAAATTGCAGGAATCCCAGAGAAAGAGCAGCTGTAATCATTGCCTGTTGTGGTGCCACTGTTCGTTTTGAGCCTTTTCGCCTGTACTTCTGAAAATGCCTGAACAGGATGTCGTCTGTTTCTGTTTTGCAAGAGCTAAATTGTACAAAACATCATGAAGTCTCTTTGGTTTTGAGAAAACGGCACACTCCAGTTGACAACGGTGCGGTCAAAACTTTTCCCCCTGAGCTCTAGCCCTGGTACCTGTTGGCCTGGCAGCTCCCACGGTTGCTGGTTGTTCTTGGTACTATGTAATCATTGGCATCCGATGCATTTCTAGGTGGAGATCTCAGCAGGAAAGAATCGGGTATTCTGGCTCTTGGAAATAACTTATGTAGAAGCTGTTCATTTGCAGTTATTAATGTGATGGGATGGGAAACTGGGAGAGAAAACAGATCTGCTGGGTCCCAGGCCCACACAGCAGTCATTAAAGTGGTTTTCTTTTAGTCATAACTCTGTTTTTCGATCATTTTCTTTTGTTAGCATATTGCTCCGTTTGTTTGAAATCCTCTCTCCTGGGGAGCAGGGATATGAGTAGAAAACTCATGAGCTTAGGAAAAAGAAACCCCGAGTTATTACAAATAATGTAAATATTGCAAAGTGGATGCTTTCTCAAGGAGTCAGGTCAGTGAGTGGAACATGAGCAGTGCTGGGCCCCTGGTACTGTTGTATGAAGTTTTGTAAGGCCGTATTAGTAATTTATTTAAACTGCTGTTCTTCAGATTAATGCTGACTTTTCCTTCCTGACTCTTATGAGTTGTCTGTGTTTTGTGTTTTTATGTACAATGCTGAAAGAAATTCTCTTAAGTTCACTGCTTTGTTTCCTTTATTTCATTCTCTGCTGGAGAAAAATGCAATAGAGTCATTTCATTAAAACAGTCTAAAGGGCATTACTCGTGTTTCTGTAAAACTCTTGAATATTTGGAAGTCTGCAGATAAAACATAGATACTATAAATAAACTTGGTGTGGCAACGGCTAAATACGCTGCAGGCCTGGTATACCTGTGTTGAGGATGGGCTCTCAAATGCCGAGCTTTATTAAAGGGGAAGCCTGTGTAACAGGGGGATGCTGACTTCTGCTGTTGTCAGATCTGATGGCGACCGCTGTAAAGAGCATCCAGCATGGAGCACAGTGGTTGAAAAATGTGGCTCTTCAGGGAACTCCTGTTTTCAAGCAGTCTTTGTTGTTGGCTGGGCAATTCTCTAACCGGCATGGCAGTCTTTAGTAGCAGAGGAGAACGTGAGATTTGTATAATATCAAGTCATATCAGACTCTTCTACTGAGATGAAGTTGGGGAAGACTCCAGCATGACAGGTGTTGCACAGATCTTATCAGGGTCTCAGTATAAATAAGCTGGCATTTGCTGGTAGGGAGAAACGAGCAATGAATAAGGATAGTGAATGCCCAGAAATATTCTTATCAAAATAAAACAAAGTGAACAGTCTTTGCTAACTGAAGATGCTGAGTGGCAAGGAAGGAACTCTGTTTGAATCGCCTGTTTTCACCCAGACGTGGTTCTGTGTGTTTCCTGCTGTTGTGTATCAAACATCTGAGTGGAGCTTGAAGACCGTCAGCTGATGTGTCCTGTCTAGACCTCGCTCGCGTAGTACTGTGAACGCACTCATGTCTTCATCACCTGCAACCTTAAGAAGATTGGTGGCTGAGAGTGGGGCATGTCTTAGTGCAAAAACAGCACAGCGGAAAAGAGGAAAATGCGAGATGAATATAAAAAGCCTGTTCTGATAATTTGCCTAAGAAAAAATGTCTGGTCTTCACCTGTATTTGTAGCCAGAGCAGGTGTCTTTTCAGAGCATTGGGGGCTCAGGGATTTTTTTGTGAGAACTTGTTAATAGTTTACAATTGAGTAAAAGGTGGATTTTTTCATTTTTGTTTTGGTGTTTTTTTCTTTTTTCATTTTAGGCTTGAATGTGTTTGGATGTAATTTCTCTCTCAGTTCCATTATTCTTGTATATATTAAGGAGTTTCAAAGTCAGTGTCTGATTGTTGTATACTGGATGCTTGCCACAACACGATCTTTTTGGCGTCTCCAAGACTCTTTAATTACAGTAACACTTGCAGATATCTTTTATTACAGTATGCAGCCAACTTTTTTTTTGTGAAGAAATTCCTATTGATCTTTCTTGGAGACAATTAAATGTGTAATTAGCAGAAGTTGGCTTGCAGGCTGCCATGCAAGAACTGTGCAGTACTCTGCACCACAATGACTTGTTAAGATTAGGGGTCTTGGCGTATTTTCTTCATTAGAAAAAAAAGTGCTGCTTTTTCTTTGGGGGAATTTCAGCTGTGAGTAGCAGTAGCTGGGGATGGAAAACCCAAGCACCACAATAATGGGTTTATATGCTTGGTGTACCGCACAGTAAAAGCGAGAATCCTCAGGTCAGGTCTGAATGAATCACTTGCAACTCCTGAAATCATGAAAGGTTAAGCACTTCAGGTACTGTGTAAAGGCTTTATTCATGGACAAAGGTGCTGAAAGCATAGGAGGAAGAGAAACACAGGATTGAAATTCAAGACATTTTCTAAAGAAGTGGGAGACTTCCTGCTCCTAGTTAGGTACAGGCTCAAAAATGAATATCTGTTTGGGGAAAATAAAGAAGTTATTTGTGCTTCAGAGGAAACTCTCTGTCTTAGATGATAAAGCAGTAGCAAAAGTAGTATGGCAGGTGTAGGTAGAGACTACGAAAAACCACGTAAAGAAGGGAAGTGATAGCAGTTTCTCCCCACCTTTCATCCTCCAAGAATTGCACAGAAAATGGCAAAGTCGGTCTCTGTGCCGATGGTGTGGAAATGCTGTGAGCTCAGATAGTGGACAGCGCTTTGTTTCCACAGATTTCCTGAGGCAATTATGAAAGTTTCAGACATATCCAGACAGATCATTTATGCACTTTCTACATAAATATTTTTCAGTTTAAATAACTTTAATGAATATTAGTTGTATGAAAATGTAAAAATGGAACATGTGACAACGATGAAAATAGAGCACTTCTGTTTAAATGTGCTAATTTTTCAGCTGGGGTGCTCTAGAGTTTTGAGATTAGTTTTTCATCCTAATTTTAAATTGGGATTTTTCTTCCACTCAAGTTTTTGATAGGATGGGAAAAGGGTTTCCCACTCATCTGTTTTCAATATCTATTTTATTAGTCGAGGACCTGCTATTTTCTGGGCACGTCTCCATAGTGCAATGCAATACCATGAAGAAAGACCCTAACTAGTGTTAGTGTCAGGTGAGTAAAGCTACTTCAAAAACTTTCCTGCCCTTCCTTGATAAGGTCTTCCAGGCAGGGACTCTACTGTGTTTATTCTTCCTACCTTTCGTAGCTGATTTTGATTTACTCTTACAATTGCTGTAGTAATTACAGTTAAGAAGGTACAGAATATTTTTAGAGTCTTCTATCATTAGGAATCAAACACACAGTTTTCAAGAGATGTTTATTCTCTTAGTGGCTACTTATAATTTACATCTATTTTGCAGAAAATAGGTAAGAAGTTAAAACCAGAAGCTTTCATGTTGTAGTCAGTACAATCGGGAAATTATCAATAGAGAATAAAAAGCACTTTGTATAAATAATGCATTTTATGCTTGAGGGTGCAGAATAATTAAATAAGGGCATGAAGTTTGATAACTGAAAAATACTGTCACTGTCTGAATCCATCAAAGGTCCAATTATATATAACTAGCACCCCAAGCAAAGCAGAGCAATAAAAGTTTCCTGCCATTTGACAGCCCCCAAATCCTGTGCATATTCACCTAAATACAGGATTATTTTTATGTAGTGAAATGGTTTACATAGGAGGCAGGACCCTAGTCATGAGGATGTTGTTAGTGTGTGTAAACTACATCTAAGTTTGATAAGTGAAAAGCCTTCTTAGTTTTTCTTATGACCAGTGGATGTATTGGGTACAATCAGTTGCTTCTGGATAAAGGAGATCACTTGGTGGACTTTGCTTCCAAGAGAGTCATCTGTGTTTCATTTCTGTATTTCAAGTTTGGGCATTTAAGCATTCCAGAAATGAAAATAAAAGAATAACACTTTATATTTTAGGTTAAGGAGCAAGTAATTTGTAGTGAACCTTCTGCTTGAGCTGATGCCTCTGTGGATTTCTTTCTTTCTTTTTTTTTTTAACTGAACTGATCATTGTAGGCAGGCTGGATAAGTGGGCTGTGTTTGTTTGTTCCCCTCTAGAATACTTTTTGCTCTCCTAGTCAGCAGTCTGTGTATTAGTAATAAGCAGTTTTAAGCCATAGCTGATTAACTGTATATTTACTGTTATATGTATGTACTTTTGAGGGAATGGACTATGTCAACAAGTGTGTTTTGATACTGGGAAAATCCACAGCAGCAAAACCATTCCCTGAGGTGCTCCTGCACCCTGTGAACTGTGGCATGTTGACAGCAAAAAGACAGATGCTTTTCTATAGCTTTTATCCACAGAAACTTGTATTTGAGATGATTATATGTTGTGGTTAGCACTACGTTTTAAGTAATTGCACAGAAGACTGATAAAAATGTATTTGCTATATAACTCAATCTCAGTATAATCAAAAGAATTAAGTTATGAGTACAACTGTAGTATTTTGGGGATACGCCTCTGTCTGAAACTTGGGACATCCAGACCTAACGAGAAATGGCAGAAGTATCCAGAAATTCTTGCTCTGGTTTTGAAAAATAATCAGGTGAACTCATTCATATAACAGTGAAATACTTACCAACAGCTATTCACAAGCTACATAACAGTTACCAAAAAGACATTTAAAAAATGATAGCTTCACATATCTGACACCCTAGAAGTGGGCAAGGAGTTCTCTGTAGTGTTAAAGCTGAGGGATTTTTTTGTGTGTTTGTTTTTGTCTGTGTTTTTTTTTTAATACATTCTGGAGCACTGAATATGTACCAGAGAGGGCAAAGAGGATGACCTGGGGTTTCTTGCCTCAGCCTTACATCAGGTAAAATAACAGAACAGCTGATATGTGACTTGATTAATAGAAAATTAGGAGAGTAACAGAATTAGTGTCAATTAAAGTGAAAAATAAGCTACTTTTAATTTGTAATGAGATTAAAAGTAATAGTATTGATGAAATACATTTCTGCAAGCCCTTTAATTTGGTTATGCTTGATGAGTTTTTGAGAAAAGTTACATAGCATCCAGCAGTCATACGTTCAGTTGACTAACAGCATTGATATCCTACAGACATCCATGACAAAATATAATTCCAAATGGAAATCAGTGTTCAGTAGATGTACTTCTAGCAGGCCTGGGACCAAATATTAAGCTGGACATCTAGAACAAAATTATGTGCATGTGTTCAGAACAGTGACTCTTTGACTCTTAAGACAGTTTACATTTGCTGATTATCCACCAGAAACTCCAATGTCATGGGTGAAAGAGCAGATACAATCTTTTTACCTGTGGGGGAGTTCTGAGAAGGAATAGTGAAGCTGTTCCTGGCCAAGGGTAACTGCTGTAAGAACTGACTGTCCAGTTCTGGTGATAGTAATGAGGAAATCTGTTGGGGGAAAAAAGCAACCAGCCAACAGCTCTCTCTCCCACAAGAACCATGAGGAGACTTACTTACAAAAAATGGAAACATTGCTTCCGCAAGAAATGAAAAGGTATTTTATTTGCCAAGATAAAGTGAGCTGGTGTCTTGACCACAGTACACAATTCAGCCTTCTCTTCAGTTGAGTAACAAAGATTTGCGATGCAAGGTATTTGAGCTTACATTTACAGAAGACAGGCAAGTTTTTAACTCAGAGTGATTAATTATTGGAAGATTTTACTAATGTGATGGATGGACTGAGATAGATACTCCTTCACTGAAAATCTGAGAATCTAGGTGTGTCTCCTTCCAAAGTATGTACTGTAGTCCCAGTAGGAATAAATTCAAGGAAGGACTATGGCTGCCAGAGAAAGCCTGCTAGGTACCAGTGGCCTTTTCTGGGCTTCGGATAGACATGTCTTTTACAAAACACAAATAGCACATTCTTTGGTCCAATCTTAGCTAGAAGGAACTCTGCTTAATATCAGTGTTACGTAATAGATTTGTAGTCAAATCGCTTATGTGCAGTGTTGTCAAATTTTTTGGTATCATGCCTAGGGCAGTGCTTTTCCTCTTGACTGTAATGATAGGACAGCATCTGGATTCCCCCTTTTTTTTTGTAGTGTAGCTTCTTTTCATTTAAGCTAATATTTGAAATCTTTTTAATTGTTGTCTGTTTGCTATCTTTGAACAATAAAGACTTTACAGAAAATGGAAGATATTAGAGAACTTTTGTTTTGCTTCTTTGTGTCTGTAGGGTGTTGTAAATTTTTCAAATGACTTCATCTCGGATTTATTTGTATATTGTATATATACGGAGGCTATGGCTTCATGGTAAGTTGTTTTCGATAGCAATACAACATGAAGCATGCCTGTTTCCTCACCTCCCCCCAGACATCTGTTGTGCCAGCACAATGTTTGTTCGGCTGTGCCGTGAACCAGATCAAGGAACTGATTTGGCTTTTAAAACAACCTTGTAAAGACTGTATGATATTTGGCCTCCTTCCAAAATGTGAATGAATTTCAAAAGGCAATGACTGTGGAAAAATGTGCCCATATAGGTATTTCCTGTGCATGGCATGAACTTGTTTCATGATCAAAATGAAAGCACAAGTTGTTCTCTTCCAGAAGCATTTCAGACTTCTGCCTTAACTTGCTGGGAGAATCGGTTAATGTTGGATGAGGATGCAACTGTCAATGAATTCATTCACTTCTTTTACAGGAGGAGGCTAGATGATTTTGAGATGAGATCAGTGAGGATGACCCCATTATTTTGAGAAAATTTCTTGGAACATTTTATGCTCACAAAAATTCATGTTCACAAAACTCTGCGATGCCAAAACCTACTCATGTCACAGTACTTCCAGTTCCGAAATTGTCTGTGCAGGAAATATTTTAATTTTAGATCTTTGAGTATATCAGTGGACTTTGACCCTCCCCCCCAACTCCTCAACCAATCTAAGTTTCGTAGCTGAAGATATTACAGAATAATTGTTGGAGGTTCTTGTTTTGAGTACCTTTGTATGGGGTATGGCACAGGCATGGAGTTGTTGTTTTTGATTTTTTTTTAATATATAGCTAATATGGGAACTGATCACAGACACAGTGTAATACTCTTGTGAATATAGCCCTTAGTTTATCAGAATGTGCTGGAGGCTTTCCCTCACTTTCTCATCTATTTGATTAAGTTTTCACTCCATTTTCCCCTATAATGGATATTTTCTTTGTAAGAAACCTATTAAAGTCCTTGGGTGTCCTCCCACATACCTAAAAACTCATTTGGCAGACTGAAAACACTTTGACAGCTGGCTTTTTGGGTCAATTAAAAATAATGCTACATTGCTAATGGTAATTTTCTCTTTACCATGCCTGGTAGGATCCAGCAATCCTGAAGGAGCTGATGTCTGAATGCTACGCTTGGTTTTTCGTAGTGGGTTGATAGATACCATCACAAATCAAATTTACAGTGTGTTTGATCCAGTCCACGTTTTACTTGGTTTAAAAATACTATTTTCCTACCACTTCTTTCTCTGCGACTGATTCTCCTTAATGCTGTGAAAGCATTGCTCCCTTGTAGCTCTTTACTAAAGACAGTCTCCTTCTGTACTCCAGAAACACCTGCTTAGACCTTTAAAATTAGCCAGGCAATGCTTGCTTCTTGGTGTCCACAACTGCTCTGCTCCTCACTGAAAAGAGTGCAAAAGCAGCAGTTGGAGATTTGTTTTCAAATGCTGATTTCGGTTGACACCAATCCAAGGAACAGCCTGTGGCCGGCCTCTCGGCTGCCCAGGTTCACTGGACTTAGAACGGTTTAATCTTCGGAGCTGGAAGGGGTGAGGCTGAGTTTAAGGACCTGTCACTGAAACGTTGTTCACTCACGTGCAGCTCATGTGGGTGAAATCCTGCGAGAGAGGATCCCAAATGCATCAGACGTTTTGCTGCTTTGATCTATGGCTGTGTTTCTGTGCCTCTGTGTCTGTATGAATATTTTAAGAAAAAGCAATTATTTTAGAGCATGATTGATATTGATACAATATATTCAGCAGTTATGGGCTATCTTTGCAGGTCTAAGACCAGTATTTTGATCTATTTTGCATTCTCAGCTAAGGTGGTTTTTTTCGGTTTTGTCTTATGACACCCATCTCAGGTACAGTTGTATTTTTCTTTCCAGTGATTTTTGAATGAGTGTCACGCCATTAATATCTGCTGATGGGTGGAATGCTATGCGCTCAATACCACTCAATAATTAGGAAGTATCTATGCATTTCATTGCTGTCCTGGAGAGTTTAGCAACCATTTTTATTATAATTGCTAGACTTTTAAAGTAATTCTCCTGATCGTGCCTCAAAACTAACTCGGGACCAAGGCTGGAAGAATGAAGAGCATTGGAAGCCGTGGAGGCACATAGCTGTAAAAACTGCATGAGGAAATCTAGTATTTTTCAGCCAAATATAATAGCTTTAGACTATAGGGCCTAATCATCTTGGGCTTCATTCTATGTTGGCATTGCAGATGATTGCTGTATCACTGTGAAATGAGACAGGAGCACCAACCCTCTGAGTTGTGGAGGCTCGTGTGTCACCTCAGTGACAGGAACTTTCCGCAGAGAGCTTACATGCTGCTATAATTTTAATTTAAATTCCCATGCACTGAAAAGGCTTCCACAAGTTTAAGATGACAAACTAGCTCAACTCATAGGAGTTATGGATGGTGCACCACTTCTTGGTGATGTATGCTCCCTTTGTTAAAATAATTTGAAATTCTGATGTAACAGAATGACTGCTTAGGAAGTATTTCTGAAGCTGATTAAGAACTGATTTTTCTTGTGCTATCTTCTGAATGGTTCTGTGTGAGCACACTGCAATTAGCTACCCCTCTTCAGTGATGTAAATGTAAAACTGCAGCAGGTGTCAAAATAGGGCAGTCTTGTAATATTTGGACACAGAGTACAGTGATGGCTCAAGACGGCCTTACATGGTTCTCTTCGATCTTCTCCGTCTGGATAGTTACCAAGGCTGTGCTTCCCTTTGAAGATCTGATTCCCTGCAATCTGTCCATGGCTCTGACTGCAGTGATATCAGTGTTGTGACATTTTTCCTTCTTGCATAAACTAGAACATCAGAGGCTAAATTGTTCACTGAAGGTTTAGCAGAAAAAGCAGGATAAACACTTCTGCTCTAAGCATTCAGCTGTTAGACAGGCATTGGGCAATAGAGATTTTGTGAAACTTGTAATATCAACTTTTTATTCCACTGCAAAATGGTCTATTTAAGACTATTATCACAAGTTCTCTGTTTATGCACAACTTACCTTACTGAGGATAATTCAATTTAACATCTTGAAATATATTTGAAGAATAGAGGGAAAATTTATACTTGTGCAGTCAGCAAACATTTGTACCCTGCATGACAGTAAATCAGATGCATCATACTGTTTCTCCTTTTCTGGCAAGTTATGAAGAAACAGGTCAAGAAATGTTGGCAGCCGGCATAGCCTTTTAGACCTAGGTAGCTGCTAATGCACTGCCTGGATTCTTCAGTTCTTGCCAGGGAAAAGAAATAAGATTTGGTGCTGTATTTGATTTGTGCCATTTTGATTTAAGTTCTCCAGTTTCTGCTGAGGGAGCGGAATCTCCTCTTTGTTGTAAATGCTGCAGCCTGGTAACAGCTGCAGCCCCAAGGACCTAGAAGTTTGAGATTTTAACATTTGGTTCTCCCATAAGTGTCATGAAATATTAACCTCCTTATGTGCCTTCTTGTGAGAATACAAATTATCTAGATTAATGTAACCATGTAACCTCAGAACCTGTTGAATTTCAGCGCTAATAAAAGTTAAGCAGAGACGAGGTGACTGTGACTGTGAAGTTTGTTCAGGTAATGTTCTTCTACCATGCTGCTCTCAAGCACTCCTGCATCTGACGCTTTTCAGGCATATATTATCTCCTGCTTAGGGCAGAAGTCCTTAAGTGGCAGGTTCAAAGTCATTTCCCCCTCAACCATATGCTACTTTAATGGTGACAAGTGGGAGTGAGGAAATATGCCTCTGTTGCAGTGTTAGAAAATGCATTAGTTTTGTGTGTTATGGACTCTCGTTTCAAAATGTGCTTAGCAAAAAGCATCAGAAAATCCAAGAAACGGGACACACAGATGATACTCTTTGGTATGTCTCTTCTCTTTAGGGCTCCAGGGAATAGGAACGAGATAATAAAAGCTTCAAGTTGTTTATATTGCATCCAGAGGAATTGTTTTGCCTAGCTGGAAAGGGTGTAATTTAAAGGTCTACTTTGTGGTCCTGGCTATTTAGTCAGTAATGTATATTTTCTCTGTCTTCCAATGAGTCTTTACACATGCTCAGATATGCGTGTATCCAGTGTCTTGATTCACCTGTAAATTGAAAGGTAACCTTTTCATCTTAAAATTTAGCTTTTAATTGATGTTTCAAGCATTCCCTTTCTTTGAACAGGAAAGAGAAATCTTTGCAAGAGAAATTACTGGTTTTTATTGGGAATGATTTTTAGTAAGATTTAGTGAGAAATCAGTTCATAACATTTTGAAGCCCATTTTCCTTTGCCTTGTCTTACAAAATGGTGTGTCTCATTCTAAAACCATTTTAGCATACCAATGAACAGATTGTGCATTACAATGTACTTAAATTTGTCCCTTTAGTGGCAGTAATGCTGAGGCCATAGGGCAATAACAGTGGTGGATTTGGCTGAGGATGAGAAATGCCTATATGTGTAATTCTAACTTGAGTAACCTCCAAGAAGAGTGTAGAAACCTCTAAAAGAAGGTGTTGTAGTTACTGAGTTAGCGATTTCTGAACTTACACAGGGAGTTTTTGTTTAGGTCTATTCCAGGTCTTCCCTAGGGTTTAGGCAGTGCAGAGGGTGGGGGAAGGAGGACGAGGCTATAAATACGGGTGTGAAGGACTGATTGATGGGATGGACTGTAAGAGAGGTATCTTCATATGTGTTTAAGGTACAGATCTGTGACAGTGGTAGCTGAGGAGACTGAGCAACTGTTTTTCAAAAGCATGAACTACTATTAAGGTTCAGAAGCTTACGATTCCTGTTTGTTGGCAAAATTTCCAAATGTTTAGATGGGTGTGGAGCTGTGGTTTGCTTACAGAACTGCATTTAGTGACAGCAGATACTTAAGGTAAGCTTGAAAACTTAGTGTTCCTGGTGTCCCTTCTCTCTCTTCCTTTTTTCCTTCTACTCCCCCACAAAATCCTGTGCTTTTTGTATGCGTTAGTGATTATATTTCTATACGATTTTTATGGTAATCTTTTGAAAGTTGCTTGGCAACTACTAATTCTCATTTGTGAGGAGTTTGCATACAACAGTTCTGGGCTTTAAAGTGTTTATAACAATCTCAGAAGAGAGTCGTGTCCAGGAAAGAATCTGGACTTTCATACCGGGAGGCTTACGGGCTGGTTAGAAAGGCTCTTCTGTGAGGATTCATTTTAGAACAGCATCTGCTGACCACGATAGTTCTTGCAAAGATGAAGATACATTTTCAGCGTTTAAAACAATGATTACAATGAAATCAAAGGAATTGTGGAAACTCCTTGCATAATATGGGGAATGCTGGATTTCTACTCTCTCGCTCTTCAGTCCTGTAGCGCAAGGAAATGATAGGGATTTGGGCAGTACAGCCATGACTCAATCTTTTATTCAGTCGGTGCTGGGAGGAGACTGCGCCCTGCCTCTGGCTTAATTCCAACCTTCTGCTGAAACATTTCTCCCCATGAATGGCTCTTACGCTTACTGTGTTCCCATAAGAGCAAGAAATGCTATTTCCCATTTGTTTTAATACTGAAGGGTTTTAATATGGATTCAGTCTTGACATCAAAAGACCATGCTATCAATTTCCTTGGCGGAGGTAGGAGGTCTTGGTACCTCGGTTGTCTGTTCTTATTTACATCCGTCCCTCTCTGCAAGTGGTCTGACTTTCACTCAAGTTGGCAATGGTGAACTATGATGGTCTGCTGTTTGGTGGTCTTTGGAGATACCTGCACAACACATGAATGGTGTTTGCTCTCTCTATACACTGATTAATTGTGTCAGATTATGATTTCTGTAATTCTGAAGCTTACACTTCCTTATCTTGTAGCCCCACTCTGTCATATTTAAAACTAGTTTGAAAACTCCTTGGGGCAGTACAAAACCACCTACAATTAATCATGTCAAGCATCTAGCATATGTCCAGTACAAGATAAATGGCAATATGCGGTATCAGTTGGCATGCATAGGGATGGCATGATCTGTGAAGCTACACTTATCAGAGAGTGACAGTAAAGAATAGGGGGGGATTTCCAAAGCAAAGACTCCAGATCATGGTTTTGCTTATACCAGTCCCTCTTCTGAAGTTTCTAAGGACCTAAAGGCTCTGCAGTTGCCATTTGCAACTTTCAGAAATGCTATCTCCACTACAAAAGCAGCCAGCTGTGGGATTCACCTAAGATCTGTAGCCTCTATGGACTTAATTCCCTGGATGCTGCAGTGTAATCCATACGATATACAAGCTTTCACAGTCACTGTATTTTGTTGGCTCTATTGTGAAATTATACATGTAGATGATGTTAGATAACTGTGATACTTCTCTGAGGAATACTGACAATTATTAAACATAGAGTACTTCTTGAAAACACCATATGTGTTAGGATTATACCAAGGCCTGGATCCCAAGGGAATTTGGGCTCTGATATCCCTTTGAACTTAACCGAACCGGGCACCTACCTAAATATCTTCAAGAATTTGAGCCTTGAGCCCGCAGGATGTTTTCCTCCTGTAGTGCATGTAGCCTTGGGAACAGCATTTAGCTTTCAGAGGAACTTTTCTCCTGTAGAGTGAATTAAACCGAATAATGTTTTATGCTTGTAAGAGACTCTTTTTTTCCTAAAGGAGAAAGAATTCAAAGCCTTTAGCATAGAGTTAGAAGTATCAAAGGAAATGGATAAGGATAGATGGTTTACTTTGACAGTTTTGTCTCCCTGCTGTGCCAAGTGACAGCCAACATCTTATTTTAGAGGAAAGCTTTCCATGCTGAAAATGGTGGCACAGAAATTCTTTCATTTGACCTGATCCAAACCACAGCTGATCCTGGTGATGCTTCATGCTGATGGCAATTTAAAGTATTGTGGATCCGAAGATAACAGGATTCATTCAAGGGCCATCATAGCCAAGTGGGGCCAATGTGGCATGTTCCTTAACGCTTTAAATAATGCTTTGAGTTATTTATTTACATGTTTATTATTTTGAATGGTATTTTGTGAAACAATAAGTGAATATGATCTATTTACTGTTAACCTGATTCTGATCGACAGTTTGGCTCTAACACTGCTCTCTAAAATTACAGAGCAGCTTTAATGGCTGCATTTATTCATGGAAGTTAGATTTCGTTTTAGAAGAGCACAGCAAAAAGCACTCCTAATGATATTAAATCTCTGGTCTCATCTGTCTGTGTACCTCAGAAAACTGCTAAATTCAGCATTTAGTCATGGGAGAGTAAATTATTCTAATTTTATTTATTGATTAGAGCAATGCTAGGTTAAACTAATACCATATTAAATTCTTGCACTGTTCAGCATTGATGTAGTGTTTTGCAAAA